>JBBIGC010000082.1:12180127-12204436 GCA_037576955.1 Lepidarchus adonis | reverse complement strand
ATATATAGGAGAGAGAGAGAGAGAGAGAGAGAGAGAGAGAGAGAGAGAGAGAGAAATAAAGAGAGAAAGCGAGAGAGAAATCAACACCAAGAGATCTCTACAAAAAAACAGAGCAATTAAAAAAATACACTATTTCGGTTAATAAATCCAATTCAGACATACACAGACTAGGTAAGATTAACAAATATACGTCATTTTTTGCGCTTTGCTTAAATATAGTTTATTTAGAAGTGAGACTCTGCGTTTTTTCGATGTAGAAATTGTTCTCCCCCAAACCCCCTTGTCTGGTTGAATGACAGTGAAGTGAAGCGGATGCTCTGAAACTCACCGTCCCAATTCGGACTCGAGCTCGTAGAAGTCCGCAAGCGTCTCTTTCTTAGAGCCGTCAATCCAGTATTCTGAAGCGGTCCCCGGTCTGGATGTGATCATAGTGACTGTGAGCATGTCAGGCGCTTCGTTTCAATCCGACCAGCCCTCTCTTCTCCACCCGGGCTGATGTCTGGTTGTAGATGCGGAGCAGAGCACCCACTGCCTAAAGGTGGGGTTCAGAAATCAGACTCTAAATACAGCCTCCGCCAGCTTTGCCGCTCGGGTTTGGTGCGTTCCCGACCAGGAAAACCGTAAACCCGAGTCCCTGAGTTGAACTGCACGGCTACACGCCTCCTCAGCGGATGCCAGTCAGATTCAGAACGGGCTCCGTCGCTGTCACTCGGCCGCGCTGCTTGACTGCCTTCCACTGACTCTTACTGTCGCAAATGTAGCGCGAATTCAGGAGACGTCACAATTCCACACTTACATAACTCTCCCTCTGCACTACACCAACATTCCTAGAGCTACAACCATTGTGATATTGTGACCAGAATAATGAGCTTCCTTTATGGCGCTGAGAATTGAATTGATTAATTTCATTTTTGATCAACCATTTTTTCAGAGACCTCATGGAATCACTCTCTGTAATAAACTTTTGTAATACATTATATGTCCATATGTATCCACACTTCTTCACATTAGCGAATTCAGCTACGTTAATTTGCACCGTTTCTAACCTACAGTTGAGTGAAACACAAATAAGCATTTATGCTCAGTTTCAATCGTTGAGTAGAGAAGAAGCAGTGGGCTGTGGAGAACTGGAACTTTGTTTTCTGAAGTGATGAAGTACCGCTCATGTTCTTTTGACTGAATGCAATCAAATCTTCCTTACATTTTCCCAGCCACTGGTGTAAAGCCTTCTCAGAAGATCAGAGGCTTACTGTTACTGTAGCATTAATGTGTATTAATGTGTGACGCCAGATTTCCAAATATGACGTCCCATTTAGTTGCTGTGCAAGATATTTTGATCTTATTGGCTTTAAGAAATGTTGGAATGTGTTAATGACATGAAAGCTGCTTTCAGTTGAACGAGAGTTACTGTGTTATTAATGAGACCCAGTCATGTCCATCACCCTGACCGGTGTTCCTTAAAGCAAATTTTAAACCCACGATTAAAAATCTGTGATAATGGGCGGTGATGTCAAGACAAACTGGTTAATTGTGTAATTAAAACTAGTTTTCGCTTTAATTTTATAACCCAAAAAATATTAAAAGCAATTTTCTGTCCTTTGTGTACAGATGATATAACATGTTTGGAAAATATTATTCCTTTCTTGTTTTTTTACCAACAACTTCACACATCAATGTGAACAAAGTCAAAAGTGCCCAAGAACAAAAATGATTTAAGCATTTTTTTTAGTGTACACTAAAAAGTAGACTGTTTCACTGCATGGAACACAGCCCAAGTGAGACGCCAAAGTCTACACCAGGGTAAAGGAGGCAAGACTTGCTAGTACAAACTGAAAGCTGATCTTTGACTGAACATCCCAATTATATATGTAGATGTTTTCTAAAATTGCCAATGCAGTTTTAGCATGTATCAATAAACAATTCGATTTGTACAAAATTGAATGGCACAGTAAGAAAGATGTTTCTAAGACCAATCAAACCACCAAGTATCACTCTCCTTCACAAAGCTGCTGTTATTATAGGAAAATTAATATTTCATAGGAAAGATATACAAGCTGAGGAGGCCTGGTTACATACCTGGCTATGCTACGTATTTGGCGATGCACACAAATAACACTGGAATTTGTAAATGATTGATCTGCAGTGTCTGTACCTTTTCTTTCCATATCACACCACTTCTTTCCATAGCAGCTTGAGTAGAGACAACCACAAGCAAGTTTGAAGAGCAATTCTCCATTTGGAGTCCTAATCCATCTTGGCCTGCATGACTGGTCATTCTTTAAGCTTCAAGCAGAGCACGACTGCTCTGGAGCACTCCCACACAGAGAGGCCCATCTGTTCAAAACCTACTCAGCATCAAATACAACCTTCATGTTTCCTCTAACACACACACTGTCAGCCTTGAGCTTATCCATCCACTTCCTCACATCAGAGTCACTCACAGTAGCAAGTAGATGCAAAAAAGGAAGTGTTTTCATAAACTGACAGTATAATTTGATGAATAACCACTAGTGAAATATGTAGCGGCTGTCATAAAGGCGTGTGTGTGTGTGTGTGTGTGTGTGTGTGTGTGTGTGTGTGTGGTACCTACTGGCACAATGCAGTATTTTCTGAAAACACCAGAGCAGATATTTAAGGGAATTGACAATACTTTCCATTTTTGCTCATTCTGATGTGCTCTATATTCTTTTTTAGTTGATTTACATCAAACTATTCATACTTCTAGTAATGATCAGGAAGAAGGAAGCATAAATGTTCGTGAATTTACTTTAGAATTACAATGTCTCTCCTTGGAATTTCGTTGCTGACAAAAAGTGTATAGGAAATATCTTTAAAACACCAAAAATGTATTTTTATCTATTACGAACACATGGCAGATACAAACAAGCAAGTTTCTTATCCTTGCACATTTAAAAAAGAAGCTGGCTCTTGGAGCAGTGACGCGGTTTATAGCAGAGCACTCTTGATGTAGGAGAGGAGGCACAAGCTTTGGTTGAGGAGGGTCTCCACAGAGGTCCATGTTTCCTCCAACAGTTCCAGAACTCTCTCCATCTCCTCCATGAGAAGAGGTTGCTCTGCAATGACTCGTAGGTGTAGCTAAAGGGAGAAAAGGGACGTATGTGTAAATATAAGCAATGTTCCTCTTGCGAATGTGATATTCAGGCTTATTTATTTTTTAAGTCAGAGAAGAAGAAAAACACACTAACAGAAAATGGCAGAAAAAAGCAGAATAGCTTCAAAAAGGCAGACCTGGAGGAAGAGTGCTAGGTAGGCCTGAGCCAGGTCAAAGTCACACTTCAAAAGCAGCATGCTGCCAATCATCTTAAGGAAACTCTGCATCACACGAATGTCTCCACCCATGTCCAGTCCCAGGCCTCGCAGCTCAGTTTCAATAGCAGATGGGCCCAACTCCTTCAACAGTCGCACCGGACCCTCATCTAGAACACATGGGTTCACCAGTAGAACAGACCTTGTTTATTACACCAACTTCTTAGTGATTAACTTTAAGAAATGTCAGAGCTCACATGTCGAATTTTTGGGCCTTACAGTGATTCGTGTCTAGTGCTTCTTGAAGCTGAAGGTGAAAACTTGACTTTTGTGCCAGTGTTCCCAGGTTAATGACTTTAGACTGTGAAAAATCAAACCGTGATATTGTGAGAAAGTTCACGTTGACTAACAGTCCTTTAAATTGTTCATATGAAAGAAAAAAAACAACATAATGAAATTAACTTCAGAAAGAGACTAATACAAGTGTGTTCACCAGTTCTTCTGAAGACGTGCCAGGGAGAGCAAACTGAGGTACGAGCCCTGGAATAGTGGGGATGAAAAAGGGCGCTGCTTTCGGCGCTTTAGGAGGTTCCTTTGGCTTGTTCCTTTTCTGTCATAAAAATTAATAACCGTGATACAATGAAGATAATCAAGCAAGAAAACAAGCAATGTTGCTTTACGTTCACACAGAAATCTATCACGCACATACCTTAATGACGTCCAGATGGAACAGGTTTTTCCACCGTGAGTCAGGCAGCAGAGACAGAGTAACCAGCTGTTCGTCCAGCTGTGCAGGAGAAACGTACTCCGCCATCTCCAGGCTCTCAGCATCTGTATCCTCCTCTTCATCGTCATCTGCTCAAACATCAGTAATTCAAATCTCAGCATGTATCATTACAACACCTACTTTGCTGTGGTGTGTACAAGTTCTTGTTTTTTTTTTTTTCAGCACAAATGTACTTGCACAAAACACACTTACCTTTGCTTGGGCAGGTTCCGGGCAGCATCACCACAGAAGGTTCATAGTCTGCAGGTAGAGGGCGCAATGACACCAAACTACACAGTATTTTGTTGGACCTGGAACATGAAATACAGAACAATGTTCAGCTCAGTCAATCCAGTGAAGTGTCATTTTTTTAACTGTACAGATTTCTTTTTCACGTACGCGCTAGTCTGTACCACTTCCTCCATAACAGAAAAGCATCTTCAATAATCTGAAACGTTTCACTGAACGCCACAGAAAATCCTTACTCCCCAAAACCATCATGCTTTAACTCCTCCCGCTATCACTCATCCACAATAACTACCTGACAATGTAAATCTGAATGTACAATATGATCATGTGCAATAATCCTTCAGATGCAATAACAATATAATATAACAATAATACCTTATAACATGGCATAAATGTGCAATACCACTGCAATTATACTGATGTCTATATCGTGTGCAACACTGCTAGAGCTACCACAGCCGGCCACTCAGTGCCAGGTTATTTATTTATCCATCCAACATATATATATATATTTTTTATTATTTCACTCTTAGATTTTATTATATATTTTTATCCTCAGCTTATTTTACCCTATTCAATTTAAATACTACTTTCAGAAATATGGTGGTATGTCTCCATGTGCAGTCGCAGCAAAGTAATTTCCTCCAGGATTAATAAAGTTTTCTGATTGGGATTGTGTTTCTAAGTGTTTAACTGCATCATGCAGTTTACCACACAGAAAGCAGTTATCAGCACTTGTATTTCTCCACACACTTAATTAGGTTTTTAATTATTCCAATATATTACCAAATGTTAATGTATATTTCTCTAATTCCTGTTTTAATTGCTCCTTGCAAGATGCATTAAAAAAAGAATTCAGTTAGTCCATTAACATGTATGCTTTAACACAACAAACCACATGGTTTACATCAGCAGTGCAACCATATCTATTATCATCATGTTAATGTTACATCAAGCCATTACTTCTCAATGATTTTCTGAGCATTTTGTGGAGATCAGAAGCCCTTCAGGAACTGTGTCCAAATGAATTTCATTAAAAAGACAGCATAACCAGACTGATTAATTGGGAAAAACTTTGCATTTGTTTTAAATCTCTCTTTTTGCATCTTAATCCACTGTGAAGAGTTCTATGTATAGAGGCAAGAAAAAGTATGCGAACCTTTTGGAATGTCGTGTTTTTTGCATTTATTTGTCAAAAAATGTGAACTGCTCATTGAAGTCAAGGATATTGACAAACATAATTTGCCTAAAATAATAACAACAATTTTTATCTTTTTATGTCTTTATTGAGAACAACCATAAACAACTTGTATTGCTAGTGAAAAAATATGTGAATTCTTTAGTTAATGACCTCAAAAAAGGTAAATGGAGTTACTGTAGCATGCCTGGAGACTTGTTTAGAAAATGAGTTTGGAGGCTTGGACCAGAGCTACTTTGACTGATCAAAACCACTCAAATGTTTTAAGAAGAATGGAAAACACTGAACAAGCAGGGCGTCTATGGCAGGACACCATGAAGAAGAGCATGCTGACACTCCACAGTGGTACTGGCTAAATGTTTTGTGGACTGATAAAACTAAGATTGAGCGATTTGGGAAGAACACACCGCACTTCATGTGGTGTAAACTGGGCACTGAATATCATCGTGATTTTACGATACGATTGCTTTCTTGATTGGGAGCAGCTTTCCTGCATTAGGGCCTGGCCAGCTTGCAACCAAGTAAATAAAAAAATCTTCAGGATAACGAGAGAACATCTGCAAGTCAGCTGAAACTCTGTAGAAGTTGATGCAACAAGTCCACAACCGAATGGCTTCAAAAAAACAAAATCAGACTTTTAGAGCCTAGACCTTAACCCAAAAGAGATGCTATGGAATGACTTGAAGAGAATTTTTTAAAAAAGATATGACAGATTAAGCAGTAGGAACAGGATGAGTTTCCTCCTGAACGATGTGCAGGTCTAATCCAGAGCTACAGGAAGTGTCTGGTTAAGGGCTAATGCTGCCAAGGGGGTGGACATAGACAAAAGTTTGTTATTATTTTAGACCTGTCAGTTCCCTCGACTTAGATGAAAATCACATTTTATGACAAATTAATGCAGAAAAACACTTTTTCTTGCCACTGTATATAGCATTAGATCTTTGAGCCCCATACGGTCACATTAGGGAACAGATAAATCCCATAGAAACAAGCCTAGAAGAACTTAAAGCTTAAATAAGGGGAAATAAAGCAAAGCTGTGTAGGAGTCACTTGCTTGTCTCCAGAAAATTACATAAACTGATAACACAAATACTACGAAGATCACTTACCATAAGTAAATACCCAGACAGTCAACATGTGAGGAGGCAAGGAAGTTCCCCGTGGGAGAGAAACTGACACTGGTGGCTGCTGAGTCTACCAGGAAACAGTCGATCAAACTGTGCCGGCGAGACAGAGAGTGAGAGTGAGAGTGAGACTGAGGGCAAAAAAGAGAGAGCAAGCAGGGGAAAACATGCTTACCACAAGGCTACACAGGGGATTTAATAGCCATAGTATACTCCACATACAAAGATAAACCATCTGATAATGATAAACAAGATAACTTTTATCTCTTAAAACAGTTTCATAGGTTCCGTCTGCAAGCAACCTGGGGTGACTTGACAAAAGGTCATCTCAAAAATCTTGAAAAGTATATAATTTAGAAAGCGAAAGAGCCTGGCCTTCCCCTCCTTTAAAGACTTGCAGAATGCTGTGCTAGCGACCAGTCATAAGGTCTCCTACATACTAACCACAGGTCATTGCATAGGTCAGAAAATGACCAAAGCACAAGACAGCTTCCACAAAGGTTTTACCAGCCAGAGGGAAGGTCCCATGTTCTGATGGTGCAGTCCATTGAGGCTATTATCAACCATCTTCCATCTGGGCTGAAAGTCTGTAGAAAAGACAAAGATGACAGATTATTTACCCTGGCATCCTACTAAGACTTTAAGTGACTAGAATATACCCACAGTATACTTGACACATGAGCATGTCCATGTTCCACATGAAAAATGCATCAGTATGATACACAACCCTGTTTTCTATCAAATAAAAGATGCTGCATTTATTGTTGTATTGTGGGAGCTTCTGAGCAAGACCATGCAGTGTGATGTAACTCGAATTTGGACATAAGTCAGAACTCATACATATGATGATGCTGCCCTTCCCCTTCCAAATGAAGGTTTCTTGTAAAGTATTTCATGTTTTTCTTAAAAATAAATTATAAAAATTCTCATGAAATGAGGACTGGTCAAAAAATTCACCCATTTTCTTTTTAATAAGCCATTTATTCTTTATGGAATCATTGCAAATCATCAAAACACAGTCCATGGAATATGTTCCTGCCAGAATGGGGCCTGAATTGAACCTTGACTTTTTCACCAAAATTGCAAAAATACAAAAGGCTATACCCTTACGTTTTTGTGCATTTTGGGCCGTCCTCAAATTTGATTATTTTTGTTGCAGACACGTGTAAATCATCCCAACCCCCCCACCCCCGCATATTCTGACAGCTCCATTGCTTTATCATGTTACACCAGAAGAATACATTTTATATTCCCATACTTCAAATGCAGGTAAAAGGTGCGTTTTGTGAAATGAATCAATTGTTCTCTCTCTCTCCTTCAATTAACTTTTGCTAAGGCATAAAAAATTAAAACCTTTGCAATTACAACAAAAACTGCCGCTAGGAAGACATTTTAAATGGCATAACCTTTTGATGGAGGATGTTTTATGCTCACCATATCATTAACCTGTCCACACTGGCCCGAGAACCGGCGAACAATCCTCTTCGTCTCCATGTCCAAGATGCTGATTGTGAAATCATCCAGAGCAATGGCCAGCATGCCACTGTGAATTAGTTATATAGTGTTATAGTTAAGATGATTTGTATTAAACATTATAATGAGATTTTAAATTTTTACATTTGGGTAGATGTTTTAATAGTGACAGAATATAAAATTTAAAAAAAACACATGACAAAAATATATTAGGTTCTGTAGTCAGAACATGATTTTCCAAATTTTCTTTCCAATATTTTATCTCACTGTTTAAATAAACTTATTTGACTTATTATGACTGTTAATTTCTTTTTCATTGGGCAAACATAGAAAATCAGCAATTCATTATTTTCTCTAATTTATACAGTGCCCTACAACATGTTTGGGACAAAAATATTTTTCTTTGATTTATCCCCCAAATTTTAAATTGTAACAATTCAGACGTGATTAAAGTGCACATTCCAGACTTGAAAGTTATTTGCATACATTTTTGTTTCACCATGTAGACATAACAGTTTTTATACCGTCCTCTACATTTCAGGGCACCATAATGTTTAGGCTAAAGTTATATTACAGAAGTATATTACAGTAATTTTGTCTGGTTTTTCAGTGCAAATATCTAAAACATCAAACAAAGATTACTAGACAAGAAAAATGGTATGAGAAAATTAAGTAATGCTTAAAACTTCTGATTGAAATTATATCTCATTAAAATTATTTTGGGACAGTTATTATTAAGCAAATTGTCACGCCTAACTGTACCCCGAAAAGCCATAGATCCACTGACCTGACCTTGTAACAATTTATTAGCTCTTATTACCACACATTACTCAAGGGGAACTTTGTAGTTTACAACTACAGACAATAATCCATTTGTTACTCTGCATCATTTGCTAGCTCCCTTTACCCCATTTATCAGTTGTCAGGAACCACACAGGACCACCAGTGACCAACAGCAGAGCAGTAACACATTCCACTGACATGATCGTGAAATGTCAGTGTGTGTGGGCTACAGAGAATGGATGACACATAGCACTTGTAATTGAGTATTTAAACATCTCAGGGTCACAGCAAGGCTAAACATAGTCATAATAGTGAAAATAATGTTCTGTTTCCAGAAACTGATCACAGATAAAGAACCAAAGTCATTTAAATACTAAAATTGTGCACAAATGATCGTTCCCTTTACTAGATCTAAAAGATGGACCAAAAGGTTAGTTAAGTGTGTTTAGTTAAGTGATCAGCAGGACTGGATTTGTGGATTTTGTCAATTAAATCTTCGCATTGTCCTTCAAAAATGACATAGTTCTTTTTCTTATCCATTTTCCAAGTATGCCCTCGACTGCTGGATTTTATATGCTCTGCTGTATGAGATCAGCGAAATCAATGTGCCATCAATTTACATTAAACACTGGCTCAATCCAGTGCACAGTGAGGCTAGATATCGACACATCCAAACTCCAAATGCCTCTACCAACTGATTGGCTGGTCATCAAAAGCTTTCAAATGATCCTCTCTGCAACTTTTTCACCATCTCAAGGAAATCTTGTTGTTCATTTTCCATAAAAAGCAATAAAACCTATGACGAGCTTTGCTAACTCTCCTTAACTTTTAACTGAAATAGTTCCAATGTTTAAACAGATCAATTCAACTGTATTTTGAAATATAAACACATTTAGAAATTGACTCCTGAACAGAGGCATTTCATCATGGGGTTTCATTAAGTTTCCTTTTAATTACACCATTTAATCACTTGGCAACTGTGGAGACTAACTAATCAATGAAGGTTCAATGAATAACAATACGATCATAAAGCAGCCCACAGCCCAGCTTTGCTTGGAGAGTCTGAGCCTTCAGCAGATGGTCCTTTTATGCACCATCATGTGACCCTCATCTGCTACCACTGCTCCACTTATTGTGGAACATTTCAAAATTGAATATCCTTTCTTATTTATATCCTTTTTTAATTTACTCCTATAACTCCTATTCTAACAAACTAATTTTACCCCATCTCAACTTTTTGTGTTTTGCAAATTCTGCACAATTTATATCAGTTAAAAGTTGAACAGAGTTAACAAAACACACATTCGTGTTTATATTGCACTTAATAAAATGGGGTTTGTATTTACTTATACTCCTCATGGCAGTAGTTACCAAAATACCAACCATCTTCTTGGAGATCTACTTTCCTGCTGACTTTAGTTTCAACATGCTGCCCCAGCCATAATGAATCTTATCAGGCCAGTCAGAGACATCTAATAAAGTTAATTAGCCAGTGCAGATTGCCACACCTACACCTATCTCTTACTCTGACGTAAGAGAGATCTCCACAACTAGGGATATTGATCACTGCTTTAAGGACTGATGAATTTCAGCAGCATTAAATGCAGATCCGTATTTAGTCGACACTGGTCTGATTTCCCTATGAACTTGTGTCATTCTCTGTAATCTGTCATTAGGCAGCTCTGACCTGTCTCTGTGCAAAAGTGAGGAAGCAGGTGATGCAGGCAGGATGTCCGTGTGCAAAAGTTTTTTGCATTTGAATTTCCAGATCTTCAACATCCCATCAGCTCCAGTGCTGACCATGAGCTCATTCAGTGCGTCGATAGCAACACCTCTCACTGGTCCAGAGTGTGCTGCAAAATTTATGTTTATATATGAACAAGGACAAGACTGTGTGGTCAAGTTTCTGCTCTTAAACAGTAAAATTAAATTGTATTATTTAATTATACACTTAACAAGCAGGACTGGCTCAAAAATTAAACCATTTTACTGCTAAACAAAATGCAAAGGAGCTGGTCATTCCACATAATGTATTTTAACAGAACAACAATCAATTACAATCACTACAAAAACAACTGATGCAACCCGATGTCTGTTTTTGATCATTGATTTCCGATAAACAGAACATCAGAGACCCTCAGAAGAGGCAATTAGAGCTGCACAATATGACAGATCTTTATCATTGTGATGAATTGTAAGATGCATTTTTTATTGTTAAAGAGAGCATCATTAACCTTGCTTATGAAATTGCTCAGCAGTGTGAGACACACTGAACAAATATCATATGTAGTCAATTTTCATTTGTTCCACCTTAACAGCTAAAGGAAATACTCAAAAGTATTGTGATATTTTTAATTTCCTATATTCTAATTCAATCTATTGTTTCATACATCAAATACTGTTTTGAAATGTTTACAATCTGATTCAGCCTGGAAGTCATGTTTAGAAAAGCTCACCATTGTCTTTTCCAAAATGTCCTCTATGCAGGCCAGACTGCATGTTGTACACATCTATGTGTCCTGAAGACAAAGCAATCACTGCAAAGTTCCCACAGGGACTGATGTCAACAGCCTGTAGAGGCATTACAAAGACACACGTTGAGTAACTTGTATTAGTGTAGATAACAAAAATGTACTTTAAAAACAGAAATAGTACAACACTTACCGTAGCATGAACATTGAGGGTGCGGTTCTTGTTGAAACGCTCCGGTTCTAGTTTGTGAGTCCCAATAGAGCATTTCTGGTAGTTCCAAGTGGTAGTGACAAGAAAACCTTGATGGCAAGCCACAATGCCATCCCAGTCACTCTGACGAGCACTCTCTATGTAGCATCATATACAATATGTTACAATGCATACTGTGCAAAAAAGCAAACAGAAAATCTCTCCATTTAAATTTTTTGGTCAAAGTACACTTCATAAATAAGTATGAGGACACATGACCATCAGACCTATATGATCTTGTTAGACATCCTATGCCAAATCCACAGTAATTAATTGGTGCTGCTGTTCCCCTTTGGCAATAGTACAGCCTCTGTTCCTATGGGAACACTTTTAATGAGATTTTGTCAGTAGGGATACATGTCTATTGGGTCAAAAGAGTGGGACTGACGTTGGTTGAGAATGTCTGTCTCACAATCAAAGTTATAATTAATCTTTAATATGTTTATATGGTATTCATCCACACCAGTCAAATCATTATTTTATGATTTATACATGCACATCCGCACAAATATAGAAATTCATTAATGAAGTCCACAGGCAGTACACAGGCAATCAGAAATACAACATACGACAGGTCGTTTTTATGCCCTACATGCCCCAGGACTCAGTGACCCTTTGTTATTGTTATCCCTTAATAATAACTATAAGTGTAGAATATTTGGCTTACATGTAGTAGTCTGCACAAGAATGAAAGCAAAGCCTGAACATGACCCATTTCTGGAGATTAGGCAAGTAGAGTGACTAAATATTTCCTGCTAGGGAGATTTTACACTGTAATACTCTTTGTTAACAATATTTGTTAGTAGTAAAGTTTTGTGGATTTGCATATGGATCTGGCAGCATCCTCACTGTGCTTCTCATTACTGCTACTTTACAGAAATGCTATAATTTACATTTTGAGCAAGCTTAACACACATTTCTCTTCAAGTTTTTGAGGTTTCCTGAACCTTATTAATAGAACAAGAATTAAGCATGCATTCATATTTAACTAGGCAGAGTATTGAAGTGTGTCGTTTGAGAGGCTGCTTCTATCTACTGCAATTTTTAAAGAGAGATAGAAGAACACAGATATGCTACCAAAGCAACTGTAGTATTGCAACAATTTTTGTTGCAATATTGCAATTATATAAATAGTTATATTCCTATTTGAAGTCAACCAAAAGTCAGGTGCTGAAAGAGAGTATAGTGGAATTGTCACTAAAAAACACTAAGATCACTTGAAGTGCAGTATGTGCAGTTAATAGTTTCTTTGTTTAGATTTAAACAGACAGCAAAAACAAATACTGAACATTTCAGCCATTATGTCACATCTTTGTAGATTTTGTATCTCCTCCTGTAACAGATAATACTGTTTTTGTCTTTTTAAGTGCAAAAAAACTAAGTGGTAAACCAAAAACCCAGCTAATAATCCAATTGAAAAGCCACACTGCGTCAGTACTACTCATTCTGACAATGACTACTTCACAAGTTGAGCTCTTTAGCCAAAGTGCCAACTTGTCATTATCTTTTCATTGAGGCTAATGTAATGTTAGCAAAGTCAATAGTGTCAGACCTATGATGTTACTAAACTATTTGCTTTTGTATTTGTTTTGAAGACTGAGATAACCATGTTGACATGTAGCTAAACTGCCAGATAAACTCCCCCCAGATTCAGCCCTTTCCAGTAAGGCTGGGCGATATATCAAGAATACTCCATGTATCTCAGCTTGTTCCATGTGCGTTGTGGTAAATGACTATATTGTGACCATCAAGTATAAATCCTAATGTTATTGTTAAACAGCTTGTACTTCGCTTTAGAGTTTTAATTTTCGGCCCTGTCAAACAGACAGCTTATAGTGCAGTGCTACAAAACACATGCGTTAGGAGAGAGAAAGCTCACACAATTTCAGAGACATTCATTGGAGATGGAGGCAGTTCCCCATATGAAAGGGTATTTAGTACCCATGGTAATGTAGTTACACACCACCGGGCATCATTCAAGCCAGAAGCTGTTGACAGACTTGTGTTTTTGGCATAAAACCTCTAAAGAACTTGTTACTGATTGCTTGTCCCAACTATAAAGTTGCAATTTCCCAATTTAAATAAAAAGTTTGAAATGTTAAACTTCAGTTTAAAATAAATAGTTAAATTTGGTTTAAAATAGTCTATGCGATGTTAAAAGCTGGTTTTAAATAAAGAATCCCATGTTAAACTTTAGTTTAAAATAAAAGCATTTACTATGTTAAATTATGGCTAATGATATTATAATTCATATATTATATATATTATAAAATATATTATAATTTATCTTGTCTTTTTATGCAGTATAGGGCCAAATTTATCATTTATACAGTGATTTACAGGAACTTTCAAAATATCAAGATATAGATTGCGCATTGGGATATAGCTTAAAAATATCAAGATATTACTTTTATGCCATATCGCCCAGCCCTATTCTCCAGCCCCCATTCTTTTCACATGCTAAGCCCTAGGATTTTTCAAATAGACCTCAGAAGATATGCATCTTATTGAATTCTATGTGACTCTTTCATTGGAGAAATAAATGCTCCCATCCCACCTTCTAAAACTAAATCACATCCTTAGAAATGAGCTATTGTGGAAAAACTGCATTTTTCATAGAAGGTTTGAGTCCCTGACAACCCAGCGAAGTAGATTGATTTTACACACCTGTTAGAAATTGAGAATAAGAGAAGCCTACTGATCAGGACCTTGCTCTTGCAAATGGAAGGTTTCCTTGAGCAAGGTTCCCAAGGAGCTGTCGATAGCTGCCCACTGCTCCACGTGTGAATGTGTGATGGGTTAAATGCAAAGGTCATATTTCTTTGGGAGCACTGTGACTGAGTGTCTTCACAATGACAAAGAGTCACTTTCACTTCATAATATACATAATATATTCTCTTCAAGCTTGAAAGAAGTTTTTAAAAAGGACTTTTTAAAAGGGCAGGTAAAAACTGTAATAACAAATGTAACAAAAAACACAGGCATACCGGATGCAAAAGTGGTGACAGGTGGCAGTTTTGCTGTGTCATACATCACACTCTTCTTTTTGGCTTTTGCCTTGTTTAGAGTGCCTGAAACAAATGTGTATTTATATTATGCTTCCAAAAAGAGCAGAGTATGTATTCATGCCTTTGGTTAAACTTTTCAAAAACATTACTATACTTTACAGCAAAGCATTTCATCAGTACTATGATACTTCAGTAAGAAAAGTCTTACCATGTCCCAAACTCTTATTAAACCTTTCATGAACAGTAGAAAAGGACTGCATGGTACCATCTTGGCCTGATAAGGAAATGCATACAAGCTTCCCTTTACTTTAGATGTATTACCATCAATTTAAAGTTATATGCATAACAGTGCATATAATAAATAAGTCAGCATACGAGTCATACCAGAGCTTAGAATATGCTGGCCACTTTGGTCATAGTGTTGGATCTTGGTGGGAGGCGCACTGTGTCCCACACGAATTCTCAGCAGACGTCCTTCACCACCCGCAACATCAAAAATCCACACCTACGCCACATGACAACTATCAGAAAAAACTCTAACAAACAAATGTATGGCAAACAAACAAAAGGCCAGAAAAAAGATGCATGCAATGCTGAAATTAACTGTATGTTGAATGTAAAGAAAAAGAGATGAACACAAACCCGAATGGCATTATCAGCCCCATTGGAGATCAGGAGTGGTTCGCTGTGCAGGAAAGTAAGGCCAGCAATGGCTGTGCCGTGTGCATCTCTCATCTGCCCGACCAGCTTCTTCTCCTCCAAATCCCATAACCCTATGTGTCCTATGGGGCTACCAGCAGCCATAAATGGATGACCATCTGCATAGCAGAATAAAAGTACATGTGTCCAGTTAGAATCAAAATTATATGAACTTTTGGAATATATGTTTTTATTTACTGTGGTATTTTCGTCTCTGTGAAGAAAACCTAATTTTTCATGTTAATAATCATGGTCATCACAGTAGCAGGGTTGACACTGTGTTGTGGCTACAGCTGATAATAGTAGGTTGAAAGTATGCTTTCAGTTAGCCATGGTGTATTTACGTTAAACAGAATTATTTTATACTTTTTCCAGACATTCAAGTACCACATTCTTTAAAGAGAATATTGATTTAAAATGACTCATTGAGTGAAGAATTTAACTAGATCCTAATGTTTGAATATATTTTTGATTAGCAAGTTGTTAGCAAGACAACCAGGCTAATATTAATGATGAGAATAGAACACATTCCAGATTACGGTAATGTTTCAGATCCCTGGACCAGGAGGAATCTCTGTACTGCACATTTTTGTTTACCCTACTCCCATCACACCTGCTGATGAATCAGAAATTAAGTTTGTCTTGAGTTGAAGGTTTCGTGTTAAAATATGCAGGACATGGGTCTTCCAGGTCTTCCAGAAACAGTAAACACAAAGGTGTTGCTCGAATCTGAAATGCTATCTTTGTACTTTCAGAATAGTACCCAGCCTACCCAATGTCAACACCAACATTTTTTAATTGCTCATTCTGAATGTGAATTGTATAATTTATCTGCAGTGTTGGGTGGAAGTGAAAGGTTTAATTTTGAGTTTCAAATGCACTTTTTTGGTATTTTAAACTACACTTTGGTAGAGCTTTATGCACCATAACACAGTTCAATCTTTCTTAACTACCCACAAGAACATGAATTTAGGATAATAACCCTAAAAAGTAAAAATTGCTGGAATACCTGTTCTGAATGTTAAGGCGGTGATTGGACCCCAGTCTTGCTGAAACTTCATCAGCACTTCGTTAAATTTGATGTTGTGAATGATGATCTGACCAGAGGCCAATCCCACACCAACCACATCTACAGCTGGAGTCTAGTTTATTCAAATAAGATGAATAAGCGGCATTAACCAACAACCAAAATGAAGATGCCAAAAGTGAAAGTTTACACTGAAGCAACAACACTGACCTGTTGAAGAACAGTCACAGCAGATGACCAGCCAGGAAAATTAAAAAGAAGTTTGCTGTGGAGAAATCAAAATGATGTTGCAACCAGAGTAAGACCATTTTGAGTAATTGACAACAAAATGTCAGAGCAGGATTTGAATAATGGGCTTAATTTAACAAGGCCATTGGAAAGAACAACATACTTTGACTTGACATTCCATAGCTGAAGACTTCCTTGCCTGCTTCCGAACAGAATTTTATTCAGGTAGGTGCTTGGATGCATAACAGCGCTAACTTCAAAAGATTTTTTGTCAAACAAAATCTGCAAGTACATATCTATAAAGGATGAGATGAAATGAGAAGACGAACAGCACACATTACTTCTGTTACTGTAATATGAACTGAAAATGAATTATTACATTTTTAATAATCTCTGCCAAACCTTGTGACTCCACATCCCAGATGGCAACAGCACTCTCCTTGTCCACGGATATGAGATGGTCTCCAAATGGTAGTAACAGATGGACATCAGCTTGGTGGCCTTCGTAAGTGTGGACAACCTGAACAATGAAATGTATTGACACTGTTAGTGTACAACTCATGCAGAGATGTCTTTTTACCTTCGTTATCTGAGTCAACAGTATTTGAAAGGACTGAGCTTCAAAACATAATTAATTATAACTTATATATACACACATACATAAAAATTTAATACAATTCATTTAATTTATTTTATTTATTTTAAATCATATAAAAATAAATTATTTATTCTGACCACCACCAAGACAATACCCTTTAAAACCTTGTCTTATTTTGAATAAAGCTATTTTGTATTCTCCTCAATCATGTTAGATTAATACACAAAAAAGTCATTATGCACACCAGAAAAATCTATCCATTCTATTTCAGTCTCTGTTTACCTTTCTGTTTTTGGCAAATGCTGAAATAACTTTTCCATGTGCAGCGAATACGAGCAGTCGGTCAGCAGCAAGGCATGAAATGTCCACCGGGAGGGCATTACCTAACAGTAAGGGGAGATTTGTTGAAACAGACAAAAAAGCACGAAAATACAGTAGTGCTATTCACAGTATATACAAGAACAATGAATAAAATTGTTACATTTTCAAAATATTATTTAAACAAAACTACCGCTTCTCATTTTATAATAAAATGTATTTTAAGAATAGACAATTATGGTTGGGTTGACGAACAACACCATCATTCGTCATGGGTGGATTATAGTCATTGCAATTTGGAGCTGAGCATTGTGATTCCACCCCCTCATTAGTCAGGTGATGAGTTTTTTGTGTGGTTTTATAATCATCTTGTCCCAGACCTTAGGTCTTTTTAAAATTTGGTACAAATCAGACAAAAACAGATGGTCTTGGTCTGGATCAACCTGACTCACTGTTTATAGTGTGAAAAAATGTTTTTTTCTGAGGTAGGCCATCTTTATCTAGACACACATTAGTGATTCATGATTTCCAATCATTGTGAATACACCACTGCACACAGTGTACCACAACGAAATTTGTCCTTTGCATTTTACCCATCACACGTGCACACGTGGAGCCATTAAAGACTAGAAGAAGAAAAACTGTAAAATAATTAAATATTAGCAGAACATGAGAACTGGAGAAGATTGTATACTACCAGACTAAATAAACAGCCCACATGATGCTGATGCAAAGTTCTGTAGTTTGCTCTCAATATTGCAAAACTAGACTAATTGTATACAAACTATTAAAAATGGGAACTGTTCTGTTCTGACAATGGTCTGGAATTTTATGTGTAAAATGCCCCTTATATGCACAACAACATGAAGTTTTAAACGTATACACTATTGTACCTTTAATGTATGGGTGGGCATTTCATGATATATCTACTGAAAACTATCCAACCAGTCTTTAAACACCCCCCACCCTGTGCACGGATGCACACACTCACACATCATCTATTTTTAGGTGCATTATTGCATTTTTATAGGTATATTGAAGTTATTCAATATATGTAAACATTGATGTTCATTTGTTAGCTATAACCCAACTCTACAAAACAACGTGCACAGAAAAGTGTACTGACAAATCATTTATCATAAAAATAAAAAACACACACGTTGTCTGACCCTATGAGCAGTATTTATTTTCATTTAAAAACACAATAACATAACTTTACTTATACTGAAATAAGTGCATTTGCATTACTTACTGACAGATACAATTCCAAGTTTCTTTACCTGCAGAAAAAGAAATAAAAGACCACATTAATTTGACACAAACTGGGAGAATTTGAAACACGTCTTTTTCTCCTAGATAAAACACACACACAATATATAAATATGTGTTTGCATGTGTGTGCGTGTGTGTGTACTACCTCATTTTTATTTCAGTCTCTCAATCAACACATTTGTTATTTTGATGGCTTACAAATCAATGAACTTCTGTCCCCATGGTAGAAACCATGTTTAACATGTAATATATGCATTAATGTAAACAGTCAAGAGAAGTCAGAGTATGGTTCAGTCTATGATGAAGATGAAGTTTTATAAACTTGAACATTATGTGGAACTTTTGCACAAAATTTCCATCTTGCTGTATGTAGGATTAAGTGGTTTGTCTTATGGTCTTGCAAAAATTGAGTTAAGGTTATACAGAGGCTGGTACATCAACCTTTACTCTAGATCAGGGGTATCAAACTCCGGTCCTGGAGGGCCAGTGTCCTGCACAGTTTGAGGATTTCCCTGCTCAAAACACAACTGGTTCAAATCACCTGTTAATTGGCAGGTTTAGCGAGTGTGTTTGAGGAGGGAAACTACCAAACTGTGCTGGATACCGGCCTCCAGGACCCGAGTTTGACACGTGTGCTCTAGATATTCTAGACTCACTGTCCATTTCACCTGCTCCACTTACCATATAGGTGCACTTTATGGTTTACAAATACAGGTCAAATCACACAGCAGTGCTTTTCGCTGCTGAACTGAGAACTGCCCAGCAACCAAAGCCTCTTCAGCCGGAAACTAATCAGTGATGAAGGACTATATACATTAAAGTTATGATTCACTTTATTACATTTGTAAATATATTCAAAATGCTATAGTGTGATTTAGCCATAATGTGCGCATTTTAGAATTGTTAATGTATCAGCAGCAGTATAGACAGACATTGAAAATGTACAGCAAAAATGAAAGACACTGGATAATAATGATGGAGATCACCAAACTGTGCTGGACAAGTTGGACAAGGACTCTCCAGGACTGGAGTTTGAGACCCATGACTTAAGCCAAATTTAACCTCCACGATTTTAGCCAAGATAATGAGATCACTGACACTGCCGAGACACTTGTTTTCATTTCATTAACATTAAATAATCATTTATAGCGTTAAATCAAACGCCATATTGAGTGTTTATTGAGTATAACCCATCACATAGATTTTAACTAGGTGTTTCCGTTGGACTGTCTCTATCTTGAAATGCGTAATAACAACAATTTATGTTAAGAATCCTGGATGATTAATTTAAACCGAAAATCTGGAAATAGTCACGCTAGCTAATTAAGTTAGCCTTGTGGCTAGGTAGCTAATAAAGATGTACAGGATATGTTGCAGTGTGGTTTACTGGAAAACAATTCAGTCTCAAATAGCATTCAGATAAAATGCTGAACATTAATTTGAGTTAAATTTTGTTATCCAAGCAACTTACATTGTAGGTATGGAAACACTGTCCCACAGCTGTCACGACATAGAATTCCCGGTGTTTCTTATGAAAACGGACCACGTGTGGCAGGTGGTTAGAGTAAAGTCCAAGCGCCCTAAATCCACAAAATATCGAGCTTCTCTTTTTCCCTGCGACAGACATTTTAGTTCTTCAAAAGCATTCCTATTCTTCTATAACTACGCGAAGGACTGTGAAACACTGAAACAGTTATGAAAACAATGTTGCTGCGTTCCTCTCCTCACTATCACAGCCGCTGTTGTAACACTAAAAACATTCCGTCTAGAATTCTATCAAGTGCTTCAGAGGTTCCCAGTCAGCAGCGCTAGCGCATCACTAGCTTTATAACAAAGATACAAATATAAAAAGAGAAATACATTTAAATGTGCTCTTATTTTATTTAAAATATTTTGAAAAAAGAAAAATCTTAGAAAACTAATCTGAAACACATAATATATTGTTTTAAACTTGTTCTTTATAAATTAATTCATTAAACATGAAACAACCACTTGAAATTGTCATCTAAAAGGGAGAACAAAAAGCACTTTACTTTACAACTGTACATTCACAATTCAAAAGAAACTGCAATAAAAACATGCAAAATGAGCTGAATCAAGTGTTTTAGGGCAAAGAGCACATAAATTTGTTAAAAAGGCCACAAATTTGAACCACTAGACTATATCGTGGACAGTAAACAAAAAGGTCATAGTGAGTGTGTCAGTTACAGATTAAGTTGTTGAGAAATAAAACCACACCAACATCTCAAGAATTTTTTTTCTATAGACAGTTTTTTTTTGGTTGTTGTTTTTTTGGTTGATGGTTGTTGTGTTGATGATGTGTTGCTGTGATTCACTCTGCAGTTGTGTGATTTATCCTGCAAATAAAAACAAACACAGCTACGATTTGCTTTGTTTTACACAAGCACACCACAGAATGATAGATAATTTAACTCTGTATGATTAACTGATGGTTCTTACCACACTGCGTCTTAGAAGATCAAATATTTTATTCAGTTCATCCATCTCAGAACTTGTATTTTGAGCATAGTTGAAAATGCACTTGGGATTGTTGATGTGCTGAAAAGCCCAGACAAAGCAAAGTTAAGCATATGCCACACAGCTGCCCTATAATCAGGTAAATACAGCTTTTTTTTTAACAATACATAAGTGTGCAATAAATCATTTATGCATTATGTTTACGAACAGTTGTAGACAAAGTTAGCATTTGGTAAAAAAAAAAAGTGGCCTACCTTTTTGATGTGTGAACAATTACGTTTAAGTTTCTGTTGGGGTGGGAGAGGTAGCAAGTTAAGTATTGGTCTTGTCATTATACATAATAAACTAAAATTGAAAGCATCCAGCTAAATTACATCAATCTGAAAATGTAGTCAATATGTTCCAGAGACCCTAGAACAGAAATGACCAGAAAGCCCCTTAAAGAGCCAGAACCTGCCAACACGTCCAAACCTTATTACAGTCTTCAATGATTTATTAACAACTGAGCCATACCCTTTACGCTATGTAGCAAAAAAGACTGGGATTTTAAAACATTAAGGATGAGACTAGTCGGGTAATGTCAAGCATTTCTCAGATCGAAACTCACTTGCACATGCTTAATGATTACATAATGGGAATCATTTTGAACATCCTGGAGACATAGCTCAATGTTTTTACGCAGTTGGCCTCTACCTGGCGTGAGGATGAGGAACAGACAAGTCAGGAACAATACATCTGTTGGCAAAACAAGCAACTCAGTTAATAAAGGCTTTAAGTTACAAAACAGAATCTATAACTCTTGCTTTAAAAGAGGGAGCATCACTTACCAATAAGCTTTTGGTTTGTCATCTTGGACCTCTTTGTGAAGAAGACAACCAGAGATCCTTTTATACCCATTATCAGTTTATCTTTTTTTCCCTTTTTTATGGCCCCACATTAGCGATTACGCATAACAGACTAACTACATATGAGTCAAAACCAGAAAATCTCAAGTTCTGTGCAGTAGACTTAATTTACCACTATTTTCATAAGTATTTAAAAACATATTCATAGAACAAATCATGCTGGACAGTTGGGTTTGAAATATATTAGTAGATGTAGTGAGTCAGAAAACATGACAAGGCCAAATCCCCGCAGGTAGCCCACTTGAAAGAGAATGAAACCATTCTTATCTGGTTTTGGATTTTTTCTTTGAAATGCATGCAAAAAAAGTTTTGAATAATTTTCACCTGTATAGATTTTGGTTACACATATAAACCAAAAATTTTTTTTATATTATATGCGACACATTAGTCATTAGTCATTCAAAATGACAAATAAACTACAGCTCTTAATGGCACGTAAAGAAAAAGTAAAATTGCTTTACCTTTAAAAATATTGATCTGAAATTCTAACAATACATTTATTTATATTTCCTTTTCCCTCACAAATTGTTGCACAATCTGTATTAAATCCCTATTGTCGGTGCTCATTAAAGAAATTGAATTGACTGTTTTAAAAGGGTGCTGGGTATGTTTTGAAAATTGTGTGTACCATAAAGCTGAAGAGTCTTAAATTAATGACTCTAATTATATTAAAGATGATGGTTTATTAACAATTAAATTGTTAAAAATCAGATATTTGAGTAAACCCGTTAGTGTCTCTTCTTAGGTTTTAGTACAGACTTCAGTAAATCAGGCAAAATAATAAGACTCTATAATAAAACTTATCTGGAGCTTAAGTAAAAACAAAAATCTCAAAACAATCTTCATTTCTTATTCCTGGCTATGGGCCTTTTCAATGATGAGATTAGAAAATGTCTGACCATACCCACCCAGTGTACTGCTAGAATACTAAATAACTACAGTACATTTATTAATACACACTTACAGACCGTGGTTGTGTTTTCTTACATCAGGATTGTTTACACCTTCAAAATATATTTGATAAAAAAGGTTAAAATATAGTTCTGCAGCTGTGTATCTTGATGATATAACATGATAATGTGTTCCTGTTATGTCTTTGCCCGGCCTTAGTCCCAGCCCTAGCTCAACACCTGTGTTTCCTAATATATTGCCTAATATATATTGCTTGTTGAACTTGTGTATTTAAGCCCTAGTGTGTCCCCAGTCTTTGTTGGCTCGCTGTTGTATAACTGTCAAATACTTGCATTTCTATTACGTCTGTATTGATGTTATCTTTATGGAACTGAATGCTGCTGAGTGCAGCCTACGTCATGTGTTTTCTGTTTTAGTAAAACCCATTTAACTTCAAGGAAGAGACTCACGCTTACTTGCATCTCATCCATACCCTTACAGTAACCTAGTGTTGGTAGAATTTGTGTATGTTTCCGAATGACCTGGATTGCCGCATGCTTGTCCTAAACCACCAGTTCTGGCTCTAAATTAAAGTAATACAAACAAACGTTATTTCCAATAAAGGACGTTCCAAGACACTTTCATCAGTTGACAAAGTTTTATGGATATGTTCTGAATAATACCTTAATATTCATTTGCAAATTAATAAATATAAATTCTACATATATTTCATTGCAGTGTTGTGGAAGGGGGATTCTGTGCCTCTCCACTCTTCCTTCAGAATCTAGGGCCTGGATTTCAAAATGATATGGAAATTTTACATTCATCTGAAAAGAGGACTTTGGACCACTGAGCAACAGTCAAGTGCTTTTTCTCCTTAGCACAGGTAAGACGATTCTGATGTTGTCCCTGATTCAGGAGTGGTTTGACACAAGGAATGCCACATTTGTAGCCCCTGACTAGGATTTGTCTGTGCGTAGTGGCTTGTGATGTACTGCCTCTTTAGGAATGACCTTTTGTGGCTTACCCTCCTTGTGGAGGGTGGCAATGACTTCTGGACATCTGTCAAGTCTTTCCCATGATTGTGTAGCTTCCTGACCTAGATTGAGACCATTTAAAGATTCAGGAAACCTTTCCAGGTGTTTTGAGTTAATTAAATGTGTAGGTACCACGCCTCCACAGGTAAGGGGGGACACTTTCTCCCTCTTGGGTCTGCAGCCGAACCTCCTGGACCGCCCACCAAGTGACCTTTAAAAGGTGGGTGCACACCTCAGATCTTTGCTCTCGGACTCATCTTCACCAGA
>JBBIGC010000082.1:12148010-12172521 GCA_037576955.1 Lepidarchus adonis | reverse complement strand
AACTATTCCACGACTACCTCAGCATCTAAAACACTTGTATATATGAATAGGACATGTTAACTATGCTGTAGCACCTAATGTCTGTTTTAGAATTACTCATATGCTCTTAATGATAATGTAGAAATGTGTTTCTCTTGCAGATAGTACTGTTGTAGCACCTGCACTGTTTTTATGACTAAGAAGTTTGTATTGAACTCCCTGTCACTCGCACATCAGTATTGTCATGTTTGAATTTTTGCTTGATTGTTTCCTGTACCTGGAAGTCACTTTGGACAAAAGTGTCAGCCAAATGAATAAATGTAATGTAAATGTATTGCTGCTGAGGCATAAAATCCCACTCTTCTTGAAGGTCAGTCATTGAGGTTCTGGGGTACAGAGTTACGAGCCTCTACACAGTGACTCAGTTGATCCCATAGGTTTTCTATGGGCTTCAGGTCTGGAGAAAGTGCAGGACACTCCATTTGAGGTTCCCCAGTCTCCAGCAGCCGTTCCCTAATGATTTTACCTTGATGAGCTGGAGAATTATTGTCCATGAAGATGAAATTTGCTGTGTTGTTCATGCAGGGGCACAATGACTGGATTAATGATGTTATTCATGTAGTATGGGTTTGTCGCTGTACAATTCACAAAGTGTAGATCAGTTCTGTATTGACTAGAGACACCTGCCCACACTAGAACACCAACACTAACAGTGGCTGATGCATAGCACTCTCCTTTACATATCTAACATCATTGGCAGCACTCATTTCTGCTCAGCCTGAATCAACTTTCATCAGAGAACAGCACTGGTCCCTAGTCCAGCTTAAATGCTCCCTGACACATGCAAGATGATGATGCTTGTGTCTGGTGGTGTGGTCAGGTTCCCTTGTAGGTCGTCTAGAACACAGACCACGCTGAATGATCTGACGTGACACTTGGGTTCCTCTCACTTCCTTAAATGTGCCTGGAGTTGAGTGGCATTTATCACCCGGTTCCGCAGGGCACTGTTCACAGTTAAGTGGTCATCAGTGTGGGGTGTGACCACAGGACGTTCACTTCTATACCTTTCTGTGACTCTTCCAGTCTCTCTGTTGCAACCTGCTGATGACAGCCACTTTTGTCTGAGAACATCCTGTTTAAAGCCTCACAATAGTGAGGTACTGTTGATCAATTGTTAGGTGTCAAGGAGAACAGCAAGTTGGGTAAAAACTACTGAAACACTGCACAGTTGGACGTGAGCATTCAAATGGTTTTTTTTTGCTATAATATTCTTTTTGAAGAACAAAGGCTTTCCCCTGGAATGCCTCCCATGCAAGTCAAATTTCTCCAATCTCTTTCTGATTGTATAGATGTATAAGCAGCTTCTAGAGTTACAGATTCTGTGATAAAATTTTGGGGGTTCATGGAGACTTTTTACACCTAAAGAGCAGCTCTTGGGCTGAATTTGCTGGGGTGGTCAGTTTTGAGACATTGAAAATCCATCCCACTTATTAGATGATTGGTGGAATAGTGGAATTATTTATTTTAAATAATTTAGAAAGCTTTTTTAAAATTCTGGCCAGACTCATAGGCATCCACATCCTTTTTTCAGAAGGTCTTAGAGAGAGTTCTTTAGATTCAGTCATTATCATTATCAAAGAGAATAAGACTTTGTCAGGTCAAAAAACCTGAAGAATCCATCTGCATCTCCAGGAAGTTCTAATCAATTGCACATAATCTGGAACAGATTTGGTTCTAATTTTATAGGCTTGATAAATAAAAAATAGAAGTATGATAAATGTAATGTTAACAACAACTATACACAATCAATTTTGTTTTGTTGGAGTATAATCACCTTTATCTGTAGATATTGTGTTAAAACATTTGCTTATTCGAATATATTGGGGGGGGGATGACAACTTCCATGCTATATAATTCCTTTTTAATAATGATATAGCATGGTTCTAACTGTACCATATTCAGAATCATTCCTTTTTCAAGGACTTTCCACACATCAAGGATTGCATACATTTATTTTCAATCTTGATAGCTGATATTGCATTTTTTAATGCAGCTAAATCAGCTAAAACGTGTGCTTCCGAAAGATATGCTGTTGACAACATTTTCTGACCCACTAACACTTATTACAATTTCTCATTAGTGTGTGCTACTGCTATATGGCATTTTATAATGTATTCAAATTCATTTTTAAAACAAACACATTTCTACAAATATACAGGTGTTCACCACGGTTCAAATAACTTAATGACATTGACAATTCACATATTCTTTATGTACAATAAATCTCTAGATAATCATCTCCAGTGTCTGGTCATACATGCAAGTGCTGCAGTCACACTACAGTATGAGACTGTATCCAGTAAGAACAGAGACTATATTAACAAAGGAAGACCGCACAAGAAGAGATTGGTATGAGGTGTGGTCATTAGGATAGTCCAAATGTAGGCTAATCATTCATTATTACGGTTATGGATTTTATGCATTAATGTACCATGCAAGTCAAGACTTAAGTGTTTCTTGGAAAAAAAGACAACTAATAGCTTCATGTCATGTTCCCTGTAATGAGCTCGGCCCAAGCACAACAAAAGAAATATGAACAAAGAAAGAAGGACATGTTGATCAGGCGTTTTGCAATAAAGTTGAATAGACCATCTTGGTGAACTGCAACACTGCTGCGTGTAGTGAGTACTGTATCATGATCGTGCCAAAGCCCTTGTAGAAGCCCATCATGCCCTCCTCTCGGCGTATAACATTGATACAGTCCCTCATACCTTCATACTGAGTGTTGATCGGCAGCACCTCAAAGCCTAAGTCGGTGTTATCAATGATGGTGCGTGTTCCTTGAATATGTAGCCTATGCAAAACCGTCTCCAGAGGAAACAGCAGCACATCAGCGCAGAGGCTGGCAGCAAAGCTAGCCATCAGCTCAGGAAAGTAGGCATCGAGCATGTTCTGGACGGTCTCTGAACCAGAGTTGGGGCCCAAGCACTTGGGAGAGGTGTCGCTCCTGCTGCGGCGGTGCAGGAAATACAGCACCAGCTTCTGCACACTGGAGCTTATGACATAATGTAACAAGCCATGGAGAACAGTAGGAAAAACCAGACCCCACAGCGGCAGGAGGCGCTTGCTATGCGGCACACCCAAGCCCATGATACGACCCACACCCTCTTTCACGCAGTCCAGGATCCCAGGGTTGTCTCGAATGATCTCGCTCTGGGAAAAGCATAACCAAGAGCAAGTTAGAGAAAGTTCGTTCAGCAAATATACTGAAATGTTCATTGAAATGAAACACTTGCATAGAATGTGACTATCAGGATTCAGATCAGCATTGAGTTCAACCTTTGTGTAACTGATTAACCACTCATGAGGAAAGCAGTCAGATAGTACTTCAGTTTAGTAGAGAAGTTTGCTTTAACCACAGACCCAAATTTTTATTTAATGTATGAACCTTACTGTTTGTTGCCTCTAAATTACTGTAATATTTGTGCATCTAGATCAAATTTTTAAAAGCTGACCTGGACAGTTTCAATGAGGCTTGCTGAGTAAAACGGCATTGCCACCACATACGTTAACCTGTGAAATAGAAAAACAAAATCTTAACATACTTGCTCAAAACATTAAACACAATGAGATAAGAGAAAGACAGATTATTAAAATGCCAAGTGCTAGAAATTCCCTCTACATAAAATCAACAACATAAATTATAAAACATCTGTGACCTAGCAACTTTTCCTTAGAATATGACAGTCAAAATGTCAGGATAGAATAATAACAGTAATTTTTTTTGATAGTCTGAAATGTAATGCTCCACTTAGACAGGGGAGTTATCACACAGATTTTAAATACTGCACTTGTGTTATATTCTTAGCACTTTCAATTCTTGGGTTTTGATGCTGAACTAGATTAGATGAGTGTATGCAGTGTTATTGCCTTGAGTAGAATTAGTTAACAAGAGGTGAGAAGACACAAGAGGTGGATATTACTTGAAAGAATAATGACTCAAACAGAAAAAATTAGTCAAAAAATCAAGTGTGTGTACACTACAATGTCAGAAAATAACTTCATGATACAAACACTTTCCATGGGTTGGTTGTACCATTGCTGTACTTCTATTGTCTTGTCAGGCTTATTATTTTAATTGTTTATTTAATCATTAATTATGACAAGGCAAAAGATTTTCTCTACAGAAAGTGAATAAAGGGCAAACTAATACACAATTGGATCTTAATGACCATGTGCCCAAACTTCTCAGGACAGTATCCTTTTCAGACAGTGTAGTAACTGAAGTTTAAATGTGCTTCTTCTCTAGCTGTCATACTTCTGAGGGATCTGAATTAAAATGATGAAGCTTGAACATAAGAAGTCACAATTGGGCTGCCACCAACAGCTGACTAAGTGACAACTTAGTTATACCATGACTAAACTAAATGATGAGAAATCTCAATATTAATATAGAACTGTCAAACTGTCAAGGGTTTGCTCCTGTCCTTAAACCTTACAAACACAAAACATCTACAGTATAAAATGTAGACATTATTTAACTTCATAGTTTAAAATGGTGGACTTCAGTTCAGGACTTTGATCCCAGGTTCCCAACATAGAGTGTGTAATAAATGGTAGTTAAATGAACTGTTGCTTTATTCTATTACTGGAAATGATTCAAGGTCTAGATTGGAAGACCTCTGGTCTATTCGTTCATATTGTTTGAGTTTGAGGAGACAGATTATTAAAATGTCAAGTGCTAGAAATTCCCTCTACATAAAATCAACAGCCTACTAATTAACAAAACATCTGTGACCTAGCAACTTTTCCTTAGAACATGACAGTCAAAATGTCAGGATAGAATAATAACAGTATTTTTTTTTGATAATCTGAAATGTAATGTTCCACTTAGACAGGGGAGTTATCACACAGATTTTAAATACTGCACTTGATATATTCTTAGCACTTTCTATTCCCAATATAGAGTGTGTAATAAATGGTAGTTATATGAACTGTTGTTTTAGTGTATTACTGGAAATGGGATTCAAGGTCTAGATTGGGAGACCTCTGGTCTATTCCTTCATATTGTTTGAGTTTGAGGACCGTCAGAACTTACCCTTTCAGTACAAGGTGGCCAACAATTTGCTTTGGATTCCATTTGTGTGACAATTCTCTGGAAAAAAAAAAATTTAATCTTCACATGGTAGTGCAGTTAAGGCATTTTTTATTGTTTCTTTTACTAGTCAAACTTGATTATTCGTATTAAATCAAGTTGCGATTTATCCGTTTTCTAGTGAAGACGCTAACTCCCAGTTGAGCCGCTGACTCAAACTTCCATTTGACTCAATATCAGATAGCCATTACCCAAGCCTAAGACCAAGGGGGATTCCAAAGCTGTTAAATTCATCCTTGCCTTGGCAGTGGCGTGCATTCACTAATGATGCCCTCCGTTCCAAGAGTCACTCCCTGCACTACAAAAGTGCTGCCCATTCCTTTCCAAAGGGCTTTTGGACCCTGACACACAGAGAAAAAGAACAGAGAAATAGTTAAGGCAGAGCCTTTTGAACACTATTACGCAGGTAAGCAGCATCATACAATGCTTACACACTTTAGATTCACTTAAAGATGTGACTAAAAGCAAATTCCCTGGGGTCCTTCATAAGACAATGGCATGAAGGTTTTTGTGGTTATTTTGGAAAATAAAGCTCGTCACTTACTTGTGTTTTGGTGACATTGTACATCACACTGAGCGCAGTCATAGGTGACAGGTGGTAGCACCTGGCATGATAATTCACCTGAAAAAATAAGCCAGGCAACAGAAATCAACAAATCAAATAACACTCAGTTTAACTTGTCTATTTAATGCACATTCAATTAATATCTGAACTGTACTAGCCACACCAATACAAACACACAGTACACCCAACATGCCAAGAAAAAAACACACAAATCTTCCTGTGTGTTAAGAGTTACTATATTAGTTATTAGGCATTCTGACGTGTTGAAGGGCTAACTGTTCTCTCATACTGACATGATAATCACAGTTCATTTCACTGTTCTGACAGTTATTTGGACACGTTTCAGGCACAAATATGTGCACAGAACATCATTCACCTCTTTTTCTCACAAATAAGAGTTTAAGTCCACTGAAGGTAAAGAAAAGACATTTTTTAGGAGAGTTGATATTTTCATGGGCGTTGGGGTAACACAAATGAAAATCCTCATTTATCTGGCAACTCTAAAGCACTTGGAGAAGTGCAGACAAGACACACATCAAATTAATGTTTTATAGAACAGAACCATTCTCCTGATTTTGTGTGTTAACTCTGTTCTTTATAGAAACATTCCTAGATAAGCTGGAGAGCTTTAAGCAGGTTTTCATTTTTAAATGATAGGCCTTAACAAATTAACAAATTGTTAATAAAATAGAATTCTCATACCAATATTATTCAGGAAAAATAACTTCATCATTAACTGTATTATCAGAACCAGAATAAAGTTCGTCACCAAATAGGCTTTTTAAAATAATTAAATAATCAACTACATATGCAGATGAGATTATTTAGACTCACCTGGCATTGCCGCCGAAACACAATACATGGGTGGGCTAGAACATTTTCTGTAAAGAGGCTGAGTAAAAATAACAGGAGATGGCAGCAAATCCTCAGAGTCTCTTCAATCTTTATATAGACTTAATATTTACAAGATGGGTGTGGGGTATGAATTACCTTGCAAGGCCTATTCCAAAGCCAGCAAATCTGTTTAACTGATCTGAAAGTTGAAAAAGATCATCAAACAACAACTACAATTGTGGGTTGGCTTGATAGACATTTTAATACGAAAAATGTATCGACCAATCACTTCATGTGCATTAAATTTAAGTAAAGTAAGTGCAGATAAGTAAACGTTTCTTCCCTTTGATGGGAATCTTCATTCACTTTGATGTCATGCATTGGGAATAACATAGATCAATAAACATAACTGTAGAAGACTATGTAACTGACACAAAGGCAAAAAACATGCAGTTTATGTCATACAGTATTTTGTATTCAGTCATTTAATATCAAGCACTTTTAGCGCATAAAAAGAGAAATTCTGTCATTTCAATAGTGAAAACCAGAAAATGTGGAAAGCTAAACACTAAATAAATACACACATAATAACTGTAGCTGCACATGCGCACAAATAGGTCGGATGTGGAAGTTTAAGGAGCTAATGAGCTAACGAGTGTAAATTACAGGCCCAACTACGAGGAGGCCCGATATGGGTATTTCCTCATATACAGTATTTGTCATCTTACACTATTTCATACAGAATATTATTTTAAACACTCTTCTTCTAAACCTACCGGACGGTGGAGGAACTGGCTGAACGTCGTCTCCGGGCCCGGGAGGGGCAGAGGCCGTTTCAAACTGTGGCGTGCTGTCACCAAAATGCAGGTTTCTGCTGCCGGGTATATCAGGAGGTGTCGTGACCCAGTGCTGAAGATCAATACTGGAGGAATTATTAAATGACCTTCCCGAGTAACCTCCGGTAAACGACGGGTCCTCCTTTCCCCTGTAACCTAAACCATCAAAACTGTCTGGTCGTCGGGAACTCATGCTGGGGAAACAGAGGGGACCCTAAACTGAACTGGGGAAATGTGTTTCGCTATGTGGTCCAGAGCAAAATCACTGAAAATGAAACATATTAAACCGGGTTCCAGCAAGCTTGCGGATATGCAGCAAAACAACACAGCCTCAGATTTGGCTCGCGCACTGTTACCTTTGACCTTTCACCGCCACTTCCGTTTGCGATGTGGCTTCTGGGATATGTTGTCATTACAGGGCGCATACCTTTAATTATGCACCCAGTGTTTACAATGCACACGTTTTAAGACATATCCAAATGTAGTGAAGAACCAAATACTCGCGTGTTTTGACAAATGTAGGTTTTCCGAACAAAAATCTGAAAGGGTTTACGCAGTTCTCAGTGCTGGCGCGCGCCCTCCAACGTTTCAGCTCAGCTTGTGACAACATTGCGTTTAGATTTAGCGCAGCGGAAGGATACTCTGATGAGTTACAAGGCCTGCGTCAAGGTAATGTTTTCTCTTCATGTTCGGTATTTTTGTTACAGACACGCGACATACACTGCATAACGTGCTTTTCGCATAAACGTAATATCAAGGTCTGTTTTAAAATGTGTTGACAAGGTGTTTACATTTACAACGGCAAACAGATATGCTCCGACGCTTCTATAGCTAACGTAGCATTGTTATTGAACCAGTGTCATTATGCTCTTTTTGTGGCCATCACCCGGTCTGTTAATCGTGTCATTATAACGTTACATTTAAAGCACACGTTAGCTTGCTGCATATATATTAGAAGCACATTATGTAATTGCATTGTGCCTTGTTGACCTGTGTTCTATACATTTTTGTTCTAGTCGGATTGTCCACCGTTATTTTAAAGATGTGTGTGTTTTTTTTGACAACTCAGGGCTTCCCAGGGGACTTTTACTATGAATGCTAAGGATGTATGGATTGCCTTGATGCACAGGTTTCTGAAGTTCAGTACACACTGTGATACTGTGCTGTTTTCTCTGCTCTAACACGGTTAAACTCAGGGCTTGTTAGATGTTTAATTGAAATAGGTACATTACGAACAGGGAAATGCCTCAATATGTAGGACGTGTGTACCCAGGACCAGGGTTGGGAGCCAAATGCCTTAACAAATAATCATGCTTTTGTGTACTGAGGCACGTGTGTTAAAAAATGGGAAGATTTAAAGAAATTTGTCATTGCAAACCTTCTCTTTCTCTAAATAGACTTTTTCTTTAGGTTGCTTAATATCTGGAGGCTTATAGTTGAAGACGTGGTGTTGTCCCCCGGTCTTCTTATATCAGCTGCACTGCATGGCTTCATCTGGTCGTGCCTCTCACTGTAACACCATACCCCTGATCCCACACCCCCTCATGCTTTGGGCACAGACTTTACAGGAGTTGCCTCATGACTGCCTGGATCGTCTTACCAGTCAGCCTCTCTGCTTTCTCTATCACAGGGATATGGATAGTGTAAGTTTGCACAATTTATATTTCTATTGTTTTGAAATATGACTAAATACATGGTTTGTATTCACAATAAACACATACTGCACAGTATGTATTACTGCAGAATGTTCTATATTATTTGTATTAAACCTTATAAAAAGATTTATAATAAGACTACTACTACTACAGATTACAACTAGAGATTCCACACACGGATATGGTGTGGATATCCAATATTTTTTTTGTACATTATGTGGCAATACCGATACCTATGCTCATACAAAACATTTAAAAACATGCAAAAAATTGGGAACACCAGGGGTTCTCGTGTTACGTTAGGTTTCTTTTCCTCTGAGTGTGATGTAACTCGTATTTTGATGTAAGTCGGGACTCATGAACACATTTGTAGTTCAGTACAGATATGAACATTCGCCTCAATAGAAATCATTATCAGCTGACTAGTTGTTTAAGATGCTACAATAGCATTTTTAAATTTAATGTGGTTATTAAACTAATAATGGTCATGAAGGAACAATACACAGACCTAAGCTTGTAAATGAGACTAACTCTCTGAGGTTTTTCCTCCCCCTCCCCAGTCGCCATACTCACGTGTTGTTACTGCACTAACCAGTGTGGCTATGTGCACAAATCAGTCGGACTGCAGTCTGACCTGTAGTGTGAACAAAACCTTTAGGACCATATTACAGTCTTCTTTAAGAGGAATACAACACTGTTGCAAATATACTTTCTTATAGTCACTTTTTGTAAGGGAGGGAATTTCCTGTTATTTATATTTAATGCTTGATATGCCATTTGTAACATTGTATCAATATAATAATCAATGTTGTAATGCAGCCATGTGAATATAATAATTATTTTTAATCCAGCTATGCCATGGCAGTAATGAACCATCATGTCTGTCCAGTAGAAAATTGGTAAGTCAACAGCTTTCATGTGCCTGAACTCCAATCTTATTTGTTGTATGTAAATGGAACAGTAGTTCATAATTTAGGTCAGACAATAATTTGTACATTGTTTCACACATTGCAGGATGTATAATGTAACATGTAGCAAGGAGACGGCCAAGAGGGGCTTCCCTAAGACATGCTGCACTCCACAGGACATTCCTCTGATCAGGTGCATTCTTTTTCTTTACCCCATTTTATGTGCTTGGAAACACTGTCCTGTAATGTCTAAAGATTTTGCATTATTTTTTTTTTTTGCATTATGGAGTAAGATTTTTGCATTATTTTTGCATTTTTATTATTGACCTAAATCCTAAATTGACACCTACATTTTGTGTACTTACACATAATTAAAATATATTAACATAACTAGTGCAGCTTAATGCATAAAGTGGTGTTTGAAAGTTTGTGAACTCTTTAAACGTTTCTGTTTTTTATGGATGATCTCTAAACAGCATCTGTCTTAAAAGTAGATGAAGAAACCTAGTTAATCAAATGAAACACAAATTATTATATTTCATCAGATATATTTGGCATAATAAGAGAATTGTGCTCTCTGGTGTGATCACCTTGTGCAGCAATAACTGCACCTTAACATTTGCAGTATTTTAGTGAATGTTTGCCCATTCTTCCATCCAGAATAGCTCCAACATTTGGATGTAGGTAGGTTTCTTCACATTAGCTACTTGCTTTAGGACTTTCCACAACATTTTAATTGGATTAAGGTCAGGACTTTGACCTGACATTCACTTAATTCTTCTTTAAAGAGCAATGTCCTGGACATGCCTCCACACACACACACACACACACCCCACACACTGAACACCTGAGCAAGCATTGCTGTCTGTGCACTGGCTGGCAATTATGCTACAGACCTTAACAATGGACACTGCACCCCCGCACTTTACCGCACAAACTTCTCACATCTGTCCACTTCACCTACAGATCAACACTGGACATTGTACATATACACTTCACTCTGCTTATGGCTCCTATCTGTGCTGCTGTTCTGTCTAACAGTATTATCCACTCTCTTCATGTTTGTGCCTCTGGATCTTCTGGACTGTTTTTTCTAACTGCTTGCATTATAGCTGCTCAATCTTTAATCTCTTACTTATCTACCTTCCTGCCTGTGTGTGTTAGTTTTTCAGTTTAGTGTTACATTTTTAGCCTAATTAATCTTTAGTTTATTCTTGCACAGTCTGGAGTGGATCAGGATGCATCTCACTGCTTGTTGTACGTGTATAACTAGGCATGTGACAAATAAACATCTTGAATTGAATTGAATTGAAAACGTATTTGGAAGATCAACTTGTGTATTTAGGATTATTATCTTGCTGTGTGACCAACTGAGATTCTCTTGAGATTCAGTACACAGACAGATGTCTTGACATTTTCCTTTAGAATTCTCTGATATAGTTCCTGTTATAACATCAGATGATGTTTTAGGTCACTTTCATATGAAACTATAGAAGATTTTAAAGGGTTCACAAAATTCCAAGCCATAAAGGAACGGTTTGTTCTTTGAACAATTGAACGAGGTGAGTGGTTCCCCTTTTTCTGAGCATTGTATCAGTAAATATCATTAACCTCACTGATTGTTGGAAATTTGAACATTTTCCTCACTCCAGTGCTCATTGACCATAGCATAGCTCTTTTGCTTTTACAAAAAAGGACGTACTCGCTGACCCCTAACTCTCGACACGTTCGCAGACACTCACATGGTTCAATCTAAGATTACTGGACTGCATTAGGATCAGAGTGTATGTGGAACACTAAATTTAATGCTGTTTTGGGTTCAGTTAATCTCATGTCTAATGATTCTATTTGCCTAAAGCTCTTGTTGGTCATTTAAGCCATTTACAATGGTGAGATATAAATTGCCTCCACCATAGCTCACTGTGCTGACCCGTCTAAATAGCCACCAGCTCCTGTTATTTCAATAATTTTGCTTAAATCTGGACTTTTTATTTATGTCTGGTGTACCTAGGGTCACAAAACATGTAAGGCCCTGTGACCCCATTATAAAGGTGACTCACTGTAACCTGTATTTCTCAGTCTCCAAACCTCCATGTGCAGGGCTTCACGGTCTGCCCTGTCTTAAACAAAATATCATGCTGCCCCCTTCATGGACGACCCTATCTTCATCTTGTCCAATTTGCGCTGCAGTCACCCAGACTCTGTGGCACTTAACACACGTGACATTAACAGCTCGCTGAAACTGGTTGGAACTGGCCTGACGGGTGACAAAACGCCCATTAGATCTAAGACCATCAACTGATGTGCTCCGAGATCTTCAGTGCTAATTGAAACTCTGTGCTCACACTTCTTTCTGCTTAATCTTCTCTTTTGGGGATCCTACCTTCCACAAACATTTAATTTCTACTTTGTCATTTTTCTCTTTCTCAAATAAAACCTTTGAAAATTAGTTTGGTGACTTGACCTCTGCTTGAAGAACATTGACATTCACAACATCTGTATGTTCACACTGCAGGAACTTTGCATTTTGAAGGATGTTTTTAGCTCCTAAAACATGTGTGTATATTTGTTTTGTTTTTTACAGTAAATGTGGTTGCTACCCACCCGAGAGCTGTCTCTTCAGTCTTATAGGCAATGTTGGGGCCTTTATGGGTAAGCTATTTTTAAATGTATTTTTTATTATACTTGACTACAGACCTACAGTGCAAACTAGTTTCAGTGAATCTGAATGTTTCAGTGAAACATTAGTTTGGCATCTAAATGAAATGTTATAATAATTAGCTATCTGTATGTTTTAAGATATGATTCTCTGCAGTGGGGGCCCTATTAGCGTTTGGGGTTTCATAATAACAATAGTTTGCATCGTGACAATGGTGTTATCTTGCATTAAATATGCTTTTGTTTGTATTTTTCAGCAGTGTTATGATGTTCACATATTTAGCATGTTTCTCATTTTCTCTGCAGTGGTGATGGTGTGTTTGTTGCGTTACGCTCAGGTGATTGAGCACAGCCACCAGTGCTGGGTCAACACAAGTGCTCTGGTATCTGGCTGCATCAATGCTCTGGGGCTTGTCATGGTGGGCAACTTCCAGGTGAGGGCATGGTCTGTAATAAAAACTTTTGATTGAGAACAGAAGTATTTTAACTAACGGTGCACCAATGTGGTGGAATCTCTTACACATATGTGCTCTGTTCTGTTGTTCTGTCTTTAATGCTATACAAAAGTCAAAAGAGAAAAAGTATTTAAAGGCCCTTTAACTGAAAGTCTTATTTTAAATATTAGAATAAATTCAAATAATATTAATAGAGTAAAAAGTAGGGCTGGGTATTGCCAACAACAACTCATGATATGAGAAGTATTATGATACAGGGACAACAATATGATACATATCACAATACATTTTGAATAATGCCTAAAAACAACACATAAATTCTATACAGCTGAACTGTCCTTTATTATTTTGAGTGCCACACTTGAAAACCAGGCCCTTCAAATTTGGACAAAAGCCTTGTTTGTGGTCACAAATAAAAAAATTATTGGTTCATATTCAATGAAAAACTGTTTAGGTTTCATACTAGTTATACAGTTGACATCCCTACGGCAAACAGATGTGAGATACTTGAATACTGGACATATATTTGTTACAAGAACTAACAAAACAACACACATTGTTAGCATGATGTACTGTATACATATTCCCATTGAACATCAAGCATAAAAGTATTGTTCAGTGTTTCTGCATTCTGACTCTGTTATTTGCTGACACCATACACCTGTATGTAGATGTTTCTTTTTTAAAACTGCCATTACACCACTGGACAACTTGCCAAAAAAGTTTAGAAACTGCCAACATATATACAGCAGCATCTGTGTGGATGCGTGTATTGTCAATGAGTAGGTCACAATATTTTGCTGTATCGATTTTTTTAACACAGCCCTAGTAAATAGTGATTTTATGAATGCCAATGTGTTCACTTACCCACTTACAGACCTCATGGGAAGCCCAGTATTTAATGTGACCATCAATATAGTGAAGGTGACTATTTGACATTGTCACCACAATGAAATGTGCATTTAATCTCTCACATGCACATGTGGAGCAGCGGGCAGCTATCAACAGCAAGCCTGTGGGACCTTGCTCACCTCAGCCTGGGACTTGAACATGTGACCTTTGGGTCCTAACCATTTCTCCTCACCAATACTTCATTAAATTAAATCAGCTGTGCTGCTAATGGAATTTCATAAATCCATGCAATGGCTGGGGCATATATAGTAGAAATCTGGAACCAAGCCTGTGATCTTATCAGCTCATAAAACATGAACTACTTTTTAGATATTGATATTTTGTATGGCTTTATAATATTTTTTATTGTTTTCTAATTTTAGCTGTATTTTTGCAAATGTTAAAAGATGGCCCAAAACGTCTTGATCTGCTATCAGAGCACTATGAACTGTTAAAGCAGTTCATAACCACCACGTTATCGGACTAAAAGTACTAATATTAGACAAATAAACTTTTCAAGCAAGTCCACAAAGACTGAAGCATTAGATACGTATCTAAAGCTAATACAGTAAAACACACCATCCAGGGGAAAGTGCATCATGTGTGCATGTCCCACAGCTGTTGCTATTAATTATGTGTCAATGTTTCACATGAGCATAGCTGTTAAGTATGATGCCATGTATGATACAATAGCATTTCCTAGTCCAAACACCTCTTTAGATCCCATACCCAACATGTTACACAGCTAATCCATAGTGTGCTCCCAATATCTGACACACTGTTCCTTATATTGTTTCTTACACACACAGTAAACACTTTCACATGGATGACCAAAATAACATCTAATATCTCTATGTATTTTTGCTCACTTTAGAGGAGGCTAAAGTTAGCGTCACATTTGAGTGTGTGTGTGCGCATTGCACATAGTTGCACAATGTAAGGCTGATTTTTGTTTGTTATAAGTAAGGATCAGTATTAGATTAATATGGGCATCAGCAGTATCAGAAGTGAACATTGATATTGGGATGTCTCTATCTACTTTATGAATTGCACAGTACTGTATATTTATAGAATAATTGCTTATTGTGGCTAACAGCAATTAACGATTGGTTGTTTGCTGATCAAGAAATAGTATTTATTAAATTACATTTAAATTAATTGAAAAAAAATTAAATTATGCTTTAATGCAGGTGTGCCCAATAGGTCAATCTCAATCTACCAGTCGATCATGAGGCATTACGAGTCGATCGCCCAGCCTTGCCTTTCAAAATAAACTCTACTGCTCACATTACCATTTTTTTTGTTGGTAGATCATTTTGATTATTTTAAAGTCATTTTAAAAGAAGCTCGCAAACCAAAAACGTGTGGGCATCCCTGCTTCAATGTCTTTAATATGTTTCAGTAAGACTGCAGCTCTAGTGTCATAATAGTAAGTTTATACAGATATAAAATGCTCAGTTGGAAAACCATTAACCACTGGCGAAAAATGTAAACCGGTCTTTTTAAAATAGTCTTTGCTATGTTAAAAGCTGGTTTAAAATGAAGTTTGCTATATGTTAAACTTTGGCTAAATTCATTAAATTGCTGTTATGTCATGCAATATAGGGCTGAATTTATCATTTATACAGTGAATTAGTGGAAATTTCAAGGTACGAGATATACTGTATATTGTGTACCGCAATATATCACAATATTATTTTTATACCATATCGCCCAGCCCTATGTACAAACTCTTTTCATGTGCAAGTTTGAAAATAAGGTTTAATTATCATGTGTAATTCCAGTATTTGGCTTATAAGAACATTTTAAATATTTTATTTAGCAATATAATATATTAATCACTGGTATGTCCTACACCCCTAGTGTGAACCATTTTCCTGTTTTATTATTTACAGGTTGACCATGCTAGGACTCTGCACTATGTGGGGGCTGGTGTGGCATTTCCTGCAGGCCTGATGTTTGTTTGTCTACAGTGTGTGCTGACATACCGCATTGCTGAGACAGCAATGGACTACTGGATGGCCCATGTGCGAGTGGCTCTGTCAGCGGGTGCATTGGTATCCCTTGTTCTCAGTATCCTTATTCAGACGATCTCATTGCTTTTCCACATATTGCACAAACTGCCATGTGACTGCACTATGTTTCTGTAATGTTAGGTATACAATGTGTGATTTTGGACCATGCCAGGCACAAGGCAGCCATAGCTCAATGGTTAGAGAAGTGGGTTTGTGACCGAAGGGTCCCAGGTTCGATTCTCGGGACCAGGCAGCAGGCTGAAGTGCCCTTGAGCAAGGCACCTAACCCCCAACCGCTCACCATGTACGTCGCTCTGGATAAGAGTGTCTGCCAAATGCTGTAAATGTAAATGTAAAGAGCCCAGTGTTAAAGAAATGCATGTGTTTGGTCTTTCCTCTCAAGGGGTTTACCTATGTCACACTGTGAGAGAGGTTCAAAGATGGTTGTTGTCACGGTCTTGTGACCAAAGTTCGCCATCAAAATTCAGATCTTCATTAGCTTCGTCATAGATAGAAAAGTAGTTTATTCTTGAATGCTGACTTGCAATGTAGCCTGCAACTCATCAGGTATCATCATTTTGCAGTCTACATACGTCAGACATGATGTACTGAATTATTTTTTACTCCTGTAGTCGGCAGCCACTGTTGCAGTGTCCAGGGATAAGTGGGAAGAGTTGCTCAAGAGCACTTCAGTCTGCTGGCTGGTTCTGGGAATCTAACTCACAACCATTTGTCACAACCCCACTTCTCTACCATTAGGCCACGGCTGCCCCTCAACATTAAATCAATTCCACACAGTGTAGCTTGTAATAAATGCAGAAGATTTCTGACATCTCATAGTGTGTAGGCCCAAAAAACATTTTGAATCGGTGATACTCGAGTACCTATTTACTATCAAAAATTTATTTCAGAGTTTCTATAGCTTGACATTGAACAAAATACAGCCATTCAATCATTATATCTCAGATGAAGATAAAAATCAAAAAGGGTTTATATTCACTGAAAAAATCCAAGCTAAAACCTAAGTATATTTTCATTTTGTGCATCATTTTATGTGCCATATAAAATGCCATTTTGCCATTGCCATTGCATTCATACCTTGCTCAAAAGGGATTTTTTTTATCTCAGTGGTGCCCGGGCTGGGACTTGAACCTGCAGAACTCAGGGGCAAAGTTCTAACCACTAGGCCACCACTGTCCCATGAGATATGAGATATATCAGTAATTTTAAAGTGACTAAAAGGGATTTTTTATCTAGGGCAGTTGTGTTTTTAAAAACAGAACCAATATACAAAACCAAGCTATCTTTATGGTCTAGGTATTATAAAATGTTACAAAATATATTGTGTGATGGCACTGTGCCTTGTTGTGAACAGGGACTGGTATTGGCTATTGAAATATCATACTTAAACAAGAAAGAACAGTCCCTTTTCCAGCCAAATATTTTTGTATTCATCTGTGCAAAACACTTATGATAATGAAAATTTTCAGTATTTTCGCCTGTTATTGCTTGTACACTGGGCTCCTTAACATATTTCCCCTTCAAGGTGGCATATTCTTCATCCACGAGAGCTTTGTGTTGCAGCACGCTGCTGCAATCTGCGAGTGGGTTTTCACCATTCTTATCTTAATCTACTATGGCACCTTCACTTATGAGTTTGGCACAGTCAGCAATGAAACCATCATGGCCGCTCTAGTTAGACGCAGCCCACACAACCATCCAAGTTCCGGAGTCATCGTAGGGGGGATTGGGAAGGGTGTGGCCTTGGGTTGCGGTGCCCAAAACCTGAAATTATCTGGGAGTAGCAGCACCTCTGCACACCTCAACTGCACCCCAGAAAGTGTTGCCATGATATGAATAATGACCATCAGCATAGAGATTAGGTAAATCTCATGTTCACTCATCACTGATCTGAGGCAATCGAGCATTAGAGCAGCAATATCTACTGTATTCATTAGCAGTTGGTTTATTCTCACATCACAAATGTGTTACCATGAAATATGCACATAGATTTCTGCATATGAGCCAAAATCAGCAACCACTACACAGACTGTTTTCCCTTATGTGTTTATTGGCACAGTTCTTAAATGCAGCACTGTAAAAGGGATGTATTTGATTTTAAAATATTGTATGCAAACATTTGGTAAAATTACATGTTCTGTGAATTTTTAAATACATAAATAGAACTTATGGATTACATTTTGCTGATTTTTGTTTGTTTGTTGTTGTTTTAATGTTTTAATGTATAAAACCAACAAGACATGTAATGTCACCAAATATTTGCATATGGCTGTATTTCATGCCTGGCAATAACACTAAAATCTCAGGTGTAGAGGAGAAGGTGGCTAAGATGGCTAAACCGGTCATCTACCTTCATCCTTATGGTCTTTATAACCTATGCTTATAACATGTCTTAGGATTGAGGACAAGCTATAAGCATAAGCATGGACCCACTTTATTTGGTTGCACTGATTTTTCCACAATTTTAAGGAGTTGCACAATTCATTTATTCTCATCAGATTCCTGTCTAAAGATTTTGTTTAGTCTAAATCTTCAGTATGGATTTTCAATGGTGGGAAGGCAATATAGTACTCAGTGATGTTTGTCAAGTCCCACTATTCTTTATTTGTCATAGAACAGCATATGATGTATATTTATGTATCTTGGACAGGAAAGGCACACTGTTCCTAATCTCAACCTCAATGCCTTTCATAACATTTGACCAGCACTCATGAAAAGATAAATTAAGCTATAATCATATATTTCATCTACTAAGAACAAATGCAATCACTGTGATAAACACTATATTTGTGTGGTGTCATTTTCAACACCAAACCTCTCCTATCCTCGTCAGATAGGAACATCAGTAAGATTTCCAGAATATTCCAACTTTGTGAGAATGTAAACTTTTGTGTCATTGAACTACATTTGAATAGTCAACCTAGCATTCAGTTGTAGATTTTATTTTGTGCTAGGGTGTTCATTTCCTTTGCATTTCCACCATGACGGTCATCAAGGAGCATTTGAACTCCTTGATGTTTACTAGAGCAGAATATATTTTCTTTTTTTATATTAGGTGATTGAATTTTTCTTCTGTTCAACCACCATGTCTGGCTTTGCTAATTGAGCTAATCTTACATTTTTGTTTGTTTGTTTTAGCAATATTAGCATGTTGTACTACCTGGTGCTAATGTCAGGTATGGCCAAACCAAGTTCCTAGTTTCAAAAACTACTCAATAATCCTTGGCCATGTTTTCTTGTCATATAATGTGTCTTTTTATTTTAAAAACTGTTACAAAATGATGTACACTTGCTAGAACTGCCTGCTAACCTGCTTGTAAACTAATGCAATTGCGTTGTGATTTTTCATTCTCATGCCAGACTAGAGTTTGAGACTATTTATAAAAGTGCTTCCCTGTGAGTCTTACAATATTGCAGGTTTTCCTTGCATAAAATGAAATACAGCAAAAACAGAATGTTTTCTGTCATTACTTGTGCCAAAACACATGATTACACTAATTTCAGGAAGTGATAGAAAGTTAAAAAGATGAGATTGAACGTAGTGTTTTAGCAATTTTATCTGATTTTAATGATGTTAGTACTTTTCTGAGTGATGGTAGTAGTAGCAAACAGTGTATTGTATTTTAATGTAGTTGTTTGGTTATTCTGACATAGTATCAAAACAATATTCAAATGTCTACTTACTCTGATTTTGCCACCCAGCTCTTCCCAAAATGATACACTGAATATTAAGCTAAAATTTATTTTATATTTAAATTAGGCTAGAATTAATGTATGGATTTATTATTATAGTCCAACATCAGTCTTTGGCAGCAGCAGTACTATAAACACAGAGTGTCAAATAATGATGATGATGATTTATAACAAGTATTTGACTTGTTTTGTTGAATGTTGTTAGAGCAGTTATTTTATTACACTCTCTTGTAAGGCCCAAAGAACAACATTTCAGTGTGAATACATCAAATTATATAGCAGTTTTTCATTCTCATCACCGATGATTTTGTGTTCTGTAGTGTTTTCATTCTGAAATCTGTGTTTGGTTTTTCTATAGTATGTATAGTTTTTTGGATGAAGCTAATTATATATTTTAAGATATTTGGTAGAATCAGCCTAAGCCAGGCTCCCCTGCACACAAGGAAGGAGTTTAGACACGGCTTGATTCAGACCAGAGACTGGGATGTCGAATGTAATTGAAAATCCACTTCTTGCTCTCTTGGAGATCTTTCCAGAAAATCTAAGACTGGTGAGTGATGAGCAAGGAGAATGTTTTCACCAGAACATTCAGTCAATGGAGCATCGCTACCAAGGTTTCTGGAATGAGTGGATGTTTGCGGACTAGTGCTGGATACTGTATGGTGATAACTCAGACATAGTGTACACAATAAACAGTGTTAGCGGGCTGACATTGTACTGTACATCTGTGCCATTGTGAGCCTCTTTGACGGCACATGGAACAAGTTACTTCATTGGTGCTTATACATTGAACATGCAAGTACACTGTAAACATCACTCATAACAAAAAGTCATGACTGGAAATAAAAATAAAACATGAAATTAGCATGAAAAATTGTGTTGTGGTCAATGATCATTAAAAAAATGGTTGCCTTGTGTTATCAGGAATGAAAGTGTCGTTGTGAATCTGTTGTTATGCTTGCTCTTACCTAGTGTAAACGCTAGCCAGGTAAAAATTATAATCAGTCATTTTTTTCTCTTGCTAAAACAAATTTGTACGTGATGTGTGAGAAAAAGTTTTGGAGCCTTTCATAGTATGAAAAGTTGCGATTGAAGGGTATTGTCCAGAGGTCTGCCAGTAAGCAGCTATTATTGGGCGGTTATTTGTCTATGCACAGGATGGATTAGATGTAACAATGCTGGTGGAGGTTTTACTCTTACTCTTCACTTTGACACTTTTCTAACCTGTTCTACGCAACATATACAACCCCAATTGCAAAAAAGGTTGGGAGGCTGCGTATAATGTAATTTTAAAAAAATGCAGCTCTATACCGGTAGTGACATTATACCGTAGTCGAGCATAAACAATTAAATTGATCACATTTGGCACTTACCAATATCATGCCACAATGCAAGAACTACGCTGCAAAATTTCAGCTCCACACAACATCTGCAAAATCTGAAATGAACGCATGTCCGACTTCATCAACAACAGTGCAAAACAGATTTTGAAGGATTTTAAGAAAGTTAATATAATTTTTGCATTTCAGTGTTGCTATTTTTATAATGAGGAATTTACATGTAGACAGATGATTGACCACGTTTAAATTAAATTTAAAAACTCTTCTCTTTTCTTAGCCAACAATAAACTTTTGGTCCTTTTATTGCTGTTAAATGTAGCTTTTTCCTAGCTTGTATTATACAGTAGGATGTAATGTAATGTAGCAAAAGGCTGAAAACGTTTAATAGAGGTTGGATGCTGTAGCAGCGATTAAATGAGAGAACATCACTGATCTGTCTTTGCTTTGCATTGCTTTTCAAACTGTTATCACTGCAGTAAACAGTACATTTAAATTTAATGAATCATTTGGGCATGTCATCTTTTTGTGCACTGAATTATACTAATGTGTTTTCCTGTTTTTAGATAGGCCGCCCCATTTAAGCACCCCGGACCAAACAAGAGGCTTGTAAAATTGATTTAAAAGCTGCAGATTATTAGTGGAGAAATACGGTAGATCTGGACACATGCTAAGCAAGTCTTGGAGGTGTTTGGGGTCATTGTCATGTTGGAATAGTGCCCTGCAGCCCTGTTTTCGAAGGGAGATGAAGGGATCATGCTCAGTACATCACAGTACATGTTGGCATTCATTATTTCCTCAATGAACTGTGCTGGCAGCACTCATGCAGCCCCAAACCATGACACTCCCACCACCATGCTTGACTGTAGGCAAGACACACTTGTCTTTGTACTTCTCACCTGGTTGTCGCCACACACGCTTGACTGGTTCCAGTAATCCATGGCCTTAGACTGCTTGTCTTCAGCAAACTGTTTGCAGACTTTCTTGTGCATCATCTTTAGAAGCAGCTTTCTTATGGGATGACAGCTATACAGACCATTTTGATGCAGTGTGCAGTGTATGGTCTGTATGTTTAAATGTACATCCGAAAACAAGTAGTAACTGTGGCTTGCGTTGTATAAACACTCATGAACTAAAACAATAACAAAAACACTGAAATTCATTGGTTTCAATAAATGTAATTTTACATATTTCATATATGAACAAGCACTGAGAGCAGATATTTATTTTATTAAAAAATAACTGATGGTTAGTGTTTAACAAAGTCTTTTGAAAAAAAGTCCTGAGAGTCCTTAAAGTAATGAATAATCGATTATCGTTCAATCATTCAAATAATTTAAGTTACTTTAAAATGAAGCACTGGGTCCTAAAAACAATAAGTAGTATTTTGTTAGTTACGGTCATGTGGATTACTGAAAATGTGAATACTTTCATATCATGGTTCTGCATTAGTGTTTGTCATTTAGGAGCATGTTGCTTCTTTTCTTTTTCAATCTTGTATTACACATTATGGTCATTTCTCACTTAGAAAGGAAAATAAATAGCATGTATAAGGAATGTTTATATGTGTGGTTAGTAAGGTGGTATAGTAACTGACCTGTCAATGCTGCGCCCATTAATTCATTCTTTTGTGGCTTTTATTACATTGGGGAAGATGCTATTCAACCAATAAAGAGACTCAAATTTTTTCCCCCCAAAGGGGCAATTACTCACACTGAACTTTGTTTTGACAAAAATCAAAAAGTGTTACAATTTCTGATTACATTGAGATTTTTGTCAACATTCTGAAAAGCTTAATCGACCCACAACAATTGCTCCAAAAGAATGCATTTATGAGCGGAACCTGGGGAGGAGAGTTAGTCAGCAGAGAGTACTAAACACAAGCACTACCACAATACCCAGGTCTGCGCTCCTCTCCAAAAAGGAGCATTTCTGTCAGTTATACATTTCCTCAACTTTGAGTACTATGGTCGTCCCGCTGTGTGGGGATGGGGAGTAGCAGCAGCGCTGTGCACTTGTGTGTCAGTGGAACTTTTGCTGCTAAGCATGACAGCTATCACGATGATGATCACCAGCGCCAGGAGTGTCACCAGAGCTATTAGTCCTGCCTTGCTCCTCAGATACTCCTTCCGTTTCTTTATTTTCACCTCCTTTGTTGTCTTTTGGAATGAATGTGCCTAAAGTTGAATGCATGATTCCAAAAAGAAATGAAAGACATTGAATGTCCAGCAAAAAAAAGTGGAAAATGCATCTATTGCAATGTGTTTGAGGTATATTTTGCATGCGTTTTAAGATGAAATGTAGAAATTACAAACCCCACTTCCAGAAAACCCTGTTTCTTTGACTGAAAGTACAAAGAAAGGATTTTCGATAGTTTAACTGACCAACTAAATTGTATTTTGCAAATATAAACAAATTTAGAATTTGGTTGCTGCAACACACTCAACAAAAGCTGGGAAAGAGTTTAAATTAATATTGAAAAGTGCAGCGAATTCAAGGAACACCGGTTTGAACATTTCATATCAAACGGGCTAGTTGGTAGCATGACTGTGTATAAAAACACCATCGATCAAGGGCTCAGTATTTGTAAGCAAGGATTGTTTGTGGCTCACTCATTTGTGCAAATAGTATTAGTCAACTATTAGTTACCTTTAACAATGCACAATATTGTTAAAAAAGAGACATCAACACTCGTCTAGTGGTTAGGACTTTGCCCCTGGGTTCAGAATATCACAGGTTCAAGTCTCAACCCAGTGACTTGAGTCATCTGTTGAATGTGTTGAATCTTCAAACCCTCAGACGACGCTGGAACGAATCATGCTATTGTGACTAGTAGAAAACCATTGTCGGTTGCTGTATGAAGAAATGCAACTTGAAAGTCTGGTAGAAACAGGCATTTAACTCAGCAGAATGCCTGCAAGTTCTCTAGGCCTCAGATAGACATTTAGCTTGAGTTCGCTATGCCAATAATTCAGATAGTTGTCAGCATCTGTGATTCATGGTATGAATCATCATAGTATGACATGAGAGACGTGTTTGGGTGTAAAGGCACTGCATGAATTAACATACTACATTTTTGTTTTTATTGCATTTTGGAAAATACCTGAATACCTTTTCTGAAAATGGGGTGTGTACTTATTAGTATTATTAGTACACAGAAATTACTTTTAGTACATTAGACATAATATTCATGATATTAATCATATCAGTGTGGAATGTAATGATTTCATTTGTAATTGTAAAAATAACATGTATTAAAATGCATATTCAGTAGTGCTTAGAAGTATCTGATCCCTTTTGACTTTCCATATTTCTGCACAATAAAGACCATCATCAAATTTTTACACATATTCTGGAAGCAGCTAAATTAAATAGATTACATTTACATTTACATTTACATTTATTCATTTGGCTGACGCTTTTATCCAAAGAGACTTCCAGGTTCAGGAAACAATCAAGCATAAATTCAGACACGACAATACTGATGTGCGAGTTACAGGGAGTTCAAT
>JBBIGC010000082.1:12107278-12119967 GCA_037576955.1 Lepidarchus adonis | reverse complement strand
TGTTTATCAGTACATTGCAGAAAATAATGAACTTTATCACAATATGCTAATTTTTTGAGAAGGACCTGTAGTTTGGTATAAAATCAGCTCACTTATTTATATCCTTAACAATGAGACAGAGCACAATGCGTTATCAGTGGGACAACAAGTGGGAACAAAAATGCCATGAATTTGAATAGGATTAAATCGGACCTTGTTGGCCACAGTATCTTCATAAAAAACTTTTAACTCTATCTGCTTATTTCAAACCCTTTACTTTTGAAGATATGTGATTGGACTAAATGTCAGTGCCTCGTTCCTTTAGCAAAATCAGTCTAAATCAAAGAAGTGTGACTTGTCATCATGCTATCTTATCATCTATGACCAAAATGATCAGGTTGACCAGTACGTTTGCATATTCTACACTAAAGACTGAAAAGGTGGTTGAAAAATAAAATGGTGGCTGGAAAATAAACTTGTCACAGTGACTGGTAACTAAATGCAAATGTCAGGCTTGATTATTACAGTGTTCTTCACCACAGGCACTTTACAGTAGGCTTTTAAAAATGGATATGTTTTAATAGAATTATATATTTAAATGTTTACATTTGAAGTCCTGTTAGTCCATATACTTTTTGTGATGCCATGATGAAAAGGAATACCCAAATATAATACCCTGAACAATAATATCACTGTGTTAAAATGTAAATATGTAGTGATATATAGGTAGCATTGAAGGAACTCGACCTTTCCCCTCTTTCATCCATACAATTTTGTACTTATTCCTATGGTTTTGGAAGGAAACAAGCTCATATTGGTATGATAGTCAGATTTCCACAAACATTTGATTCAGTTTATGATCATTAAAATCTTGCATTTGTATTAATACGTGTCTTTCTATCTTTTAGGAGCTGCATACAAACAGTCCTCGCTACAGTAAGGGTTCTTATAATGACTTTAGTTATGTGTCCAACAACAACCGAGAGGGTGTGTGCATGCACAAGGGCGAGCACCTGGGCGAATTCAACTTGGGTTCCACTATTGTGCTACTGTTTGAAGCTCCAAGGGACTTCACTTTCAGCCTCACTGCAGGCCAGAAGATCCGCTTCGGAGAACCTCTCGGGACTATGTGATGTAAGAAGAGAGGATCCTGTCCATGGACACACAAACTTAAGCAGGCTCTCACAGACTAACACACTCACATTCGTGGAGAGTGGTTTCATTTGTACTGACGAACCACCGCTGTTGCATTATTCTAGTTGGAATCTTCCTATTTAACTGGGAGCAGTTTATAACACGTTTGCTTTTATTGTAAAGTACTCTGGTAAAAGACTAGGCTTAGACCTTCAACATATTGTGGAAACGTTTGGTTTACCACAAATTGCCATCCATCCAGGATTTTTTGTTTTATTATTTTTTGTTTTTTTGTTGGTTTTTTTGCTCTAAATTATTTTTCTATTTTTCTTGTAGTAAAATCTTTTTTGTGCCCATATTGCCTTTTTTCTGAGAAGGGGATTTTTGGAAGCTCACCTAGTAAACTTTGACACTGACTGACATCACCTTTTACACAGTTAACTGCATGCAAGCACAAATGATTACCAAGCATAAGGAAGGTACTACACCACTAACATTTGCCACACTTACTCTTCTCCTGCTTGTTTTCTTCTTTATATGGAACTGTATGTTTGGTTTTGGATATTGAGCTAAGCTGGAGCTGGCCGTCTATACAACTGAATTACTGTTCCAAAGGATTTGCAGTCATCACTGTCATACTTGCTGCCTTGAGGTTCTGGTTGTAGATCTAAGTGCTTCAGTCCTTTTCTCCCCTGCTGAAAATGACAATGTTAGAATTATAGTTGCATTGTAGTTTATTTAATGAATTGTACTTTTCAGTCGATTATTGTTGGTTAATTTGATATGAAATCGAAAAGCCAATCTGATCCCAGATGTGCTTGCAGCAAGTGGAAATAACCTACATTTTATATCTTCTGCTGACTGTCAGTCTTTGTGGGGTCGTTCCATACCAACTCAACTTTGGTTGAAATCTATATTGAACATCCAAGAAACCCTAAGGATAATTTGAAACATTTATGAATGTAAATAGTTGTTTTACAATAATTGTTTTTAACTGATTTTTTTTTAAAAAGAAAGAAAATTACAATTTTTTTTGTAATCACGTTTTGATTCTGTGCATTATTCATATAATTATGTATTAGATTTTTTTTTTTTTTTTTACAAGTTTTTAGGGTTAGTATTTACCCTTTTACAAGGAAATGTTTAAATAACATAAAATATTAAGTAAAATATTTTAGGCTGGACTAAATAATTTTAGATTATAGTTATAGAATTAATTCATTTATTATCCAAACTGCTTATGCAATACAGATGCAGGGGAAGCTGGAGCTGGTTGCAGCTGACTGTGGGCACCAAGCAGGGTACATCTTGGCCAGGAGTCAAACCCGTCACAGGGCAACACAGACGACCATTTACACACACACTCACGCCTATAATTTAGAGCATTCAGTCAACCTACATCGCAAGTCTCCAGACAGTGGGGAAAAAACAGCACCCAGAAGAAAATGCACACAAACATGGGGAGAGCTTGCAAACTTGAAAGGCCTGACCTGGGTATTGAACCTAATAACATTAATTTATAGTGGAAAAAACTTTGAAAATTAAAGATTGTTCATTAGGGTTTAAAACTGAATAAAACATTCAGCAACAGTGTCTTCGTGAATACATGTTGCAAAGTATCCTTAGGATTTCTTGGAAGTTTTGCAGTTTCAACCAAATGGGGAAAACAGTAATTGCTAAAAGAATTTCATGACTAAAAATATTTATATAGGAATATAAGGTGTGATGAATTTAGTAGATGTTTTCTCCCAAGAAAATCTATATGACTATGAGGTTTAGTTGAGTTGGCATGGAACATTTAATACTGATGTATGGTTTTCTTCATCATTTGAGGCCTGCAATTTTGAAGAGAAGCAAACACGAGTTATGAAATGACCATATCTGCTATATAATGTTTCAAATCCATGTTTTCCCAAAACTACTACCTGAAGACTTGACTTTTGCTACTTAAAAGATGCAGCATATAATGGTATTTCAATGAAAGTATAATTCTCAGTTGTATAAGAATTAGGTAGGGTCAATATCAATAATGATGACAAACTAGTTTGCATGATTTTATTTTATGTTGTAATGCTATGATGACAACAGCGATTGTTTCACCTGTATTTTGAAAGAAGATTTGACAAAACAATGACAAGCAACTTCCAACTAGGTTTTGATGTCACCTGTACCTGAGGTGTTTTGAGTCTATGCTTCATTTCCTTAAATAATTTCAGCTTTCGCTGTCATCATGTATTTGGTTGAGCCATAAACATAAACATTATCTTTAAACATAAAGATAACTTCCCTGTTCACATGCTCAAGGGCCTTGCTGTCCAGAATGCCATCTTGAACCCTAATTATTCTTCTCTCAAGTCCGCAGTAGTGCCAAAATATGCTACATATTTTTGTGGGTTTTGTTTTTGTGGGGTTTTGTTATAACCCAGTGGAAAAGAACATGGCCATCCACTTTTACTCTGATTTAAAGGAACTCCTAACTCCTGCAGTCAGCTTCATAATCATTAGTAACCCTCGGTAAAGATGGGCTTAAAGTTTTAATATTAATAGTAATTGGCAATAACTAATCAAATTCTGTACACATCTTTAAGAAAATCTGATTTGGAGAGTTTTTGCCTATGGGAATTTGTCGTCATCTGATATTTCTACTCCTGTGAAATGGGTGACTGTAAAAACTTCACAAAAAAGTGAAATGCAAATAAAAACATGTTTATTAAGTTATCGTTTGTGAAAAAGCTGTTCTGGCATTGCTCATAATTGATGTGGTTTCATTTTAAAAATTGATTTATAGAATTTATTGATAAAAGTTACTGTTTTCTTCAGTGAAAAATTTAGGTTCTACTCATCAGATTGACTTTTGATTACTCTTTTTACCCATCTTTACCAATGGTGCCAAGAATTATAGAGCTCTGTGTGCTCTATGAGAAGAAAATGGTATAATGAGTGGGGTCTGCACACACAACATGGAAACAGTGTGTATTACACATCATTTTTTGATGGGATGGTGTTTCCTAGAAGGTTTATGTTTTATATGTCATGAGTAAATTCTAAGGAATATTCAGTTCATTTAACACCGAGTAGATTCTAACTACAGAATTACAGTATAGTTGCAAATGCAAGAAACAATAAATTTTGCAGTCTTCTTAAAAACAACTGGTAGTGTCAGTATTTCTGTTTTGACTTGCTGGAATTAATTACTAGTAGCTAAATCTTTGAAGTAAATAACTTCTGTTTGAAACTGACTGACACGACAAACCTTACAACATGCTTCTCATTACCGTTTTGGATTTTGTGTGTTAGTTAAAGTCATCTATAATTAAAAGTAAGCTTTACATGAGTCATTTAGAAAAAGGGCAGAATCTCTGAAGGAATGTGAATGTTGGTTATACTCTCAAAGTTTGAAAGCTGATTGAAATGCTAGGATAATAGGGCAGATTGTTTTGTTCTTGGCTAGTTGCCGTCGGCCATTTTAACAGGAACTGCATATTCAGGCAATGAGGTATGTCTAGCAAACACCACCTTGTGGACATACTTCCATGTCCACATGGTTGTGTAGTTTGTCTATGACTAGTCTCCCTTTAAACACACATGCTTGTTATCACCTATTCCATGTATTTTGATCTGGATCCATTTTGCTGTGCATTAATTTCTTAAGACGCTGGTACTGTTAAGCCTTTGCCTCCAATGGTAGACATTACATTTTACCTGAAATTTTAAATAAAGGTTTTGTTTGTATTGTTTAGGGAGCCGTGCTCACAAGTCAAGGCTAGCAGGTGATTGACTCTTCAGAGTGTTTTATTTTCCAGTCAAAACCAGCCTGGCAAGTGTTAATGCAAACCACTCGGCATTTTTCCAGGAAATACAGCAAACGCCGCTCCCTCTTGCTCTCCCTTCAAGGTCCCAAACCGGTTAAGCTGCTGAAGTCAAGATACTGCCAAGTTGTTCTCACTAAGATCAGGCCCACATCGCGTGGACCGAGTCAGCAATGTTAAAGAATAGCTGCTTAGCGAGGAAACTTTTATCTGACATCACGAAACCCACAGACCCTGCGCCCATATGTTCCAAGCATCTGGTGCTGCCAAGCATGGTCAGGGTGTGAATGGCAAAAAAGGATCCAGAGTCAGCATTCTTAGACACGTTTGATAGATGTGGGTCTAAAATTGTACTGCGTGAGGTCTTTGTATTTAAATGATGCTCCAGATCAAACATGCTGAAACCCTGCAAGAAGGGGGAATGGGTGGCACCAGAGCAAACAATAGCAATTAGTTTCTAGACATCACAGACGCCGTAATATGTCACTGTTTACACAGTACCTGAGCAAACCAGGCATAACGTAGTTGGACAACAGAAATCAAGAACTTCAATGCAAAGGCCAAATATTACTCTCAAATGGATATGGTACATTTGCAAAGTTTGTAAGAACCTAATGCCATGAGTTCAGTAAGTAAATGAGAAAGCAGTCTTTCGAAGTCAATGACAAATATCCACAATTTACCACTGGTGAGCTCTCCAATCTGGTAGAGTATGAAACTGCTCCTTGAAAAAGCATCTTGGTTGTCAGTGTTTTCTTTTTCTTTGTCTGAAAGATCTTTTCCTCCACAGGCCAGTCTGTCTCACTTCTTCCTTCTACAGCGACAACAACAGGCGTAGCAGCGTCCCACTTGCTCTTCATCTTCCTTCACGGTGTAGGTGCCCTGGCTGTTATATGGAGGAGGATGCTGGTTCCCATCTCTCTCCTCTCGATAGACCGGTACACCAGATGGACTGTCTTCTCCTTGGGGTTTGAAGCTCCCATAAGGGTTCTGGGCAGAGTTGCCGTTGTAGGAGCTCTCTAGGGCCATAGGGTTGATGATGATCGTGCTAGAGTCGCCATATGCACGCAGCTTGGCACGAGGAATGGTGACATTGCCGTAAGGGTTGTCCAAAGAAAGATTCATACTGAAAGTCCAGCTGTTAAATTTGTCAATCCAAGGTTTGTCTTCTACTTCCTTGCTTCAGCAGGACCTGTAGCATCAACAGTGAGACAGACACTTGGAATGTTCCAGTGCTGACATCTGCGGAAAGAAAGTGGAGATAGCCAAACATGACTTTAAAGCAGAAATCAACTGGGAACTATCTGTATTATGAAAACAAGGAAAAGTATTTGTCAGATTACTTGGGAATAAACAGAAAACACCGTGACTTATATATATATCCAACTCCTTGTTAAAAATAAAGGTGCCAAAAAAGCTTTGGTGCAATTTTAAGCAATTCCATAGAATAATTATTCTTGGTTACTTAAAGAAGTGTTTTAGTAGCTGAGTGTGAAGAGGCTCCATATAAGGTGCTATATCATAATATGTTCAAGCCAAGAACCTTTCAGGAACTTGGATATTTAAGGGAGAATTATCAAGTCCCGCTTAATTTCCTTCCCGTGTTTTCTATCTAACGGTGCAGGATTGAATCAATCTCTCAACCAACACCTTTAAATTAAGCCCAAATCAGATTAGTGCTTAACATTGATTACCATAAATTAGTCCAGTGTATTTTTACACTTCTAGACTTCCTCCAGACCCAATTAGCTGAAATTACATCTGTAAGCAGTAACAGTAGACAGATCAGGACAGACATTCCTACCGGTAGAGAAGTGTTCTTTAGAGAGCAACACTGGATGCGGATCGTCGGGCCTCACAAAAGCTGTGCTTAGTCGTGTCCCCTGTACGCTACTCTGTTTTCTTCAAGCTTGATGTGGCACCTCAACAGGTAAAGCTGTAGAGACGAACCTGCCCAAGGGAAAATCTTTTTCTGTTCAAGACCGACAAGGAGTGTGTGTTTATGTAACCCCGCCCTTAGGTGTCCTGGCTCAATCACAACGCTCAGGGGTTAGTCAGGGGGTGGGGGATGGGGTGTTGGCTCAGGAATGTCCCTCCACAGACACAGGTGTATTTGTATGACAATTGACTGTAATTTCTAGGCCTAAATGAATGACACTGTTCAGACAGGAGTTTCTAGAAAAAACAACAACTGGGGAATAAACATTGTTAAATAAATCTTTACTGTGGATGAATAGTGATACACATTCACTTAAACAATTTGTAGATATTTGCATTTCTGCATTTCTTGCGTTTCTGGAAATCCTTGTAGAAACCATTTCAGTGGCTTTTCATGATTCATATGAACTAAGTGGACATCAGCAATACTGCACAAACATATCAAAGCTTATCCTAGTTTTCTGTTTGGACTCTGTGTATGTTTAACCACATTCCTGGCAACCGGATGTGTACCAGAAATTCCACATTAAAGGCCTTTTGTTTTCCCTGAAACTGCCCCACCTATACAAACACTGGCTTTAAAATTCAGGTTTCACTTAAATGTTCTTTTGGATATTTTGAAATTATGTTCTGAATATTCATTTAGTTTACATTTTACTTCAGCCTGTCAGTAACATAGCAATACTAGTGCCTGTAACCGCATATCTTAGTGATCGTAGTCCTGTTTTGAGTAATATTATATACATTTCTGTTTATTTTCAATATAGTTTAAGTTAAAGAAATACCTATTTAGATGTTTTTCCTCTATGTTCTGTTAAACTAGGTCATGTGTTTAACGTGTAAACAAAGGGGTCTACACAGTGATGAATTGTGTTGATGAAACGCCATGACACACCACCATCTCAATGCGCACATACTGGTTCTAACACATTCTTCTTCGTCTGAATGCAGCCACATACCTTCATAGAACTTAACTTCAATGGTGAGCTATGAGTGATGGCAGTGCTAGGCAGGTTTTTCTGAAATACTTTCCACAGAGAACGACAGGTAGAACTGGCCTTACAGTAACTAACCCATATCTTTACCATGTGGTCACTTATAATTACACCATTGTACTATTTTTATCAAAGAAGTCATCACCACCACAGTGGTTCTCATGGTTGGTTCTCTGAACCTGCTTTGAATGTTCACGCTGCTTTCTGATGGAAAGATGGGATAGAGGCTCAAAAGGCCTGAAGAGGCTCTTTAAAGCAAAGGTAGTTATGGCAACAGCAACACATGCTAAAGGACAACGAGAGGTTAAGTGTTACAGCTGAATAGTCTTTTTGCGGCAGAGGTCAAAAATGCAATCAAATCAACTCCTTTCCACTTTGTTGGTTCCCTGATCTTACTCAACTCAAACCATATCAATGATTACATTTGATCAACTTTTCCATCAAAAAAATCAGGTTTTAAAGATCTTACATCTATTTCTGACTAAAAAAGAAATACCAAGCTAAATGCACCATGATTTCCAGTTCACATTAAGACTTAAAGAAGTAAAGACTACGAATGCGACTGTGAGTACTGTATGTACATGGGCACACGGCTGTGTGTGGAGTAAAGATTGTAGAAGAGATGGAGAAGTCAATCGTTGTTTTGCTTTTAATTACCAGCACTCGTTAGTCTTTTGATCCCGAACAGAAACTAGTTGCTGCATGGCCAGTCACACAATCTAATATTTTATTCTTTACCTTTGATTACATGATATTTTTGCCATAGCTTTGTTTTGACAACCTTATGCGAAGTCACAAGGTTCTTTTCTGTCCAGAGTTGCATTTTGTTTATCGGCTGAAATCTCATATTGATGATGGTAGAGTCACACCGCTCTTTAATGCTTCTCCGGTTAATCCTAAACACTTTCAATGGAGGAAAAGTCAGAACAATATCAGACTTTTTTTTTGCTTACATTGTAGTTTCACCATATAAAAATAAAAGCACTTTTATACCAATGGTAGGTAGCTATATTAAAGCATTCATGTTTAGTACTTTGCTGTATATGTTTTGCATATTTGCATGTTTTTTCCAGGTCATGAGTATCTGGTAAAACTCTGTCAAGCCTGTACTTCAACTCCTGCTTGTTCTGGGGGCTCATCCCTTTCAGATTCATGATCAGTTGGATTTAAATACACTGACTGGCTTGCCCATTGAAGAATGTTTTAGCTTTGAGAAATTACCATGATGCTATAGCAGTATATTTGGAATTCTTGCTGTCTAAAGAGTTTGGAGGCATTTACTGGAACCTGAGCAGATATGAGGTTTCTATACACCCCAGAATGCATTTTGTAGCTACAATTAGCAGCTACAACATCAATGTGCAAAGTTCATGTGCACCACCATGTTTAACAGATGAGCTGGTATGCTTTGGATCTTAGGCAATTCCTTTCCATCTCCACACTTTCCAGCACTGCGGACAGGGCATCTCCTTGGTAAATCCCGCACTTGATGATGACCTGTGCAATTGGTTTGAAGTTGGCCTCTGGAGTTGTTTTCCAAAGACCCATTGAATTCCTGATGAAGAGTCCTGTTGATCTTGTATAGTTCCCAGCATTCCAGGATCCACGTGTGAGGCATTGAGTCACAGGCTTTCTTGCAGTCACTCCAGGCAGTGCTCAGGTTGGTATGTCTGGTCTTGTGTGATTGATCTGTCTCCCAGTAGCTGGTGTTTTGCTCCTCTAGTGTTACTACCTATTCCTTTCTGTGGGAAAGTTGCTCCTCTTGTTCAGGGAGGTTGCTGTGGTCTGCTCTCAGCCACTGTGCATTGATGTTATCTATGTCCTTTTTCTCCCATATGCTCTTCTAGTATTGCCCAGTCTCTAGCCTTGGTGGGTCTGTTCTTATTCTAGTACCCTGCCCTGAGAGTACACCTTGGATGGTTGAGTAGGGATTGTCCGTGGTGCTGCATTCACATCTTCTAGGAGACTTTCAGATGGTACTTCACTTATTCTTGGTAATCAGTGTAGGAGGGTCCAGGTTTCCAGCTTAGTCATGATCTTATCTCTTAGGTCAGCTGCTGTATTCAGCCAATAAGGGCTTTTTGTTCTTATGGCAAATCATTTTTATTATCAATTTATGTAATTTGAATAATGTGATTTTCTCTCACTGTTAAAATAAACCTAGCATTAAAACAATAAACTGTTAATTTCTTTGTCATATATATACACACACACACACATATATATATATATTCAGTACCAGTCATTAGCATGACTCACTTGCTAAGGGAGGGGACAGTTTCAAATTCTGTGGTGGGGAGGTGCTGGGTGTAATCATTTGCACATGTCCAACAGGCAAGAAATGTTTGAGCCCCTTTTACATTACTGAAATAGAGCTAAAAGGTGATAAGCCACATTCCATAATGTCTCTCTCTCTTTCTCTCTCTCTCTCTCTCACACACACACACACACACACACAAACACACACGCACATAAACATAATATTGCTTTGAGACCTTATAGAAAATTTAAATTGAAGTCAGTAAAAAATAAATCATAAGAAAGGAATCCAGGCGCATTGCTAACTTTCTGATCTTCATGCAGAGAATCTGGTCAGATACAGATTAGATCAAATGTTATTTTTGATATAGACAGAGCAGCAGATTGTGAACAGTGTACTCAGGAAAGACCTTGGCCACTTCAGGATTAATCAGAATGAACATCGAGACTAATGTCTGGGTAAGAATGGAAACCAGCCTGAGGCCAAGCAACAGACAGACTGGTCGACTATACGCTGCAGTTATTAATCAGAAAACAGGTTCTACAGTCATGTGAAAATAATATAAATAATATAATAACAATTGAAATAAATACATCCCATGTCAAATTAATATTTTCATACATTTTTTCATACATGAAATTACATTTCATGCTATTTGATATAGTACTTATACAAAGGTGATTATACTCCAACTAATGACACATAACATGGAACCTTTTTATCTTTTTCATTAATGAAATAAACAAAACAGATCAGTCATAAGAACATTTTAAGTAAACTCTTTCCACAAGAGAGCAAGTCAAAGAATATATAATGAAAGATCAAGGTTTTTTGGAATAATGTAAACAGAGTATATTTGTGATGTATCTGTTTTATTTTTATTGAATAAATGATTGATAAAGTTTTTCTTGTAGTTCATTTTGAGTATATCACCTTTGTCTGTCGACACTGTTTCAAAGAGGGTGAAATGTTTTCTTCAAATATTATTCAAATATAATTTTTCAATAATTATCATCTACAGGCCAACAGGCCTTAAATTCAAGTTCTAATGAGAATTTTGTAGTTGTTTAGTAGTCCTAGCAGAATGCATGATTTAAATGTGTTTATATAATAATAATAATAATAATAATAATAATAATAATAATAATAATAATAATAATAATAATAACTATTAGCAATAACTATTAGCCGTCAATCCGTTTTTAAGTGTAAATGGTAAAACATCAGTGCTTGCAAAGGTAAAATAACAATGTTCTGTTCAAAGACCCATTTAACATTATACAAGTTTCCAAAATGATGAAAGTTTAGTGCAGGTGGACGAGCTTTTTCATTCAAATTCCCCTGTTTTGGATTAATCTCAGACTCAGTCTCAGGTTTAAGCTCAAGTATAAGATACTTCTTTGGATAGACTTTCAGAAATTAAATAATGAGATACGTAAACAGACATGTAAAATTGTACTTAACAGTGAGATCTTTCACTCATCACTCTGCCTTTTTATCTGGCTTTATATAAGCCTCTGATTTCTCATTTCTGAATATCAGTCTCATTAAACTGAATGCAATACACTCTCACACTTCAGCAAGAAATGGAATTTTACACAAATTGGTTCTGTTGCCTCATAGAATCAAAATAAAATATTTTTTAAAACGCTAGACCTGCAGCCATTTGCCAACACACCTCTGCTGCCATCTAGTGGTTTAAAAACCTCAGGAGTCGCTTTTAAAAGTTATATTTGATAAAAAAAATTGTATTTTATATCATATAATTATATATTACTGTACTAATTGTGTCCTTTTTTTGAACATGGCTAAAAACGTTAAACAAGAAAGCCGAAACTTTAATGATAATCAGCTTTCAACAGTGAGGACAGAATATGAATCCACTTTGGAAAGTTTGCACAATAGAAATACATTTCCTGCCTGATTTAATATGTGAGTGAAACGCAAACACACAGAAACATACACAACACGACAAAACGAGTGATATAAGCTGCTAAACACTGACTGAAAAACATTTCAGTTTTCTTTGTTTTCATGAAGTTGTGAATGATAATCTCCTTGCCTTTTCAGGCTGATGACAGGTTGCCTGTAGGTGACGGAGCTCCTGTTTCACAGCCTCTTTTGTGGCAACTGTAAGTTGATAGACCACCCATCTTCCACTGCGTTTCCTTCAGCAAACTGATCCATAGTCAGATCTGCATTAATAGATTTCTAGTCACAAGTCAAATAAGCCAAATGTAGAAACTGATTCCAGGACAGACACTGCCCCCCTCACCTTGTAACATGAGCTGAGCTTGCTTTTCATCTGCTTAGACAGCTGATACTTGGGGCAAGAGGCATACATTACACTCTAGGAAGCTGATATTATTTTATTTTGTTTATCCTTTTCCCCAAAATGTAGTAATTAGGAGAACACGTTTAGACCAGTTTTGCTGCTACAGACAGATGCTGCTTTAGAAAGTTGGCGGTGAAAAATGTGACTGTACCACTGGCTCAGACAATAGTGTGTGTGTGTGTGTGTGTGTGTGTGTGTGTGTGTGTGTGTGTGTGTGTGTGTGTGTGTGTGTGTGTGTG
>JBBIGC010000082.1:12071952-12098820 GCA_037576955.1 Lepidarchus adonis | reverse complement strand
TGTGTGTGTGTGTGTGTGTGTGTGTGTGTGTGTGTGTGTGTGTGTGTGTGTGTGTGTGTGTGTGTGTGTGTGTTGGAAGTATCCTGAATAATGTACAAGTACATTGCTGTTATTTTTAATTTTTGATGAATACACTAGTCACAAAAAGTAACAGCATGCTGTGAAATTTACAAGGCTTAAATTTACTTTAACAATTTAACCATACATAAAATACACAAACCTTTGTCACATCCTGGAATGATAAAATTATTAAATTTCTTCTGTATGATGAAATTTGTGTTTATTTATAGTTACATTTATAAGCTTTTTTGTTACCTTAACTTGTGATTGAGCCACATGGAATACTGGCAGATGTAAGCATCTGAGTGACTTTGACAAGGGCTAAATTGTGATGGCAAGACGTCTCAATCACAACATTTTGATAACAGTGGTGGTATACAGTTGGTAGTACCTCCCAAAAGTGGTTGAAGGGAAGATAACCGCCAATATGGACACCCAAGGCTCATTATTGCTCATGGGGTGCAAAGCTTTTGCTGTCTGGTCCGATCCCACAGAAAAACAACCCTAACCCTACGATAGAAAGGTGTTAGTGCACACACAGCGCACATAATAGTAAGGCTGCACAATGTTGATAAAATATTACTGTGGTGATTTTACTGCTACATATTGCAATACCTATTAATGGACCTAATTAAAAGTAGGTAAATATTGTTAAATCTTCAAAATGTATGTTCACCCATCTATTCACAGTCCAGATATGGAAACTACAATGTAAAAAATAGCCCATTTTAATATCATAGTTTTTGTGATAACACAAAACCAACATGTATACATGCTGTGCCTTCTGTTTGGGACATTTTCCTCCTCTGCTCCTTAGTGTAAATATTAAAACAAACAATTCAGACGTTATTAAAGTCCAGACTTTAATTTAATGTTATCTGCATGCATTTCAGTTTCACCAAGTAGAAATGACAAAACCTTTCATACCAGCCCCCCCTCATTTCAAGGTGTCAGGGCTGGTTTGTATGGCATGAGAGGTACAAGATTTAAGATTCAAGAGAGATCTATTGTAGTGGTAAACACAGTACAGAATGTATTGAAATGCCATTTTACACAGCCACAACAAAGTGTAAGGTCAAAAAAATAAACAAACAAACAAATAAAAAATAAAAAAAAATTTTACTTTTATTTATTTGTTTATTTTATTATATACATTTATTTATATTATTTATTTATATATAAAAATACAAATATACAAGAAATACACTTAAATACACATCTAAAAGTAAATAAACTAAAATAAAAACTATCTATCCATCCATCCATCCATCTATTATTTTTTTTTGTTTATTTATTTATTTATTTATTTATTTTTTTAAGAAGATACCATACCTATAGATGAAACGACGGCAGCAGTAACGAGAAATATCAGAAATCACTGAAAAAAGATGCTCGGAGAAGGGCTAAATCTTTTACAGTAATATAGACGAAACATTTAACAAAGCGTAGTACACCGAGTAATCATACAAGTCTCGCACATTTTACCACACTTTCCCATTTTGACAATAATAATCCTTAAAAAAATATTTTATCACAAAGCCATGATGTTATTCACCCTCTAAGCAGCGCGTTCGTCCATCCCGCAGTCAGACAGAAGCGGACAGGACAGGGGCCTTGGTGGAAAGCGCTGTAAACGTCATGAACCAGGCTCAGCGATCCTGAGCGGAAACCCCTCCCGAGTCCCAACTCCGGCAGCCGAGCAAAGAAAAGAGGGATATCAAGGAATCAGGAAACAAGGAGAAACAACGCAATTCACAAGTTCAGTAAGTGGTTGAATTATTTAACTGCACAACTATTGAATTATCCGAATCGCGTTTCACCTCGAATTAATGTACTTTTGTTCACCGTTTCAGTTTCCCCGAATGCAAAGGCCACACAACAACATTAGCAGGTCTGCTAGTTAGTGAGATAGCTAGCTAGCTAGTATTTAACGAATCCCAGTATGAAAGACTTGGGGAACATCCGGTGTTGCCTAAAAACAAGCAATTGCTCTGTACTGTAGTGCAGAAGGTCTTGGAAATACTTTATGCACCATGACAAAGTGACTGCTGCTTACTGTGAGTGGAATTCACGGTGGTGTGATGCTAAATAGACAGAGGTTCAGAGATAGTTCTCCGCTACTTTCCTAATTCAATCTCAAGATAAACGTAAAGATGGGTAGCAATGTTGTGCGAAGGCTTCGTACATTATTTGTAAATTTTCCCGAATTCCCGAATCTAAACGTTTGTTTTTTACCCTGTCACGCGTGTAAACATGCGCACAGTAGTCGGAATGTTTTCATGTTTTCTCGTTAGGATAGGAATACCGGAAGCTACTAACGATTTTGGTATTTAAGGTTAATATTGGCTTCAAATGTACTGTAATATATATAAAAATTCCCCATTTCTCACATAAATTCTACTAATAATAGAAATAGAATACTGCAATTTTAGCTTTAGTTTCCATAATGAAATTGCTGTGTGGTGCCACTTATTTGTGTGAAACTGTGACAGATTTCACACATGTATTTGCTAGGAATCACGGCTGCTACTGAAAAGCTGAGGGTATAAGAATCCTTCTGACTTCTTAAAGATACTGCCCCTCATTGCTTGTTTTTTTCTCCCATTACAATACATCTTTGTGTTTATTTTCAGGCCGCGTTGCACAGTGTGAAAACTATGAAATATCTTAACATTTCTCTTAAATTCTGTACGTGCCTGGGAATGTCTAAGAGCTTGTGAGGTCTTCGTTTACACTAACAATTTTTGTGTCCATTAAGTCCAGCTTCTTATTATAGAGTAAGGACATTCCATAGCCAGTCTTGCTCAGATCTGTTTTGTAGCACACAGCAAATGTCTGTTCAGGTAATTTTGGTTTGGGTGACAGAGGTTTGAGATGCTAATGTGGTGTAGCTATGCATTTACGTTGTTTGGTTTTGTAAAGCATTGAGTTCTGTGTAAATTGCAGGTATACTGTATTAATCTATCAACATTTTAGGAGCTAATACTTGCGAAGGTTTGAAATTTACACACTTACACACATAAGTAAGTTTTTTTGCAATTATACTACATTGCACTACACCCAAAATACTAGGTTTAGTTATCCTTTTTAATGAAACATGCAGTGTTTTACTAATTTACATATTTATCCAATGTAAAACCAAACTTATTCTGTTTACAAAGGTAAATGTATAAGCCAAAAGGATCGTCTTTAACACCACCTGCCTAATATTGAGTAGGTCCTCCTCCTGTTGTTGAAACAGCTCTGAGTGTGGTGCAGTGTGTTCGGACAGTCTTTGGTATTTACGTTACCTGTCAGTGTTGTTCATGTTATGGCTGATTATGTACCTTATATTTATTTGACAAAATAACGACTGTAGAATTGAATCGCAATGAGACTTGTGTGAATCACAGAGCTCCAATTTTTACTGTTTTTAGATTCTGGTCCTCCCTCTGTGTCATTTCAGCTGCAATAAGGTATTTGATCCACCTGGCATACGTATTGTTGGCTACATACCAGAAATTCAGAAAAATAAGCAACAAAATTCCACCCAAACAGCTGCAGGTTCCACCCACCCCCAGGTTCTTCCACGTTTGAGTTGCATCATCAGGGTCTTTTACCTGAAACATCTCACTGGAGTGACTATGGTAGCAGTTTTGACGGTGTAGTTTAGAAAGTGTTCCAATACTATGACTTACCTAGGGAATAGAATACTTTTTTCTACAGTGGCCACTGAGGGTGGAAATAAATAGCTGTACTATGTATACATAGAGTCACTCATAGTGTTGCTATACAGAGATGTTTGTAATATTGGAACATTTTTTACATTATGGATTCGATAGACTCTTTTATCCAGAGCGATTATCAGTGTAGGTGAACTCCTGCTCAAGGACTGTTGGTGTAGCAATGGTGTACTTGCTGAGTGGGGGTTCAAACCTGCTTCCAGTCTGCTGTGTGGAGTACAGCAGTGTTACCAAACCTGCTACCTCCACCATATTACAAAAAAAAAAAATATTGCACAAATATCAAACTAATATCAAATATATATATATATATATATATATATATATATATATATCAATACAATCATACCAAGATGAAAAATAACGTGATGAGAGTATAGAGCATTTAATGATTTAACATTTAACTCTTTGTATTGTTGATCATGTGTTTTAAAATAAATTTGCTTTATGGCTAATTACTTTTTGATTCAGAGATTGGTGTGACCTTCCTTTAACATTATCTGTGCCTTTGGGTTTTTTTGTACATTGCATGACATGGTGGAGCAGAAGGAAGAGACGCTTAATAAGCTTTTGGGGATTTTAGATGGAATTAAAGGCCACTAGTGATCTCAGTAATACAGACAGTCTGCTGCTGTTTTGTGTTTTTTAAGTGTATGCCAATAGTTGTGTTGAGCTTGACCTAAATGGTTTTAAAATATATTTAATGGTCTTGATTGTGTTATGTAGTTGTACTCATTACTGAAAATATTGCATGTTAGAAATCAGGGCTGCCAGTAGGCTTAGGCAGTATCCAGTTTTCCATGTTATATGTTGCCTTGTATTTTGTTTAGCTTTGTCTGCTCTGCTGACATTTTCTTTTCTTCTTTGCTTCCACTAATATAAATCTGGGATTTCGAAACCACAGTGTGTGCAGTAGTACTGGGCGATATGATTATATTTTTTAATATTGTGATAAATTGTGGCCACATTATGATTTCCTGAGCATTTCATAATATCATAATATTTTAATGGTTTTATTTAGAAGAGATCTGTTGGGTCAGTAGTTTTGAATGTTCTGCTGGGTCAGTAGTTTTGAATGTTTTGCTGGGTCAGTGGTTTTGAATGTTCTGCTGGGTCAGTTGTTTTGAATGCTTTGTTGGGTCAGTAGTTTTGAATGTTTTGTTGGGTCAGTAGTTTTGAATGTTCTGCTGGGTCAGATGTTTTGAATGCTTTGTTGGGTCAGTAGTTTTGAATGTTCTGTTGGGTCAGTAGTTTTGAATTTTCTTTTGGGTCAGTGGTTTTGAATGTTCTGCTGGGTCAGTGGTTTTGAATGTTACGGTCATATCCAATCACAGCTTTGTGGAAATTAAGGAACACCCAGAACAAATTTAACTCAAAATTTGGAAGTTCACAACCACATACTCCTGAATGCAGCCATGCAGACTGCGTGCGTGTTCGGCTCTTCAGAGAGAGTTGGAGATGAGCTCTAGATCAACTGTACACAATGCAGCTGTAGTCACGGTTTTAATTTAAATTTTATTTATTTATACAGCACTTTTTTACAACCGAAATCACAAAGCAGCTTTACAGAGTTTATGGAATCCGGGTCCGAACCCAATGAGCAAGCCAGTTTCATGTCTGCAGATTTGTACCAGTGTCACCAGCCCTAAAGATGCATCTCGCCTCTGATTGTCTGTTGCTCTTTGTCGTGTGCGATTTCCTCAGATGTCTAGCACACCAGATATCCAGGTCCAGTCGCTGACAAGGTCATGATCACCTTTCATCATATCTCAGTGTAGTTCACACATAACGACTCGTCACAGATTAACTCACATTACAGGTCCCGGCACAGGTTCCACTGAGGTACACTTGAGCAAAGTACAGTCCCAGGTGCTGTTGATCGCTGCATGTAGGTTCTTGTGCACATGTGATGGGTTAAATGTGAATGTCACATTTCATTGTGACGGACTTGTGTATGTTCCTAATAACAAATAGTTACATGACAAAAAAAATCATATTCATGCCATTTCTTTCAGAATGCTGTACAGGTACTTCTCAAAAAATTAGAATATGGTGAAAAAGTTCAATAGTTCTGGACATTCCTTTCAGAAAGTTAAATTCATATATTATATTGATCAATTACACATGGAGTGAAATATGCCAAATCTTAATTAAATTATATTTTAAACAGAAATGTCAGGCTTCTGAAAAGTATTTTTGTTCGTATGCACTCAGTACTTGGTTGTTTCTCCTTTTGCATAAATTACTGCATCAATGTGACGTGGCATGGAGGTGATCAGCCTGTGTCACTGCTGAGGTGTGATGGAAGCCCAGGTTGCTTTGAAAGCAGCCTTCAGGTCGTCTGCATTGTTGGGTCTGGTGTCTCTTATCTTCCTCTTGACATTAACCCATAAATTCTCTATGGGGTTCAGGTCAGGTGAGTTTGCTGCCAATCAAGCAGCACAGTAACACTGGTCGTTGAACCAGCTTTTAGTACCTTTGCCAGTGTGGCCAGTTGCCAAGTCCTGCTGGAAAATGAAATCAGCATCTCCATAAAGCTTGTCAGCAGAAGAAGCATGAAGTGCTCTAAGATTTCCTGGTAGATGCTGCGTTGACTGTGGACTTTAGAAAACACAGTGACCAACACCAGCAGATGACATGGCCCCAAAACAACACTGTGGAAACTTCACACTGGACTCCAAGCAACATGGATTCTGTGCCTCTCAACTCTTCCCCCAGACTCTGGGACCTTTATTTCCAAATGATATGCAAAACTTACATTCATCTGAAAAGAGAACTTTGGACACTGAGCAACATTTTTCTCCTTAGCCCAGGTAAGACACTTCTGACGTTGTCTCTGATTCAGGAGTGGATTTACACCAGGAATGCGGCATTTGTAGCCCACGTCAAGGATTTGTCTATGCGTAGTGGCTCGTGTTGCACTGACTCCAGCCTCAGTCTACTCCTTGTGAAGCTCCCCCAAATTCTTGAGTGGATTTTGCTTGTCAGTCCTCTCAAGGCTGCGGTTGTCCATGTTGCTGGTGTACCATTTCCTACTACACTTCTTCCACTAAACTTTCTTGGTATATGTTTGGATACAGCACTCTGTGAACAACCAGCTTCTTTAGCCATGACCTTTTTTTTGCCTTACCCTTCTCAGTATCCCATATTGAGACAATTTAAATGCTCAGGAAACCTTTGCAGGTGTTTTGAGTTATTTAGCTGAATAGGGTTGACACCATGACTTTCCAAGATTGAACCTTTTCACATTATTCAAAGTTTCTGAGACAGTGAATTTTGGGTTTTATTATCTGTAAGCCATAATCATTGAAATGGCAAGAAATAAAGCCTTGACATATTTCACTCTGTTTGTATTGAATCTATATAAAATATGGATTTCATTTTTTGAAAGCAATGTCAATAACTTTCAAGAACATTGAACCTTTTCACAATATTCAAAAATGTTTAGGATGTACCTGTATCTTGTCCTGCAAATGACACGACACACACCAATACCAGCAAAAATAAGCAAAAAAAAGGAAAGAAATAATGCCATAAAATGAAATATTGTAATAATACTTGAAATCCTTCATGTTTAGAGTTGTATACTGCTCTTAAACTGTTGCTTGTGAATGTGGTGGTGTAACTCAGCAGCACCATCGCTCTGGAGTCACATAGGACCATTTTCAAACTTTAGTGTAGGGAAAAACAAACTTGTGCAGCAATGGCAATAACTGTTGAAAATATTTCTGTTGAGGAGTAATTTACAGTGAAAAGACCCTGAAGTGAGAAGCTATAACAACACACATGAGACCTTATTGTCATTTATTGAATGTATCTACAGTTTCAGTAACATACAGAAGCTCACTTTCTGTACTGTAGTCAAATTGGAAGGAAGAATCTGCCTGTCTTTACAAAAACCCTAACACTCCCACAGCAGTGTGTGTAGATGGAAGGGAGGAGTTTGAGGTAGGTGCCAGGATTAAGGAACTGTACTGTCATTTACTGTTGGAGTGTGACATGCATAATTACTGGCACAGGATTTTTATGATGCTGAATAATAGTGTACATTATGTTGTGATATTGTACTCTATAAGTAGTAGTTAATATAGTAGTAAATTAGTAACATAATATTATTTGTTTGTTAACCCCACTAGTTGGTGTGGACAGTTCTATGCTGCACATTCTGCTGTGTTTGATCATTAACACACCTGCTGTAAATCTCACATACACATTATGTATTATTATCTCACATGCCCATCAGTTTTACTAGATGTAACAGTATTGCTTCTTACCGGTAACAGTCCTCGATTGCCACCTTCAACTATTGTCAGCACTTCATCCGTTTTAAACTTACTTTGTACTTACAATTTTATCGATTGTAGCAGCATTGTTTCAAATGGGTGACAATTCTTTCTTTGTTGATGGAAAAGGTAGGAAAAAGAATAATAAGAAATAAGTGTATTTGATTTATTTAGAAACCTGTAGAAAAATGTTATAGTTTCCTTTAACATATTGGCTCAATGAATTTATAGTGCATTTTACCTCTTATGGTATGTATCTACAAACCTACAAACTATTTTTTTAGCCATGTTGGTCTTTTATAGTTTAAGCTGCCTCTTCAATGTAGGACAATAAAGCTAATGTTGCCAATTAGCATAATTTCTGTTTAATTAAAGTATCTCCTTAACCTCCACCTGTTTCATGCAGAACGAGAAATGCATACCTAAGGGCTGCACCTTGGTGAGTGATCAACAAACTGCTTGCTTTGCAACTGAGATGGGGTTTGGCCGGGACTTGCGGAACTCTCATGAGGGCCTGATCAAGCTACAGGACTGGGAGCTGAAGCTGCTTGAGACGGTAAAGCGCTTCATGACCCTTCGTGTGAAGAGTGACAAGGAGTATGCATCGCTTCTTCTGAACATTAGTCAGCAGGTGGACAAGCATGATAACTCCCAGATCCACTATATCAGCACAGTCTCCAAGGTAACTATTCTGTTTTGTTGTATGTTTTTGCCAGTAGATGCATTTTTGTAGGTGCTTTCAGTGCCCTCCATAATTATTGGCGAAGATAATTACAAATACTTTATTTATAAACTTCTTTTCAAGTTCCTAAAAGCTACTGTAGAAAATCACAAGGAGATAAATATGTATCACATCAGCTGAAATAAGTAAAAAGTAATTAAAAAAACAACAACACATTATTGGATTTAAAACTGCTTGAAAGTGCTGTATATTTATTTGTTGTTTTCTGTTCTCAGTCATGGGCCCATATGGTACAGCAGACAGAGCAATTAAGTAAGATCATGAAGTCTCATGCAGAGGAGCTGAACTCTGGCCCACTGCATCGCCTCACTATGATGATCAAAGACAAGCAGCAAGTGAAGCGGAGCTATCAGAGCATTCATCAGCAGATAGAGTTTGAGCTGAATAAGGCAAGTCCAGCATCAATCTTATGTTTCTGCTAGTTTTTCTGATATTATTGATTGTTTTTAGGCAGCTTGATTTTTATTTTTTTCTAGGTTACAAAAACCGACCTTGAAAAGCTAAAGGGTACATACAGGCAACTGAGTAAGGATGCTCATAGTGCAAAAGAGAGATACAAGGAAGCTGTTGTAAAAGGTAAGGTCTCCCTGTCTACTAATACAGACATTGTGTTTTCTTTATCTGTTTGTTGGCAGAAGTTTCCAGTGTTTTAAAAAAACCCTCATGCCACATCTATAGCATAGAATTGATTAACATGGACAATAATTTAAACCCAATTCCCTGTACTAAGAAAATGCTTGTCAAATTGAAACACTAGAGACTACTGGTGTGCAATTAATTGCATTATTTAACATTTCTGTATAATTTCTTCTTTCAAAGGGGCAAATGTTCCAATTGAAACATTTGTTATATTATGTTACAAACTGATGGGCCATGAATATCACACATTTTTAATGTGTTCAATGACGGTAAAGCCAGAACTTTGTGCAGGCCAAAGTTCTTAGCAGACCACTTTTTTGAGAACATTATATGACATATACATATCACATTTATATGCAGGAGAATTGTAATTCATAGACTGATAGGGCCTTATCAAACCATAGATGTCCATATATAAAGTTATGCACAATAAAATAGAATGACATTGGGAAAAGTAACATGTAAAGAAAGTAAGGTGCAAAAAGTCATAAAGTCATGACACCAAATAAAATCTATCAGTAATTAGAAAGCAATCATGCCACTTAGTGCAAATAAATATCAGCTGGTTCAGTCCCAACTGATGGCCTATAAAAGGCGTCTCATTACCAATGTGTCACACAAGAAATCACAATGGGTAAAGACAATAAGCTCTCTCAAGACCTTTTTCAACCTTATTTTTGCAAAACATACTGATGGCTTTGTTTATAGCAGATTTATTATTTATTTACTGGGCTCATTTTTAACATTTACCTGTATTGTTTGTATTGTTTCACTTCTTTTATTAGTTCAACTTCCTCATTAAATTTAATGTCGGTCCCTTTATTCACTGAAAATGCTCAGCTTCAATAAATGAGGGATATCCTCAATATATTTCTGAGTGAAAACAAAGATTAATTGTTTAACACCTTAGCAATGTATGTGATATGGCATATATAAGAATTATACAGAAATAGCCAAACTAAGAGGATTTTCTGTACAGGGAAATCCATCATACTCTACTTTGTGGTACAATATGGATATAGCAGACAAAATATTAAACTGAAATATGCTGGACTTTTCATTTTCTTATTTCCCCCCATTTTTCAGTTCGAGTTTAAACCATCCTTATTACTTGAATGTGAGTGGGGTTAACCTGCTATTACCTGAATAGGTGAACATATGAAAATGTTTTGGTTTTTGTGACACTTAATAAAAAAATATTTTTTAAAATGGTACTTTTGCAGCTTACTATGGACTGGCAAGTGAAAGTTCCAAGAAAGTGCCCTAGAAAACCTAGGAATGGTGTTTTATTAAATATTTTCCATAATATTTAATATTTCCATACATATAAGAGCATAAATAGACATTAGTCAGATGTCACAGTATCCCCACTATTGTGAATCATGGTATTGGATGGAAGGTGACGTGTTCAAAATACTATACTTCAAATGCCAAACCAGATGTTCAGGAAATAGTCAGATGGTCTGTAACCTGCCTGGCCCTCTACTTAGGCAAGGAACCAGAGAAGGCAAGAGAACGTTATGACAAAGCCACCATGAAGCTGCACAACCTGCACAACCAGTATGTGCTTGCAGTGCGCAGTGCACAGCTGCACCAGGAACACTACCATGAGAATGCACTGCCCCTACTGCTTGATTCACTCCAAAAGATGCAAGAGGAGATGATCAGCGCCATGTGAGTCTCATACACAAGCTAAAATTAACAAATAAATTATTGATAGTATTTTATTCATTTACTTATTTTTTGTTTCTTATTTTTTAAATTAATTTTCTGATTGATCTACTTAAGTTGGTACAGTGGGTCAAAAAATATTTGACAGCTGCTGATTCGGCAAGTTGCCCCACTTAAAAAAATTAGAGAGGTTTGTAATGTTCGTCATGGGTACACTTATTATTGTGTATATATACAGCTGTGAAAGACATAATGTAAAAAAAATCCAGGAAATCACATTGTATGATTTTTAAATAATGTATTTGTATAATGGTGCAGAAAATAAGTATTTGGTCAATAACAAAAGTTCACCTCAATACTTTGTAATGTAACCTTGGTCGGCAATGACAGAGGTCACCAGGTTTGCACACACTGTAGCTGATATTTTGGCCCATTCTTCCATGCAGATTTTCTCAGGAGCTGTGATGTTTTGGGCAACACAGACTTGCAACTACCTTCACAGATTCTGTATTGGATTGAGGTCCGGAGACTGGCTATGCCGCTCCAGAACCTTGAAATGCTTTTTATGTAGTTTATGTAGTCAATGCTCTAACTTATGGAAAGAGATTTTTGCCCCAAATCTCCCGATACATGGCCGCATTTGTTCTTTTCTTAATATGGATCAGTTGTACTGTCCCTTTGCAGAAAAGCAGCCCGAAAGCATAATTTTTCACCCCCCTGCTTCACAGTGGGTATGGTGTTCTTGGGATGAAACTCCACATTCTCATCTGACCACATGACATCCAGAAGAGAACAGTTGATCTCTTCTCACCAAGCTGCTTGGCTAATTGTAGATTGGCTCATCCCTGTCTTGTCCCTGGTGTCGTTAGACAGCTCTCTGGTCTTGGCCATGGTGGTGGTTAGAGTGTGTGACTTTTATACAGATAACGAGTTCAAACAGGTGCCATTAATACAGGTAACGAGTGGAGGATAGAAGAGCTTCTTAATAAAGTAACATTTCTGTGAGGGCCAGAATTCTTGTCTGTTTGTAGGTGCTAAATACTTCTTTTCTGCACCGTTATACAAACAAATTCTTTAAAAATCATACCTGGATTTCTTTTAACATTTTCTCTCACACAGTTGAAGTGTACCTATGATGAACATTACAGACCTCTCTCTTTTTTTTTTTAAGTGGCACAACTTGCAGAATCAGTAGCTGGCAAATGCTTTTTTGCCCCACTTTAAGTACTGAAAACTAATAACGACAAGTAGTATGGTGTACTTTTGATTATGCATATTTGGGTTTTATTTATTCCTTCATTGAATTGAATCGAGTTGAATGGACCAGAGGTTCCTGGAAAACATTTTAGGAAACACTTGTAGAAAATAATTGCATTTTTATTATAACTACAATGTTGGCCACAAAATTGCAACAGGATATTTCCTAAAAACATTCAGCTCTTCCTGGATGTGTTTTTAAAAAAACCTGCTTTAAATTAGTAGATCTTTAGAGCACAGTACAATCTTTATTTTAATTCAGTTAATCACAGAATCTCAAGATGATCTCAAGAGCAGTTCAATAGAAAGATTTATGTAGAAGCACTGACCCTGCATTGATCCAAAGCCTTTTAGGGACTTTGTAGTGAATGTGAACGTGAACATGTACCTGTATGAAGGTATCATATTATAGGTCAACTTGAGATTAATTAGGTTTTTGAAAATTGCATCTATTATTGGATAATAATGGGTTTATTTTTGGTTTATTAAGGGAAACCCTGATTCAGATTGGGTCAAAATTTGAAACAATGAAAGTGAAGTTTAATGAATTTGAAAAGAAAAATAATGATATTTATTGAATGATCTGTTCAGAACCTTTATGGTCCATGAAGGTTATTATTTTTTTGGTCTTTGTTTTAGGAAAGGGATTTTGGAGGAGTACAGTGAAATCACAAGCCTTTTAACCGATGAAATAGTAAATGTCCATAAAGATATACACATCTCTATTGAACAAATTGATCCTGTATCAGAGTATGATCACTTCATCGAAGTGTATCGGTAAGTGAAGGAACATACAGACACACATCTTGCACATCTTGTCTAATACTTGGGTCAATCATTTGTTAATTTATATTATATTTTTCCCTAGGTCACCTGAAACCAAAGAACCAAATGTAGAATTTGATGTTTCACTATTGGAGGAAACTGAGAATCTTCAAGCCAATGAGATTCTATGGAATAATTTGACTGCTGACAGTTTACAATCATTGTGAGTACTTCTAAAGGGTCTGGATGCCCAGAAAGAAGAAATTATTGTAAATTTTATTTTAAAATGCCATAATTTCCAGACTATAAGCCGCTACTTTATGCAGAGGCTTTGAATCCTGCGCCTTATAATCCGGTGCAGCTTTTCTGTGGAGTTTTCATTATTTTTGTGACATCGTAAGAGGATTTGTTTTGGTTTGTTCCGCTGTTTTACGGCACTACTTTGCTTGGCGGAGAGTGGTATGTTGGTCCGCTAAAGTAGTGCCATACAAATTAACTCAAAATGTTAATAAAAGAATGTGTTCCCAAACAGTCATCTCTTTCCTGACAATTCCTGTTGTGCATATTCTCTTACATATGACAATTAAACATCAAAACACCTGCAGCCTTTAGTCTGATGCAGCTAATTTATGAACAAAACAGGATTTTCCCCTAATATTAGCTTGTGCGGCTAACATTCAGGTGCGCCTTGTAGTCCGGAAAATACGGTAAGACTTACATTTTTAGAGGATGAAAACCAAAGATCCCACCGTGTTTAAAATGTACTGAGTTGCCGTTAATCTTAAATCTGTATTTTAGACCTGGTATGTAAACTTATTCAGAACTATGTAATGTTAGTAAAACATTTAAGAGCTTTTCAAAACATGAGCTTTACAAATTCTGTCTTATGTTTTATGTGCTCCCATAAAGAACGCACTGAATTCATTTTTATAAGTTATGTATAGTTTTATAATCAGTTAATAGTTTTATTTAAACTTAAAGGTTAAATAGTTTTATTTAAACTATGAGTAACTTACAGATGACTATTATTGTAGCCTAGCAGTAGACCAAGAAATTCAGAAGAGTAATAAGCAAAAAGATCAAACATATCAAATTAGTAAAAAAAAAGTATAACTGGTTTAAGGTGTCACATGAAAATAAACTGGCAAAATTTATTATAGAATTCAGTAAAAAGGAAAGAAAAGAAAAGGTAGTTCAGTGGAGGTGGTTAGAAATTGGAAGATTAAAATAGTGACACCAGTAAGCAGAGTTTGTAGAGTATCCTGTAAGAATTCCATTCAAACTGGTGTATTTGAACTAAAATTAGTTTTTCTCTCTGTTTAGTAGTAGAAGGCGACTGCAGAATGATCTAGTCAATGGAATGAGTTTGATTATTTCCATTAATTATGTAAGGCATTTATATGATGTACAGTGGCAAACGACCAGTGATTTGATTTGTCAAGAAAAATACTTGTAACTCTACATTGTAGCCAATACATTAAAATCACTTGGTATAAAAACGCATCTTGACCGTTTATTTCCATTGGAGTTTTTGAAGTGTGAGATACAGACTTATTCATTATACAGTCCTAAGGTGAATAAATAAGCTTAAGAATATTTATCAGTACATTTTTTTATCTGTTTTCAGGTTGAAGTCCACAGCTGAAGAGCTGCTGTTGACCCAGCAGAGTCTGCGAAGTAAAGAAGACCTCATGCTAGATCTACAAAGCAAAATTGAAGAGTCCACCAAAACCTGTGAAAAGAAGTCTGAGTATGTAGAGCCCAAATCAGTTTTCATTTTTAAACCATTTTTATTTATGCACATACTTATAGTAGCACATACTATATAGTATAGTATAGTAGTTTTTTTATCATAATAAAACCAAATAATGGATGGGCTGTGTGATCATATTAGTTGTTAGCATGATAAATTCAGTCAGTATATGCAACATGTTTGCCTATTGAAGATACCAGTACTTAAGGAAATAATATTACTATTACAAATATAGCAATAATGGCCTACTTGATATCATTTGGTGTGGTTCAGTATGTTAAAATAAAATCATGTGTACACTGCATGCACTAGATGTACTATGCACTTTGCCTTTTGCATCACTTTCTGTCTGTCTTGGAATTGGATGCATTTAGCATCTTGCAATTTATGGGCTGTGTACTTGGTGAAACACATGCTTGTGTGTTTGAGGGATGGCTGCACTAAATGGGTGAGGGTTGAGCAAAAGCTGGGTGGTGATACCACATGTGTCTGAGATATTCTGCTCAATAAACTACAGGGTGAACAACTTGTGGCAGCTGATTTTGCATCAGTCTTTCTTAACCTTTTAAAACCAGGTGTAAATTTGTGTTTTGGTCTCAGTTTTTATATACAGCTCTCTTAATTACTGAACTCTCATTTTCTGATTGGTTTAGTGCTTATGAGGCATGTAATTTACCTATAACTTTTCAACCCTGAAGCTTATGAGGTTGCAAGTAGTAGGAGAGGCTATGAGTAGTTATGTTAGTAGCTATGAGTGTCAAGGTAAGTCTTAGTACATGGAATGTTAAATTCTTTTAAATTGGGAGTGGATATTGCATTGCATTAATGCTTTGCTCAGCGTTCACTATTGTTTGTGCACCTGTCCATTTGTTTTTGCAAAACAATTTCTAAACTATGGCACCATTGATGTACAATATGATGCAATATTAACAGGTGTCTATCATGAAACTGTATTGTTGAGGGGTTTTTTGACATCTCTCTCTCTCTCTCTCTCTCTCTCTCTCTCCCTCCCTCTCTCCCTCAGCATGGTTTTGTTGCTGAGTCAGAAGCAGTCTCTGGAGGAGCTAAGGCAGACAGTGGCACTGTTACGCTGCTCTGAGTCCAAACTGAGCTGCCAGAAGGAGCTGCTAGAACACAAGATGCTGGAGAACGAGGGCAAGGAGCCTCCACCTGTGGTCAACTATGAGGAGGACGCACGATCAGTGAACTCAGTTGTAAAGCTCTTTCTTTTAACTTTCTTCACATAATGTTTTTAAATCATATTCACAAAATTCAGTGATTACTTTATTCCAGAAAAGATGCAAGATTCTTAAAACACTTGTGGGCTTAGGTTATTTAATATTGGTTCTGGTAAAATCTGTGGTCTAGTTGTCAACTAATCTGCTTCAGCGCCATTGCAGTAGATCAGGGCTTTTGCAGCTTGCACATCTGACCACAAAAATACATTTTAACTGATCCAAATACAACTGTGATAAATGTAGCCTTGTTTCACATGACCATATAATCAGGTTATTCCCTAAACATCAGACATTTCAGATGCCTTCTGCTCATTTTGTACCTGTGTGTACAAAAATGCCAAATTTGTGTAGTTGAGCTACAATTCAGAAGAAGGTCCAATAGTAGGAAAAGAAGATGGATTAGTCCTTAATTTTTTTTTAAATTATTTATATTTTATTGCAAAAAGGGGAGAACAAAGAACTTTTTACACCCAGAGAGAAGTCACATATGATTTTTAAAGAATTTATTTGTATAATTTTGCAGAAAGTATTTAGCACCAAAAAACAAGCAAGAATTCTGGCTTTCACAGACCTGTTACTTCTTCTTTAAGAAGCTCTTCTATCCTCCACTCGTTATCTGTATTAATGGCACCTGTTTGAACATGTTATCTGTATAAAAGACACCTGTCACACCTTCAAACAGTCAGACTCCAACCTCCACCATGGCCAAGACCAGAGAGCTGTCTAATGACACCAGGGACAAAATTGTACACCTGCACAAGTCTGGTGAGAAGAGATCAACTGTTGGAGCAATCATTAGAAAAATGAATAAAAACAAGGCCGCTGACAATCTCCCTTGACCTGGGGCTCCATGCAAGATCTCACCTCCTGAAGATGAAACATGGCCAGATCTTCCAGCATGACAATGATCTCAAACACACCACCCGGACAACGAAGGAGTGGGTACATAAAAAGCATTTCAAGGTTCTGGAGTGGCCTAGCCAGTCTCCAGACCTCAATCCAACAGAGAATCTGTGGAAAGAGTTGAAAGTCTGTGTTGCCCAGTGACAGCCCTAAACGTCACAGCTCCTGAGAAGATCTGCATGGAAGAATTGGCCAAAATACCAGCAACAGTGTGCGCAAACTCTGCGACCTTGGTCATTGCCAACCAAGGTTACATTACTTAGTATTTAGATGAACTTTTGTTATTGACCAAATACTTATTTTCTGCACCATTATACAAATAAATTCTTTAAACATGTGATTTTTTTTACATTCTGTATCTCACAGTTTAAGAACATATGATGAACATTACAGACCTCTCTCATCTTTTTAAGTGGGACAACTTGCAGAGTTGGTGGCTGCCAAATACTTTTTTGCCCCATTGTATCTCAAACTCCACTGTATCTCCAACGCACTATGACAGGACAGTCCAAAAAAACATGAAAATGATTTACTATTTGACACCCACATTTTTCCCAACAGCAACAGTTATCATTGCCAAACTGCACTTTCTAGTTGGGTGTAATAAAGAACCTGGTAACATTCTTCCAGACAAATTCTTTCCAAACATAGGATTTTGTACATTTCCATTGTGCCTTACAAATGTTGTCCCATTCTTTATCCGTTATTGATATGTTCCCCTCCTTCTCCCATTTACTCTTTATATAATTTGTGTTATATGCATTATGAATAGTTGAATAAGTGGCTTGTTGCCCTTTTTGGTGTTTTCTTTTAACATTATGGTTATAAAAATTCCTCACTTGTAGATATCAATAAAATGCTTCTTCTCTAAAGAGAGAGACCCTAAACCTCAAGGAAGTCATTATTTCGCCTCCTTTTATTATATTAAATATAGATGTTATGTCTTTTTAAATCCAAATTCTAAACCTATCATCTATTTTATTTGGGGCAAAATCCAAGTCATATGCTTGTCATCTTAGAATTTTAAATTAGTTTGGGTTCTTAGACTAGATAGTCGAATATTAGGCATGCAAACGTATTGAATGAGATGCAAAAAAACTTGTAAATTGTTTTCAGATGTGTGTATTATATATAATAACGCATGTTTATTAATGACTTGATTTTTAATGATTTTTGGAATTTATTTGTAATTGGTCTCTAATTGACAATTTAGGAATCCTGTGTTTTTTCTGTGTTTATTTTTAAAATGACCAACATGAAAATATAACATTTTCAAGTTTCTCATGTATACCTTTTTTCCTATTACAGGATAAAAGTAAAGACAGAATATCAAAGTTTGACACCCTACGTCACTCCATCGCTGGCATCATTCGGTCACCGAAGTCTGTACTGGGTTCATCCTCAGTAAGGGCTACTTAGTTTTTAGAACTTACAGTGAAATAATTTCATAAACATTTTAAGAAAAAATACTACACACTGCTTTGGTACTGGATATTTTAACATCTTATCACCGTCTGTCTTTACCCAGTTTTTTGACGTGATCCCCACTAGCGAAAAGCCTCTGGGGGAGCAGGAGTGGTACCATGGTGCAATACCCCGTACAGAAGCCCAGGAGCTACTCAAACAACAGGGAGATTTCCTGGTGCGTGAAAGCCATGGCAAACCTGGCGAGTATGTGCTATCGGTGTTCTCAGATGCCCAGCGCAGACACTTCATCATTCAGTTTGCTGATGTGAGTACTAACACTCAGTATGTCTTGAATACAATTGATTCACTATTAAATGTGAAGGACAGGCCATTGTGTCGTGAGATCATAAAAGGGAAGTCTTTACAATTGGCATAGGCATGACTACTGTGGATGTCCCAAAGCAATTCATGGTACCAGTTATCAGACTGATTCTGGACCAAATCGTTGGATCAGATATCAGAGGGAAGAAAACCACGCTCATGTTATTATTGAACTACTCAACGGTTCTGATGAACTATAGCTATTCTTATGGCCAAACACCCCAAAGCACTGTACAGCTCGCTTAATGCGCACATCATCATCTAACATAACTAACGCAACAAAACTACTTTTTAATAATCCTAATCATACAGTACATACTCTTGCTGTCACATGGATAACTGAATTTAATGCAAATTTAATGGTTGAGCTGTAACAGTCTGGTGCCTGCACATCATTATTTTTACAGAGTGATCAGTTATGCCACAATAAACACCAAACCACATTGACTGGCCTGTTCACTAGGTGGTGCAATTTAAAAAATCTATTTAATGTATTATATCTCATTGTCAGTTCCAGTTAAGGACATTGAATTTGATTTGTATGATACAGTGCAGGACCTTAAATACTTTGAATTGTATTGTCAAAAATGTCAAAAAATTTCCTCATTGCTGGTTGTTTGAAAATAAAATGTTTCAAACTAGTCTTTGAATTTGGATCTTGAAATGATCACTAGATCCTGGAGGCAAATGATTAAAAATGCTGACTTTTTATTTGTTTTATGCTACAGTAAGTCAAAAAAGCAGTTCACACCAATCAAATCAAGCTGTATTGCTAAAACCCATATATTGTTAGATTTGGTTGAATTACATATTTGTTCAGAATAAATGCTGAAGTGTGCCAAAAGTGGTTTCAATTAGCATTATAGTTGCTAAAATGCTAATTATGACTTAATACTCAGTCAAACATTTTTGGTCATTTCTAATGAAATAATGTAATTTTATCCTCAATAGGTTTTTCTTTAAGAATAATCAAAATGGTGACAAATGTAGTTAATATGGCTCCCACGTGCCAATAAAACATTTGGCACATAGTCAAACAACTAAAACTCCTAATGCTTTTTCTAATATTCGCTAAGCCCTTACACTCTTATACAAAATGAAGCAACGACTCTAACTGAGCTTGCCATTTACTCATGGGTCTCAAGGGAGTTCTCTTAACTCATCCTGTTATACAAAAAGTGATTGTGGTACAAAGTAAAAATTTTGCATCATGAACCCCTGTAAGGGCCAATACCAAGATTTGTCTTCTACCAACCAGTGTATTTTTAGAGAGATTGAGCTATAGTCTAAATGGGCAGAAAGTATAAAGTCACACTGGTGTGTTTTTGACAGCTAAAGAAAACTGCAACATATTCATATTACTCAGGATGTATTAATACTTTCAGTTTCACAATGTAGAAATGACAACACTTTTTATACCTGCCTTCCTCATTTCATGGCACTACAATTTATGCATTAAAAGTCTGTATTGTACACTTTATTCAAGTGTGATTTAAAAAATACTACTAATAATTTTGGAGCAGAGGGGTAAATTGTCCCAAACATTATGGATGGCGCTGCAGTAGATATATATCTTATATCTTTCAACTTGTTTCACAGAATCAGTACAGATTTGAAGGCACTGGGTTTCCCACTATTCCTCAACTGATAGAGCACCACTACACTACGAAACAAGTCATTACCAAGAAGTCTGGGGTTGTGCTCTTAAATCCTGTGATAAAGGTAATGCATTCCTATTGTTCCTTCACTCTTTTAGTAATTATGTTCCAGTGAATGGATAACTGACCTCTAGGTCTCTGAATCGCTTTCTGAGCTGTTGTTTGGGCTTAAATGGTCTATAATAAAGGATTTTTTTGGGAAAAAAACCCATATACAAATATGTAATACATGAGGTCTAAACTGAAATTTAGATTTCCTGTAAAATACTATTAATTATTTTTTTACTTACAAGGCACATGATGTCAATACATTTTAGTTAAAGTACAGTTAAGTAAATAATGCAAACAGTGAAAAACCTTTGGCTTTTGATTTAAAATGCAAATGAAATAAGATCATGTAAAGGAGTATATTACTGCATAAGGAGTCACTCATATCAAGTGCAGAATTGCCTTTTAACAGACACCATTTTGAGTGTACTGTGTATGTACACATATATGTCCACACCACTACAATAGATTTTTGCTGAGAGTTATTGAGAGATAATTATCACTTTGCTACTAATTATGCCTTAAAAGTCTTAAAAGTAGTTTAAAAAAAGAACCCAATTAAACATATGAGGCAATAACATTGTACTTGGCCATTTATTTATTGAGGAAAAATATCCATTATTAACTAAACTGTGAGTGAACGCTTTTGTGGCCAGTTGGTTGGTTAGACTAAAAAATGCCTAAATCAGCAACCAATCAGATGCGCTGTAGGTGCTGATCTTCACAGAATTCTTTTTCCAGCAGACATGGAACATTCTAAGAGTCAAATACCTTCAAACACCTATGTACTTGTGTGTGTGTGTGTGTGTGTGTGTGTGTGTGTGTGTGTGTGTGTGTGTGTGTGTGTATTGCAGGATAAAAAATGGATTCTTAATCATGAGGATGTTATTCTCGGAGAACTTCTAGGCAAAGTGGGTCATGTCATTCACCTTCAAATAAAAATTCTGATAGTTTAAGTCTAAGAGTTTTTAAATACATTTTTAATTAATAAATTTTGTTTTTTTTTGGTTTTTTTTAATTGAGTACAAAGACGTCACCAACAGAATAAGTGTGAACTTTGTTTTAGGGCAACTTTGGGGAAGTATTCAAAGGAACATTAAAAGATAAGACTCCTGTTGCTGTGAAGACTTGTAAAGAAGATCTCCCCCAAGACCTCAAGATCAAGTTCCTCTCGGAGGCCAGGTGAAGGCAGCTTTTGGAGCACTTCCATTTTTTTTCTAAAGCTGATGTTGCAAAGAACAACTTAAATGTGGTAGATCCAAGAAGTAGTACTAAGACTTATCCACATGGGCATTCAAATCTAGGATAAATTAAAGAGCTATGCATTTTGTAGCAGTGCTTGATTGACTTCAGTATGACGTTAAATTCATTTTTATCAAAGGGACTTCAAGGTTCAGCTACAATCATTTAATAATCAGAGTATAGAATAATTCTAACTTTATTAGAGTTGAACCCTGACATCCTTATGTTAAAAATCCTCCTGATACAGCAACATAAACAGAGGAAAACTCGTCACTACTAGTGGGTTCACCCTCTGACTGCACAAAGTGTGAAGATTCATGGGATATATTTGGTCCTCCAGAACTTTGATTAAAGACATGTAAATGCAATGCAGGACCTTTCTTTGCACCTGTTAGTAATTTATTATCATTTTTTGACACCATCCGAATGTGCAGTCAACCAAAAGCAGGTCCTGAAAGCCCATGTGGACGGTCAGATTTGCTCCAACATGCAGACACACTGTGGTCTTTTAATCTGTGCTCACCTGATGCCACAGCATAGTTACTGAAAGTATTCTTATATATTCATGGCAATATTCTGTACATGGTCACAACCACTTTTATTCTTAATGGTCTCTTCTTTTATTAGGATTCTCAAGCAGTATGATCATCCTAACATTGTGAAGCTAATAGGCGTCTGTACACAAAGACAACCCATTTATATAGTCATGGAACTTGTGCCAGGTATGTGTACTTAAGCCCGCTCCTGACTGATAAAGCTCCATTGTTTTGCAAGAATCTTTTTTACAGTTCTATTCTGCATTGCCTCTCTGGACAGGGGGCGACTTTCTTTCCTTCTTGAGGAAAAAGAAGGAAGATCTCAAGACAAAGCAGTTGGTTAAATTTGCTCTAGATGCCGCTGCAGGAATGGCCTACCTGGAGTTAAAGAACTGTATCCACAGGTAAGAGGTGCTCTAATGGAGCATTCATATTTCTGACATATTTGGCCGTTTTATATTAGTGAAACTGAGATATAAGTGACTGTTTGTGATTGTGAACACATCACACAGAGTGCACCACCCCAAAATCTGCATTTAATCCATCCACATCTTCATAAGTGGGCAGCTATCAACATATAGTACATATAGTGGATAGTACCTTGGGCTAGGACTTGAACCTCTAACCCTTCGTTTGCAAGTGAAAATGGCCTAACCAATAGAGCAGGGGTCACCAACCTTTTTGTAACTGAGAGCTACTTCACGGGTACTGAGCCATATGAAGGGCTACCAGTTTGATACACTTCTAAAATTTGCTCAGTTTACCTTTAGTTATATAATATATATATAATATAATATAATATAATGATTAACAATACTCATCTATGTGAATACAATGATCACGTTTATGATTTTATCAACAATGTCTTAAGGTGGGAAACAAATATTAATATTCTACATTCTATTTATATCTCATAATCACAATCTCAACAATTGTTTAAATTTTCAAATGATCAATTCTTCGACAGTTTTGTGACATGTAGTGAAGTGTCTCCACATTGTACTTTACAAATTGGACATAAACAGGTTTCTTTCACAGTAGTAAAAAAGAACTTTTCTTCCTATTCAATGTGATATGTGTACATTTCTTTCTTTTTTCTGCCATGTTGTTGGGATGAGAAACTATATTCAGATCCCAATCTTCACTACGCCAGCGAGCTTACTCTCAATAATACTGATCGTTGAACTAGAATAGAACAGAGTTTACTTACACTTTTCTAAACTTCATGTATAATAAACATGTTTAAATGCTTTTTATATTGTCATTTATCATCATCTATATAAATGCAAATGTGATTAACACTACAAGGACGGCTGATTCGCTATACCTAGAACGATGGTGTGCATCAATTGATGCAGTGCCTAGTTTCCCACAAAACGCCTCCTTATATAACCGCTGCTGCAGTTTCCTTTTATATATTTTACCATTTAACCTCTATTCACACAAATTGTGAAGTTCGTCACGAGCACGCGCAAGCTTTTTTAGGACCACATGTGAGCTTTTTTTTTTTTTTTTAATGGATTCTTGATTCAGTTGAATATTTTATATAATTAAACACATTTAAATGGCATGGACAAAAAAGGTGATACCCTCAATTTAATATTTCATGGCACCAACTTTTGCATTATTCACTGCCAACAAGTGATCTCTGTACCACAATGAGATGTCTGCATTTGCCAGTGACACACACTGTCAGCAGTTTTCAGTGGCATAATGTCCAGTAGTATAACATTTATGTACAAGTACTAAATACAATTGTAAAAATGCTATTAAAATGAGACAAAATGAGATATTAATATATAGAACAATTATATGAAACAATTATTATAAATATTTATATATATTATATAAAAAATTCAGCTCATTTTCAAAGTGGCTAGAATCAGTGCCTGGTCTGTTTTTTGTTTATTTTAGTTATGAAAATTACTACAAATTTTAAATTGAATGTGTCGTGTGTTGTACATATATGTTAAAAAAAAAACTGTATACACACTGTTTGTGACTAAAAACATTTTTCATTCATGAGACCTTATATTTTATAAGATATACAAGATATTTTTTCTTCCTCCATGCCAGCCAGCATTTGAAATTATTTATTTTTATGGAAAAAGCTGAGCATATTTCAAAGTCACATTGATATTTTGTGCATTGTTACAGAATTTCACAAGGGAGAATTATGATCCCTCTAAGAATTGACATGATATGATAGTGAGTATACAAGCATGGGTGCTGGCTTTCAGTGCTAGATTGTGGCGAAACCCCCCTGGATTGCTGAATTGTGGCAAAACGAGCCTGTCACAAGCATGTTTAAGTTAAGCTTGCATTCTTGTTGAGTTGTATTACTTTTTTAAATGGTTTTTGTGAAGTTGCACACACATGCAAAACCAGAATGCTCAGTTTTTTGTTTAGCAATGGGAAAACATTTTTTTCTAGGTTTTCAATTGTATTTTTGATTATTGCCAAATTAATTTTGTAACTTTATTGTGATATTAGCAGTACATATGATGCTTAAGTATCATCTCTAAATGTACATTTAATAATTGATTTATTATGATATACCAGTTGCAGTGGATATTCATATTCACATGTATATATGTGTGCATGCGCCTGGTGGGAGTAAGGGGTTAGGGTGCCCTGTGTTTTTTTAATCCAGTCTAGGACAGGGACTGAGATAATATAAGCATGTCTGTGAGAGATTACTGTAAGTTTGACAGCAAAACACACACACACACACACACACACACGATAAGTAGCCTATAATGTTTATTCATCTAACAGGGACTTGGCTGCCCGGAACTGCTTGGTGGGAGAGAGTAACCTGCTGAAGATAAGTGACTTTGGGATGTCGCGGCAGGAGGATGATGGGATTTACTCATCTTCTGGCCTCAAGCAAATTCCAATTAAGTGGACTGCACCAGAGGCACTCAACTACGGTAAATCTGTTTGGCATGGTTCCTTAATTTCTTCCAAAAATGGTTTATGGAATGCCTTTACTAAGTGAAGCCTATTTATTAAAACAGTACTCCTGAAAATGGAGAATAACTATCTTAAACTAAAATAAATAAATGTCTTCTCTCTGTAATCTCAGTGGGTCCTGGTGGAGGATAATATCTTGCTTCACTAATAACCCTTAGAAGCTGTAATAGCAATAACTGCATATTGATACTTAATGATTTAGAATGGGAAGTCATGAAAGTTAATGTAGGTGTAATGCACCCTGCCTGTTTAAAAAAAACAACAACTTTAGAAACATTTTTTTCTTTAGACTGCCTTGAGCTGTGATTATGGTGGCATTCGCTGTGGCATCATTTCATTAGGCTTCTGCAATGTCACAACATTTAAAAAGGTTAAGTGAATATTTGTCATTGTGAACACAACACCACAGCCCACAGTGCATCACAACGAAACGCAGAGATTTCTGCATTTGACTCGTCTGTGAAGAAGCAGTGGGTAGCTGCCGTCGGCAGCGCCCGGGGAGCAGTGCTTTGGGATGGTACTTTTCTCAAGAGTACCTTTAAGTGGTACCTTTACTGGTCTTCTACCAGTTTAGAATGGGCAGAAACTGGTGGGATCCAGGTACACCCATCGTATTGCCCAGAGAAGTCTGTCCAGTGGAGTTGCACCCAAAAAGCCATACCACTGTCATGGAAACGAGGCCAAGCGACTCAACTATGCACATATGAACTAGGATGCAGAACAATGGCAGCAGGTGTTCTGGACTCTGCTGAGTCATCATTTTTAATATTTAGCTGTAGCAGGAGGCCGTTTGTCCAGCTAAGGCCTGAAGAGCAACACAGTAATGAGTGTCTGCAGGCAACAGTGAAGCCTGGTGCAACCTACGTTTAAGGCTGCATTTCTACAAATGGAGTCTGAGATTTGGTCACGATTGATGACGTCCTCAGTGCTAAGAAATACAGGCAAATACTTATCCATCCATGTAATATTACCAAGTAGGCATATGATAGGCCCCAAATGTTTTCTGCAGCAGGACAATGACTCCAAACATACAAATGGCATTAGGAACTATCTTCAGCATAAAAAGGAAAAGGGAGTCCTGGAAGTGATGGGATGGACCTCCTGCCCCAGACCCCTGATGTCAAAGTCATGAAGCCTGTCTGGGATTACACGAAGAGACAGAAGAACTTGTGTAAACCTACAGCCACAGAAGATCTGGTGTTTGGAACAACAGAGTTTTTTCAAAAACTGTGTGCAAGCATACTTAGAAAAATATATGCTGTTTTGAAGGCAAAGGGAAGTCACACTAAATATTTATTTGATATATATTAGTCTTCTTCTCATTTAAAGGATTATAGAAATTGATGAAAATAAACTATTAATACTTTCCTTTTTGAAAGCGTTCTTACTTTATAGCAGTTTTTCACACCTCCCCAAAACAGTACACCTCACATTTTTGTAAATATTTTATTATATTTTTTCATGGGACAACACTGAAGAAATGACACTTTGATACAATGTAGTCAGTGAGCTACGGTGGCCCTGAAGTGCAAACCACAACAACAAATTGAGAAACACAAACACAAAAGCAGAAACACAATTACATTA
>JBBIGC010000082.1:12045005-12071852 GCA_037576955.1 Lepidarchus adonis | reverse complement strand
ATTTGTTGTTGTGATTCTGCTTTTGTGTTTGTGTTTCTCAATTTGTTGTTGTGGTTTGCACTTCAGGGCCACCGTAGTGAGCAGCTTGTATAACAGTGTAAATTTACTGAATGCTTGAAATACCTCAACACAGCCATTAATGTCTAAACCACTGGCAACAAAAGTTAGCACATCACTAAGTGAAAATCTCCAAATTGTGCCCATTTAGCCATTTTCCCTTCTAGTGTCATGTGACTCATTAGTGTTACAAAATCGCAGGTGTGTTAATTTTCTTGTTCATTTAAATTACTGAAAACAAAAAAATGTGTTTATAGCAGTTTAAGGTGGTTCATGAGAATATCATGATCATGTTTAATAATGCTGTACTTTTTTCTAAAAGCACAAGGATGTTTAGGTGAACAATTCATACTACCTGTCCAACTTTGTTTTTTATGTTTCAAAAGTTGCTTTGAAATACACACGTTTCATGTGGCATACAATTCTGAGGAGTATAATTATAGCTTAAATTTTGTGTTTTTAATATGCAGGATCTATTGTATTTAGTAAACACCTCAGGCTAGGAATGCTAACCTGTTGTACTGTGTTATATGTGTATAAACAAATCTATACCGTTAATATCCACTAATGCTGATCAATTATTCCTTTCATTACCTGGTAAACCTAATTAACTGAGCTAAGGGTTCAATAAGACTAAAGGTCATTAAGAAATATTCACAACTAATTTAATCCTTAAACTGATCCTTAAACTTTTTAATTTGTTTATTTATTTATTTGTTTTAATTTTCTAATCTTGCTTCATGGAAATCCTGCAACTTCTACTTCAATCCATTAATGACAATTGTGCCGTTCAGCTCTATTTGTTGATCATTTTCAGATGAGCTGCTTTATTTTTGCCACAATCCCAGATTCTAGAGGCTTTCCCTGCTTGCCACATTATTGAAGAAATATCATAGATTATCTGGTAGTGGTATTTGAAACCTTATTCTGTTTACTTGAATGACCATCCTAATCTATGCATAGGTATTAATTTTTTGCTGGCGTTTCAGCATGGTTGTCATGATCAAAATACATTCTTCTTGCAGGTTAAGGGATTTTAGGTTTTAACTTTTGTATACTTATTGAACCCAATTAACTTCTGTCCAGTTTAACTACACAAACCTGCATGTTCTTTTTAAAGGGAGATACAGCTCAGAGAGTGATGTGTGGAGTTATGGGATCCTGCTCTGGGAAACCTTCAGCTTGGGAGTATGTCCTTACCCGGGCATGACCAACCAGCAAGCCCGTGAGCAGGTTGAGAAAGGTACACACATTTATAGTCACACATAGCAAAGTTTAATTATAGAATAAGTGCTCGCATTTGTATGTTATACTTTTTATTTGGACTGGTCCAAAATAACTGATCATCCACTATTGCATTACTGTGCTTAAACCAGCTAATATTTGCTGTTTGAATCTCAATGATGATTGATGTTTCTTGTGAATGCAGGTTACAGAATGTCATGCCCACAAAAGTGCCCAGATGAGGTCTACAAGATCATGCAGAGGTGCTGGGATTATAAGCCTGAAAATCGACCTAAATTTGCAGAAATTCACAGGGAACTTTCTGTAGTAAAAAAAAAATAACTCCAAAGTAAATCAAGGCCTTAAGGCCAAACCCATGGCTCATTCAGAAAAATCCCCTCCTGCCACAAACAGAAATATCAAGAATGCTTGTTCACTACATATTATGATTGTATTAAAAAGTATGTCTTGACACTCAGTTATTGTATGAATTGCCTATGCAACAGCAGGTTTTAGCCATTACTGGTGGTTGGCTTTACTTAATTGTATTTTTGGGTCACTCCCAAAAATATGACACATGATACATATAAACTAACTTAGACCTCCCAGTTAGTGATGGGTAAAAAAAAGTGAAATTTGTTACCACATCAATTAGGCATGGCAAAAAATTAAAGCTCTAATACAAGTACATTTCAGTTTTGCATTTTGAAGACCCTCAGAAATAAATTTAATCAATTTGCTATTGTTTATAAGCCTCACCTAATGACTGATTTTCCACTGGATTGGGTTGAAAATTGTATTGAACATTAAAGAAACACTAGGGATAATTTGAAACATGTATATGTCTTAATTCGTTGATGCTGAATTTTTTAAAAAGTAAATATATTCACTAGCTTATGTACTAAAAACTAGCAAACAAAATATGACTCTGTATAGTTATCTATCAGTACCTTACAATCTAGAAGTGTTTTGGTTCTTCATAAAAAATTATTGTCACAATTTGTCCTAAAGCTTCAGAGTTACTAGTCAGAATTCATTTAGAAAAATCTATATTATATTATTACAAAATAATATAAGTGTATAGAGCTAAGTAGTTGTGCCGAACTCTATTAAACGGGCTCAAGCGTCCACATACAAGCCACATTTCCAGAAAATTTGGCACATTTTATAAGATGCAGAAAAAATGAAAAACTGGAATTTGTGAAGTTTCTTGAATCTTTATCAGATTGGCCAAAAGACAGTGGGAGCGTGATCTGTGGTCAAACGAATCCACATTTCATTTTGTTTTTGAAAAATAAAATAAAAAATTGGGTTAGGTGCGAAATACAAAATAGACTATTACAAAAATACAAAATATAAATACAAAAGCCAACATTTGTCATGAATATAGGGGTCAATCAGTGCCTACATCTAAACAAAATTGAATATTTGAATATTAGTATTGCGATGATTATGGCTTACAGATAATAAAACCCAGACATGGGCTACGAATGTTACATTCCTCATGTCAAGCCTCTTCTGAACCAGAGACGATGTCAAAGTTTCTTACCTGGGCTATGGAGAAAAAGCACTGGACTGTTGCTCAGTGTCCAAAGTCCTCTTTTCAGATGAATGTAAATTTTCCATATCATTTGGAAATCAAGGTCCCAGAGTCTGAAGGAAGAGTGAAGAGGCGCAGAATCCATGTTGCTTGGAGTCCAATGTGTTTCCACAGTCAGTGATGATTTGGGGCCATGTCATCTGCTGGTGTTGGTCACTGTGTTTTCTGAAGTTCACAGTCAATGCAACATCTACCAGGAAATCTTAGATCACTTCATGCTTCTTCTGCTGACAAGTTATATGGAGATGCTGATTTCATCTTCCAGCAGGACTAGGCACCTGCCCACACTGACAAAGAAACCAAAAGCTGTTTCAACCACCAGGGTGTTACTGTGCTTGATTGGCCAGCAAACTCTCCCTGACCTGAATCCCATAGAGAATCTATGGAGTATTGTCAAGAGGAAGATGAGAGACACCAGAACCAACAGACGACCTGAAGACTGAGATCAAAGCAACCTGGGCTTCCATTACACCTCAGCAGTGCCACAGGCTGATCTCCTCCATGCCACGTCACATTGATGCAGTAATTCATGCAGAAGGAGCCCAACCAAGTACTGGGAGCATAGGAATGAACATACTTTTCAGAAGCCTGATATATCTGTTTAAAATAGACTTTTTTATTTATCTTAATTTTCTGAGACTGTGAATTTTGGGTTTTACTATCTGTAAGCCATAGTAATTGAAATTCCAAGAAATAAAGGCTTAACATATTTCACTCTGTATAATGGATCTATTTAATATATGAATTTAACTTTCTGAAAGGAATGTCAAGAAATATTGAACTTTTTAATGATATTCTAATATTTTTAGATGTACCTGTATATTGGGATTTTAGAGATACATATGTTGCCATCAAGTCGACATCTTTTTTTGGTGAAGTCCACCGTTTCAGCAAGTCAGTGCCAGGTCTCATTTTCTACACTATAAAAATGGCATTGGTGGCCTAGTGTTTAGGACCTTGCCCTTGCTAATGTAAGGTTGGGCACCTGCTGAGCAAGAAACCCTCTCTTAATAGCTGCTACACACGTGCAGGTGTGATTGATTAAATGCAATGGTCACATTTTTAGGTGCACTGTGTGTGATGTATGGTGCATAATAAATAGGAGAATCAGTGGTAACCATGGACTTCTTAATTTTTCATATGACTAAAATACTTATATTTAAAGGAAAGTGACTTTGTTTAATGGTTATCATAGTAAATGTTTTCTTTGTACTTTATCAGTTAAATGAAGATTCAAGAGAAATGGCAATTGAATTTTTTTATTGCGTTTTATAAAATGTCCCAAGCCAATAAAATAAGTAAAATAAAAATATTTTTCTGCTCCAAAGCTATATTTGGCTAGATCTGTAACACTCCATTTTCTGTCCAGGGCCAGGTAAAGGTGAAAAGAAGAGAAATTTATTTGGGGAAATTAAATTTTGGGTTTTTTGATGTTCAGTACAAATTTCAACCCAATCCAGGGAATTATCATCAGGTGGCAATACTAATACAAAGAATCTAAAAATAATGAAATTAAGTACCATGAATTTAATTGTTTGCAATAAAATCCATGACATGACTAGGGAGGATCTTTTTCTCGACATACTTAGTTTTATGAGTCAACTCGGTTTATGATAAACTACAGATATTTTCAGCCAACTAATGAGTTCAATGCCAACAAACCCATAACATGTGAAGTCTGGTCATGGATTTCCATGAAAAAAACATAATTCTTCCAAAAGTTCTATTAATTCACACAGCCACCTAAAATGAAATGTGATTTTATACATTTTTAGCTGTTAAGTTTTAACGTTTGTCACATCATTGTGCATCAAATTGCATCTTAAGTATAAAAGTCAATTGCTAACTTAATACCTGAACTGATCTACAATATTAATCTGGTATAAATACTTATAACAATAAGGATAATGTTTCAGTTTAATCAACAAATATTATAACTTTATAAAGGTATTGTAAGGTTAGGTATTTATGGGTTAGGATGTAAAATGCATCATTACATTATGATGTTGAATGCAAAAATATGACAATGCATCATGGAGCCATTTCATTTATTGCAATCAAGTGCTCCTACACTGATTGAGCACCAAACTTTAATATTCTCAAGTTTCATTAAAATACTGAATTGTAAGCCCATTATGAACTCTAAATTGTGAAATCATGCTGATTTAAAATTAGTTTTGTAGTATTAATTGATTTCTAAAACTGGGTCTAAAAAGCGGGTTCTGGAAACACGCTGTCTTGCACATTTTGAACTCACCCACTTCAGCAGGGGTTGTAGATTAGCTGATTGGGTGGATCAGGTGTGGTGAGCACATTGAAAACACTCATGTGTCAGGCAGCAACCGTAGAACATCCTTTTAGGCCCATGCTTTTTTTTAGTGTCCTTGTTTGACGTGAAAATATATTCTTAGTGTTGTATTTATACCAGTTAATATTTCAACGGTTGATCACATTGTAAACAGTTGAGTTCAGCATTTAATATGCTCTTTAAAAATTCATGATGCACAAGCTTTGCAAGGTTGAGTGAGTTTAATTAAAGGTCTTGTTAGATTATTTGGTAGAAATCCATGATGTAATCAGACAGATACTATTGTTATTTGCTGTGGAATGACCTAGTAGTGGAAAAAAGGAGATATTCACATCTAGCATGCATTCCCCTTGACATTTGATTGATAACTAGGCCACCAGCCACAAATCCTGACCAATCTGCAAAAACATTTCATACTTTTTATTGCTTTGAAGTGATTAGTCAATGTACTCAATATAGCTAATATGATGATGATGATAAGCCAAGCAATATGTGTACCTTTATATTCATCACTGTTCCAAAGGAATCAACTTGAATGCTAATTACTCTGCCTTTCAAAATCCTTTTGTTCATGAAGAAAGATACATTTAAGGTGGTTTCATTTTGTACCTCAGAATCAGTTTAATTAGCATAGATTTCCTTCTGGCCTTTTCTGTCTGCCTTTCCAAGCAAGAAGACTTAAAGGGCCCATAGCCCCCTCTCCCCTTTTTCTTTTTAACAATAGAGGTAAATGTATTAAATAAACACTGTTAAACTAAAGGTTCCTTAAAGGAATCTTCCATATGGTTCATATTTGCTAACTTTGCTGCAAAACCCATTTTAAATTCACTGTTTTTGCATGGTCACGAAAATCTAAATCTAAAATCTAAATATTTTCATACATTCACTGATTCGGCCTATGGAAGTTTAACCTTTTTTTGAATGGGGTGCAATACCAAGCAGCCAGTTGGAACACAGATCTTTTACATGTATCAGCTTTAACACAAACAGCCTGTTTAATTCTAAGGGAGAGGTTGGAAAATAGTCCACTGTTTAGGGGGAATAGCCACATATGTTATTGAACCTAGGGGAAAAGAAATTAGGAAAAAATGTATATGGGCCCATTAAGAGGTTATTGCAGATTTGTGGACATTTAATTGTAGAATGTACAATTTTAAAATGTTTTCAAATACAAAAGTCTGTGGCCTTACATTACAAAACAGACATTAAATGACGTCATTTTAGATTGTTTGGTGTTACACATACCATTGTACAATTGACTGAAACTGTCAGAAAAAGCATCTTTGTTTCTCTGATGATTTTTGTTTTTTGGCTCGAGGCTTTAGCAAGTCAAATGATAGATGGACTTACTGCTCTTCCCAAAATTAATGTTTCCAGTTCTGTGTATGTTCCTTATGTACATTTTCCATTTCTTTGCAAGTTATCAACAACCAAAGCCAATCTCAGGCATGTGTTACCAGCACACGTTTCAGGTTTATGTGCATTGCTTTTATTCCACACAAGACCTTATCTCATCTAGTCATTTTTTTTACATCTTAAGTAGTATTAAAACTGCCAGAGAATTATTATGTGATAAAACAAAAAGATCAGTTATCTTTTAGGGTTTTTATTCAGGTTTGTACTTTGTTGCCAATCCACTTGCCTGTCCAAGCAGTGTCCTTACAGGCAGATTACAATGATTCACATAACTTCTAATACTGACATCAAGGTTTTGTACAAGGTTTACTCTGAAAGCCTTCCTTTTGTATTTTGTAAATACTTCTGTAGATTCTGCAGTGTAATAATTTTGTAGTTTTTTTTATTATTAATCTAGAATGTAAAGGTCTCTCCAGATGTTCCTTCTGCATACAGACATCAGTGTGTTGCTTCTTATGATCAAATGCAGCAAGGACAACAGTACATGTAAGGCATTTGCACCTTTGGAATATGTAAAGATACCCATAGAGTCCCATAGTGTCTGTGAACTCTCACCCATCTTCAGTTCTCTCACTTTTCTAAAGCTGCATGTAGAGTATGAAAGGGTTGACCTTGTCATGACTGACCAGTGTAAACAGTTCTAAAATGTACACAATGCTACTGTAGCTCCTGGTTACTCCATCACATTGAAACAAGTGGTTTGTGGTCGAATAGAGGTCATTGAATATCTATGTTTAAGCTGAGCTTACATCATTAAAACTACTGCTGAGTGAGCTCTCCAACTTTTCCCTTTATGTTCAAATGTCATTATGTCGGTGTCATTTTATTTATTTAAAATACTGTAATATTATTCTTTGTATTTTAGCATTATCACTTTTAATACTACTTGCCATAACTCCTACTGTCTGTATTTGTGTTTGCCAGTATTTGTACACATTATACTGAATTTTGTTTTCCAAAGAAACTGGGCTGATTTATTTTGCTCGTTTGACTTTCTAAATGTCACGTTTTAACATTTTGGTTTCAAAATTACCAATAGGATCTTAGTAATGTTCAACACAAAGCACAATAACCATTCCTGTCCAGATATTGCTGAGGTCACTCTCACATTATTCTGATGGGGTTTCCTATATATTGTCCTGCTTTGCACATTTAGAGTTTACCTAATACTAAAATCACATTTTAATTTAAAAAGTTCTTTTTTTGTTGGTCTCTTAATATTTTATTTTTTATTGCACTTTGGCCATTTTGGACAATATTCTCCCCCACAAATATATGATAGGGGTGCTGTTCTATTTAGTCATAATTCCCCAGAAAAAAATTCAATGTTTTAGATGAAACCAACATACACTGGACTCCTGTCACATGAATTTGTACTTTTGCTGAAGGAAATCTCAAGATTACCTCAAGAAATCAGACATGCATGAACAATGGTTTTAGTTGCTTTCATTTAATCATGTTTTTTTTTTATGTTTCTATAGTCTGCCATTTTCTTTTTACTTGTAAGATCTCTTGTTATTCATTTTAGTATAATACCCACAAAATGTTTGTTGTACACTTGCAATAAAAAACATTTTTGAATCTTAGAATTGGGTTAATGTAGTTATGCAAAATCATTTATTGAGGACAAAAAATACATAAGGGGTCCTGTTTTCTTTTGTAATTGTCTCCTGTTTGAGAAACATGGATTTTAATACATTGAATATTACATAAGGAACACATAAGCATGTGCTTTTAAAACTAGGAATAAATTTGGTATGTGGCCAAAAGCTTTTTATATTAATAGCAGCAAACTTGCCCTGTTTATATTGCTCAAACATTGTACAAACCCAATTCCAGTAAACACATTTAGAATTTATCGTCTACAACACACAAAGTTGGGACAGAGTTTACCAGTGTTAATTACTTTTCATTTTAATTACACTTCATGGTCTGTTTGGACCGGTGTATATGAATTGCTGAGGTTTGCAATGGGATTATTCCCCATTATTGCTTAATGCAAGACTTAAGCTGCTCTGTGATCACTGTTGCCCAATTCCTCTCTACATAATACACCATACATTTCCAATAGGAGACCGCTCTGGACTGCTGGCAGGGCAGGGAAGCACACCCACATTGTTTCTACGAAGCCACACTGTTGAATTAGAAACTGTCTTCCCAGGAAAATAATAACCGGGTTTGGTAATGGCAGTAACAAAGTGCAATATACACGTAGGTCTCATTTGAGGTGCCTATAGATAAAGGTGGTATACTTGCACAAAACTACAATAAAGGTAGTTTTACCTCTTTATTCAACAAAATATATCAATATTTGATGTGTTCTTCTGTTGAGAAAGTAAATGCACCTTTGGCCTTACAAGTTTCTGTTGCCCTCTTCAGTAGAAATAACACTGTATGCATTTTGCACAGCTGTCTACCAGTCTCAGGCATCGCTGAGCTTGTCTTTTAAATTCCACTCTTTCATGCGAAATTCTTTTGAATTCAAAAACGATTTCTTCTCTTTGAGCAATTCCTTGGTGCATTTGAAAGTGTGCCTTTCAAATGCATTTCAATCTTCCTTTTGAAATGTCCAACTCTGTTTTTCGGACAGTTGACCACACATAATCTTAAAGCACTCTTAGATATGATGCAGAATCATTACCTGTAAGCTTAGTCCATGAAGTAACAAATCAACCCCAAACCATAACTTTTCCTCCACCATGCTACACAGCCAGTATGGTCTGAAAAGCTCTTAGTCTGTGCCATATACAATTACTGTGGCCAAACAGCTTTGTCTATATGGTCTTTAGCAAACAGTAGTCTGGTTCTACCATTCTTTTATGAGCAAAGATTTTTCCAGTCTCACATTGTAAGCATATGCACTTTTTCAATAACAGTTATACCTGCATCAATAGAGTTACCTGCAGATCCTATGGTGAAAGTCTGAGTTTGGCTTATCATAGCTGATACTGGTGTGCCAGGCCTGGACATTTTTAATACATACCATTTATAGGTTATTGGTCTTGAAATGAAATGACTTATTTAAAAATAATTGAAAATAAAATGCTTTTTCCAAGTTTTAGAAAGTTCTCAATAACAGCACACACTAGCAAAGAGGTCAACAGACCCTATAATTCACATTAAAATAAGACACATTCCACCTGAAAGAGGTTCTAATGTAATCTGGAACACCCACTTCAAATGTTGTGAGAAATGTTAAAGTGTTCTTCCATGTGACTAACCTGTGTTTTTTTGGTTATTTAAATTACATATAACATTTCTAGTATTTTAATTTCAATACTTTATGTAGCAGACACTCTTTATCCACAGCAGTTGGAGAGTGCACTACTAACTAAAGCATTGGTCCTGCCTGGGTGCAGAATTGTAATATTCTGTAAGCTATTGTAATATAATCCACTTCTTAACAAAGATCAGTCATCAATGTGTTGTTGCACCCCTATAATGAAATAATTGTGTTGGACAACATCATTTTATCTATGATTATTGCAGAATAAAGAGTGACACTTTCTTTGAATTCAGAATCAAGTATATTTACATCAAGCTAGAGCATGTTTAACATGTTTAACACGGTCAATGACTAAGCTTAAGCTTCTTTTTTCATTAAAAAATGAACTACTGTTAGACCCTCTGTTGTAACTTAAAATGTAACAAAGGCTTGAAAGAATTATACATATTCATATTTTCTTAGAAAATGAGTTTGCACTTCCTCTTTGTGGCCATGAACTATGACATGAGAATGTTAACAGCCTAAAGTTCCTTTTGCACTGTGAAAAATGTAGAGACATTTTAAAGGAATAACTCCTTGCTTGTAAAGATAGTTGACTGTTGTCCAAGTATGTCTGTAGTTGTCTTGAATGCTGCAGAGGCTGTTCATCGGGTTTGTCCTGCTGCGCTGGGACTGGACGAAGGATTCTCCTGGTTGGAGAGGAATGGTGTGGGTTCACTCAGAAGAGGGGTCAGAACATGGCGACAAACTGGACAAGTGCCAGACTGAGGAACAGAGCAAAATGCAACAAAATATGAAATCACACAGGTTTATGTACAATACAACAGTGTAGTAGCCCAATGTGCAGAGAATCCCATTCACTTGCTAATCTATTTATAACCCTGAACTCAACCACTTAAATTTCTCTCATGACTCTCAGATCCCAGGGGATACATCCCTTAGACCCGACCTTGCATATCACTTGTGAGAATGCGGTCATCACTCCACCAATAGAAGCAGGAGTTAATTTGGATAAGGATCCCACATATAAATCTCATATAAATATGCATTTATAAGGGTTGCTAAAGCACAAAATCCTGGAAAAAATGACAAAGAACCATAATATTCCAAGTTACAAAGCAATAATATGGTGTCTAGCATTGTGTATAGCTAAACTGGGAAAATACAGTTTACTGTAAGAAGATTTAGTGCAACAGCAAGAGCATATACCTTCCTGAGCCAGAGAATGACGCAGAGTTTGTGGAACATGTGGTGACATGGCAGCTGTGTTGCTATCTCCTCGTTGATATACTCACAACAGCAGATGGCACAGCTCTGCTCCTGTCCTGTACCAGAAAATGTGTGTGAGAGGAAGTCGTAATGTGCTGCACTTTTCTTCATATGTTAACCAAACAAACCATGCATGTTAATCTATTATTTAGTTGTATTTTTGTAATTACATAATGCTAGCTATCGCTAATGCTGTTTAGTGACATTCTACAATTATTTCTGTTTTGATGAACATTTACTCTGGGTATCCTTGAGATGCACAAAACAGACCAGACAATAAAAGACTGACAGCAATTTCAGTATAGATTGTTTATCAGTAGTACATGAATCCAAATGTATTTCACCAGATAAATTACCTGAATAAGTGACCCAGTAATACTAATAGACTTACTATCCATTTAAATATCAATTTATCCAAAAAGCCATAATATATTGCTGGGAACGTTTCTGTACTGATTGTTCATGTGGGTTACTGTTTAATTTGATCAATTTTACCTTGTTTTTAAAAAATCTTAGTGTCTTATGCAATTTCATTTCTGTTCTCATTTAATTTCCCTTGATGTGGAAGAGCTTACCCCTGTGGTCATCCAGCACTACGATATGAGGTAAGGACTCAATGATTTGCTCTGAGGCTGGAGGATGAGCCTGTTCCACATCAATGGCCAGCGACTCCAGATGTGCTAGAGCTGCCTATAACAAATAACAAAGCTTGCAGGTTCATGTAAATAAATTCCATGCAAATAAGGGGTGGGAATCGCAGGGTACCTCACAATAAAATCCGATCCGTGATATGTGACCCACAATAATGATAATATCGCGATACAGCAATTTTGCGATAATTTATATTGTGATACCTCACTGAAACACAGGTTGTGTTATAAATTTACATAAGTAACAGCAATGCTATCCTTACATTTCCCCTTTTTCCTTTGCTATCGTAGTCGGAAGACTGGGGGAACCACTAATTCGGCTTCAGGGTGAAGGCAGTGACTTGCTAACAAAGACTCACTCGAAAGCATGATGCTGTTTGTGACCCATGGCTTTAATTACTCTTTTACTCCGTATAGAGAAGTTTCCGTTTCCCTGTAGCGTTGTGCTTCCAACTGAAATTACAGCTCTGTAGTGATGAGTTGTTTTTGAACGAATCATTAATGTGACTCAGGAATAACAAGTCGTCTCGTGGGAGAGATTCATTCAGTCGCGCATGCGCAGAAACACCCTATAGTTTCTGTATTGGGATGTATCAGTGCTCAGTTACTATCCTTCCACATGACACAACTGGCTGAATATTTCTGTGATTGGCTTAAACTCTTTGTCTGTTCATAGATGACATTGTTGTGACAAGAAGGACCCATCACTCAAACAAAACCTGATCACAGAGTCTTTTGAGGGTCCTGATCACTGATGAACAGCTTAAAGGGGGACAAAGAAATGATGCAAAAAACAAAACAAAAGGTGGACTAATGTCTGTAATTGTAGAGTGAAAAGTGATCTTATCTGGTAAGTGGAGCTGATAAAAAGTGTAGATATAAAGTAGGTGTAACAAAGTGGCTTGTCTATGTTTGTAATTAACTGAATATTGCAACAAAGAAAACAGTTTTTGCTGTGTACCATTATATAAAGTGAAATGGCACTGGAGGTATTTTCCAATTGCCGGCACCTCTTTAAATTCCAACTCGCAGTATTTAGTCTTTAATGATTTTTAAAACTTTTTCACAATAGTGCATTCAGTAATTTAGCAATTTTACTGATGTACAAGCAATTTGATTGCTCAGCTTCTTAGATTCTCCTCAACGACTTCTTTAGTTACTTTTGTGTGTTGTTTCCCCATTTTTTCCATTTTAGCATACACAGGACACGCCAAAGCACAGTAACCACACACAATCTTGCAGTGTAATATGTAATATGCAGAGAAATATAAATGATAATATTTGAAAAATATTTAAATGATACAAAAATATATAGCTTTGAGGAAGTTGGAGTAGCAATATTTCTAATCCAGCTTGCTCAAAGCTATATTTTTCTATAAGTGAAGTAAAGTGAGAAGTGAAGGTGCAAACAATGATAAGAAATGTCTTGTACATCTCAGTGAGACTGTAGCTCTCTTACCTCCATGGCTTGTGCAAGTCGTTCCTCTAATGCCATATAAGTAAGAAGCTGAGGATGGTCAACATAGGAGATAGCATGAGCCATGCCAAAGCTTTCTTCAAAATCATCTAGCAACCTGAAGAACAATTAGACTTGCTTTAGTCATTTAATTCAGAATTTAAATTAATTGTTATAATTAGCACAACACTGGAAACTGTTTTAGCAAATGTACAAAACAAAAATACATGTTACACTGTCAATTTTGGTAATTATTAAGTATTCACATATTTAGAAGATTGTCCTACACACAAACAAGATGTGTGTGTTAATAGCTCCTACTTGTGGAGATTTGTCAGACTGAGAAGCACAGGTTTGAAACAGTACATGTCCACAACACCCCTAGTGTCAGGATTCTGGTGAATTCAGCAAAATTAGGACAATCACTTGCACTTACAACAGGTTTAATCACGATGAAAATGCACTGCCCAAAGAACAGGGTGAAAGAGCAGATAACACAAGTCTACAGATCACTATGTCAAAATTAGGAGATATCGTTGGCAAGACTTGGATTGATATTTAGATCTAGAAATAATCACACAAGCATCAGTACCTATACTAAACAGTGGAAAGAAAACTAAGCCTTCTGGAATTTCATGGTTTTCTGCGATAGTCATAAAATATAAGTCAATGGTATTGACAATGTGACTAAAATAATAACACAATAATTCTGATGTTTTTTGTCTTTATTGTGAACAACCATAATCAACTAATATTGCAAGTGGAAAAAATATCAATGAGAAAGAAACAACGTATAGTGACAGCCAAAGATTTGAAAGCATCATTGGAACTGGCTAACCTCTGTTCATTTATAGTACGTAAAACATTGAACAAGCAGGATGTCTATGGCAAGACACCCAAAGGAAGCTGCTGCTTACTAAAATGAAGATTGCTTCACACCTAAAATCTATGAAAAAGCACAATGACACTTCACAGTGAAAATGTTTTGTGGACTGATGAAGCTAAAATTAGAACTATTTAGCAAGAACACCAAGCACTACATCTGGCATAAAAAGGCACTGCATATCATCACCATAACCCTAACCATCATGCCAGCCATAAAGTATGGTGGAGTAAACATCATGATTTGAGCCTGATATGCTGCATCAGGGCCTGGCCAACCATTAAGGGGAAGATGAATTCCCAAGTGTATCAAAAAAACTCTTCAGATAATGTAAGAATGTCTGTACATCAGCTGCAACTCTGTAGAATTTGGGCGATGCAACAGGACAACGACCTAAAACACCAAAGCAAAACCACAACAGAAAAGTTTCAGAGACTAAATCTGCCTTCAGAGTGGCCAAGACAGAGCCCAGACCTCAACCCAATCGAGATGCCATGGAATGACTTGAAGAGAGCCATACAATGAAGCATCCAATGAATATGACCAAGCTAACGCATTTCTCAAAGGAAAGAATGGGCTAAGATTCCACAGCTACAGGCAGCACCTGTTTAAGGTTATTGCTGCCAAGGGATTATTAATTTCAAGGGATTCATATACATTTCCCTCTAGCAATACGAGATGTTTATGGTTGTTCCCAATAAAGACATAAAATATCAGATATTTTGTTATTATTTTAGGCAAATTATATTTGTCAATACCCTTGACTCAGATCACATTTTATGACAAATTAATGCAGAAAACCATGATATTCCAAAGGATCCCATATTTTTTCTTGCCACTGTATATATCAACGGTGGGCCTGGAGGGCTGGTGTCCAGCCCTTTGATAGTTCACACTCACAAACCTGGCAATGAACAGGTGAGTTGATCCAGGTGTGTTTGAACCAGAAAATCACCAAACTGTGCTTCTGCCCACCCTTGATATATATATATATTTTTAAGCACCGAAGATTCAGTGCCATACCTGGTACTTTTAACATTAGCTTGAAAGCAACACATTTCCAGACCTCCATTCAGTGTCCAAGTCTTCACTCATGCTGGAGTCATCCTCTAGGTTGTTGCTACTGTCCATGATGAAGAGGCCTGGGTGCACAAATTGACTCATGCTCTCTGGATTCTCATCACTGCTGCTGCCGGAGTCTTCATTACACCTTAACCAAGGGATTTCCCCATCCTCCAGAGCAGTCTGGTCCCTGACATAACGCCACATACAAAAAGATGGAAGAGTACAGATTTAAACACAGCATTTTATGTTAGAAATATGTGTGTGTGTGTGTGTGTGTGTGTATATATAATTGCATGTTTTACATTGCAGGTTGTTAACGTAGAAGCCTCTAAGGGCAACTCAAATCCTGTTGAAATTATGGGGAATATGGCCAATAATAAACTGACTCCAGACTAGTCACATTAAACTTTGGTACAATTTGAAACTTATTTTAAATTAAATTTTCTTCATCCTACAACTAGTGTATAAAAAATTACGCAAAGGTTCAGGCTTAAAACTATTTTGTCTGAAAGTGAGTGAGCTGGTTTTTGCTAGCTTTAAATGCTTAGTCTGCACTCACTCCTCTATGAGGTCGAGTGGTGGAATGTCCTCCAAGCTACTACTGGAACTGGGCAGCTCATCCAGGCCAGGCAGCGTCTCCCAGCTCTCCTCGCTGGAGTGGTGCTCCTTTTCCAACCCGGAGTCTGATGTCCATGAGGCAGACCATTCACCTTCACTGTTCTCCAAGCTTCCCCCACCCCCAACACAAACACACAAACTAGTACATGTGAGGCTTTTAAGTACATTAAGCTTCTTATCTGCAGAGTCTAAACCAGCAAAACAGAGCTCCTACATAGCTTAAAATATCATCCTTACATTTACACAAGTATGCCAGTGACTTCATCCTTCATGCTGTGCAATCAAAATGCTCTGAGAAACTTTGGCAAATTACATAGCATAGAGGTTTTGTTGCATATCATTGCTAAACATTCTGCACTTGCTATTGTTAAAGGGCCCATAAACTTTTTCTTGTATTTTGAAGTTTGCTTAGTACACGTGGTTTAATGCGCCAAAAAAGTTGTAATTAATTTGTACACAAATTTTTTCCATCTACTTTTTATTTTATATGGTTTTGTTTAAGCATTTAGCACTGATTTCTGACAGCTGTCTGTCTGTTCTGTGCTTTTTTCAAAAGCAAGTCCAGGCTCAAGTACAGGTAAATATGGGCCCTTTAATCATTCTACTCAGCTTCAGGAAACTCTATTTAAAGTGATCTTTTAACAATAAACACCATAATGCTACCTCTCATCCCCCTTTTCATGTGTTGTAGACTTCTCAATGTCCTCTACGTCTTCCCAAAAGTCGTCATCGTCGTCAACATCATCCACTACATCCACTTTTCTATGTGGCACTGTCTGTTCTGGATTTTTCAAAGTGCATTCATCAGGAGGAATGTTGAAGAGGAAATCTCTTCTGGTGGTATGTGTAAGGATGAAAGGAGGTGCTAAGCCAGATTTTGCACACGATGTCCAACTTGCTTCCTCCTCATGTGAGTACTTTTTGTCAAGATTACTCTCACTTCTCTGCTTTCGAACTTTCGGCCTGACAACCATTTCTGACTGAACTGCTCCCTGGGAGTTGGTGCTTTCTGGTTCTATACAAGAACAAGGGCCACAAGTGCTCGTTGATTCATTACAGGGGTCTGACTGGACTTTGCCCAGCAGACTAAATGTCCCATTGGTTTTTCCAGTCCTCTGGGAATTTGTATCTTCTTGATCAGGTTTAGAAGGCACCTCTTGGGTTGAACAACCTGACAATCTGCAAAATTCTGCATGTAAATATCCATGTGAATGGCCAAAGTTATCAAAGTCTTTCCCAACATCACAATTCATGCCTGGCCTTTTCTGAACGGCAGAAGATTGGTCTGAGCTCAAGGCCTCCTCCTCACCACCACTGCTGTCTGGTTCATATGAATCAATGTTCACAAAACTTAGAACGCCCACACTGGGCGGCTTCTGGTCCAGCTCATCTTTGACTGCTGAAGCACTAGAATGTTTCTCAGAACCCGTGAAATCTGTGTCAGGTGGAACTGTGTGATCACTCCACCATTTCTCACGCTGATGTGATGATAAAGAGTGCCTGCTGTGATCATTTTGATTCGTCTTTGACTCTGGACAGATGGTTGGAAGCATTGATGATATGTTCTCCTTTAAAAGACCTAAAGAGAGAGAGGGTTTTGAACATGTTTGTTAATGATTATTTAGAAACTACAGAGAATTTATTACAATGAGCACTTTACAGGGTTGAGCTAAACTTGCGTGCAAAGGAATGCTCTTATATCTAGCAACCTCAGCTTTACTCTTAAGATAATTTATGACTTGCATCAAACAGATTACACATATTTGGCTGTTGAATCTTCTACAACAATTTTAATTATAAATCATTAAACCAAGATTGCACTCAAAATCAATGATATGCTCCCAGAATGTAACTTGCATTACTCAATTGAATACAAATCTAAACTACACCAAGTGCTTTAATTTCTGCTGATTCTTACCAGTGGAAGGCTCTTTGTGCACACTGATCTTTTCCACTTTCTGAAAATCCACATTGGACACAGTTCTGTGTTTGTAATGTTTGGGCCTGAAGCGGATATATGCATGCCGTCTGCCGTATCTTCTTCCTGTGACTGTCTGGTATCCACCAGCTGGTTTGGGCCAGAATGGCTTGCCTGCTTCTTGGCCCATTGCTATGAACAAGAAACACTTCAGTGTACATAACCAAAATAAACTGTATAATACATGCTTGTCTAAATTAAAACAAATAATTGCATGGTAACATTTTGTATGTCGGTATCGTACTTCCATCTTTGTCTTTTTAAAACTCCAAAAGCCTTGGAGTATACAGACAGGCAAAACAGAAGAAGAGAATAATCATATTGAATATGTTGAGATGTGTAAAAGATTAATAATGAATTTTGCAGCGTTTCACAAGCGATATAGGACTATTTAAAGAAACATGCACTGGTGAGTCATGTCTGAAACGGTCATTTATGCTTTTTAAATATGACAGTGGTAAACTGTCGTAAAGGTTAGGTGGTCATATTATTGAAACGTGATAACATCTTTGTTTTGTTGTCAACACGTAATGATGAACCATTAGCACAACTAGCAGATTAGCATATATGAGCCGTACTGCTAACTGCCCCTACAAACTAAGCACCACTATACAGACAAGCTGGAGCTTATACTAGATAACCTAGGGTAAATACGTAAATAATATTCAGGGTTAAAATTTATTTAATACGCTTTATTCTTTGGCTCTACTTGCTAAGCTAACAGAAATTAATTTCACCTACAAGCTAAATTTGACAAAGGCCCCCATTACTGTAGCAAGCTAACTTACCTAGCCATTTAAATCAGAGCTGAAGTTTCATTTTTTTAACCTCACAACTTGCTGTAAATGATCATGTATAGAAGTACTACATCATCCTCTTATGAGCGGCTATATTTAAGTAAACTACCGAACTAGATCAATAAACGCTTTTACCCGTCTTCCTGTATCCCTCTGGTTAGAACGAGTCAGCGAACGTCACAGACAAACACTATAGTCATATGACTTATATCCACCAATGGCGTTTCAGCAGACAAGCTTGCCTAGTCACCATACATTTGTAGTGGAGTCGAAATGGAGAAAAGTAAACATTCCACACTCACTTCTGATTTTATTTTCCTTTTCCTTATAATGTATTATATAATGATGTTGTTGTGTAAGAGAAGTTCTTGAAGTTATTTGAATGACAAGGAAAAGGAGGCTCCCAAACAACACATTTTCCCACTTTACATGCTACATTAATGTGTTGGACTACTTTTCGTTATTTTACTTTTTCATATACAATTTAGTGTGGTACTGCACAGTTAAGGATGCAACCGTGCCTAGTACATTAATTTGGTAGGGTTCTGGTGTAAACGCTTGATTGCAGTTGTTGCTGCTAAGGGTGGCTGAAGTAGTTATTAGGTATAGGGTCAATCACATTGTCACACAGGGCCATGTAGGTTTGGATTTTTCTTTTTAAATAATAAAATCCTTCACTTTAGAAACAAATTTTTGTTTACTTGTGTTGTCTTTGACTAATATTTAAATTTGTTTGATGATCTGGAACATTGAAGTGTGACAAACATGGAAAATATGTAGAAATCAGGAAAGGGGTAAAGACTTTTTCACACCACTGTATGTTTGTGTATGTTTTTATTTAAGGCTGTAAAGCAAAAAAAAAAAAAAGTAATATTTGGAATAGGTTGATTCATTTATATACTCACTGTAAATTAACTTAAATCCAGCTTAACTGGCTAACTGTGGATTTTACTCTACTACAAGCAGGCTGCAGTATTTATTTACCTTTAAATGATTAAAATGATGGCACCCAAATAAACAGCCTAACTCGAGGAGTATCCAAAAATCAGATTAAACTGTATGTTCTGTATGTTTAACACATTTACATTTACGTTAAACACTACTACTACACAACTATGCCTCAGTTTTGCTCAGGTCGCCTTTTTTGGGGAAAAAAGTACTTTGTATTGTGAGGTAGTGGGTTTCCAAACAAACAAAACCCCAGAGCAAACAGGAAAAACGCTGAAACAAAGAAAGCGAGAATCAAACCACTGCAATATGTATTTTTTGGACAAAGTAAATGAGATTTTCCACATTTTAATACTAAATAACTTGTTTAGTATTATTTTTTAGCAAATATTTAGTATTTGTTAGTCATTGATCTAAGTTAATATTAATTATGAATCAGTAGATGGCGCACTTTCTCATCTAAAAACACTTCCTCAGTTACTCTTCAGCAAAACAATCACAGGACGAGGGAAGTTTTTGTAGTAGACTAGCACTAACTCTTCCGCATCGTTACAACTTGGACGAAGCAAGGAACAACCTTTGTCTGGACTCTTAACCGGAGCTATTTTTTCCAGTTGTACTTCGGAGGCATTACTACAAATGTAGAAACTCTAAAGAAAAGTAACGCTTCGTGTTCATTTTCGTTTTTTCGTATATTTGGTTAAGTCTGGTTGTCGATCTGTTTCGTGTTGAGCATATGTCAACTGACAAGAGTCATGAAAGTCAGCAGGCAGTTCACAATTTTTGGAAGTGCCATATTCTGTGTGGTAGTATTTTCATTGTACCTAATGTTGGATCACCTTCAGTTAGAACATGTCAAAAACCCGAGTAATGGAGAGAGTTTGCAGAACGTAAGTATTATTTTTTAAGCATTGCTTTTTGTGTCTCAGCTGTTGCACCGTGAGCTTAGTCTATTATGTGTTGTGCTAACGTTACCTATCAGTTTTAAATGTTTGTTAAATAGTCTGTTATTGATCAAAAAGGCTCTTTTAATTAAATAGTCTGTTAAAGTCTGGGGACAGGGTATACATGGTATAACATACTTTGCTTTATCTTCTGTATATTTAAATCCATTAACAGTACAACCTAAATGTGGTCCAAGAATAGGCACATTTGTACATATTACGCTATTTATTTTTAAGAGCATGTGCAAAATCTTGTGGAAGAATCAACAAAAAAGAACAAGTTACTATTAGCTGTAATTGTAAGTTTAAGGTGAACAATTGCCAAAAGAAAAACAAGGCCTGAACTTTAAGCTTCATGTTACTAGTGATGACCTCCAATGAACTTGTTCATTCATTTTTACTGCATGACAGGGTCGATGTGAACAATGTCATTTATGGTGGATTGATGTGAAATGCATGAAGCCAAAAAATGAAATTTTCAAAGCAGTGGTGATAGGAACCAGACATCCAAAGATTTTAAATGGCTCTCTAAAACCATGCCTCACTGAAACCGCTTACACATATTGTTTTATACTACTTTCAGTCTATAACAAAATTTTAACATGCATAGAAATATACAGGATGCAGGAGAAATAATCCCCAAATTTGCAGTGCTTGAAAGTTCTGGAACCCTTTAGCTTACTTAAGCATTTCTGCATAATTTTGACCTAAAATGTGATCAGGTTTTCAGCGTCATGTTCAAAAATGCAAAAAAGGACTAGTGAAACAATTATAACTGTATATATAGATTCATTACACATAAAGAGAAATATGTCAAGCCTTTATTTCTTGGAATTTCAATGATTATGGCTTGCAGACAATAAAACCCAAAATTCACTGTCTTAGAAGATTTGAATATTGTGAAAAAGTTCACTCTTGGAAAGTCATGATGTCACAGCCTAATCAGCTAATTAACTCAAAACCCCTGCAAAGGTTTCCTGAGCCTTTGAATGTTCTCAGTCTGGGTCAGGGGGCTACACAATTATGGGGAAGACCACTGATTTGACAGTTGTCCAGAAGACAGTCATTGATGCCCTCCACAAGGAGGGTAAAGGCACAAAAGGTCATTGCTAAATTAGCTGGCTGTCCCAGCAACAGGGAAAACAGAGGATTGGCAAACAAAATCCATTAAACAATTTGGGGGAGCATCACAAGGAGTGGACTAAGGCTGGGGTCAGCGCATCACAAGCCACTATGCTTAGATCAATCCGACAAATTGGCTACAAATGTCGCATTACTCGTGTCAAGCCACTTCTGAACCAGAGACAATGTCAGAAGCGTCTTACCTGGGCTAAGGAGAAAAAGCACTGGACTGTTGCTCAGTGTCCAAAGTTCTCTTATCAGATGAATGTAAATGTTTCATATCATTTGGAAATCAAGGTCCCAGAGTCTGGAGGAAGAGTGGAGAGGGACAGAATCCATGTTGCTTGAAGTTCAGTATGAAGTTTCCACAGTCAGTGATGATTTGGGGCCATGTCAATTAAATTAATTTATTTATACAGCGCAGGCAAACCTCTCTATGACCGCATAGCTAAAGGGGAGAACCAGGAGACAAGACAGCCAACTACTCAACCGCCAACACACCTGAGTGAACACATCGGATGGGGGGGCAACAGCATCCAAGCATCCCAGTTTACCAGAAAAATCTGTGCCTGAGAACCCTCTGGGTCTGCCCCTTGTCTAGAACTAAGAGCTTGACTAAACAAATAAGTTTTTAGCCTGGACTTAAATATTGAGATTGTATCTGAGTTCCACACAATATTTGGAAGATTATTTCAGCCATTATTCCAGATTATTCATGTAATCTGCTGGTGTTGGTCCAATGTGTTTTCTGAAGTCCACAGTCAATGCAGCATCTACCCGGAAATGCTTCCTTCTGCTGACAAGCTTTATGGAGATCCTGATTTCATATTCTAGTAGGACTTGGCAACCTGCTCACACTGCCAAAGATACCAAAAACTGGTTCAACGACCAGAGTGTTACTGTACTTGATTACCCCGCAAACTCGCCTGACCTGAACCCCATAGAGAATCTATGGAGTATTGTCAAGAGGAAGAAGAAAGACACCAGACCCAACAATGCAGACGACCTGAAGGCTGCTATCAAAGCAATCTGGGCTTTCATTACATCTCAGCAGTGACACAGGCTGATCACCTCCATGCCACACAGCATTGATGCAGTAATTCATGCAAAAGGAGGAACAACCAAGTATTGAGTGCATAGTAATAAACATGCTTTTCAGAAGCCTGACATTTCTGTTTGAAATATCCTTTTTACATTGATTTTGTGAGATATATTCAAATTTCTGAGACAGGAAATTTATTATCTGTAAGCCAAAATCATTGAAAATCCAAGAAATAAAGGATTGACATAATTCACTCTATGTGTAATGAATCTATATAATATATGAATTTCACTTTCTGAAAGGAATGTCAAGAAATATTGAACTTTTATTTATTATATTTAAAATTTTTGGTATATAGCATATATAGCAAGGAATTCTGAACTATACCAGATATTTCTAAGGGATAAAGCATCCGTTCATGAACTGAACATGCAGTAAAACAATTACCCTAAACACACAAGTCGTTCTACCAAAAATAGTTAAAGTCCTAAATTCAATTGAAATGTTGTAGAAAGACCCACTACCATTCAAGACTTGAAGCTGTTATATGTGGACAAATTGGCTAAACTCCTCAGAGTAAACGTGTAACTGATTAATAGTTACTGCACGTTAGGGGTGCACGTCCAAGGGTGTCTATTGACATATTGAAAACAAAGTTCACCTTTGCCACACACAGATATGGTGGATCTTTCTTTAGTGATGCACATACGACCAACTGTTATTTTTGTTTTGTTGTTTTAACTAAGTTTTCTTCATCTACTTTTAGGTCTTATTTGAAAATTCAACAATGTTTTAGGTGACATTCATTTAAAATCTAGAATCATATAAAACATTTAGAATTTTAAGGGGTTCACAAACATTTAAGCATCACATCAAGTATGTTTTCTATTGAATCAAATTGATCGGAAGGTCTTAATGAAATCACTCTTTGGCAGTTTACATACTTACTCTAAAACATCTGTTTTAAACTTCAAATTAAACATGTAATGGATTTAACTAGTTAAATAAAGAACTTCTCCTGTTTGATTTGCAATGGCAAATACACAATAAAAATGTAATAATGCATTGAAAGAAGTAACGTATGTTATTTTGAAACCATTGCTTCATTAGGGACAGTTGACCATCCTTCAAGAAAAAATTGATCGCCTTGAAATCCTGCTTGGAGAGAATAACCAGATCATTGCCAATATTAGGGATTCAGTGGTTAACCTGCGGAAGTCAGCTAAGGATGGCAGAGGATTTCTGGAAGCTGGAAACGTAAGCCTGGTGGACGAGCCACCATTCGCTCCTTTAATGGTGCACATTGCCTCAGGAGACTGCCAATTCTCTTCTCGGACCTATTCCAAGGATGCACATTCAGTGCAGGTAAGATGATATGGGACCAGGCTAAAGATATGATCATAGGTGTTAGAACAAAAGTTCTTTTACCCACAGCGGAAGGCTAATTTGTAAAGTGCATATAATATTTAAAAGCTGAATTTCACTTCTTGTTTAAGTCATATTAGTTTATCAGTGGAACATCAATAATCAGATTTTTGCACATTTTCAGTGTAAAAACTCTTGAATCCAGACAATTAAATGACTGAAGAATGATTTTGTTACTAGTGGGTTTTATCATCTACAAATTCAGATGTTTGTCTCACAGTGTGATTGTATTGTGAATTTAAAAAAGAAAAATATTTATATTGTTTATATAAAACAATGCCTACAGTTTGTTGTGTTTACATTCTGAATGAGATTTGTTTTTGAAGAGGTTTTTAGAGCATCCAGCCCTTTTTAAAATCTGTGAAAATGAAAGGCAATTAGTTATGCAGTTCTCAAATTGTTTAGGTATATGGCTTGCTACCCAGTCATGACTTGTGATGATATAACATTCTTAGGGTCAGATGATAGTTTTGTTACCAGTATTACAGTTTATACTTAGAAAAACACTGAATTCTGCTTGATATTCAGGTCCATTTGCAAAAGCAAAGCTTATCATTTAAAAGAAAATAACAAAATCTCTAGCAATGTAAATGCACAATAAAAAGTTAATTTAGTTTATTATTATTTTTTTTAAATACTTATACAGACAAACTTTTCAACCACTTTAATACAGCGCCTGCAGATAAAGGTGATCTGCTTATTCATTTATTTACCAACACATCAACAGATAATATAGAAGCTGGAAATTGGTTGATGATGAATGTTTTTCATCATCAGGAGAAAGATGCACATAGGTGAATTATGTGGTCAGTCTAAAGTAGATTAGAGACTGTAAAGTAGTGTCCAGGGAGAGTGTAGCTGAACAGCATAGAATGGGGGTATGTAGGATAACTATGGAGATAAGGAAGAAGAGAAAAGTGATGGCAATGCCAAGGATAAAATGGTGTAAGTTGAAGAAGGAAGACTGTAAGGTGGAGTTAAGATGTGCACTTGGAGATGGAGAAGAGTTACCAGATGGCAACTACTGCAGAAGTGGTAAGGGAGACAGACAGAAAGGTCCTTGTGTTACATCAGGACAGTAGAAGGAGGATAAGGAAGTTCAGGAGAGTATACTGTACATGGGAACAGGCAAAGAAGAAGTGGAATAGCCAGAAGAGATGAAGAAAGAACGAGTTGGCCAAGGCTAAAGAGAATGTTTATGGTGAATTATATGAGAGTTTGGACACTAAGGAAGGAGAAAAGGAACAATATAGATTGCCTATATATGGGAACCAAGTGACTCACAAGTGAGCAGAGTGTGTTGAGGAGATGGTATGAGTCCTTGCAGGGGCTGATGAAGAGAATGAGAATGAATGTTTGTTGATGTTGGAATAAGGAATGAGGAAGTGCAGCAGTTTAGCAAGGTGGAAGTAAGGACGGCTATGAAGAGATTGAAGAACGGAAAGGCGGTTTAGGAGAATTTCTAACCAGACTGTTTAACACATTCTTAGAAAGTGAGAGGATCCCAGAAGAGCAGAGACATGTACTGGTACCTATTTTCAATAAGGGTGATGAGCAGAGTTGATCAGCCACAGCATGAAGTTATGGGAGAGAGTAGTGGAAGCTAGGTTAAGAAGAAAGATGTTTGCTCTGAGGATGTTGATGGAGAAGTATAGGGAATGTCAGAAGGAGTTTCACTTTGTTGACTTAAAGAAAGCTTATAACAAGGTGTCTATAGAGGAGATGTATTAGGAAATCAGAAGTGGCAGAGAAGCATGTAACAGGATATGTATGAGGGGTGTGTGACAGGATATGTATGCGGTCTGCAGTAAGAGTGACAGAAGCATTCAAGATGGGATTACATCATCATCTCTGAGCCCTTTCTTCAAGTTGACAGGTGGGATTATACTAGAGTCCCCATGGACTATAATGTTTGCATATGACATTGTGATCTGTAGCAAGAATAGGGAGCAGCGGGAAAGAAACCTTGGAGGTACGCTTTTTAGAAGAGAGGAAGGAAAGTGAGTACGTCTAAGACAGAATACATGATTGCGAATGAAAGCGAGGACAGTGGAGTGGTTGGGATGCAGGCAGTTGAAGTGGCAAAGGATGAGAAGTTTAAATACTTAGGGTCAACAGTGCAGGGCAACAGGGATTGATGAGAGGTGAAAATGCAGGCAGGGTGGAGAATAGGGCTATAGCAAACAATTTTTAAAATTATTAATCTACCTTTTTTTCTATTAATTGACTGTTTATTTATTTATTTTAGCTATGCTCCTCAAAAATCTCTCCAAAAAAACCCCAAATGAGATGAAGGAAGTTCAAAATAATGCAAGCAGGCGCCAGATGGCAACTGAGAAAGCGCAGCCAACCTGTCTGACACTGAATCAGAAAGGACTACACCCATTCATGTATTTGAGTAATAATTTAAATTATTGCATCTCAATGTATCTTGGCTTGGAACTTAAAATAGAGCATTGAATTCGATAACATGTCAAACTTTATTTGACGGAAGTAAGAAGACGCAGTTGGTAATACAGCATTGTCTAAGCGAGTGAGTCTCGCTACATGACAGTGTGAGCCTGAGTAAACGGAAACTAAAGACTGACATGGCCAGACTGATAAAAGCTTAAGACGATGCTTGACATTACAGTTGCAGTGTTACCTCACTACTAACATCACATTAGGTGTCATTGTTTGATAATCTAACTGGGTGGGAAACGTACAAAAGGTTAACAGAACTTCACACATACACATACACACATGCATGTACACACACACACACACACACACACACACACACACACACACACACACACACACACACACACACACACACA
>JBBIGC010000082.1:12024917-12044905 GCA_037576955.1 Lepidarchus adonis | reverse complement strand
GTGTGTGTGTGTGTGTGTGTGTGTGTGTGTGTGTGTGTGTGTGTGTGTGTGTGTGTGTGTGTGTGTGTGTATAAATCAATGAATGGTGAAGAGACACAATGTGTTGTAATGCTGAAGAGTAACAGTATCTTACAGTTATTATTATTATTTTACCATTGTCGACATTAGCCAACACAAAAGTGAACTAAATTTCTATAGCGAATGAAACTATAGTGTTGTTGACATCATGACATCTGGTTCTTATTACACCACTGTAAGAAGGAGTCTCTTCGAAGAGAGAGTTTCCCTACAATGCATAATACACACCAAACCTGTCTTGACTTTTTGACAAAAATCGATGAACTCGATTTATTTGGTCACTACTAGGCCAATGTTTTTATAAGAACCTGGAGTTGTTCTTCGAGGTAGTTAATAAAAAGCTAATGGTCTTTACTGACCTCTAGTGGCCGGGTTTAAGAAGGGCATATTACAGGCTGCGATAAACCCTGAACCAGGTGTGATTGGTTGACTGTTTGTGTGTATGAAATATTAGCCAATCATAGGGCAAGGGGCGGAGTTAGCAAGATTCTGTGTGCATTTAGAAAAAGAAAATACGAGTTCGAATCTATAACACACATACCAGATAAAGTCATAGTCAAATGAATAATTATCATCATCACAATCATCATCATCATCATAATTCACAATTCAGTATTTAAAGAAACCGTTCTTTATATAATTTCTGATAGTATTCTGACATGTGGCTACTCCAGAAGCAGCCTTTAGCATTTGGCTGTTGACCTTAATTGCCCTGAGAAATTCCTCAGAAGACAGATCATCACAGCCATTCCTCCATTTACATGTTGATCAACGTGCAGGGTTTCCCTCTGGTCGGACAATGGTGGTAGTCTCAGAGGCAGGGGAGAGGATGAAAGTGTTGTGTGATTATATTCAAATCAAGTCTCTGCATACAAAGGCTTCAAAAAGACAGTCCTTTAGAAACACACACACACACACACACACACACACACACACACACACACACACACACACACACACACACAGTCGTATCCCTTCTTCATCTTGGCTCCCCACGGCCCCATTGTCCCTTAGACCTCCATACTTTTGCATAAGAGTGAGAGAGGAAATGGACAGAAGAGAGAACATGAAAGAGGGACAGTGATCAGTAGGGACAGAGAGTGTGAAAACGTCGCAAAGAGGGAAAGCAGGAGAGATAGAAAGAAGATGGGATGAAAGGAAAAGTCACGCTTTTGTACGGGGCAGGGGAGGCGGAGTTGCTGCAATGCTCACATTGGTTGCCAGTAGAGGGCGCTAAAGTACTGGTTCACTCGAATCCTCTGCCGTAGGAAAATCCTAAAGATTTTTATTTACAGAATTTCACTTTTCCTGGTTTCTACAATTCTGCTTAAGAACAGTAAGACATTTAGAGAACAAATTGATACATGTGAAATTATACAGTGATTAAATACTAAAAACTGTCAAAACTGTTTAAACTATTTTATGTTCATTTTTAATCCAAAACAGAGACTCTGCATCTTTCTCATAAACACAAAGAGCTCCAGTCTTGCATTTCTAATTGTAGACCAATTTTATAGATTAATTATTTTTGAAATTTCCACACAATGTAATTAGCAGCTGATGTTGTCAAATGTAAAAAAAAAGTTTTTTAAAAATGAGATGCAATGTTAAGTTTTTACATTAAGGAAATATATATAGCACTTGTCCGGTGTTTCAGTTGATAAAGCATTATTAGTAGTATTAAAGTATTAATACTCATTTTAGTTAAAAGTATTAAAGACAATTTGAAACTGAGGTTAATCTTGTCTTATGGTGTTAATTAAAAGTCAAACAGCTGCAACTGCTGGACATTCGGCACTTAATTTCTGCTGAACAAGACATAGATTTGTATGTCATCTGCATAACAATGACACTAGATTTTGACCTTGTGAATGATATGTCCTATGTTAACCAGTGATTTTTATTTACATGTAATGTCAGTTTTAAACTCCACCATATTTTTTTTGCTACAAAGTTGCATTTTGCAAACTCCAGGCATCTGTGGTTAACTTTCCTGGAATACATTTTACATCATTTGTTGGTCCAGATGGTGGCTCCAAGATTATATGTTTTCTTGTTATTTAAAAGTAATCGATGGGAATTGCCTTCCTTTTCATACTCTTTGTTGTGTGTGTGAGCAAAATATACAACCTCAATTCCATAAAAAGTTGGAACGCTGTTTAAAATGTAAAAAATATATATATTTGCAAATCTTATAATCTCATATTTTCAATGCACAATACATATAGTACAATACATTATATTATGTATGCATATTAAAATAAACCTCTGATTTCTGAAGAGTTATAGGATTGTAACGCTCATAATTTCGCAATATTTCAGGGTTATTGACAGATATGAAGTGGCTTTGTTTAAACCTATCGCTGCATTCAGTGCTAAACCACTCCCACAATACATCAATATGTACACAATACATCACAGACAAGTATCCCTCCCGAACAGACAGAGGGATGGTTTTAGTAGTGATATTTTATTAGCTAACATGTCAAAATAAATGCGAAGAAGCAGCATGGCATTTTGTGACCATAAATACCCATCATCATTCCGTCTCTATTAAATGCCAGGCCGTCCAAATATTTTTTTTTATAATAAACGCCAGGGCTACCATTGGAAGATATATACAGTAACTGATTTGGCATGCATGAATGCCTAAATAAAATTGATCAAAAGTGCCATATATAAAATCTAAATCTGACACAGACACACACACACACACACCCACCCTTCTCACTCCTTCTCCATGGCCCCCTAAGGTCCTATTGTCTCATAGACCATGGTCAGCAGATAGTGTGAAAATACCTTTGTTCAACATGACATTTTCACACAATGTGAAGGTCAAGCGATGTTTTCAGATTATGTAAAAATAGGAAAAGATGAAAAAAGAGATCTAAGGTTTTGTTCTGACAGCAAAAATATAATAGATTCTGATAGGCTTTGGAACTGTACAGAAAGGATGGCCACACAACCTGTGTGTGTTAACATTGCTGTGCTGAGAATGATCCACCTTTTTGCTCACTGGTCCTGTGGGGGTTCTGATCATTGTCAGCGTTGACACTTGCTGTCGACCTGCAAACTTGGGACATAACGACTCAACCAACACCAACTCGCAGTGTGAGTACAAATGAATTTTACTGGGCTCCTTGTTTATGTGGTATGTTTAGCTCTTGCTCCTTCTCCATCACCAGTAATAGTTTACATTTCGTCTGTGAGAAGTGTCGGTTAGTTTTGTCACTGATGAAGAAGTTAGAGGTGCACATCTGGATGCTAATTAGGGCTAATAAGCTCGAGTCAGGCTCAGTGCTAGCCACTCTGGGTGCCTTAGCTTTAAGTACAGATAGTGTGCCCATAACTCTGGCTGTAGAGCCCTTGCAGCAGGGCAACTGAGTTATATCTCACCTCCATAGTCAAAAAAACCAAGACTCCTACTGAGGTTTCCCCCCACACACACCACTGTCCTCCTCCCATTCACATGTCAAACAGGTTTGCCCCACTCAGCAAAATGCCCACTGAGAAGCCTGTTAAAAGTGCTCTGGTTATAAAAGATTCTATCGTCCAACATGTGAAACCAGTTAACCCTTTAGGGCCTCCAGCAACAGCGGCTGTCAGGTGTATACTGGGAGCCAGGGCGCCAAACGTTAGAGGGAACTTGAAGCTAATGGCTAGCCATTGGTATGAAAGGATTCATGTAGAAGCAAATAACATGAAACCATTAGAGATTCAATTCATCCCCACCAAGTCTAGTGTCCATTCCACCTGATTCAAATATAAAAGGGAGCACAAGTACAACAGAGAGGCTGGTATTCTTTAACCCTGTCCAGCAGACAAATGATTGTTTCAGCAAATTTTACCAGTTGCTCACTCGACTCTACCCCTACAAGCTTACTAAAATAATTTTTGCCAACAATGAATGGCCCCCTTTTGACAATAATAAACTCCTCACTTAACCTTGGGTATATACCAAAAACCTATAAATTAGCTATCATTAAGCAACTCATCAAGAAACCCAGTATTGACCAATGCAACCCAGCAAATTATAGACCAATCTCTAATCTGCCTTTTATTTCCAAGATTCTAAAAAAGTAGTTTCTCAGCAGTTATGCTCATACCTCCACAATAAAAAATTGAGAACAATATTGGATCATGAAACATTTTGCACAAAGTGCTGTTTTTGTGCTTCTTTGAGGCTGAAAAGCACATTGCAGCGATGAGAGCTCTCTGCGATGCTGTTTTAAGGCTTTATCTGTTCAGCATCTTTCTACTTAAAGTTGTCTAACCCATTTTGTCAAAAAAAAATCACATGTATAAAAAATTCCAATCTGACTGACATCAGTTCATACAAAAGTAAAGTATGGAGTCTCACAAGGTCCTGGGACCCCTATTATTCTCATTATTCATGCTCCCACTGAGATCAGTTATTCATAAACACAGAATTAGTTTTCACTTTTATGCAGATGGCACACAACTACAGTATATGTATCCTCCCATCCAGATGACAAACTCAAACTAAGAAAAATAGAGGATTGTGTTCATAAAATAAAAATCTGAATGTCTCGCAATTTTCTTCAATTAAATACTGAAAAAACAGATGTTCTTCTTTTAGGACCTAAAGCTGCTAGAGCTAAACTGACAGACCTAATGCTAAACATGGCTGATTCATCTGTCACACCTGTCTCTGCTGTGAGAAACCTTGGTGTCACTATAGACTATAGATCTGTCATTTGACTCACATGTGAATAATGTCACTTGAACAGCCTTTCTCCATCTTTGAAATATTGCTAAGCTAAGAAACACGCTTTAGTTCATGCTTTCATAACATCAAGACTAGATTACTGCAATGCCCTGCTATCATGTTCCATAACGGCTCTAAACAAACTACAATTAGTTTAAAATGCTGCAGCTCGGGTCCTCACTAGAACCAGGAAATTCAACCATATCAGCCCAATCCTCCAAATTACACTGGCTTTCCCCGAATACCTTAGTGAACTTTTCTCTGTTTATGAACCTCCACATCCTCTTAGATCACTACTATTTAGTAGTTCCTAGAATCCTAAAAACTACAGCAGGGCTCTCATTTTTTGCCCCCCAGCTCTGGAATAATCTTCCTGTCAAAGTTCGGAACTCATACACCATCTCTGTTTTTAAGTCTAGGCTAAAAACTTACCTATTTAACCAGGGGTTTGATAAATTAAATTAAAATTCCAGCTAGATGGAGGTCACAGAGTTGGGGCTTCATGGACAAAGAGAATCGGAGTGAACTGTGATGCTGGTCCTGTCGACCCATCACTCTCACCTGTTCAGGGTTAAATGCTGTTACATGCTGCTCTATTTTTAGCATAACATTTTTTTTAGTTTTTTAAAACTATGCCATCATAAAGTTTCATGATGAATGGACCACCGGATTACACAATTTCCTGTTCTTCTGTCACATTCATGCTGAAACTCTCAGCTTTATGAGAGAAAGACAGACAGACAGATGGGGTGTGGGGGGGTGGGGGTATTTATCTGAAAATCTCAGTTTAATGATAGAAACAGAAATAAAAGTATGAGAGAAGGGAAAAGGAGAAAAAGCATTGAGAGATGGAGAGAGAGTATGAGAAGTAGAAAGAGAGAGAGATTGTGTGTGTGTGTGAGAGAGAGAGGGAACTAGAGAGAGAGGGAAAAAAGGATAAAATGCAGCTACAATCTGGAGTGTTTTCCAGTCCACAAGATCACTTCTACTCTGGTGTGCAAAATAATTAGCTGTAAGTTTTTGCTCAGCATTGTAATATTCCAGCACACTCATCTCTCTGCCAGGCATCACCTCAGATAGTTTGACCTTTTTTGTCTGACACTCTTCTACAAGTAATACTTAGCAGGTAAAATGGAGGATAACACACACTACCACAATATACTGAAGAGTAGATTACACAATTAACCTACTTACACATGGTTACTTCCATTACACAGCTACATTCACTCCTTTGCTCCAGGGCAAAGTAAAGAAACAAAACAATTTGTGGTCAGGGTGAAATATGTATAAAATTGACTTCTAGACAAATTGTTGCTTTAAATAACAATAATCACCAGTTACAGTACAGTTAAGGTTGAGGAAAGAAGGTCAAATGAACAAGTGTAAGTGTGTTTGTGCTGAACCACAGTGTGTAAGGGCTGTAATAGTGTTGGGATGGACTCGGTATTTGAGATGTTGCTGCTATGTTTGCTGTGCAGTGCAGGCCTCCGACATTGCTTGCTAAGCCACAGGTACACGCTCCCGATACTTCAACCAACACATGTCTGTACTCAGGCAATTAAAATGTAGACTTAATGCAGCAAGAAAACACAGGCTGAGGGATAAAATTACATAATGACAAAATCCTTTTTTTCACCCTAAATATTAGACACGATTGATAAAATGTAAGTAGTACTCATTCTGTCAATGTTCAGACAGACAATATGAAATGTCACCGGTTACAGCCCTGAGACTACAGTCATATAAAAAAGTATGACAACCCCTCTAAATCTGCGTAATAATTTACTCAACTTTCAAGAAAAAAGATAACGGGGATATGTTTTTAATTTTCTGGGAACATTGGAGTATTGGAGTGTTTTCAAAGGTTTTTAGTGGAGCAGTAATTAGCTGTATAAAATTAAATCTAATCAAAACTGTCTGTGCAAAAAATTTTATTACCCTTGTCATTTTGCTGATGTGAATCCACGTAACTGCTCAATACTGATTGCTTGCAACACCAAACTGGTTGTATTAGCTTGTTAAGCCTTGCACAGGAGAGTCCAATATAATGGTTTAGGAGAAGGTTACAAAAAGCTACCCCAGAGGTTTAAACCATCAGTTTCAACTGTAAGGAATGTAATCAGGAAATGGAAGGCCACAGACACAGTTGCTGCTACACCCAGGGCTGGCAGGCCAAGAAAAATACAGGAGCGGTATATGCAGAGAATTGTGAGAATGGTTACAGACAACCCACAGATCACCTCCAAAGACCTGCAAGAAAATCTTGCTCCAGATGGTGTATCTCTTCATTGTTCTACAGTTTAGCGCAATTTGCACATAGAACATCTGTATGGCAGGTTGATGACAAAGAAGCCCATTTTGCACTCACATCTCAAACAGAGTCACTTGTATGCAAAAGCTCATTTAGACAAGTCAGATTCATTTTGTAACCAAGTGCTTTGAACTGATGAGACAAAAATGGAATTATTTGGTCATAACAAAAAGTGTTTTGCATTGTGGAAGAAGAACCCTGCATTTCTAGAAAAACACCAGTTAACTACTGTCAAATTTGGTGGAGGTTCCATCATGCTTTCGTGCTGTGTGGCTAGTTCAGGGACTGGGGCCTTTTTTTGTGGTGGGTTTATTCAGATGAATTCAACCCAATATCAGCTCATTCTTCAGGATAATGTTTAAGCATCAGTCACAAAGTTGAAGTTATGCAGGGGTTTGATATGCTGCAAAAAAGGACATCAGTGCAGTCCCAGGTGAGGTGGATACTGTCCTGCTTTGGACCCAACCATTGTGTTTTGTATTCACAAGGTAGTGTTTGTGCTAGCTGAGAAGTGATGGTGGTGGGAGAAGCAGGTACTAGTTAATATAACTGGTTAATATATATTTTTTGTAACTTTGTACCCCAGAACCTCAATGACCTGAGGGCCGCCCTTCAGGAAGAGTGGGATGCCATGCCTCAGCAGCAATAAGTCGATTTGGGAACAGCATTAGACGTCGATGTCAAGCTGTAATTGATGCTCAGCGGCACATGACACAGTATTGAGAAACTGACATTTTTTTGTTGTGGGATATTCACCACTGTTGTGGGATATTCACCACTTTTGTTTCAATAAATTGTTTGAGATGAGGAAATCATCATTGCATACTTCCACTTAAATGCCTTACTTTCATGATATAATATCACTGTAGTGTGAACATTTTACATTAGACATTTTACCTGACGGCCAAAAATCCCTAACTTTTTGTGAGTAGTGTATGTTTACCATCATCATAAAGTTTATGAATGTAACAAATGACACATCTGACCGTGAAGAGCCATTTTAAAAGCATGAAAAGAAACTGTGGAGACATGTTTGATTTTTACATTTTGCTTTTAAGTAAATGCAATCATCCTATTACACTGTGTACACTGTAAACTTCATTACTTTGTAATAATGACTTTTATAGTTACATTGACTTGTTGTGAATAATGAACACAAATTGTTTATTACCCTTCATACACAATCAAGTTTATTTATCAAAATTAAAGTCTATACATACACAAAATATTCCTGTTGGTCATTATATATTCACCTCGAAAACAGAGATGGTTTAAAAATATGTCACTCCACCCAAAGTGAAGTCTGTACAAACATGAAATAAGGCACACAAATAAGAGTATCTACAAGGCATATATACAATTTTTACATAAAATTTTCCAATTTTGCCATGAAATATATATAAATTAGTTTTTTTTAATAATGTTATTAAGCATATACAATATTACAAACACATTTAAGTAACCCATCTTTTACTCCATTTGCATCTTTTATTTAGCAGTAGTTCAGTTAAAGGCTCAATTTTTGTCTGGGTACAGTTTCCCCCAAAACAGACTGACACAATAGAGATAATCTCTTCCATAAACTGTGGAATGGTTAAAATAATATTACTAGTGCACAGAGATGCATGACATGGAATTACAGCCAGGAATGATGTATGTACTGACATTGAGGTTTTAGTAAAGGACAAAATAACTACAACAAGTGAAAAGCCCATGTGTAGTAAGGGGAAAACATACAAAAGACTTTCAATAGAGAAGTATGTACAGGAAGTCTGTATATGTGTGTGAGAGAGAGAAATCAATGTGTAAATGTGTGTATGTCATTGGGCAAGGTAAGGGATTTTGGGTGCCATGCCAGGCTCTGACTATTGCAGCTCTGGCTGCAGCTACACTGCTGGATCCACATGAAGTCGCGGGTGAAGACATCTCCCTGCGGGCAATAGAAGCGCAGGCGTATAGTGCGGGTCAATGACGGAATGCAGCAGCGGCTTTCAACACAGAAACCACAGGAACGTAGCCAGTATAGGCGCAAAGTGGAGCAACCGGCAAAAGTGATAGGTACAGGCTTCTGTGGCCTGGTCACACGCTGACACTTTTTTCCTTTCTGAGGAACAAGAAAACAGAGTTGAGTCACATTTTTTTGCCATGCACTTTATTAGAGACTGCTACCTTCTACTTACACCCACTGGTCATTTTATGCCCAAAGGTCAATGTTGTATATGGCAATATAATATCATAAAAATATAAATAGAATATAATTTAAATGTGTTGCATTTTGTATTGGGATGTCTGTCTACATTAAAGGTCTATTATACGGTATACAGATTGGATGTAAATGCTGTCTTGCATTTACAATGACATGGTTGTGGGCCCTCAGGACCTTCTTAGCACCGAAAAAGATGTTGTATACATAAACATATACATTTTTATTCAATCATACTTCAGAGATATGCTGAACTACTTCCAATTATATTTTTGGTTTCAAAATAGATAATTCTGTGTCTCTGTGATATCTTGGAAGAAATTGCTAAGCAAGTTCTATAGACACTCAAGAGCAGAACCGAAGGCTTAATATGTTATGTTTTGATATTTCACTGGGTGGTTCCAGTGCCTTGAGCAGATGCCTAAATAATGGGGTTTCGGTCAGATGGTAAACCTCTATTCCAGGACCCTTTACTGAAGGGGTCACTACTAAATTGCTACATAAAAGGTAAACATATACTAATATGTTTGTTATAAGCTCTAAGTAAAATATATAAATAGTTTCACTCTGTAATTCAGAATGAACAAAATGTTAATGCTATTAAATAAAGGAGACAGTGTGACATTGTGGTCATTGTGAACATACACCATCTACACTACAATGAACCTCTGCATTTAATCCATCTCCACATGGAGCAGCAGGAAGCCATCAACAATGCCCAGGGAGCAATGTAGCAGGATGGTATCTTGCTCAATGGTCACTCAGTGGCTCAGTGGGACCTAGGGACCTGAAACCCTCCAATCATAGGGACAAATTCCTTACCACTAGGCTTCCACTGCCTGCTGACTGAACAGCAATTGGGTATTAGTTAGCGGTACTACTTGAATCCCATAAGGATGCTGTGTTTTCCCACCACTTTATTTGCATTTTAACATTAGGGCCTGAACTGAAGGCCTGACTCTAATAGTCACAATTTGCTATTGTTTTTTTTATACTGTTATACATCATTTTTAGTGTAATGTTCAGAGTGGTCTAAAATATCCAAAGCACCTTTAGGGGCCAAACTAATGGCTAGCACAAACTGTACCTCACCACTGTGGCTATCATCAATGTGTGTCAATAAGATGATGGTTTTAAACAAAGTAAACATTCTTCTGTTATGGCCATTTGCTTTCACCAAAGGAGGGCGGGTAATCTTTAATAAAGATTATGCTTTCTCACCTTAGGTGTTAGGGCTAGGTTTCTGCTGCACTCTCTGATCTGACACAAACGTGTTTCCCTGATGAGCTGACACTCTGTGTTACTATTGGTTACTCTGCTGGACACACCCATCCCACAGGTAGATGAGCATGGGGACCAATCAGTGGTCTGCAGGAAGCAGGTGGACTGGACAAGGGCATGTGACTGGGAGGAAGAAATCCACTCTGTAAATAAATAAAAGTTTAATAACTTGATTAAAAAACAGATTGTGTATACATCTATTCTGCTGGAATGAGAACTTAAATAAGACTGGACAGCCTTACACTAAAAAAAGAATAAAGAGAGGTATGTTATGGTGTTTGTTTCTATGTTTTTGAAATAATCATATACAGCATCTGTCTAAAATGATGTAGATTATGCAGCCAAAACAGCTCATCAAGGCCTGAACTACATAAGAACTCTGAAGGTGTGCTGTGGTATTTGGCACCAAGGTGTTAGTAGCAGATCCTGTATGTCCTGTAAATTGCAAGATGAGGCCTCCATGGAACTAGATTATCCAGCAAACCCTACAAATTGTTAATCAGACTGAGACCTGAAATTAGAAGGTCAATTCTTTGTCCTTTTTCTCAAACTATTCTTAAGCAATTGATGCCCCATGTCAGTGCACATAATTCTGCTGAAATAAGCTACTGCCAATGGGAATATTGTTGCCATGAATGGACAAACTTGGTCTGCAATAATGTTTAGGTTGGTGGAATATGTCAAAATAATAACCATGTGAATACCAGGGCTTGAGGTTTCCCATCAGAACATCTTAGCCAGGTAAGCAACACATACCCAACCATCTATACTGTATGATTTAATAGAAAACATCTGACTAGGCCACATTCTTCCACTGCCCCATGGACCAGTTGAAGCTCACATGCCCATTGCAGGTGCTAACAGTGGTGCACAGCCTCATACACAGTAACCTGCAATGCACTGTATGTTCTGATAGCTTTCTATCAGTCAGCATTAACTTTTTAAACAATTTGCTTCTCTGTGGGATTGGACCAGGAAGGCTGACTTTCACTATACACATTAATAAGCTTTGGATGTCCGTAAATGCACCTGTTCGGCCTTGGCTCAGCCAGATCTACTTTCCGCTTGGCAGAGGCTCCAGTCTTTACATTCACCCCTGCACATGGGTACCATCTTTCAGTTCTAAATATGTTAGATTTATCTACAACTATCTATCATTCTCTGATTAATTACTGCCATAATTTCTATTTATTTCTATTTATTAATCTATTTATTTGAAACAGGCCACAAGACTAGCATATAGCTATGACTAATTGCACAAGACTAAAATATGAATGTATGTATCAATAACCACATTGATTCTCTGTCATTAACAACATGGATTGAACCTTTGGACAGTAGTGTACCTTGATAGGATGCTCCTGCACTGCTATCCCAAGGTGCTGGCGCTGAAACTATCAGCTCATTGTTTGTGAGGTCAGTGTGCTTGTGATGTGCATGTTCAGAGGTCAGGACATCTTCTTCAATGTGATTGTTATCATCACAAACCCACTCCTGACAACACTGGCCCGGCAGTGTGGTCAGTTGTGGCCTGGAGCAGCGCCAGTCAGGGAGGGGAATGTAATGTTGACAAAGAGCAATGCAGCCCACTACTCCATCCATGCAGTTACAGCGGTGCTCACAGCTGGGCTGGAAATCTTCTCCGTGCTGATAGACTCGGCCATCAAGTTCACATGGGCGACCTTGAGCCTCTGCTACAATGTGGAAATAATATTAAAGAAATAATTTTGCTATTTTCTTCTTGCCCCCAATGAAGTCAGTCATCCAAGACATCTTTGGTGCTTTAAGTTAGACTACAAGTCTTCATCACAAAATCATCACACTTTAAACTAAAATGTGTCAGGATTTAAATTAAATTGCAAGTAAACTGAAATACTTATTTTTTTAAGTTATGAGTGGAGCTGTCAAAATTAATGTTAATTTCAATGAATTAGTTATCAAAAAAACAAAAATGCATAAAAACGAACATATAATGCCCCTTGACCTCATACATCATAGAATAGCACAAATTGAACATAAAATCATTACGGGGTAAGATAGCAGTCAAAAAAGGGCATGCTTGTACACGTAAACATGCATGCATATTAGTCTATATTTGCACATACTATTCAATAGTTGTGCATAAATTAAAATGTTGTCATTTCATGTACTAGTCAATTCGTATATAAAACATGTAGTGTGTATTTTGTTTGTAAGAATACAATCCAAAAAGTCACAACTTTAACAACTTACAAATATGAAGTGCAATTTTATGCATGCAGTTTCTTCTAATTCATATTCGTTACTATACTGTCAACAATATGTCAGAGATCACAGACACTATGTGTTGAGCAGAAGACACATTGCTTATACATGCTGCGCATGTGTTCAAAGTGCTTTCAACTTAAAGGCATGAAAATGACTGAAAATGGAAGTACCGTAACCAGAGACGCAGAACAATGCTATTCTATCATATATCAGCATAATTAGCAACCTATATGGTCAATTTGGTTATTTTGTGTGTTTTATCACCACCAAACTAGTGCACTTGGCACACATCTGAGGTTTTACCTTAGAACACATATAAGAATTTATATCAGATAGCAGCAGTCATATGTGCATATGTGCAGCTAAATTGTAGTTATTGAAAAAAAAATCAGATTGGTGTCAGAAGTGGGATGGAGCATTGACACTTTGGGAAGTAGAACAGCTCATCCACCAGCTGGGGAAGAGGCAGCAGAAGAAGGCGGCAACAGCAATGACATCAAGTGGCGCCCAGAGTAATGTCAGAGTAACAGTTGCTCCATTACTATTGAACATCCATTTTTGATAGGCCAGATTCGACACCAACTGGGACCAACTGAGGTGGAGGCACAGGGCCAGGATGAGCCCTCGCCTCCTGGTTCACCCCATTGTTCTTCCCCTCCAGCTTCAAGGGGGAATTTAAGAACGACACAGAGGAAACAGCGCCAGCCTCAGCACCTTGCGGACTATGTGCTGGACTCTGTGGCTTGGGGCATCCACAGTTAAGGTGGGGCAATGGAGCTGAGCTGAGGCTTAGGGGGGCATGCGTTGGTGCCACACGGCCTCCTGGGTAATGTGTTTAGCAGAGTTTTATTGTGTTTAGAGGGATTTATTGTGTTTATTGTTGTTATGTGTATGTCAATTGGGGGAACACTTGGGTTGCAAGTTGGCCACTGCCCAATTCGAGCATAAAAACCTTGGTGTCAGTCTGCATTATTTCCCTCAACAATTATCCAAGCTTGAAATTTGTCACAAAATGGATAGAATTTCTCTATGCATTGATTCTGAAAACATTATTGTAAGAAAATTGGACTACCATAACAAAACACAATTTTTTTGTATACGATTTGACTAGTATATTAAATTAAAACATTTACATTTATGTACAACTATAGAATAATATGTACAACTATAAACTTAACATGCACGTATGTTAATGTGTACTAACACTCAGGTATGGTCTAAATTGGAAACATATGCCATGGCTTAGTTTGACCCCACTACTTTGTAGAGATTTGACATTTTTGCAGCACAGTGAAGACCAAGAGCTGTCAATCAACCAGCATGCAGAGGGTTAATGGGAGTTTTGCTTAGCATGTATTGCTCATCAGGACCACCCCTAGCTGTGATACTGATGGTGAAGTCAGCCAAGATTCTTATGCTCCTGTTCATGAGCATACACTATAGTCCTAAATAGATCTACACTATCGTGATTTGTTAGCTACATTAACATTTTCTGGAAACTAAAAAAACAATATTTAAATACCAAACAAGTCTTGGCAAATCAACCACAGCTGGGGTAATTTTTCACCAAACTATTCCTTTGATTAGTGTGATGACACATTAGCATCCTACAGTAGTAGTGGATGCAGGGCTCAAGCTTCTAGGCTGTTATGATGTTGCTGCTTTCATATTCATACTTGTGTTTTGGGAACAAAATCAGAATGGTGACCAATTTTGTGAGAAGTTTCAGATTTTTTGCTGCCGGTTCCATAAATGATCTTACTGATCAACGATGTTTGAACCAGTGCTAAATCCAAGATATTGATTCCTCACCTCGACACAGGCCTCTATCTGGGTCTCCTCCTGCCCCTAGATGGCAGCTCAGCTCCTTTATGTGGTCGCATGGTTCCTTAGCACTGCATTCCTGATTAAACTGCCTGGCGCATTGCCGGCAGCATCCACAGGAGTCCAGTATTGAGCTGATGCCCGGTGGGCAGGAAGGAGGAGAGGAGGGACATGAGCATTTCAGCGGACACTCACCCTGGACCTGAGAAACACAGAGAATTACACAGTAGAAACACAGTAGAGGTAACCAATCAGTGTGGGGAAAAAAACAGTACAGTATACAACCAATAATTCAGCAAATCATAATTATAGCTCATTTTGTGACATCTTCCAACTACTTCCCATGAGGAGGACAAGAGGAATGTCCTGGTCTTTTTTAACTCCACTACATTGTAATAGTTCATGTTGTTCATGTTGTAGTACTTGCCATCTTATAACCACTTAATGATTAACATAAATGTGTTATTCTCTTTCTATCCTCTTTTCTTTCCATCTGCACTGTTGTAGCACTGTATTTTATGACTAAGAGGACAGTGTAGAACTTTGCTCTCACGTCAGTGCTGTCATATCTGAACTAATGCTTGATCGTTCCTGTACCTGGAAGTTCTTCCTTCTTAGTTTTTATGCCATAAATTGAACAAAAATAAAAACATTATTATGGCACTGTGGAAAAGTTTGTGCACCCTAAAAGTTCCAAAGTCTCTTTTTTTTTACAAGGTTTCAGACCTTAATCAGCTCGTTAGATCTGATGTATGGCAACAGCTGTCATTAGTAAATGTCAGCTGGTGCCAATTTCAAAGCTTTGCAAATGATCACACTTGTGGACATTCAACAACCATGGGATCCTTAAAGCAACTTTGTAAGACTCTGAAAATGAAAGTTATTGATGCCCACAATGAAGGAGAAGGCTACAAGAACGTTATCAGCTTACAGTTTCCACACTGAGAAATGTAATTAAGTGATTAAGCCATAATCAGCAAAGGCATGTTTGGAGAAAAAAAAGGAGAAAAACACTTTGCCAACCATTAAGCATGGGGGTGGATCTATCATGCTTTGGGGTTGTGTTGCAGCCAGCGGTAAAGGAAACTTTGCACATGTGGAGGGAAGAATGGATTCCACTAAATACCAGCAATTTCTGAAAGCAAACATCACAGTACAAGAAAATCCCAAGTACAAGAATTGAAAGACTTTTAGCTCTAAAAAGCGTTTTTAAGCTGTGATATCTGCCAGAGGAGGTGTTACTAAGTACTGATTATGTATGGGTGCCCAAACTTTTGCACAGTGCGATAATAATATTTTTATTTTTGTTCAATTTTTGGCAAAAAAAAGTAACTATATTAACTAAAATATTGTGAATTTTTACCATGCCCTCTAGAGACTGTGTTAATCTTTTAAATTACAAAATCACCAAAATCTGTTATTTATCAAGGAGTGCCCAAACATTTGCATTAGACTGTACCACTGATCACGACCCATCCTGATGTCCAAACGCACATGATCTATCTTGATGCCTTACTTCTGGTTGAAGTTCCTTTTACTAGAAGCTATTCATGCCTGCTGAGGAGACTCTCATATAGATCATGCTTCACCAGCTTTACAGTCATTGTGGCCCTGTACCCCTCTTTTATTTTTGACCAGATCATTCATCACCCATCCTGCCCACCTGTCTCTGACTAGTTCAAATACCATGGACCATCTCCATGTACTTTGTATACTTCACGCGCATATGCTGGATATATTGCTCCAGACTCATTTTTGCCTCCTGAGTCATGGTTCCTCCCATGGTTTCTTCCTCCAGCTAGAGAGTTTTTCCTTGCCTCCGTTACCTTGGCTTGATCATTAGGGGCTCAGACAGAGATTTTGTAAAGCTGTTTTGTGACTATGCCATTTGTAAAAAGCACTGTAGAAATAAAATGGACTTGAAGAACACTCTGACAATCACGTTTTAAATTCAATAATCTTAATAATTTTTTGTAGACTAAATATACAAGAATTCAGTAAGCATCCAACCCGCCACTCTGGCCTTGGCCAGTTGAGTGGCTACTCATCTCTCAGTTGAGATGAGTAGCCCCTGCAGCAGATTCTGGTTCAGATACAAGGAATTTTCTGACCACTTGCAAGTCTTGACTGCCTCTCCCCTACCCAGCCTGAACACATTGTCGAAGGGTCAATGGAAAGGTCAGTTAAAGGTGTGTCTCTCTGTGACATGCTTCACGGATGCCTTGATGTGTACCTTTGACCACCCAGCCCAGAGGTGAGAAGTAAGCTCCACACATCTCTGGTTAAAGCAGGACAAATGGTATACATAATCAAGTTCCACAACATGGCAGCCAACAGTGGTTGCACTCATGGCAGCATAAAATAAGGGCCTCAATGAAGACCTCTGTGAGACCTTAGACAGTCTTATTGAGGTGTCCGTAATTGTTTTCTATGCATAGATAAAAGTATTGTTATATTCTATGTACTGTATTATGATGCATCAAATTAAATTGTTGTGCTCCATTCATTCAAATAAATCAAAGTGTGCACTTGCTTTTTATCTAAATCAAAAATATTCTAAATGAAAAAGTATTGTATTGTGTAATATGTAAATGTATTATTTTTGTCAACATTAAACAGCAAGTAGTTCCACAAACCACATTTTTATACTGTACTTTAACGTAATTTTGAATCATGGCAAAAAAAATGAAGATTTAAGATCTGAAGTTGCACTGAATAATTTTTTAATGAACTGAATTCAGGGACATTTACCCACATTAGAAAGAGGGGTGATGTCAGAAATGTTGGGCCCCAATTTCATTCAATATTCTTTTAAAACATCCCCCCCTTTAGTTGCTCCCCTGTTCATAGATAGACACAGAAAAATTGTTCTCACCTTCACCGCAGACCAGGATAAAACCACCAGTGTGAGAAGATTTACTTGCTTGAAGATCATCCTTAAGTAGGATTTTTCAGTCGAAAAGGCGGGAGGAAAGAAAAGTGAACTGTCAAAGCTGGCAGGCGGTAGAAGAAATGAAGGAGGAGAAAATGAAGGGGCAAAAAAAAGAAATACTCTGCTAGCTTTACTGGTAGCACCTTTCCTCTTCTTTTCTTTCTTTAGCAGGTCACTTGGTTATTTGTAAATTTCTTACAGTCCAAAACTTTGACTCTTGGTGTCTGTGTGTATGTGTGTGGGAGTGTGTGTTATGAGTGAGTGTGTGAAAAGCCAGCAGCAGCTTAGTTGCTGTTGATGAAGAGATTCCTTTAGTAGTTGCAGCTTTTATAGAGCAGCCAACAGCACAGCCCCCTCTGATATCACACACACACACACACACACACACACACACACACACACACACACACACACACACACACACACACACACACACTCACACCCAGTATAGAATGGCGAGTCACATTAAGTGGAATAATCATCAATTCATGAGAAATAAAGCGTTATTGTGACTAATTATTATCATTTCACTGCAGAGAAATCTTGGCATTTTCACTTTAAACTGGTTGTGCCATGTGTGTGCAGAGCAAATATTTGGATGCGTAGTTTGAGCAAACACACACACTTTTAAATTGGACAGCCTTATTTTCCATCTGTGGGCTTCCAAGCCCAATCACGTTCAAAACACATTCCAAAACAAGCCTGAAAATGTGGATCTGCATTGATAAATGTGTGTTTGTGTCATTGAGAAATAGGGAGAAGTTTGAAAGTAGTAACTTGTTTGCAGATTCAACAGTAGGGTCTCATGTTCGACTTATGAAACACTGGGAAAAAGCATTAACCCCTTAAACCCCAGGCTTATTTAGTATTTAGGCTTATTATTTAATCTTAAATCATCAATCTGGCCAAACAAAATTTTCTTTACCCCAAGTTTTGTCAGCCAAAAAACACTGAGTATCTGAAGTTTGCTTTTTTAGTTTTGTACGTCACTTTAGTATTAACAGTATTTGCACAATTCACAATTCACTACCATTATGTGCAACCCACACACAGTGAGCACACACCTCAAATTTTTGTAAATCTTTTCATGAGACAACACTGAAAATATGACACTTTGATACTATGTGAAGTAGTCAGTGTACAGCTTGTATAACATTGTAAATTTGCTGTCCCCTCAAAATAACTCAACACACAGCCATTAATGTCTAAACCACTGGCAACAAAAGTGAGCACACTCCTAAGTGAAAACGTCCAAATTGAGCCCAATTAGCTATCTTGGGAATTGGGAACATGTGTTAAAATTGGTGTTATCTCTCTCACACTCTCTCATATTAGCCACTGGAAGTTCAACATGGTACCTCATGGCAGAGAACTCTCTGAGGATCTGAAAAAAGAATTGGACATAAAAAGGACATAAAGATGGCCTAGGCTAGCAGAAGATTGCCAGCACCCTGAAACTGAGCTGCAGTACAGTGGCCAAGACCATAGCAGTTTAACAGGACAGGTAGCCATGGTTAACTGAAAGAGTTGAGTGCACGTGCTCAGCATTATATCCAGAGGTTATCTTTTTTTTTAAAGAGATGTATGAGTGCTGCCAGCAGTTGTAGAGGTGGGGGCTCAGCCTGGCAGTGCTTAAACCAAAGGCTACACACTGCATTAAACTGCTCTGCATGGCTGTCGTCTCATAAGGACACCTCTTCTAAAGATAATGCACAAGAAAGCCTGCAAACAGTTTGCTGAAGACAAGTAAACTAAGGACATGGATTCCTGTAACCATGTCCTGTGGTCTGATGAGAACAAGATAAACTTATTTGGTTCATATGGTGTCAAGCATGTGTGGCAGCAACCAGGTGAGGAGCACAAAGACAAGTGTGTCTTGCCTGCAGTCAAGCATGGTGATGGGAGTGTCATGGTTTGGGGCTGCATGAGTGCTGCTGGCATTGGAGAGCTATGGTTCATTGAGGGAACCATGAATTCCAACATGTACTGTAACATACGGAAGCCAAGCATGATCCCCTTCCTTTGGAAACTGGGACGCAGGGCAGTATTCCAACATATATAATGACCCCAAACCCATCCCCAACAAGAAACAGGGTAAAGGTACTGGACTGGCCATCTGTGGGGCATCCTTAAAACGATTGTGGAGGAGCGCAAGGTCTCTAACATCCACAAGCACTTATGTAATCATGGAGGAGAGGAATAGGATTCCAGTGTCAACCTGTGAAGCTCTAGTGAACGCCATGCCTTAGAGAGTTAAGGCAGTGCTGGAAAATAATGGTGGCCACATAAAATATTGACACTCTGGGCACAATCTATCTATCTATCTATCTATCTATCTATCTATCTATCTATCTATCTATCTATCTATCTATCTATCTATCTA
>JBBIGC010000082.1:12002165-12024817 GCA_037576955.1 Lepidarchus adonis | reverse complement strand
TAGCTCTAGCTTTAACGCTTACCCTAGCCCAAAGCTTAGCTCTAACCCTAAACAGACCTGAAACCCTAACCCTAACCAGATACCCTGAACTAGAACTATATTATTTGTGAAACAAATTTGTTTTGTTTTTTACCACAGTTATGCTACTGTTCCACCCAATACCTCACTTACATTAACATATAATCATAAAGAACAGCTTCTACCATGTCTTAGTTCATGTTATTGTTTCTAGGGTATGCATCACCTCCTCAGTATTACAGCATTTTAATTAAAGCTCCCTCCATACAGTGGAAAAATAAAAGCAAATGGCTATAAAAGAAAGCAAGGCATTGTTTATTGCCCTCCGAGTTAATATATCAAGCTAACCTCAAAACATTTTATGAAGGGCCCTGGAAGAAACAGGAAAAATGACAGAAACAAAAAGGCATGGAAATTCTTTGCTATTGGCTGCATTCGGCTCAGTCAACAGTATGAGAAAAGGGTTATTTTAGAAAGTTGATGGAATGAGAACCACTCCTTTTGTGAAAATTCCAAACCTAAAGCATTACAACTTTGTACTGAGCAAGACCACACATGGAAAACACAGAAGTACTTGTGTACACACATACACTATTTATTTCAATTTATTTTAAATATTTGTTTTCTTATTTAAATCTAGCTAAATAACAAAAATGTCATGTTTTTTTTCTTCTTTTGTCAATAACAAATATTTGAGAAAAATAGTTAACAGATGCTGACTACATTTGTAATAATTTGAAATATTTGAAAAGGGGCGCAGACAAATCATATGGTGCAATCTCACACACTTTTTGGGACCGCTTTAAATGACTGGAATAATGAGTGGCTCTGGATGAGGGATGGAGGCAGACGAGACGCAAGTGGAGTTAATGATAGATATGGTTTATTATCTAGTGAAGGCAACAGAATCTGAGAAAAGATACAGCTTTCCGACATCCTGCTCTCCTCTGTTGTCTCTTTTGTGAGGTGGTTAACGAGCCCCGTGATGCGGGGTAGTTTCTGCTTGCTTCATGGCCACCAGCTTCATCTCCAAACAGCGTTGTGATCCTGTGACCACACCAACTTTATTTTTAAATTTTAAGGTTCATGGGACTGTAACCCGCCTCCCAGGACAGGGACACAAGAGGAAATGCAACACCTGGTTGGATAGTAAACAGCCATGGAACACCATCCAAAACCATTCAAGCTGAACTCAAAGGTCAAGGTTTATCACTTTTGATCGTATCTTCCATCGCACTGTGAACAAAAATGGGTCCATGGAAGACTAGCCAAAAGGGATCCACTAATGACTGAAAAACACAGAAGAGACAGACTGGAATTCAGCAAAATGCATGTTGACAAGTCATTTAAACAATACCTACTGTAAAACTTGGAGGGGACTTGTTTTGTGGCTGCTTTGCTGCATACTGCACAGGGAACCTTATATCTATGCAGGGCACAATGAAGTCTCAAGACTACCAAAGCAAAAAATAATGCCCACTGTCAGGTTTTGGGTTTGTAAGTAATCACAGGGTCTACTGATAAACAGATTTATTAACAGGTCACACTAACTCAGACAAGTAATAAACATAAACCAGGGGAAAAAACAAAAATGTATAGCAGATAAATAGCACAGATATGACAAAGACATTCAACAAGAGCAAACACATGGGTACACATATGCCTACTGAAGAGAGCATGGACAGAAAAAAAACACAAAAAACAGACATGACGCTGACAAATGTAAATAAAGACTTTGCACAGCATTGGAAACAATACAATAAAGCATGGGCCAGGGTCCATAGAGGTCAGGGGTCCTCCAACAGGATAATGACCCTAAAACATGCAGATAAATGCACTCAAGAATGGCTGAGAAAGGGCTATTATTAAATTAATCTCCATGATCCCAGATCTTAATCTTATTGAATATATATGGAAAGAGCTGAAAACCACAGTGGGAAGAATCCATCCTTCAAACCTGAAACAGCTTAAGCAAGAGCGGGCAAATGTAGACGTCGCATTGTGGCATACAGAGATTGATGACAGTGATTCCATATTTTTGTCCATGCTATTTTCATTAGTTTAATTATATATAATATTCAACTGAATCAATAATCAAAACCAAAGTCTGATTTGTGTTAAATATGGAATATATGGATGGTTACCATACATTTTGTGACACTGGCACTGGCAAGAAGCCTCCCAGCCCCCAAAGACATACACTGACACAGTCAAAACGAGTGCACAAATGGAGATTTATTCCCACATGCTTTTCAAAATACAACAAGGAAACCAAACCACCACTCCAGTGAGTTGAGAGTCTATGTCTCTCTTGTGCTCTCTAGCCTGGTCCATAAATTTCTCTCCTGTCAAGATGTCAAGAATTTTTGTATAACTGGAAGACTATTAAATTTATTAGGTTTCATAAGTGTTGACCCTCACCACATACAAATTAGTTTGAGTTTAATTTTAATATGACCATGGTATCAGCTTCTCCAATTTAATAAAAATGCTTCATTTGCTTGACAATTTCAATGAAACCCTGATTAAACCACTGAAATAAATCAGGATTTATATATGAATTATGAAATGTAATTAGCTCCTTAAATGGAATAATGCATTGAAAAAACATAGAAAGCCACAGTATGACAGAGTAAAATATTTAAGCAGGCCAAAGGTTAAAACTAGCAACTTTACATTGCAAGTGTCATATCTTTAGTGTCCTATGAAAAGACATAACAAAATATTTACAAAAATGTGAGGAGTGTACTCACTGTTGCGATATACTGTATATTGTTGAAGACCAGACAAAAACATTTAATATAACTTTTATCCAAATATTGTTTTTTAATATAAACTAATATTGCAAAACTACATATTAAGGAGTTAAACATGACACATCATACAGCTAACAAGGCCATTTTGACACATAATTCACTAATACAAAGGTTAAATAGCATACTAGCTCATTTAAAAATCCATTTAAATACCATCACTTAAGTGTTTACTGTTGTGTTTAAATGAAATAAAATTAAGGCTATTACAATGTCTTGAAATGTTTGTATAAATATTAAATTGTCATTAAATGCAGGGAAATCTTTATTGAAAGTGCATGGCTTTTATGTTTTAAACAAGGATTTAATTTTGATTATTAATATACTTTTTAAAAAAATATTATTCAATCATTTTTAACCATAGTTTGCTAAACTTCAGGAAAAATGTATTTTAATTTCTGCCCTGAATAATTATTTTTCATTTTTTGCTAAATGTACTAATAGTTGTTACTATTAATAGTTTAATTAATATTAATTAATTATTAATTAATAGTTGTACTAACAAAATTGTTTTAGGAAGGCTTTTTCTCTCCCCACAGCTTAAATTCAAGGGAGAAACCTTAGAACAGAGGTGTCACACTCTGGCCCGCAGGCCAAATTTGGCCCGAAGTGTAATTTTATTTGGCCCGCGAGACAATATCACATGACTACTAGAGTTGACCCGCCTGTATTTTACAGCGCATTTATTGCTAATACTACTGCGGAGAGCAGTACAACACGATAACTACAAACCCCAGAATGCTCTGCTGGTGTTTTGGCGCTATGATCAGGCATGCCTCTGTTGACAGTTGTCATAGTGACTTTATGCTAATACTGGCGCTGTGCCACTCTCCTAGAAAAATGGTGAAAAAAAGAAAAACAGGAGCTTTCCGAACAGATGAGAGGCAAAATATCTTAAAAATTGATAAACCAACATCCAAGAAGAGATGCCAGGTATTTGGCTTGGACACATCAGAGTAGATCAGTGTGTAGCAAATTATGCTATAATTAAAGTTTTCTTTCTGCACGTTTTCTTGCTACTCCAAGGCATGTGGTTGAATGGTGGCATGTTCTTTGAAGGATATTATTATTCATTTATTGATTTATGCTCGCTATTTTATTTGTATTGTTAACCTGTGGAATGTTACTGTTCAAATATAAATCAGAAAGCTTCAAATAAAAAAGAGCCATACATATTAATTTACATTTTATTTAAGAAATGAATGCCGTTGATGTGTATTTTTTATTTGAAATTAGATTTTGCATGTTGCAATATTAAGTTATACATTGCATAGAATTAAGCTTTGCTTGTTCCATATTTAATATTTAAGCAAAACATGTTTTGGTTTATATAAAAAGGTTCATTGTTATATCTGCGTAAAGATCTTTTCAATAAATATCAATGTTGGCCAATGTTTGTCCAAGATTTAAATTTTGGCCCACTGTGTATTTGAGTTTGACACCCCTGCTGTAAGAGAGAGCTCCTTCTGGTGGTCGGCAAAGGTCAAGTTCACCTGAATACTGACAGCTCGGTGGTCATGCCCCATCCCAGCTGCAGGCAATGGTATGTCATCAGAGAGATCTTCAAAAGAAGGCAGAGTTCTACTGTGTTTGTTACTGCTTTATTAGCTTAAAAGAGTTTCCGGTATGTTACCTGATATTTTGAACTTTGCCTGTTTTTTGGATTTTAATCGCAGATGATGTGGTTCGGTTGGCTTCAATGGTCCATGACTTCTAGCTTTCACTGGAGTGGTTTGCAACCAGTTGTGAAGCGGTGGGGATGAGGGTCAGCACCTCATCCGAAAAGCACCTGACCGAAAGAGCAAGATTGTGAAGCGGCCGAAATGGGTTTTCTCTGCAGGGTGGCTGGAGACAGAGTGCAGAGTTTGGTCATCCAGGAGAGGCTCAGAGTAGAGCTGCTGCTCCTCTGCATGGAGAGGAGCCAGTTGAGGTGGTTTGGGCATCTTTCTTTGGGTATTCCAGGCATGCCCCACTGGGAGAAGGCCACGGGGTAGACCCAGGACATGCTGGAGGGATTATATCTCTTGGTTGGCCTGAGACAAATAAATCAAAACTATTTGTCATCCTGCGCAACTAAATCCACTGAGAAAAATCCACTGGGTCATCAAATTACGTTGTGCTCAACTTAGTTATGTCACTGTCTTTAAAAAATTATGCATATATTTACTCTCATATATGGTGGTAGAATGTAGTTGCGCGCCCACTAAATGCTGTAATGTAATACACAAGCGCTACGAGGTAAGTCCGTGTAGTCTGTTAGCCTGCATGTTTGCAGAGATGGGGGGGGGGGCGCTGTTTTGCAGTATTGTTCATGTTAATGTTGAATAAGAATTAATGTGTAATGGGGTTAGCAGTGTGTGCCTGGGTGGGTGCATGCATGCAGGGAAAGAGAGGCAGCTCTGCTAATTCCCCATGCGATGTTTGTTTTATTCACTGTTCACGTGGATTGGTGGGTGAGATGCTAAGACATCATCAGTGTCATCTTGCCACAAGTCACTTCTCCAATGCGTTTACTGTTGTGGTGTATGTTGAAGACATTTCTATCTAAAATGCTTTACTGTAATGTGAGACCGTTCATGCATGTTGCTGGTAGTTAATAAAGCACAGTGCTGTTCAATAAAGCCTCTGTAGCATCATTACATGCATGAGTTCTGACTTCTGTTACAATTTGAGTTACAACCATGGCTTAACTCAAGGACCCCCTGTATTGTTTTTTTTTTTAATAAGCTCTTTTGAACAAGAAATGACTATACAATCAGATGAAATATACAAAAGAACAGAACACGATCACACAGAACCAGGGATAAGAAAAAAAAATAACTATATGAATACAGGCACATTGTTTTGAGAGCCTTTTTGTTTTGTTGGTGGAGTCTGATATTGATTGTATGTATAATTCCACATCCTTAAGAAAATGACAGAAATATGGTGTTGTATTAGTAAACTTACATTTATGGATAAAATATTTAGCTAAAAGTATTAACGCATTATATATTTTTAATATTATAAATTATATATTTTTTTAATTATAATTATTTATAGAGAATTATATTTTATACATTTTATTAGAAAAAGCCCCCCCCCCCCCCTGTATCGTTGTGTATACGATTTAGACTAATCTGCTGAATTTATCTTATGTAGTAGTAGTAATTATGGTCTCAGCAATCAAGTGGTTTGGACATGGGTTAATGTTTAACTTACTAAGAAAATAGCTTCAAATCGCCATTGTTCTTACACAGAAAATATATCGAATGGGTTAAAAATATATATTACATAAAATTTAACAAAAGAAGCCTTTTCGCAATACCCAATAGTGCGCTATTGGCTGTTTTGTGTGACGTCATGTGTGAGAGTGGAAAGGTGAAAGGTCGAGCTCTGGAGTTTGGATGTTCTAGCGGGATTCACAATACGAGACAGGAGTACAAAGAAGTTCTGCAACATAGAACCGTCAGCCCTGACAGTATACGGTTACAGTTACAAATTAACTATTAGACTGTGGATGCTTTATTCGATATAGATAACGCTGCTGTGTATTAGCGTATTTCAGCCAGACAGTGGTCTAGTTCGGTACTTTGCTAACTTGCTTTGCTAATAGGTTTGGCGGACTGGTGATCTGTTTGAACTGCACCCTTCACATTCCGGCCACTTCGTAGGGTTCGGACCTGGTATATATTTATTTTTCTGCTAATTTGGGTTTACTTTGTCCCAATTTAGCAGGTTAACGTAAAGTTATTTCCGTTAGACTTCGATAATTACGCTAGGTGGTTAGCAGCCATTGAGTAAAGTTATGGCCGAGAGACCAGAGGACCTGAACCTCCCGAATGCTGTGATCACTCGTATTATAAAAGAGGCTGTAAGTAAAATAATCGTGGTTGCTGTTCTAGATTTTAAGTTTTATGTATTTCAGTTGTAAAATGCCCCTTTCCTTCTTTTGTTCATTTCGCCAGCGTAACTTGCGCCACGTTCAATTAGTCACGAAAGATAAATCTCCAAATTTAGTCTTCTGATGAAACAAATATTGCAAAGTTCAGGTTTACGTGGTACAAGATTTGGTTATGCGCAGGCTGACTGGCTTTGTGATCTGTTACCAAATAATGTCGATTAATTTAATTTTTTTTCCTTTAGTTGCCAGACGGTGTAAATGTGTCCAAAGAGGCGAGAAGAGCAATATCTCAAGCTGCGAGTGTGTTTGTTCTTTATGCAACATCATGGTATGTCTGAACGGGATGGAGCTGAAGTTTTGTAATTTACACCTTTTGCATTAGTGGCAATATTACGTACATCAAAAAACTGGGACTTATTTTATTTAATCACCAGTGCCAACAGTTTTGCTATGAAAGCCAAAAGGAAGACCCTTAATGCCGGGGATGTGATGGCAGCTATGGAGGAGATGGAATTTGAGCGTTTCTTACCACCTTTGCGGGAGGCTCTTGAAGGTAACTAATGGTCACTTATATTTCAGCTGATCATCAACTTTCTGACAATGGGACCACTTTGGCTGCCACTTTACTGGGTGGGTTAATTAAGAAATGCATGTACACGGATTAGCTATTTTATGTGCAGCTACTTTAGACAGTTACTTTGTATCTACACTTATTGACAATTTTGGCAGTTTAGCAATGCTTTCAATCTGCAAAACTGGGGGGGGGGGGCTAAGAAACGATGCACATAAATCAATGGAATACAGTCTGTTATTGTAAACAACAAAGCACTTAATAAAAGGAGCTGATTAAAAAAATGTATATACAAAGCAGGTGTAGTTAAAGAAGAAGCTAGTCTGGTTAGGGGTACCATTTCAAACGTACATGCTGTAAAACATTAGGGTGTTAACACTGCAGTGACCTCTAATGGAAGAATGCTGTGCTAGACATGTGATGGTCTTTTGGCAGGTCACTTTGTAAGTAAAATATTTTGCCAGGCCCCTTTCTTCATAAAAGGTCTTCTAGTTCACGCTTTTCTAGTGTGCATGTCAAATGATGCAATTTTAATATAATCCAATCATACTACTTGGATGTTCATGGCTAATTTCTGTTTTCCAAGAACTAATGTGAAAACTGTTCCCTTTCATGTCACAGCATACAAAAAAGGACAGAAAGGCAAAAAAGAGGCTTCAGAACAGAAAAGGAAGGACAAAGAGAAAAAGAATGGTACTGAGGAGAATGACAAGAGCAGAGAGGAAGAGGAGGATGAAGAGGAGCACATGGAGGAAGAAGATGGAGAGATTGAAGGCGAGGAAGAGGATGTGGAAAACTGAGGGGGAACAGTTTGACATTTTTATCCAGCCTTGTTTCTTAGGCCCTTGATTGTAGTGTGCACTGAGAAGAGAACAGGAAAGGGAGAAGTAACGAGCAGCCAGCACTTGTTTAAAAAAAAAAAAAAAAAATAGGGCAAGTTGGACAAATCTCAGTGAATGAAAATGAAACAAGGACTTGAATACTTGTAACAGTTCATTGTACTATGGTTGGCCCTTAACCCAATGTGTTGATACAGTCATATCTTCCAAGTTTCTTAGAAGTATCCATGTTGCTGAAATTTGGCTTTGTTCTGTGTATTCACTGTATGGTAGTTGTAGTGTAACCATTTCAGTAAGAGTGGGAGATATAGAATAGCCTAAGTTTACCAACAATGAATGGAAAATACTAGGCACAAATAGCAGGTCATTTAAAGCTGTCAATTTGTCCTCTGATCTATAACATTCCAATACAGCAACAGTAATTGAGTGTCCACCCTCCTCCCTTTTTGCTTCAGCTCACATTTAAGTTCACTGGTAAAGATGTATTTCTAGGAAAGAAGTTTGTATTGCTAGATTTAGAACATTGAAATGCCAATTATTGCAACAGTGGTTTTGAAACCACTTCTAAACATTTTATACATGGAAATAAATTTGTACATTTTGCAGAATTAAGTCAGCCTATGCCATTTCATATTGAAAGATGTATGCTTTTAGATTGGTTTGCTTTCTGAATTTGGTAAAGAAACTGCTACAGACTGGTCTGAGAGTTTAAACTAGATTTTTTTTGCAGTTTAGAATCAGTAAACATTGCAAAGCCAATTCCACTTTACCTTTTAAAATGGGCCAAAGTGCATGCAACAGTTCTCAATCCTAAAAGCTTCCTCAATTTGGTACCCATAATGCTTCTGGCAATAGCCTCTAGCAAGAATGGATCCCATTTTAGTGGATTCCTCACACAGAGCAACATCTCTGACCAACTTCAGCTCAAATTCTAAATGACCACAGTAAGAGGCTGTGGGGTTTATTATATAAAATATATATCGTCAATCAAATCCATGGATTAGAACTCCTTTACTCCAGCAAGGGAAAAAAAATGACCAGTACCACAATTTTATTTGCACAATTTTATTATCTTCACTTTTCAACCTTTTTATTCCTGCAGGAGAAAGTACAGTTTAGTACTGAAATTATATTAAAGCATAATTAGCACACTTGTAACTGTACTTACAGATGGGCATTCTACTTTGCCATTGTTGATGTCATCAATAACATCGTGGGGTAGCCGACCATCAATGGTGCAGCCCACAGACTGAGCTGTTCCCAGGATCTCCTTAATGGTTCCTAAAGAAGGAGCACAAATGAAGTCTTAAACTGGCACATTAGGATATTTAAAATTAAAAGTTTGTCTCAGGCCATTCAGCAGAATTACCCATCAATCCTGCTTCCTAGGGCACGGTTTGAATGCGGACTCCTAGATAATATATAACGTTTAACTTTCATTCCACCTTGTACAGCAATGAAAGACCTTGGTGGAATTTAGTATTTCAGTAGAAACCTATGTAGAGAACATTACTATGACTGCCTTTTATCAAATAATAAGGAATGTCATCCATTACAAATAACTAGTTAATGCTCATTACCTCTAGGTAAGATTGTAATGCTTTACTCTATGGACCTACTAGTACTTCCAAAAACAAGCTGTTAGTCCAAAAAGCTGAGGCAAGAGTTCTTAATAACACCAAAAGACATCACATCACCCCTACTTCATCTAATCGGCAATGCCCCTCAGTCAAAATTCTCATTGATAAAATACTGTTAACGAAGCACTGAATGGTCTTGCACCACAGTATCGGAGTAAACTCTTGGTCCTTTTTGATCCACCATGCGCTCACTTGGAGAGCAGAGCTTTCTCTTAAAGCCAAATATTGGAATAATCTTCCAAATATCCTCAGCTAGACAGAACCATGTTCCACGTAACTTGCATGTCAAACTCAGGTGATTTGATCCAGGTGATTTGTCTGAGCAGGGAAATCAAAAAGACACCAGACCTCCAGGATCATAACAGAAGCCTACCTGTACACAAAATTGCTGATGCCTCAAACTGAATTACTTTTATTACTAGCCATCACCTTTGCTTGTTAGGGGCTCGGATCTAGATTCTGTAAAGCTGCTGTGAACACAGTTGGAAGAGTGCTATACAAATTAATTTGACTTAAGTTTTGTGGTTACAGATGATCAGACCAACTTGCACTAAAGCAGGGGTGTCAAACTGGTTCTGGAAGGACAGGGTTCTGTATAGTTTAATTTCCCTGCTTAAACACCAGTTTCAAAATCACCAGTTAATTGCCAGATTGAGTAAGTGTTCTTGGGGGAAACTACCAAACTGTGCTGGAAACCAACCCTCAAGGAACCGAGGGTGACAAACCTGCACTAGAGAATTTCTTTAAAGTTTCATAAATCTAACATACATACCTGAGAGCTCCCTGGCAATGGAACGTGGCCTCATGACACGGGCAATGTTGACAATCTCATCAAAGGGAACACTGCCAGAGTGCTTAACTGCATAAAAGGAAAGTGAAAATTATATTTTTATTTTGTATTTTAATGCAAAAACTTAACCTTAGAAATGTTGTCCTTCTGTAGTATTAAAAAAAAAGGGAAACCATGCATAGTATATAGCTTGTTTCAGGCCTTTCGGCACAGAGCTACCCATCAGACCGAGCAGCCCTGTTTCCTAGAGCTGAATTTCATCTTAGCCTCCACTGGATTATACCAAGTCACTCGTAGAGACTAGCATAGTGGCGGAAGGCTGCCTTCATACAGTGTACAACATTAAAACGTGCTGAACAATACTTCACAGGTGACTTACTGTTCTTGACCTTCTTCCTGTCACGGGGAGGCTCCTTCAGTGCCTTAATGATGAGGGCAGAGGCAGAAGGTACTACCTCAATCTGGAAAATCAAAAGAACAATCAGTTGTTGACTGACAATGTTACTTTAATCCAATATGAATGGAATGGCAGATAAAAGTACAAGGGCAACAGACTACTACTGTGCAGGGTTCTAACTCATTTGATGGGTGGTGGGTGCTATTCTGGACCCTAGAAACACTTTCTGCAATAACTTCCTCTGACAAAACCAATCCAGCTCAAGTTATGAATCAAACTAAAATTCTCAAGACTTACCGCTGCCTGTCTGTTCTGGATAGTCAGCTTGACTGTGATCCTCAGGCCTTTCCAGTCACCGGTTGCCTTGGCAATGTCATCACCCACTTTCTTGGGGGACTAAAGGTAATGGGAGAAAAAAAAAAGTCATAAAAAAACAACTTCATTTAACTACATCAACCCACCTGCAAAGGGGAGGCTCTGGTAATATTACACCATCTAAATCAATCATCTGAAGATTACAAGCAATTATGGTTATTCCAGGTCTTTCGGCACAGAAATACCCATCAGACCGGGCAGCACTGCTTCCTAGAGCTGGATTTGATCTTAGCCTCCACTGGATTATGCCAAGTCACTCAGACTTGCATAGTGGCAGGAGGCTGCCAATTAAAACCAAAACTCAACAGAAGATGAACATTGATACACCTACAACATCCCCCTTACAACAGATTAGAGCAAAGCCAACTTGTTTTTCTGAGGAACAGCACCAACTGACACCACAATAGACAGACATTTTATAGACGAGTGACTATAATGAATACAATCTTCAAAAAAAAAAAGGTGATGTAAGACTGTACAGTCTGTTGGGGTTACATCCGCTGAACATTAAACTACCTTATTCAAAAAACTTCTAGTATGATATTTAATGCTAGTAAGAAATTAATTTACCAATCATGTACCACAGAACAAAGGAGCCAGCCAACAAATGACCACACACGAGAACAAACAACTTACCAAACCCAGAGGTCCAATTTTGGGGGCCAGAGAGGAAGTGGCACCAACCTCCCCTCCTGTGCACCTCATGTACACTGAAACAGTAACAAAAATGAATGTAAATATTTACAGACACCAATTAACGACACGATGTTCATACACATTTGTTCCAGGACTTTTGGCACAGAGCTACCCATTAGTGGGGGCAGCCCTGCTTCCTAGAGCTGGAGTTCATGTCAGTCCCCACTGGATTACACAAAGACACTTGTACAGACTAGCATAGTGGCAGGAGACTACAGTTCAAAGATTACACCTTTATATCCTTGCCAAAAAGGTCAAATGTGAAACAGTCCCTGAAAACTCACTCAGGGGCATAGACTTTTTTTTTAAAACCTAAAAAGGCACAATGTAGTGTCACAGAACAAAGAAAGCGCAAGTTATTACACTGGTAACAAAAACCATGCAGAGGTCACAGCTCCCGGATTCATTCAATGAGATCACACCCAAGTTCATATTTATTCTAAAATTGAATATAATTTTAAGCTTCTGTGTTCCACAACCCCATCCTCCTCCAAGATATCATTCTGTTCAAGTATTCAAGTCAAGAAATCTGGATGGCCAGAACAGTATGTATATTGGCTGTTCTTAATATGAACGTAGTATTAAGCCACTTCATCTGGGTAAAGCAGCATGTGAGCGTACTATACCACAAAATTGCACCATTATCTTTTGAACGCTTATTCAGCCACGTCGTCCTTTCGGAATTAATTTTTCCCCTGCAAAAAGCAGTTAAATTTAGTTTCTTACTTCTACAAAAACATTTCCCTGAGGAAGTTAATTAAAAGCTTATACATGTAGGGAACGGCCCGTTTAACTGAGCGAGGAAGAGGCTGCGTTGTTAAAAATCCGATCACGCCGCGTGCGCTTCTTTAGCACGTGGGAGCAACTAACTGGCAGTGCGTCGTTACAGACGCTGTGCCTAATACGCATTTAGCTCGTTCAGCGTTAACACCAATATAATCTTGCACTAAGGCAATTAAACATTTGGTAGCCAGTCAGAGAAACCAAAGATAAATTTCACCCCAAATTTACACTAAATATCGGAGTCAGCTAGCTAATGCTATCGGACTGCACTGGTCTCCCAAAATACATTAATTTTGGGCAAACTCAAGACAGTTTTCGCTACAACCTCTTAAATGACAAACAAATTTATTAAATAGAATAAACTTGCACGAAACCCCAATGAGGCCTGGAAACAGACGAGGCCTCCTGACCCAGTTTGGGAAAATCCCCGGATGTCGTATTTAAAAACATACCAATTTTAATTTCGTTGGGGTCGAATTTAGGAGGCATGGTTTTGCTGTTGAAGTTGATCTTAGTTCGGTTTGAGTTAGTGAAGGTGTCGGATGAACCCTTCGGGACGACCGATTACTGTTGCACCTTCACCACCTAAGCGACGAAGCAAAAGGAACGACACGCTCCGGGAGCTGGGTATTGTATGGTATAAAATATCGCGAGACTTGCAAGACTTGCGAGGTCTCGCCATAGTTGCTGTACTCTTCCGAGGCGCTAGGGTGTGCTGACTGAATCATAAATCGCTCCTCACTTTCTACATAGTTCATATATAGGGTATATGCAAGTTTTGAGATTCTCCCTAAAATAAATGGTTGTGGATTAGACAAGGAACTATATTGTTAATTAAACAAGGCTATTGACAGTAACGCGTCAGCTTGATTACATTTCTGAAAATAAGATAAAATTTAAGCATAGAAAAGCGCTCACTAGTAAAGCATATTTCATATGTTACCCGTCAAAATCCACAACAAATACACACTACTGTTTTTTATTTAAATAAATTATTTAAATTCTATCAAATATGACCGATAACGTGTCTTAATAATAATTTAATTCCCATTCATGACGTGAGAACCTCGTCGGTAATGCACAAATATCGCGAGAGTCAATAGCTCTGTCAGTGAGTAAATATCGAAATCTCGCGAGAAACTGCTAGGTAACGAGCAGTCCTACGTCAGTCAAAACATTATGCTCACTAATGTCAGGAAATGCTAGGAGTGTCCAAAGCTTTCTTTGCAGTAGAAATCGACCCATAAGATCGGCAACGTGACGAGTTTATCAGTGGAAAAGATCATGCACAAATAGGAAAATATTTTCAAATGTAATAATTCAACTCTTCTGGGACGTTTGAAGGAGCATATAACAAAGACAGACAGCTAAGTCGTCTAGCTTGCTGCATATGTAACATATATTTCTAGGGAGGCTTGTTGAATTATTCAGAGGTAAGCTGTTTTTCATGCCATCCAACAATTTGTAATTAAAAGTCTTAGACTTCAGACAGCTGCTTATCATTCTGTAGATACGCAAAGAAACCAAAGCCAGTCGTATTTGTTAAGCGACCCTCAACAACAAATATATTAACATAAAATAAACGACAATCTCTTCAGTCGGAGTGCAATAGCTCATAGCCCAGTTTATTCAGGTCATGTTTGTTCTGCTTAGTAAGATTTCACTGTCACACTGTACTTTGCTATTATGTTTCGTTGGGATTCTTCTATATTTTGACCACAGGAAGCACACCTTTAAATAGTACAGGACACTACAGGCTAAAGTGGATCTGTGTCTTCAGAATGCCTCTGTTCTATAAGAAGAAAAAGCCAAGTGAGGATTCAAAGAAACGTCTAGAATATCAACTTTGTCTGGTGAGTATTTGTTAATGTAACTTCTCAACAAAGTGTTCTAAAATGGTATTTACCCCTCTTGTTATTTCATAGCTATCTTGAAAGTTAATGTATGCTCAACTGTTTCTGTGGTAGTCTAAAGAGGCCGGGGCAGATGATATACTGGACATTTCAAGCTGTGAGCTTTCTGAGGTGAGTGATTAACAGAGATTTTCATTCCTGCATTGTGAATCTGCCCTGACAGCTAATGATCCTTGTGTAATCAGAATAGCAAGGCTCAATAAAAAAGTTGATTATTATTATGTACTGTACTTTTCTTAAAGGACGAATCAGAATGTGTGTGTAATTGCACAATCGTTATTGGGAAAAAACAGGTTTGGTTATTGCAACCAAAAGTATTTGGCAGCCACATGTTCTGCAAGTTGTCCCACTTAAAAAGACGAGAGAGGTCTGTAATGTTCATCATATGTACATTTCAACTGTGAGAGACAGAATAACAAAAAATCCAGGAAATCACGTTGTATGATTTTTATTTGTGTAATGGTGCAGAAAATAGGTATTTGGTCAATAACAAAAGTTAATCTCAATACCTTGTAATGTAACCTTGGTTGGTAATGACAGAGGTCAAAATTCCACCCCCATGCTTCACAGTGGGTATGGGGTTTTTAGAATGCAACTCAGCATCCTTCCCCCTCCAAACAAGGCTAATGGGGTTTATACCAAAGAGTATCATTTTGGTCTCACCTGACCACGTGATATCCATATGGTCTCTGGCAAACTTTAGATGGGCCTGGATATGTGCTGGCTTAAGCAGGGCCACATTTTGAGCACTGCAGGAGGGTTTAAATCCATGACATAGTGCTTAACTAATAGTAACCTTTGTTACTGTGGTCCCAGCTGTCTTCAGGTCATTGACCAATTTCCCCCATGTAGTTCTGGGCTGTTTCTTCACCATTCTGAAGATTTTTTGTACCCCAAAAATGAAATCTTGCATGGAGCCCAGGTCGAGGGAGATTGTCAGTGATCTTGTATTTATTCCATTTTCTAATAATTGCTCCAACATTTGATATTCTCACCAAGCTGCTTGCCTATTGTAGATTGGCTCCTCCCAGTCTTGTGCAGGTGAACAATCTTGTCCTTTGTGTCATTAGACAGCTTTATGGTCTTGGCCATAGTGGTGGTTGGAGTCTAACTGTTTGAAGATGTAGACAGGTGTCTTTTATACAGATAACGAGTTCAAACAGGTGCCATTAATACAGGTGAAGAGTGGAGGATAGAAGAGCTTCTTGAAGAAGAAGTAACAAGACAGTGAGAGCCAGAATTCTTGCTTGTTTGTAGGAGCTAAATACTTATTTTCTAAACCTTTATACAAATAAATTCTTTAAAAATCATACAATGTTATCTCCTGGCTTATTCTCTTACATCCTGTCTCTCACAATTGCAGAGTATCTATGATGACCATTGCAGACCTCTCTCATATTTTTAAGTGGGACAACTTGCAGAATAGGTGGCTGCCAAATACTTTTTGCCCCACAAGCTATAATCACTGATAATTATTCTATTATTATTTATTATTAAGTTTAAAAATACACACAATTTCCATTCCTAGAAAATTTGGAACATTTTGTAAAATGCAATAAAATATTAATTGAATCCTTATTTAATAGACAAAAATACAGTTTTAGCTAAAGTTTGCATGAGAGAACTTCGGTCAGTTCAGAAATTAGATAACTCATTACGGGATTGCAAAGAATTGAGATCTTCCATCATTTGTGAAGAAAAGTAATTAATATTTTGTGAGCTGGTTAGAAGAACATGTTTCCAGCCATTGCATAGATGTGTGATTTCAAAAGCACCTGATTTAATGCAAGGAACGACTGATTGAAGCCAAACCAGGAATTTTATGGCAACTTAAAGTATTGCCATCAAATTGACACTAAAGTCAGTTTTCACTCTGTTACTGTTATTTTAATAAAGCTTAAGACTTTTGCACAGTACTGTATGTTGCAATCAAGTTGCCAAATTTGGCAAAATGGCTTCATAAAAAAAGGGTGTGTGCTTGTCAGGCCTGCTTACAGATCTGTCTCCCATTGAAAACATATGTTTACATCTTGTCAGTTTTATGATCAACAGATTTCTCATTTAATAGGTTCAACATGCACCCATTACAACTTGCTGTAAGAAATGTAATTGGCATCATGTGCATCATGTAACACCTGTGTAACGACAGGAATCCTGTGGCCAAAAGAATTATTGACTAATGCAATTCAGGAAGCTGAATGTTAACTGCAGTCAACACTTATAAGTCACAACAGGTAACATGAATACATAATATTAAGCACTTAGTTTAATGTTATAGCTGGTCAGTTTAAGTCATTTGTTAGGTGCTTGAGATTATTTTTAGAAATTTGTTTTCTGTCTGATTAACATTTTAAGTACTATGTAACCTTTTTATATAGTAGGTACTGACTTTGATATACTTCTTTTGAGAGAAGAAACAAATCAAAATAATGATTTAGCACAGAGCAGCAGTATGTGGGAAGAATGGGCTTGCTAACTTTTTAAGTTCTTACTTACAAAACATGTCGTAACCTGATATATACTCAGAAAGTGCTTTCCTCAATCTTGATTTCTTTGTATACATGTATGTTGATGGTGGTGTATATATTGACCATAGGTGCCCCCTGGTGCTTTCTCCATCTGCAAATTTCTCCAGAAAAAGGTGAGGCTTTACTTAGCTGAGGCTCCACAGATTTACTTTTTGCTGACAGAGAAAGGGCTAGACTACAGTGTCTGCTCTCTACATTGCAGGTGTTTATTCTCCATGGAAATGAACTGAGGTCACTGTTGCCCAAAGGATGCAGCATTAGCACACTAGCAACTATAAAGGTGAGAATTCAAACACGGTAATTAAAGAATGTATTATTTTAGTTATCCGCAGTGCCAATGCACCACTTTTGTCTTTTCAGGTGTTGGATCTGCACGAAAACAAGCTCACCTCTCTGCCAGATGATATCGGGCAGCTGTCTGCCTTGCAGGTGATTTTGTACTGTTTCATAATGATTGCTACTTCATTTGTTTTGTCAAATTTTATTGTTTACTGTTATGACAACCATACTGTTTGATGTTGTTTTTCAGGTGCTGAATTTAGAAAATAACCAAATCAAGAGAATTCCAGAGTCTATAGGCGAGCTTCGGAATCTGCAGACTCTTAATGTGAAAGGTAAATTCTATGAATTCTGTGAATTCTATGAATTAGAGCCAGTTCGTACTGTACTTAAAGTTATCAAAATTGATGATTTGATATGAATAACCATTTTATGGTTCCCTGAATAATTTTTTAAATTATGTATCTTAATATGGATTCATTAACAGGTTCTTTGACTAAACAAAAATGCTTCTTCTATGGAACTGCTCCAAAAACATTTAGGCCCATTAATTTTAAAGAATCTAGGTGTTGTAATTGTTATAAACTCTGTAGACACTGCTTCTGTACAGCATGGTAAACCTAAAAGGTATTCTGAGTGGTATATCATTCTAAAATTATTTTTTGCCTAATTCTGTACCAGGTGGCTATCACCCCTCAGCTTGAAGATTGATTGTAATGTATATAATCCAGTTAAGAGATAACCTCTGAAGAACTTTAGTAGGTTGAGCAGGTTTGGAGACTTTGCATGGATTTAGATGCTGCAGAATGCTTAATAGTCAGCTCTGGGTTTGGTGGCCACTGTTATGACCTCTTGTACAATTACCTGTGTTACTCTTGGCGATTAAAAAAAAAAGGTGATATGGTAAAAATGCTAACATATTGTCATGTAATTTATAATAATATGAACCACAAGATTATGTTAACTTGTAAATTGGCTGATAATATAAATACTGATAAAACTGTCTCATGAAGGGAACTGCCTGAGTGAGCTGCCCTCATCTGTGGGGTGCATGAGCAGCCTGCGCACACTGGATCTGAGTTTGAACAACATCAGAGAGCTGCCCAAAGAACTGGCCAATGCACGTACCCTGGAGGTGAGCCTGATGCTATGTTCACTTTATAAGCCCTTTTTCTGTTTGTTTTTCTGCTTTCTGCAAAGATTAGCAGCACAGTACCACTGTCATCATCCAGTGTTAGCGGTGTGGTAGCAGAGGCTAACTTGGACGTTCCAGTAAATGTAGATAAAAGCATTAATACCTTATACCTTATCATCTCATCTCCGTAGTAATGAATGAGAGAATGAATCTGACGATCTAAAAAGTATAAAAAGTATTTATAATGAAGGATTTTTCATTTAGTTGATTAATTTATTGTTGCTAGGGATACGCACACTATTCATGTGATATTGCTTTTCAGGGTGTATTTACAGTGGGACAAAGAGTATTTACAGATTCTTCAAGTTGTCCAACTTAAAAAGATGAAAGAGGTCTGTAATGTTCATCATAGGTACGCTTCCATTGTGAGAGACAGGATGTAAAATAAAAACCCAGGAAATCACATTGTATGATTTTTAAAGAGTTTATTTGTATAATGGTGCAGAAAATAAGTATTTAGCTCCTACAAACAAGCAAGCATTTTCCAAGCTCCACCATGGCCAAGACCAGAGAGCTGTCTAAGGACATCATGGACAAAATTGTACACCTGCACAAGACTGTGATGAGCCAATCTACATTAGGCAAGCGGCGTGGTGAGAAGAGATCAACTGTTGAAGCAATTATTTAAAAAAAGATCACTGACAATCTACCTTGACCTGGGGCTCCATGCAAGATCTCACCTCGTAGGGTACAAATAATCTTCAGAATGATGAGGAAACAGCCCAGAACCACACAGGGGGAACTGGTCAATGACCTGAAGACAGCTGGGACAACAGTCATCATAGATTAAAATCCTGCAGAGCTTGAAATGTTCCCCTGCTTAAGCCAGCCACATGTTCAGGCCCATCTAACATTAGCCAAAGACCATGTGGATGTCATATGGTCAGATGAGACCAAAACGAAACTCTGGTATAAACGCCATTTTCTTAGAGGGGGAAGAATGCAGAGTTGCATCCCAAGAACACCGTACCCACTGTGAAGCATGGGGGTGGAAACATTATGCTTTTAGGCTGCTTTTCTGCAAAGAGGACAGGACGACTGATCTGTATTAAGGAAAGGATGAATTGGGCCATGTTTTGTGAGATTTTAGGCAAGAACCTCCTTCCATCAGTGAGAGCACTGAAGATGAAACATGGCTGGATCTTCCAGCCTGACAATGATCCCAAACACACCACCGGGCAACGAAGGAGTGGCTACGTAAAAAGCATTTCAAGGTTCTGGAGTGGCCTAGCCAGTCTCCGGACCTCAATCCAATACAGAATCTGTGGAAAGTCTGTGTTGCCCAGCGACAGCCCCAAAACATCACAGCTCCTGAGAAGATCTGCTTGGAAGAATGGACCAAAAACTAGCAACAGTGCATCCAAACCTGGTGAAGACCTACAGGAAACATTTGACATCTGTCATTGCCAACCATTGACCAAATACTTGTATTTTCTGCACCATTTTTTTTACATTCTGTCTCTCACAATTGAATTGTAGTTATGATGAACATTACAGGCCTCTTTGAAGTAGGACATTTGACACATTTTCAACACTTAATGCATTTTCTTTCATTTCTTTTCCCTTTTGCCTAGTGTAATTTCCAATTCGGGTTCTAGTCAGGACCCAGTCACAAAATTTCTCATAAAGTGCAGGCTGTAAATGTTACTGTTGTCATCCTTTTTGTGTTTGGTCTTGGAAAGTGAGTGAGGTATGGATGCTGAAAATAAATGGCTATTTAATTTCAGGTTTACTTTCTATCTGTCTATCTTAAAAAAGGAGCAAAGAAATCAAAGGAACTGGGTTTGATTTTTATATCCTGTAATTTGAGAGTTAGAGTAGGTTATTCAGCACACCCAACAATTACTAGATAGCACTGAGATCTGAGGACTTTGGAGGACAAATCAACACCTTGGTCATGTTCCTCAAACCATTCTTACCAAACATTAACCAGAACACCATATTTCCTCTGATGGCTGATAGCCATCTTCACATCCTGGTGCCATATCTTCCCTAGTTACAGTAAGTGGGGCACATTCCATGATCCAGTTCTGATCCATTTTAGGCTATTTTTGTTTTGGTTGATTTGTGCTGGAGTTGTTCATCTGTGGGGTTCGAATAGATGGGCTAGCTTCTGCTCCCCACATGGTCCTGTATTTAAGAGTTTAGGAGATTCTCTGATTGGTTGTATAGCCATCACAATTTTCTCTTTGTTAATTTGAAAAAGATCATTGTTTTTTTTGCAATCACAGATCTGTATAAAATTAAGGATCTGGCAGTATGAAAACTGCTCAAGAGCTGTTTAAGCACTGAAATGCTTTTGGTATAAGTGCTGGAAAAGATTTGATGATTGTTTATTTGATAAGATTATGTTTTGTAGTAACACTTTGTTCTTGAAGCTAGGTCAAACTCAAAGGTCTCTCTCTCTCTCTCTCTCTCTCTCTCTCTCTCTCTCTCTCTCTCTCTCTCTCTCTGTATGTATGTATGTATGTATGTATGTATGTATGTATGTATGTATCCATCCATCCATCCATCCATCCATCCATCCATCCATCCATCCATCCATCCATCCATCCACCCACGTATCCACCCACGTATCCACCCACGTATCCATCCATCCATCCACGTATCCAGAGTCTGACTTTGGATGCATGTGTTATGAACTATCCACCTGCGTCAGTATGTTCAGCAGGCACAGAAGAGATCCAACGGTTCCTCTGCTCAGGTAAATACACGATTTTACTACCTTTTATACCACAACATTTTTTATTGCATGATTTAACTCGACACAGTTATTTAACCTGTAACCAATTTTGACATATTAGCAAAGATATCAAACCTACCTACTTGTTATTCTAATTTAAAAGCTTTGTTTTTGACATTTCATGCTTCACTCTTTATGTATAATATGATATACATATACAACGGTCCCAGTTGAAGCCCGAGTACCACTTAGAGAACTCCAGGCATTTCCGTTTATGAAAAAAAGTTTTTTTCTGTTCATGCCTACCAAACAGCTTGTTGCCATGTAGACCGCGCCTGATGGTTGTTTTGGAGACTTTGTGACCCCAAGTTGTTTTGGAGAACTTTTTATTTCTCTTACCATCTTCATCACTGTGCGTGGTGGCAAAAAAAGCCTTGTGTCCTACTGCAGACTTGTTTATCACTGTTCCAGTTGTTTTAAACTCTTAATGATCCTCTGACAGTAGATATGAGCAGGTGCAGGCGAGTGGCCATTTTCTTGTAGCCATTGCCTGACTTGTGAAGGTCGACACACATCTGCCTTACTTGAATGGTGTCTTTCCCATGTTAAAGAGTGGATAAGAGAAATGGCCTCTGTGTCACATCATATTTAAACCCCAGGAAAACAGGAAGTGATGAATTACTAATTAAAACTTTCTAAACTACTGTAAAAATGACAAATACTTACATTATATTTATTTCCTAGCAATTGTTAGGGGTGCCAATAATTGTGGAATGGGTGATTTTATGAAAAATATGTATATGAATATCCTTCCAAAATGTGCTTGAGTTGATAGATACATATGAGAGCATACTTCTGCAATAAAAACTGAATTTATTTTAAGGCTTTTAACACACCAGTAATTATGAAGGACACTGTAGCTTCAGTTTAAAATTAAAGAAGCTAAATCTGGACCTCCAAACAAGACTTGCTAGACCAGTTACATCTGGGGTGGGACAACCCTTTTTTTCGTTTTGCATCAACGTCAGTTGTAAAAAGTGCTGATTAAATAAAATTGACTTGATTTGACGTTTGCAAAGCTCTCGAGTGTTGGCTGTGGAGCAGTGGAACTGTGTCTGTGTTGCATTTCTCCCAAATGGCTTGTTGGTATGGGGATAGCATCTTATGGTTGTTGTAGCTCTCTCGTGTAATGCAACGAGTCAAAAATCACCCTTGACGTTAGTCCGCTGTGAAACTTTAATGAGTACTC
>JBBIGC010000082.1:11987498-12000025 GCA_037576955.1 Lepidarchus adonis | reverse complement strand
TATATATTAATTATTCCTGTTCTCTCTAGTATGGAGACAATGGACAAGAAATTTGAACAGGTGCTGTCCCTGCAGCAGTTAGACAAAAGCAAAGCCATCAGCCAGATTCTACAGGAGGTAAATATCTTCTATTAACGTAATTTACTCAGATCAGGAGCATATGCCAGATCAGATTTCCCTTTTTATCAGATTGGGCCTTAAATAGGTTTCCTTTCATATTTTAAACAAATTAACATATCTTACTTCATCTTTGCTTTTCTTACAGGAGGAGATGCAGAAAGCAGCCTTTGAAGCCCTGCAGCTCCAAAAAGACAGTGTGCATGGTTACATTCGCAATCAGGTAGAAATCACTGGAAATAGTCTGAAGCAATAGTTCAGTGAAAAATACTTCAGTTTCCCCCTTTCCCTAAATGTAGTTGTTCAGCCAAGACACGTTTGCTGTTCAGACTTTGATTCTTCATCTTTGCTATGAGGATCAGACTTTGTTAAAAAAGTTATGCAATATACCTTTGTCCATTTGATAATATATTAAATATGAGCTTCTTTGACTTATCAGCTACTATATCTTTGTAGCTCTAGTCCAAAATAGAGAAACAAACTTCAGAAACCAGACCAGTTTTGGCTGATAAACTAAATCTAAGGTGAGGGGGAAATTGTGTAAATTAGATTTTTGGGTGAACTGTTGCTTTACAGTCATTGATCTAACACCCTGTCCACACTTAGCTGGGTATTTTTGAAAACAATGACCTCTCTTCTACATCTAAACAGCGTTTTTGGGCCCTGAAAACTGATATTTTTGAAAACCCCTTCTAAGGTGGAGACGTGTGGATTAGGAAATGGTGATTTTTGTCAAACTGTGCACCATCTTCCCCTTGGATGTCACATTGCGCATTGTGTTCGTTTACGTGAACAAGGTTTAGTTGCTTGTAAATTTGCTCTTAGGATGTTGTACATGCTTACACATACATGTGAAGTTCCCTTTCCTCCATTATGAAGAACACAGGCTTCAGAATGAGCTTCAGACGTCGTTACTATACAGGTGCTGGTCAAAAGATTTGAATATTGTGAAAAAGTTCAATATTTCTTGAAATTTCTTGCTAAAGAAGCTGGATGTTCACAGACTGCTGTATCCAAGCATATTCATATACATTTGAGTGCAAGGAAAAAGTGTGGTAAGAAAAGGTGCACCAGCAACAGGGCCAACCGCAGCTTTGAGAGGATTTGAGAGATTTCTTATTTAGCTGATGAGGGGAGGTTACGCTAGAGTGTTTGGCTTGCTTTTAACAGTGTTTTAAATCGTTTTGGCGTTTATGCGTGGGTGAAGATATTTTCAAAAATGTTCGCATTATTTTTATTCATGGAATAAAATACCCAGCTACATGTGAACGGGCCTTAGACTGAGCAGAACTAATAGGGGAGTATTTATATAGACTAGGAAACTTTGGCTAGAATTTAGATATATATTCCTGTACATCAACTCACAGTTTTGAAATTTATCTAAATAAAGTCTTTAGTGCTTGGAGATCATTTCCAGCAAACCATTGAAGTTTTTTTCCCCTTTTACTTCTTTTAATTTGACTAGCTTTTTCAGTCCACTCCGTCTGCTTATCACAGCCAAAACAGTGCTCATATTGCTCAGACATTATTGGTGGCTGGGTTTTCTCATTTGTTCTATTTTTTGGCTCCATCGAGCCCATTCACCCTCCCTGTGTCTCCACATCTCTAGATTAAGCTAATTGAGGCAGAGTTAATGCAGCTGACAAAGCTGGAGGTTAAAAGGAAGAATCTGGATGCAGAGAACTTGCAGGTATGTTGGGAATGTAGAGGCTATGGTAGATGTATTCGTAGTCTAATATTTTTGTGTATAGCAGTTCTTATTTAGTAAGGGAAGTTACTCCGTGATTTAACTGATCTAAGGTTTAATTTTCTTTCAGTTGTTTTGGTTTAGTGAAGATTAGGGGTATTAATATCTGAATTCATTATGACTTAATTCAATTATGAATCTTCAGGTAATGATTCAGTCCATCTCAGATTAACATAAAAGTCTGTTATCTTATACAATATACTAAAATATTTGTGTTTGGAATACAGAAAATAAAAACATTGTTGAAGGGGATAAAGTTGCCAATTCTACTGCATCACAATGTATCCATGCAGTTTTAAACCCCTAGTAAAAATTGTCCTAGATGAGCTGAATCAGATTTCCTATATTGTTTTTACATCCCTTTCTTCTTCTTTTTTTCTTTTGACATGTTCTGCTTCTGTCACTGTCCACCTGGCACCATTTGTACAAACCCAAGTTATGTTTGCATTATTTTTACTTGTATTCTTATTGACTTTCTTTTTGTTTTTGTGTTTGTGCAACAGGAAATATTGGCGGAACAGAGAACCGCTCTGACAGACATGTTGCAGCAGTTGTTGAAGCAGAAGGACAAGAGAGAAGTGGAGCTCAAGCAGATATTGGTATGGTCACTGCTGACCCAACGCAGGTTTAACCCATAATCTTAAATTTAAATTTGTTTTATGTTTTATTTTAAAATTTTTAGAAACGTATTATGTGAAAGGCACCATTCTAGACAAAAGTAAGTAATGTGGTGCTTGAAAGTTTGTGTATCCTTTTAAATGTTCTATATAATTTATTTTAAATGATTACATGACCTAATATAATAATTTGTTTTTAGAATAAAAATGATATATATAGAAAAAACTCACACGGCTGTTAACAATGATGGTGATAAGAACAGAACAGGCAAAGCTGTCTAAAGCTGCCTTACAGAAAGTTATTTCATTAAATAGTGACAAGTGCACTCCGCCATAACATTAAACCATTAATGTTGTGGCTAATTGATTTAAATATTGCATGTATGAATTGTCTTTCACAAACGGAGGGATGCTTGAATGTCGCCTGATATTACTGACATTGTTTTCTTGGTCATGTTTTGATGAGATTTTGCCATTAAATATATGTTTTCTGTTATTAATATTATCAACATTTGGTGTAAAATGCTTTGTTGTTTTTAGAGCAATTCGACTCATTCCTATACTATTTGTTAGGTAATGCTTTTCTCATAACTCTGAATACAGTCAAGCAATTATCACTGGATTCTCATTATATTACAAGTATGTGAATTTAGTCCAAGACTAGGTTTTACCAGCCTTACCAGTCTTACTTAACTTTGTGACGTAAGAAAAGTAAAAAAAAAAAAGTTATATATTTATATAGTAAATTTCTTGAACCCAGTTAAGCTCATTACTTATGACATGTGATGAGTTCATTAACAGCTATTGTTCTTTTCTTAACTTGTTAGTCGTTGTTATATACTGAATGCATATTTATCCTGTTTTTTAGATGGAGATGGAGCTAAAAAGTGACTCCACTCAACAGAACTACTGGATGATCCAATATCAAAGACTTCTGGATGCCAAGCCAATGTCTCTTCGAATGCAGGTTTGTAGTCTTGCAGTGTGTTGAGTCCATTCCTGCATGAACTAGTTGCATATTGACTGATACTTAATCTCGGCTAAGCAATCTTTCTTTCCTCTCAGGAAGCTGGTGTGGAGAAGGATCTAGTTAGTTTGTTGTGCAAGCTGTCTGCCCAGCACTACCTACCAATCATAGCTCATCATCGAATCACAGGCGAGGCTCTACGTCATATGACTACCAGAGATCTCAGCAAGGTTTGTCCTTCTTAAGATGTGTAGTTGTGGGTTTACTCTGCTAGCCTTTTTGTGATATTTACGGACACAATCTAGACAATACCTTATATAATTGCTAATCATCAGCTCTTATCAAAATTAGTAAAACCCACCAACACTCAAATGGATAAAATGGTCGCTAGTATTGTTTTTAGCTCTACTTTAAAAACAGCATATCAGCATATAATGATAGCCTGCATCTTTAGATTCCTCTGAAGTGCTTAAATGAGTTCCTCTAAGTGGGCAGCATGACCCCGCCCCCCTCCTTACTTAACCATTTAATGTAGCAGTTTATTCATTGTTAAGACATATCATAATTGTCCTCTAAGCTGTCCAATGATGATGTATTAGATGATGCAGTAGCTGGTTTAACATAACTCTAGCTCATGGGAGACCTAGCTAGTGAGTAAATGTACTATGACCAAAGGTGAGGGGGGAAAAAAAGCAAAAATTTAAAGCTGTATATTTTTTCTTTTATAATAACAAATCCAGAATTAGTAAATAACTCATTGGAGAAGAAAAGAGTGCTTTTGTATCATCTGTGTGAAGTCTACACTATTTCACAGAACTGGTTTTGAATAAGTGTGCTAATGCTAATTGCTGGGAATAAGTTTCCATTTCTTATTCATTACATTTACTTTGTAGCTCTAGTACAAAACTAAAGATGCATACTTGGGCACCAAACATGTCTCACATTGTATTTTTTTACATTACAATTCCATTAAGGGCTTAGTTGTATTAAGTTGGTTAGTTTTCCTTCAGCATTCTTAAGTGCATTCAAATCCATGCTTTTGTCTTTTTGCCGTGTCAGCTGGGGATCAATGAAATAGGAGTACAAAAATCTCTTCTCCACTGGGCAAGAGAACAGCCAAGTAAGCAACTGCCAGGTTTCAATGTGAAAGAGCAGTTATTTATAATGTGTACAATATTTGTAAAACAAACAAACTTTTTAAAACTCCAAGTGATTTTTAATCTCCCCACTCAGGTTCTCCTAAGAAGGTGCAAGAGGAACAGGAAGCTGGTCCAAGTTTACCTAGTGTAACACTGCAGCAGCAGCTGACCCCACCACTTACCCCTAGTACACCCCTGACCCCCCAAACCCCGCTGACTCCTACAGCACCCAGTCCTGTGGATGGATCCGGGAGCTCAGAGTGTGTGGTGTGCATGGAGGCCGGGGTAAGGGCTGGAACTGACTTTTTTACCATTTCAAGTATAGTTATTGTTTGGATGTTGCATAAATCACTTAGAAATAATTGTGTAATTAATTACACTCAGACTGCAGTCTGTATTGATCAATTTGTCTTTGGAAATGGAAATAATAGTTTTTCCTTCTGCAAAACAAGATGGCGCACACAACAGCATTTTAGCATTTTATAAATTTTTGTTACAAATCTTTAGTACAAACACAAAAAAGGAGGAAACATTTAAAAGTCATAAAAAAAGTCAACATAACATACTAACACTAACATACTGTCACTGTTGTGCTGAGATTAATTCACCATCCAAATAATACCCGTTCACTGGTAGTCCTGACAACTAATTAACGTAAGGAGGAAAGAGGACTAATGAAGTGTCTTATGTACAGTTTATATTTTGGGTGGGAACAGAAAAATTATAAGAAAACTCATGATGTATTTGATTCCTTTTTCTAGCCTCAGGTGGTCTTCCTGCCCTGTGGCCATGTTTGCTGTTGCCAGACATGTAGTGATGCGCTGCATTCCTGCCCATTGTGCCGCAGCACCATCTCTCAGCGTGTCCGCCTTTACCACAGCTGAACACAAAATGCATCTTGATCTGGTCACTCACGGGTCAGTCCTACAACTTGTCCAGTTTTACTTTTTCTGCATGAAGTTGTAGGCTGTAGCTTCAGTCATTTGACATGCTGTACAATGCACTTTCACACCTCAACTGATAAATCAAACAGGAGTATTTCTTGCAGGAAAGCTAAATGTTACAGTGGCCTAATTTAAACTCGTAAAAAAATAAAACTGATTGTCCTTTACTTAGTGGTATTAAAACACAACTGAAAGTTTACTTTATGCTGGCTCCAATATTAATGTACTTGCACTATTTAGGTATTTGTGCCTTTTTTGTCTGTTCTACCTGAATCACGGCTGTTTATCAAATCTCATCCAGTTCACCAAATTACACTTCCTCTTTCATCTTTTTCTTCTGTCTGTGCCTTAAAATGGTTTGTTTAACAGCTTAATTAATGACAATTAAAGGAATGCTCCAGTGGTTTTCAGCCGGTGTCACTTGTAACTTACAGCTGATTACCACAGACAATAATTTTGACATTTCTCAATGTAAAAGAACACAAAATTCACATTAAAATAGTGTGGAAGCAACTGACCTTTTTTTTTTATTATTTGTTGGGCTTCTATTAAATTGTGCTTTTGGGGAAACATATTGTCTGTGGTAATTATCTGTATACTACAGATGCAAGTGTATTCCTTTCAAGACATATGCTGTGTAACAGGTCATAGGTGAAGGAGTTTTCAATTTAAGTTGTCGAGGGCCAGGTAACCTTTTGCCCTCGTCAAACTTACAGGTTAGGTGGGTAAGAGCAACTGTGCTGGACACCCACCCTCAGTAACGGAACTGAACGAGCCATTAATGGGTCAAATGTGTTCGTCGTATTTCCTTTCAGTAAAGGTCTTTCTACCAGACATTATGATCATCAACAATGTGTTGCAATTTTTTTCTTCAGTTTTTCTTTAAAAACATTATTTCATTCAGTCACTATGCAAGCTTTCATATTTTTCTTACTTTGTACACATTTTTCTGTTAGTTTAAAAATTTGAATTGAATACATAGCAGAAGGTAACAAACCACCATATTCAGGTTAGCTTGTTAACACCAAATGTAGAGTTTCCAAATGAACAAAAAAATACTAACATGGTTACTGCCAAAATAAGTAAACTGAAATACATAACTGTTGATGTATATTTTATTAATGTGGTTATAATGCATATTGGAAACAATAACTGATGTCTGAATTTCAGTGCTTCAGTGAATCTCATCTCTTGAGGACTCTTAAGTCCTTTTAACCTTTTTCTACAATTATTTGATGGTAATAATGTATATTTAAGCCTAATAGTTTTAATTATAGCCACAACACCTTCCTGCCAGCACATAAATTCCTATTGCATAGTCACTCACCTATACACTAAAGTGCTCTTATAACTTGGCATGCTTTGGACTACATAACTCGTATAGAAAGCAAAAATGTAATTTAGTATAAGTAAATGTAAATGTTTTTTTAAGATTTAACTAAATAAATAAAAATGTGAGTTGTTGTACGTTGCATGTTATAAAACCCAAGGCAGTGTGTTCTGATGTATAAGGTAATCCATACACAAATAATTATAATTGTTTGCTCACAGTTCTTACATCTCTGAATATCACTGAAAGCTTTTATAACTGTGAAAGCATGCAAAAATATATTACATTGCATCCCTGAAACTCTTTCAACATGCTGTTCAATCTTTAACACATATTACACACTTATATACCAAAAAAGTGTAATATACATTTAACATTACAGGGGGTCCTTGACTTGCGTCAGATTTTACTTACGGAAATTTGTGGTTATGTTGCTGGCTCTCTTTTTATTTTTAAATAAAATTAGAAGTGCTGTGTGCGGGGACAGGGGAAAGAGAGGCTGTACTCTGCTAATTCACTGTGCGCTCTTTAATGCTGATATTGCTGTGATGTTTAGGTTTAATTCACCCTTAGTGTTGAATCAGAGTTCATGTGGATTGGTGGGTGAGATGGGGGGGTTAATAGTGCACTGTGCTAAGGCACCGTCAGTGCGTTTACTGGTGTGGTGCATGTTGAAGCCATTAAAAAGAGCATTTATATCTGAAACAATATTTTCTAAATCCTTTACTGTAATATGAGTGTGTTCATGCATGTTGCCGACTGTTAATAAAGCACAGTGCTGTTCAATAAAGCCTCTGTGGCATCATTTCATGCATGAGTTCACACTTGCGTTGAAATATGAGTTACATCACAATCAGAGGAACCGAACCCCGAGGTAACTCAAGGACCCCCTGTATAAAGCATGTTCTGGTTGAAAATGTGACTGGCAAGTCACTGGGAGTTGTTAATGTTAAAATATTTCCTCTGTCTTCCCACTTGTTTTGCAGAATCTGTAGTTCTTGTTAGACTCTTCTTAACTGATGTTATGGTGTATATGTTTGCTTTAAATGTGAAACGCCATGAACGTGTCCTGTGTTTTCCTGCATCAGATACAATCACTGTATGTACTATGGATGGATTATGATTCATGTAATCTACCATCAATTTAATGTATTCATGTCATGGAAAGTTTTAATATTAGTAAGTTGTTACTGTGACGATAGGAACACAAAATAAACTTGCATAACTATTTTGCAGCTGAAATGGTTATTCATGTGTAAAATTATTTTATTTAATACTTAAATGCAAATACATAAAAAAAATTACAGATTGATCATTTAGCTGCATGATCGTATATGATTATTCAAATTACAGTAGGTAATAATAAAAGGCTGGGATTTCTTAACATAGTCATTTAGTTCAGCTGGCACCTTTTTGAATTCCAGTTACAGATAAAAAAAAAAAAAAGAAGGTTGTGTGTAAAGGGTGTTTACATGTCCAATTGCATCTTTTATTGCCTTTGTAATAGACAAGGGAAGTGTTGCATGTAGAGCTTTGCCACATCCAGCATCATTCTCATCTCTTTGCTACTGTTGCTGAGTGTTGACTGACTACACATCAACAACTGAAGCTATTTGAGTCACTGGGCAGCTCAAACGAATCCAGATGTGTCAATCCCATCAACAGCAATTAAGGTCTGGTCTAGACTTGCCTGAAAATTGTCCTCTTTCTCACATTTTATTACACTTTCTTTCATGCTCTCTCCCTTTCCTGTCTCTTCTGTAGAGAGAAATTGCTCCTCTTCATCATCCTCTCCATCATCTGTTGTAGAGTGATCCTCCTGAGGCTCTTTAAGGAGTTGGATGGTCACACGCTGCCAAAACCAAAAGAAAATTTCAAGTCACAGACACTACACTGTAGAGTACTTATTTCAATTTAACCATATAATTTTGGGCCATGAAAAGCCATGTATCTAACAATTTCAAAATGACTTTTGCATGAACTTAAGTTAGAAATAAAGAATTACATCAGCTTGTCTTGTAGTTAAAATTGAGCTATTATTTTGGGAACACTTTCATGGACAGAATTGATGTTTACAATATCATGAATCTGTTTAACTAGGTTTAAGGTATCCAGAACATTATAATTACTTTGAATAATAGTTTGCATATGCCCTCAAAGCATTTGTCTGCATGCTTTTATTCCTGATGAGTTTTAGCTTGCCTACCTTGACAGTGATGAGAAGAATCTTTAGAACAGAATCACCAGTGTAGGACTCATGTAGGTCGAACTGTGCCCTCAGAGAATGGAACAGTTTATTCATCACCCGCTTCACCTATAGCAGACACGCTTCACATGTTTTCATGTACTAGGGAAATGCATTAATGCGGCTGTATACATGGACAAACCTACTTCTTGACATTAATATACAGTCAAACCCTGTTAGCTTACCCCTATAGGACTGGGCCCAAAACATGGTGAGAGGCAGGGTTGGAGAGCTCCCGTAACAGGTTAGTAATGTTTCTTTGATAGATTTTTGCAATAACATTAAAGCTTTTAAATTTAAAAGTAATAATAAAGCTCAGAGAAAAAGATGTATGATGTAAGAATTATATGTTAATGTGCGCAATTCTTAAATGGCTGATGAAATCGAGCAGTAAAAACATCAGCATTATCATGCTGCGTCTTTATCAAGTTATTGTCGTAATATATGCAAATTTCGTTTACCAGAGATTTTGGGTCTTACACTTACACTTTTGGATAAACAATGCATAGTGATAAATGACACTGGCCAATCACAGGCTTCATAAAGCCTAAACAACCTGTGTATAACTACATAGAAGGCGCCACTGTTACAAAGACAAATATAATTATTCACCTGAACAGCCACCTGTGCCTCAAATTGTTGTATATCACTCTCTGCCTTCTTCTGCAATGTTGCAATCTACAGCATACAAAAATAATAACTGAAGAAAGACTGAAACGTACTGTGGTTAAACATATTCCTTGTAAAAATGACTAATTTAACCATGACTCTCAATGTTTTCTTTAGTCTTTAAGACCAATACCTGTTCCTGCAGAAGATTAATAACTCCATCCAATTTCCCTCTCTGTTCTTGTGCTGCTGCATCATACCTCTCCTGCCACTCCACCCTAGTCTGTACCTGAACACAAAATATGACATTTTTATCATTATAGACATAATTCATGGTTTTCCACATCCCTGGCATTAGTATTTGAAGAAGTTGTAGTCGATTTGGGTTCAGACTAGAGTCAAAAATTCAACACCATACATTTTTCTTTTATAAATAACATTAGTGGTTTTGTGATAGAAATATATTGCACAAAATAAACACCTTTTTCTCACCATTAACCCTGGACTAAGTTACTCAAGCAAAAAGAAAAGAAAAAAGGACCATGTGAAATGCTTGAGGAGAACAGTTGCAGTTTTATATTCAGCAATTATTATTTTATGTTCAGCTTAATATTTCTATATTCAGGTATATTCATAGATTCAAGAAACTTACTGCATCACAGTGTGTTACAGTAACAGCACTGCCCACAGTCGCAAAAACCTACAGAGAGTGGTGAGGACAGCAGAGCACATCACTGGCAACAGTCCCCCAACTATTCAAGACATTTTGTAACTGTGACACGCAGCATCATAAAAGACCACTACTAAACTCATGGTCTGAAACCACACTGGTTAAAGTGCATGGCCAAGAGTATTAAAATGACAATGTGCAATAGTGTCAAATGAACTGGCCACTTCCACATGCTGCATCATACACAATTTCTTACACCTCACATTTACAGAAAACTGTATTTCGACTGTTAGACTGAACTGTGCAATTACAATATATATCATAATCTGTCTTTGTGTAGGTCTACCTCTACTTAAAAATATTAATGTACTCTTGATATCCTACTATATTTTTTGTGAAAAAGTGAAATTCATATATAGATTCTTTACACATGCAGTGAAATATGTCAAGCCTTTATTTCTTTGAATTTCAATGATTATGGCTTGCAGATAATAAAACCCAAAATTCACTGTCTCAGAAAATTTGAATATCACATCACATTTAGATGTCTCTCATTTTCCTCTTCACAATAACCCATAGATTCTCTATGGGGTTCAAGTCAGACGAGTTTGCAGGCCAATCAAGCACAGTAACACCCTGCACGTTGAATCAGCTTTTGGTACCTTTGTCAGTGTGTGCAGGTGCCAAGTCCTGCTGGAAAATGAAATTTAGCATTTCCGTAAAGATAGTCAGCAAAAGGAAGCATGAAGTGCTCCACAATTTCCTGATAGATGCTGCATTGACTGTGGACTTCAGAAAACACAGTGACCAACACCAGCAGATGATATGGCCCCCAAATCATCAATGACTGTGGAAACTTCACACTGGACTTCAAACAATGTGAATTCTGTGCCTCTCCACTTGATTTCCAAAATGATTTGCAAAAATTACATTCATCTGAAAAGAGAACTTTGGACACTGAGCAAGTGTTCAGTGCTTTTTCTCCTTAGCCCAGGTAAGACGCTTCTGACATTGTTTCTGGTTCAGGAGTGGCTCGACACAAGGAACGCAACATTTGTAGCCCATGTCTAGCATGTCTTTGTGCGTAGTGGCTTGTGATGCTCGGCCTCCAGCCTCAGTCCACTCCTTGTGAAGCTCGAATGTATTTTGCTTGGCAATCCTCTTAAGGCTGCAGTCGTTCCTGTTGCTAGGACAACCAGCTTCTTTAGCAATTACCTTTTGTGGCTTACCCTCCTTGCGGAGGGTATCAATGACTGTCTTCTGGACATCTGTCAAGTCAGCAGTCTTCCCCATGATTATATAGCCCCCTGACCCAGACGGTGACCATTTTAAGGTTCAGGAGACCTTTGCAGTTTTTTGAGTTCATTAACTGATTAGGGTGTGACTCCAAGTTTACACATTTTCACAATATTCCTGTATATATTCATGCTCTTACTGGTTTACTGGTTCTTCTTGCCCAATACACAATGTATTGTTGACCCAGTGTTAACCTACACATGATGAATAAACTGACCTGATTTTTAATTTTACAGCCACTACAGTGGATATGCTATGTATGCATTTACAATCTATGTTTTGAAACAATTTTATTAAAATGTTATCTCAAACAGACCAGCTGTGCTAAAGTGTGTATATGAGGGTAAAGCAAAAAAGCAAGTGTCAGCCCTGCATATAAAAACTAGAAAATCAAGAAAATTCATAATACACCACAACAAAAAACAATAATAAAACATGAAAAACATGAATTAATTGGCCAGACACTAACACACAGTCACCCCTGGTGCAGTTCACCTGTTCTCTATTCTGTATTTCAGTGCAGGCTCTGGTTCTCCTGAGCTGCTGGAAGAGCAGTATGTTTTCCTCATCGTTGCTTCTGCGCTGCTCCTCTAGGTCCATAAGAAGGCGCTGCCGGTCCAGCTGCCATTTTTTCTTCCTGTCTGTCAGCATCTAACAGGACACACAGATAAACATGACCTCAAGATTAACCTTAAGCGTGCTTGTAACAAAAATAATCACGATTGAGGACGGGCCAAAATTGCAGAAAAACGTAAGGGTATAGCCTTTCGTATTTTTGCAATTTTGGTGAAAAAGTCAAGATTCAATTCTGGCCCCATTCAGGTAGGAACAGATTCTATGGACTGT
>JBBIGC010000082.1:11917968-11933715 GCA_037576955.1 Lepidarchus adonis | reverse complement strand
GAGGGGACAGGGTATGGGAGTATACACACACACACACACACACACAGAGAGAGAGAGAGAGATAGAGAGAGAGAGGCAGGACAAAATAGATGGAAAACAGAAATAAATATATCAAAGGCAAAACTGAAAAGAAAAAATGTGTATGTGGGTGCTTGTATTTATATCTCTATGGAGAAAAAAAACTGTAAGTACAGAATAAAAGCAATGGCCTTTTGGTTACTGATGACTGGTTAAGGTTTGGATTAGGTGTTAATCTACTGTTACTCATATACAGTTACACAAGTCTTTAATGTTAAATACTTTACATATGTTTGTCTGTTTTCATGTGCATGTGTGCATTTTTCAGAAAGAAATTCCTGATTTTGTTAGGAAAAACACAGATTTTATAAAATGCTTGTAATAAAAGGTGTGTTTTGTTTTAATGGCTGTGAGGCTTAGGGATAGTCTGTGAGAATACTTATTATAATTTGACAATGTAGCATTGTATTAATATTACACAATTATATATATGGATATGAGGTTGTGTGAGTGTGCGTGCCTGAAAGATGATGGGATAGAAGAATGAAAGAGGAAGGCATCATAACGGGTGACAAACAAATCAAGACATGCCCCCCCCACCGGCGCAGGCTGATTTGCATAAACGGTCGAAGGGCGTCTGAGTGACACGAATTCAGCGTGCTGCTTCCTCTTTAAGGTGGCCTTTGTGGGGCTGTCTGGGGCGGAGTCACTCTGGACATGACCCCTCCCCCTCCCCTTTTCCTCTCCTCCTTCACAACCACCCTCCCCACCCCACCCACACACACCCTAATTGAGATATATACCAAATCTGTCCTATATGGCGCGCTGGAGAGAAGGAATAAGCAAGTGTGAGGAAAAGTCAGAGAGAGAGTGAGGTAGAGAGAGAGAGAGGGAGAGAGAGAGAGCGAGGGAGAGCAGCTGGGAGGTGGGAGAGATAGAGCATGGAGGTGGAGAGAAGCACTCAGGGAAGTGATTTGTGGTCATGATGACACCTTGTGTGTCTCTGGTGCCTGTACATTGCAGTGGCAAGAGGAAAGGCTGCACGGTAATGCACAGGCATGGGAGAGAAGTTAGAGGTGTACTGATATGTCAAGTTTCATAAAACAATATGCATTATGGTTTTGTACCATGATATGATACATTTTTTAAATTATTAATCTGTTTTTTAAACCAACGCTAAGTACATTTAAATCAAGGTCTCATTGCAAAAACAGGGCTACCAAACCTGGGGAATGCATAGTTATTCAAACAGGAACACTTCTAAAAACTGAATTTAAATATTATTGGCAGATGAATATGAATTTACACATGTGCAGTTATAAAACCCAGAGAAATGATTTGTTAACACATCCTAATTAGTGAATTATGATACTTATGGTGCTGAGTTGTACACATACAGCTTGTATAATCTCAACAGAAAAGCATTAACAATTGAGTGTTGTGTGAGGCAGTGACAAGCTTTTCTCAAGAAGAATTAAAAAAAAAAAATCTGTAAATAAAAAGTAACAAGTTACTAGGGAAAATTATTCTGGCATTGATTTTAAATGTTTGGTGCTTATTAACGCATATATATCTATATTAAGTTTCCTATCGAGTTTCAGAGGGCAGGTTCAAACAGACTCCATGAAAAGTATGGAGGCTGTAATTTTAACCTATGGGGTCTTATTGACTGAAAGGGTCCCCATATTTTTCCACATTTTTTTCCAGTTTTTAAAATTATGTAAATAAGTAACAATGGCCCAAACATTTGCAGTTGCCATGTTAGTTCCATGCTGAAAAGTGTTTTTTCCACCTTAAAAATTACCAAATATTATGCCATTTGAATGGCACTGCCCAAACTTTTAGATACAGCTGTATTTCTTCACTGTCTCTAATGTGTAGTGTGGAATGTGCTATGGAGGATGGCAAGTATCTATACCCAGATTTGGGTAACTAGTTTCATATATTCTGTTTCATTCGCAGTTCAATATATCTGTGTCAAACATTCATCAAATGAATCCACTCTATCCATTCATAATGTTAACCTTATTCCTTTTTGTGATTATTTATTTGGACTTGGTGCTTTTAGTTAGAGTTTTACATTAGACCAAAAGGATACTTAAAAATATTAGCACCTAAAAATATTGAATTAATTTGCCAATTGATGTTGGATTTCTTCAGAAGTTTCACTTCACTTCTAAAAGGAACTCAGTACTCAATGATTTTTTTTAATTATTTAAATATTGAGCATCTAAGCACAACTACTAACCATATCATGTACCAAACAATCATATATTACATGTCGTATATACTATGTCATGTTTTATGGACTGTGTAGTATGCTAATCAAACAATCAAGATAGCTAATGTTATTATTTTAGTGCTGGTTTGGATTAATGTAATATTTGAACTTGATTATTTAGGGGGGAATGGCATTGGAACCATGGTGAGAGTGGAGTGGAAAAGCTAAATGATGAAATTGGAAGATTTACTACTGTGTTTAACCTTCAAGATCATCAAGACTAGCAAGTATGAAACTACTAAGTGTCAGAGGATTAACAAATGGACATTTATGCCAGAGGAACTCCATCTCTTGAAGAGTCTAACAAACTTTGTGGGAGCAAGACTGTTTCCATTGGTGTTTCAGCTCCCTACACTTCCTCACAAATAATCTTTGATACTGAAGAACACTGCTAGTATAAAATCAGCATATTGAGAACGATGTCAGAGGCATCTGTATGGAACTGTAGTCAAGCTACAGTACAAGCAGAGTACAGAGGATCATCGGGTTATGACGCACTCAACTTACGATAATTCTTTACAATGCTGGCTCCTTTATTTCTCAATGCCATTTGTGCTTCATGCATTTATTTTTATATGCGTATAAGTGAAGGGGGTATTTCACTCGAACGGTCAATCTGGCAAGTAGGCGAGCAGCAGCGCCATGACATCAGAGTGTGAAAGAGAGTGAGCAAGACAGAGATCAAGTGAGAGAGAGAGATTAAAAGAGAGAGAGTTGGGGAAAAGTCCAGAGTTTGGTGTGTGTGTGCATGCATGCGATGCTATGAGATGCTTGTTGCTTATTGCTGGCTGTTAATAAAGCACAGTGTTGTTTAATAAAGCCTCCACAGTCTCATTGCATGCATGAGTTCCGACTTACGATGAAATTTGGGTTACGGAATGGAACCCCACCATAGGACCCTCTGTATTGGGTTTTGTGCAAAGAGACATTTAATGTAAAATTAAAACTACTGTAGCAGGTCTCAGCAGCTCAAAATATCATTACCATATCTTGTTAGAGTTGATTTTCTTAAACCATGTCACAAAAATTATTTTAAAATGCCAAAGCAACTATTACTTTGCTATAATTATTAAGATGCAATACCTTTGGGAATCTAGGTCTAGTTAAAATTCTTATTTTTGTGTTTTGTTTAGGGCCTAATTTTTTCAAATTTCTGCAAGCTTGTATAAAATGATTCCAAGACATAGTAATAAAGGTAGGTGACATGGTAAAAATATTACATTATGAAAACTATTTTTAACAACCAAGATGAAACAGTCAAAATGCTGTAGTGATGTTAACAAGGTTTCATCCACATATTTTTATGCATTTTGACATACTGAATATAAGAATGTTTATAATTATGAGTTAAAATTTATTAATACAATATTTTTTTCTTCATTGAGAGGTAAAATAATATGAAGATAAAAAGTAATAAAACACACTAGCATACATATTATATAAGAATGTACAGTTTATTCCTCTTCTTTCAGAAGCTCCCCTTACGGGTCACCACAGCAGATCCTCTGTTTCCATTTCTTCCTGTCCTATCTTCTACATTCACACCAACTGGCAGCATGTCCTCTCTCAACAAAATAAACCTCTTCTTTGGAGCTCTATCCCCAACATCCTATTCCTATTCCTACTCATCCTCTCTTCTCTGCACCAAACCTGCACATTCTTGCTTCTCTAACTTTGTCTCCAAACCTCTGTCTAATATATTGCATAGACTGCCCCACATTATAGCCTGCCCCACATTATAGCCTGCCCCATTCTATAATCCACAGAAAATGCTCATTTATATTGAAAAAATCCGCCCCGTGTTATTATCCGCAACATTACTGAATTTACCGATCTGAAGTAAAAGCATTTAACTTGACACGCCCCTGGAGACCTTTGAAGCTTTATACCGGTAGTGACATTATACTGTAGTTGAGCATAAACAATTAAACTGATAACATTTGGAACCTACCGATATTATGCTGCAATGCAAGGACTACGCTGCAGAATTTAAGCTCCACACAACATCTTTAATATCGTCCAACATTAGCAACAGCAAAGCAGTACAGGTCGCGATTGACGTTTCTGGATCTGATTGAAACAAAGGTAAGCCCAATCATTTTTGCCTTTTAGTGTTGCTAATTTTATACTGAAGAATTTACATGTAGAGGGATGATTGACATTGTTGTACTGCAGTGCCATTTAAGTGAGAAAACTCTGTACCCATCACAAGCACAGGGGTGCGTCGTAGTAGTAGTGTGACAGAGCAGTGCAGAGCCATTTTCCAGCATCAAAATTGTAAGGTTATACTTAGTAAAGCTAATCATATGCTGCAATTAGACAAGACAACCGCTTTTATTTTACAATACACAAAGAGTCTGGGCATTTTGGTGCACTGAGGACTACCATAACAGCTAGGCTAACTGCTAACCAATGCTAGTTCCAGCAAACAGCTTGTTGTGGGATGTATAAGCCGTGGCCTATTGTTGGGGAAATATGATACTCATTTTTAATTGTGTCTATCCTTGTAAATCAGCATCTTTAACTCTGCCACCTCAAGCTCTGCTTTCTGTCTGTCTGTCTGTGCCACTATCTCCAACCCATATAACATACTGTAGCTGGTCTCACTACCATCCTGTAAACCTTCCCTTTCACTTCTGGTGGTACCTGTCTGTCACAGATCACTCCTACCACTCTTCTCCATCCACTCCACCCTACCTGCACTCCCTTCTTCACCTTTTTTCCACACTCTGTGTTACTCTGGACTGTTAAAACCAAATATTTAAACAAATTTGCCACTTCTCCTCCCTGCATCCTAACCACTCCACTATCCTCCCTTTCGTTCACACTCAGGAATTCTGTCAAGGATCTACTGCCTTTCAAATATAAGCATGTACAGAGCCCTGCACAATTATTGGTTAAGATGTGTTCTTAGTTTTCTAATATAAAATTAATTTTCAAATATTAGCTCACAAAACAAAAATATTTGTACCTTTATTAAGTCATGTATCCTGATGTATGAAATGTGCTCTATGAATAAAGCTTATTATTATTATTATTATTATTATTATTATTATTAATTGGGGAAAGAATCTGGGAACGTTGCATTCACACTACAGGAACTAGGCATGGTTTTAGTTCCTGGTATGTAGTTCCTAAAGTTTTCTTTTGTGGTTTCTCCACAAGCGTAGGTACTTTAGGAAAGACCAGGAACTTTTGATGTGGGTCTTATAGCAAAAGCCCCTCTTGTTTGGTGTGTTATATTTATTTATGTCATCATTTATATTGTACAATGTAATAGTTTTTATACATTTATAAATGTAAATGTACTTTTATTTTCTTTAACATTTTTTACTTTTAATGTACAATTCTGTGTAATATTTACTGAAGAAATAAAGTGAAAAGTAGTTTCACAGTTGACATTCCTACACCAAACAATGAAAAACATCTATTGTCAGATTCAGTAGTGAGTTTTCACAGTGCCAAGGCAATTCTTTTTTAGAGGGGTACACCCAAACAGTAGTTTTGGTTGCAAACAGTGACAGAAATACATAACAGTGACATCCTAAAGTTATGAATCCACTGTTCATCTGTGAAGCTTTGCACAGATCTTTACCACCAATCAGCTGTCCTGATGTTTACCCAAGTACGAAAATAATGATCGCTTCTACAGCAAAAGCAGGTGAAAATCTTAACACCTTCATTTTCATGCTCTAGCTTTCCTTTGTTTTTAGATTCTCTTTTGTGTGTCCTTAAACTAATTCGCTACCATGCCTGTAAATACATTTGTGTAAGAAGCAGCAAATCAATTGGCACGTCCACTGATGTTAGCTGTGTTGTTAGCTGTGTTGTTAGTTGTGTTGTTACCCATTATTTGCATGACATATGCCTACTTCCATTGAACATAACGTCTTATTTTACATAAAAGTTTCATGCCTGCTTGTTCAGTTTGAAAGCGACAGAGATAGGTTGTTTCATAACTAAAATAGTTCAGGAAATAAAAAGCATTTTATCACAAACCAGGTTCCTGAACTTTGAAAGTGCCTAATATTTCATACAACCCCTTTTGCCAACAAGATAGCACTTACCGGTAATCTCTTCTTATAACATTTCATAAAGTTGGAAAATACAGGGAATACTTGTCTCTTCCACTTACCCCACCGGTTTTCAATGGGGTTGAGGTCTGGGAACTGAGATGGCCAGAAGAGGAGCTTGATTTTATGTCTGCTGAGAATTTGTAATATGGTTAGGGTCATTCATCAGCTAGGACAGCGGTCCCCAACCTTTTTTTGAGTCACGGACCAATTTAATGTCAGGCAATATTTTCGCGGACCGGCATATAAGGTGTCATGGATAAAAACAACAAAATAAAACTATACGACCAACATAAAAACTGTGGTATTTTGTAAATATAATAATCAATGTGAATCCACTGTGTAATTATGTAACTTTATTAGCAGCGTCTTCCTAAAATGCGCTAACAATGATCAGAGTAACGTCCTCCTCTGCCCCTCATGCGCTCTGGTTGCTATGGTAATGCGTTAACGTTCCTTTCAGAATAAGTTTTCAGTGCTGTTGTGGCGATCTCAGGGTTTTCTGCCATGACTTTTATCCACAATACTGGCAAAGTTGATGTCTTGAACATATTAAGATGCTACGGATTGAAATCGTATTTAAAAAAATAAAAAAGTTTTAATTTTTTGTACAGCCCGGTACTGGCTCGCGGCCCGGTACGAAATGCTCCACGGCCCGGTTGCGGCCTGTGGCCAGGTGGTTGGCGACCACTGAGCTAGAAGACCCAATGACAAATTATCAACATTTTGATTTAAAATGTCCTGTTACTTTAAGGATTTTATGATGCCAAGGCCAGGTTCGCAGGGCCTTTGGAAGAGAAACAAACCCACACCATCACAGATTCTCCACCATACTTTACAGTGGGCATGAGGTGCTTTTCCTTGGAGTTACACCAGACCCACTCAGAGTTTATTGGCAAAAAGCTCAATTTTAGTCTCATCTAAAAAGAAAAACAGATTGACCCCAGTTGAAGGCCGAGTACCACTTAGCAAACTCCAGATGTTTATGTTTGTGTTTGTAGGTGAAAAAAGGATTTTCCTTCCATATCCTCTGTGTCATTTTTATGTTTCATATACCCCACGGAAACAGGAAATCATTAATTACTAATTAAAAGTTCATATTTACTCTGACCAACTTTAAAAAATAAACTACAGAAATATTTCAATTACATTTATTTTGTATGGATTTTCTAAAAAATGTCAGTGTGAGAGTATGCTTATGCTTCTGCAATAAAATGTGAGCTCTTCAATTTCCATTGGGAAGCAATTATGACTATGATGTTTATTTTATGATTTCTCTTTCTCTGAAAGATAACTTTTTGTCAATGAGTCTGATAAGGTCATGTTCTATTATATTTCAGAAAATTTCCTCACTGGCTTTTAGTAATCTGTCAACCCTGGTGACATAATATTATGTTCTAATAATTTCTGCTTAGCTTTACTTCTGAACTCCTATTATCTTGTATTCTCCTATTAATACATTGTTCTAGTGTTGCTGTGGCACATTAGGGGACAAGACAACTGTCGATTTTTTTATCCTTAATTGTGTTATCCCTTTTAACCACTTGCAAATTTTGTTGTTTCATTTGCCTGACAAAAGACTTATTGAAGTTTATTTGATATCACTGATGAAAGCCAGAAAAGAGAAAAGGCCAGTTTTGGAAAAAGTTTGTAAATAGACAGCAAAACTGTAGATCTTAAAAATAAGGAGGTCTGTAGTGTAGCAAACCATTCATCATTACAGACATATAAGCAAAATTAGATATTAATATGATTTTAATGATTTTATGGTTTTTTTTTTCAGAAATAATCAAATATCATTTTGAGCAATTGTGACAGAGGTGTTTTCTCCACACAAAACAAAAGTAACTAGTTTTATTCATTATCAACAATCCAGCTCAGGTCGCGGGGAAACACAGGGATTGGACCCATGACCTTGTTACTGTGAGATGACATTGACCACGGCACCACCCAAACAAAATTTGTATACATTAGCAATATATTCCAATGTATTATAGTTATATGTTGTAAGATATTGGAAACATACTCCAATATATAAAAAATTAATATGGGCAACCACTCAAGAACTACCTAAAAACACTGAACTTCAATAGCTTAAATCAATTCTTATGAACATATGACATTAAAAAACATTATTCTGAACATTGTTCTATAATAATAATAATATATCATGAAATTATATTGAATAATATTGTGATAGGCATTTAGTTTATATCACTCACCCCATAAAATGCCTTTTCATTTTGTTTTTTTATCTTAACTACTTATTACATGTACAAAACCCTTATATTCACAATTATGAATGATTATAAATAGATAAGCCAATGACAGAAAATTCAAGAAAATCAGAAAGAGAGAGAGAGAGAGAGAGAGAGAGAGAGATTTCTTGTTTCTAATCACCCCATAGCAGACCAGTACCAAATAATAATTCATGTGCATCTGGAGGGGGAGGCACAGAGCTAAAAATAAAAAAATTGTGTGTGTATGTGTTTTTTGGTGGCAGGGTAAAGGCGGGGGGGCAATCTATGCCTATCTGTCAGTCGATTGGCCAGTTAAAAATGCATACAATTACTTCCAGCGGCTCAAAGGCAGAGGCATTTACATATGCATACGTGAGGGTACTGCCTGGGTGTTGGAACGAAGGAAGAAAGCAAGAGAGAGAGGGAGGGAGGAGGGAGGGAGGAAAAGAGAGAGAGAGAGAGAGAGAGAGAGAGAAGAAAAGAGAGCAAGAAAGACACAGAGCGAGCGAGGGGAGAGATGCGGAGAAACAGAGAGGCATTAATCTTTAAACACTCAACATGCAGATTTATTGCAGACAGCGGGGAGGACAGAATAAAAAAACTAAAGTAAGGAAAAAATAGGCGATAGAGAACCAAAGAAAGTGAAAAAGGGGAAATAAAGGTGGTGAATCATTTTCAATACAATCTTATTTTTAAAATGTAAAATTTGGTGTTGCTACACATTTCTGTTTTGGTTTGCTTCCTTCCTAATTACCATGCACCTCTTGGATGGTGCTCTAAAGCAGTCTGAGCCTTTTCATATTCTAGCTATGGAAAACACAGCTCGGGTTTGACGAGCACTGTAACCAAATTGTGGCAGCCATAAGTTTCCATATAAATTTTAGATAAAGGAACATCAAAATCATCAAAATCCATGCGCATGTACATGGGAGTGTTTATTTGCACATCTACATAAACACTCCTAGGCAATTCCGTTGATGTGGTACACTGACAGTGCATTGAAACAGCTCATCATATCACAGTATATACATTCCGTACAGCACTGTGAATGCAATTTTTTTTCTTTTTTACAAACGGATGAGCTAATTATTGTTTGATTTCAATACTGAATGATCTTTATGCATCCTTTCATTACAATTCAATCAAATCCTCAATGTTTTCAGAATTTCTCTGTGTTTAGGGAGGGTGCACCCATTGAAACTCATGAATGGAACCCGATGAGAATGCTTCTTGGTGCGTTTGTGTTGTGTCATAGACATAAAGAAATGATGGCTGCATGGACAAGACCAAAGTAGAAACAGGCGTAGTAAAGGTGTCTAATTTCATTTCACAAGAAAGCAATTGTTCTATCCTTATCATTCCACTCTCTTTTAAATACAGTAAAGCTGTGAATAACCAACACAAAATACAGTAGTCCCTCATGGACACCACCCCTAAAATACTTTTTAAAATAGTTTAAGCACTAAATGATCGTCCCACACTATTGAAACAAATTCACATTAAGCACACAAGAAAACACTTGCAAGTATATAGCAAGGTGAATTTGTGTAAAATGTGTTGAACTTTCATGTTGATAGTAAGTGCTTAAAATGATTTACATTGGACTGTCAGTCTTAAATTGGAGAGTTACAGTTACAACACACCAGTATTACCTCTTAAGGTTTGCACAATGCTTGCACAATATTTGCTTTTTTAAAAATCTTTGTTTGCTTTTAATATATATTTGAGTTTTATTCTGCTTTTAAGACATTCTCTATTACTTTTAGCGAATCTTATTTAATTCCACTGCCTTTAAACTTACTTTGATTCTGTGTATACTTCCGGCAACATTTCCTCTCTGGGTTAAATAAAGTATTTCTCTGTGTAGTACTATAATGTACTGTATACTAGAATAGCCTGTGCTATATGTATTTTATTTATTACACTAACCTAGCCTATACCGTTACTGTACTTTTCTGTAGATTACACTACCCTAACATATGCTTTTTTATACTATGCTATGAGATACCAGGGAAAATCCGCAATAAAAATAAACATGCTCCAAATGAAAATCTGAACCACAATACAGCAGGGGACTACTGTACATACTGTCAAGATACATACAAAAAAATATATATGTCAAAGCTGAAGAAAAATCTGTAAATAAATCAAGCAATCATGTGACCAGTTAGGCAGCTCACTTCCCACAGCATTGACCTAAACAGTTATGCTGTTTTCAGCCTTACTGCTTAGTGGTTGTAAACCTGGTCCTACAGCAGCCCTGATTTGCATATTTGGGATTTTGCTTACTCTAACCTTACAAGGGTCCTTACTGAAAAAACACTAAAATGTGCACACATTCAAAAACTTCTGCTTCAGAGTTCACATCTACAACAAAACGGATCCAAAATAAATTGTTTGAACATACAGTTGTAGAAAAAGTATTTTATATAGCGCCTTTACATTTTCTCCAAGTGTACTCACACAAACACATGTAATTTAAAAAAGATTCTTTAAAGAAGCAGTTTGTCAAACACCTTTACCTTTACTTTGGTTTGGGTGAGGTGAGAGTATCAATCAAGGTAGAAGATTAACCTCTTCTCAGAGCAGGGTATTAAGCCACAGTAGGTGGGCGGGGCATGTTCATGTGCCCAACAGATGTATGTAAGAGTAACCTCCTCTCCAACACACACACACCAAATGCACATGTTTAATAGGACTCATTTTGAGGCCATCATGGAAAGCATTTTCCACATATGGAGGAAAGACCTTAAATTATGGATTATTAACAAGAAACCTTGCATGAATAAAATGTACAAAATATGTCTTAAATGAGTGCAGGATGAAACAATTTTCCATCACATTCCTACTCAAATCTCACTATATACATGCTGTTATGTGCACTCTTAATAAAGGTTCCACATAAGGATTCTCTGTTCTTTAAGCAGCCAAATGTTTTTCTATAGCATTCACAACGATACCTTTGTCACCTTTATGTTTAAGAGACTACTTATATTTCTAAACATGTCATCTGGTCCCAAACAGTATTGTTTTTCTTCTTCAGCTCCTCATTTCCCTCCAACTTAGTTGGTTTGGAATTATGTCTCCATATGTCTCTTACACCTACTCATGTTATAACACTAATCAAAACAATCCCTTCCCTTTGTACATATGGCATTTCCATTTCTGTTCATTTTACGTTCCATTTCTCCTCTTCCTGACGCTTTTTGTTCCTATAATACTTTAAGAGAGTAGTGGGTGCGTAAGGTGCTCCAGTTCTTCAGTTTCAGACTTGATTTGTAAGACTAAGAGTGAAGGAGCCGTCCAGAGCTGGGAAAACCATTATCGACTTGGTTGTTCTTTACCAGTTGTATTATTTGTTTGCTTAAAAATAGACATGTTGAAAAACCATGTTTTAATGACTTTTGTCTAATCATTAGTTACAAATAATATTACAAAACCACATCATGCTACAATGGAAAGAAATAAAATAGAGCGTCACATATAAGACAGAGTATGATTAAGGTTATGAGTAGTTGATTTTAAATTGTAAAAATAGAAAAATAATACAGGGTATTTCTATTTCATGTTATATTCAATGAAACCATTTTGCCTGTTACCAGCTGGTGGTCATCCCACCCTGTAGTACAATACATGGTGCATGATGGTAATTCATATACACATTATAGTCACATACTTGTGCAGTTTTCAGTGTGCATAACACAGTATTTTATTTCAGAAATATCTACTACATAAACAAGATAATGTTTTCAGATCAATATTTCAGCTTTCAGTTCAGTTTTTCGTGTTACTGTGTGACTCTACATTGTACACTGTTTGTTGTTGCTGTCTCCTAAATGGCCACTTTTGCAGGAAGAGGGAACAACATTTACTAATTCCAATGTTTCAAATGTATTCAAAGTCATTGATGTGTTGAAAGTCCCACAAAAAGTAAAGCAAGGGTGTCATGCTAAAATAATGTAGAAATTATATGATAGAAATGTATGGATGTACAAACTGTGAGATTTAAAAATGTAAAGTGGTTATTTACTGATAATGTATTTGTGACTAACAGTTCTATTATAACAGTTTCATATTAGGGACTGTTAACAACGCTAATTTAAATATATTAATGCTATATTCTAATATGACCCTTTGAACCATCCACAACATTGCAAACTGAGGCCCACCTACTCATTCCCTGTAATCTTTTCCCTGTAATCAGTATCTTTTGTACCTTCAGAAAAAGCAAGTTAACAACTTAACAACACACTACGTAAATATTAGAGACCACACACACACACACACACACACACAGTCACATACACATTTTTATTCAGTGGCAAGAAAAAGCCTTTTTTTGAACCTTTTGGAATTTCATGTTTTTTCTTAATTAATTTGTCATAAAATGTGATCAGCTTTTCATTTAAGTGATGGGCATTGACAAATATAATGTGCCTAAATTAATAAAAAATAAGATATTTTTTTATGTCTTTATTGAAAACAACCATAAACATTTTTTAAGGGTGGCTACTTAAAAATACTACTGGCTAACTATACTTTATATACCTTACCTATACGTTAATTAATCAGACAAGTGTTCATAATTATTTCTCTCTCTCTCTCAACAACTTATTGAAACAAAAGCCAACAACAGTGCTGAGTTTACCACAACAAAAAATATCAATGTCTCAATGACATGACATGTGCCCTTGAGCATCGAATACAGCTTGACAATGAAGTCTCATGCTTTTCCCAAGTTGACTTATTGCTGCTGAGGCATAGCATCCCACTTTCCTTGAAGTTCATTAAGGTTCTGGGGTTCAGAGTTACAAGCCTCTACACGGCGACTCAGCTGACCAAACACTACCACCACCAAAGGTTCATCTGGTGACAACAGTAGGTGTTGCATAGTGCTCTCCTTCATGTGTCCAACATTGTTAGTGGCCATTATTCCTCAATGTGAATCAACTTATATCAGAAAACAACACTGAGGCCCACTGGTCCCTCATCCAGCGTGAATGCTCCCTGGCCCGTGCAAGATGATGACGCCTATGCCTGTTGGTGTGGTCAGGTACCCTTGCAGGTTGTCCAGCACACAGACTACGCTGATGTAAACACTTTTGAATGGTCTGATGTAACGCTTGGGTGCCTCTCACCTCCTTAAATGTGCCTTGAGTTGTGTGACATGCATCATTCGGTTCGGCAAGGCACTGTTTACAATGAAGCTGATTGTTTAAATACAAATCCTTATTGAACCAGGACATTTATTGGTCAATTCTTGGTTTAAACACCGGTTGTGAACTTTGCTGTTAAGCTTCGTCTTGGAGAACAGCAAGTTGTGTAAAAAGTACTGAAATGTTGAATAGCTGGACATTCAAAAGATTAGGAATTTTCACATTAAGTTCATTACATAATGTTTTAGGGCATTTTAGGTTCATCTTGAAATTTCACTCGAAAGCCAAACTTTTTGTGAGTAGTGTATATACTGTATATACATATATATTTATTTGTGATCCAGTTTTCTTTATTTTTATATGAATGATGCCTAAAACATAAAAAATGAAGAAAATCTGGTTACATAAATAACACAAACAATATTACATTTGGTCATGCATTTACTGAAAAAAAATATCCAATAACATCTGTTATTCCTGGCAAAAGTAAATTAACCTTTCTCAGTTTGTGGTGTCAACTCCTTGTGCAATAACTTCAACAAAACTTTTACAGTAACTTTTACAGTGTTGGTCAGTTCTGCACGAACTTAAGCCCATTACTGCATACAGAACAGCTTTAACTCTTAGATGCTGGTGGGTATGTTCACATTAACCACTTGTGTTTGGTCTTTCCACATCAGTTCACTTAGATTAATGTGATGTTTTTGACTTGGCTATTCCTGAATAGTCACTTTAGTTTTCTTTAACCATTTTATGTCTTGCTGTATGACCTAAACTATCTCTTGAGATTCAGTTCAGAAAGAGTTGTCTTAAAATGCTCCTTTTGAATTCCCTAGTAATGATGGCAAGCTGTGCAGGCCCAGGCCCAGAACCTTCCCACCACCATGTTTCACAGGTGGAATAGGGTTTTTATGCTGCAATACAATGGTTTTCTTTGCTCTAATGTGAAGCTCCTTGATCAAACCAAACAGTTATACAGTGACACCTTGACTTAAGAGTTTAATTTGTTCAGTGACGGAGCTCGTAACTCAGATTACTTCTATGTCAAATAAAATTTCCACATTGATATGAATTGAAATGTCATTAATTCATTCTGGACCCCCCCAAAACACTGCATTTTTATTACATATTTTTAAGATATTACAAGATTAATAAGTAAAAAATTATGCTGAATATAATAATATAATGATAATAATGAATATTGCATAAAAACACAATCCAATAGAATCCTCTAAACCGGTTCAATTAAGTATAATTTACATCATTTGCTTCTCCGTCAACCACATCATCAACAGCTTTTCCAAATATTTATAGAAAGATGTCTGTTGTTTAGAAAATAATTTAACACGTTTGGCTGGGATTATAGCCTTTATCAACTCCTTCTGCTTCAGTAAGGTGCAGATTGTAGAAGTGCTATGGTAATACTTTTCGATCATTTACTTCTTTAAATGATGGCACATTATAAGTTTCTTCTCAGCACTGTCCTTCACACTTCAAACTTTCTTTGGACAAATGATTGGAAAGATAAAGTTTAGCAAAATAACTGCAAGCACAAATGTTAGCACATCACTGTTGCTTCCACTGAGACATGGGATGCTGGGCGGGTGTTACAGCGTTCACAGCGGCAACTAGCGGTGGGGAATCTTTGGTTGGCTTGAAACCCACATTTTAGCTTTTAACTCAAGGCAAAAAATCTGTCAAGAAACAGCTCATATCTTGAAAAACTCTGTTGGGACTGTTTGGGACTGTTGGGACACCCTTGGCTCCTTTGTAACCTCTCGAACTATTATGTGCTTTGCAGATTGAGTTATCTTTGATGGTTCTGGGTAGAGTAACTTTTATCTTGAATTTCCTCCATTTTACACAAGTAAAAGTAAAAGTACTTATGGAAATATTTACTCTAGTAAGAGTAAAAGTAACAATCCCAATAGTTACTTGAGTAAGAGTAAAAAAGTATCTGATCGAAAAACTACTCAAGT
>JBBIGC010000082.1:11883271-11899358 GCA_037576955.1 Lepidarchus adonis | reverse complement strand
GGTGGTGGGAGTGGGGGTGTGTGTGTGTGTGTGTGTGTGTGTGTGTGTGTGTGTGTGTGTGTGTGTGTGTGTGTGTATTAGGAAGAAAAAATGGGTTAGCTCAATGTACCATTCTATTTGGCCACATGAAAGTAAACAAAACCTTGAAAACTATCATCTTAACATTTTAAATCCTAGACACAACATATTTTAATGTGTTCATTTTTTGCTAGGTGTCTGCTAAGTGTTTGTATCTTTATCATCAAATTTATATCACGTAACCTTATGTATTTTACAGAAATGACTGAAATCTGTTACATTTCACATGGTGTCTAATCAGTTTTATTTTTTACTTTTCTTTTTTTGTGTGAAATGATCATGATGAATAGATGTTGCAAAAGGACTTATGGGACTTCATGGGTTACATCTGGGCCAATGCTGTCTGGGGCTCAGCCCTGGTACATAAACAAACACCCCATGATTGTTCCCATAGTGTAACTATGTATACTAATTAATGGACAGTTCCACCATTTTTAAAATATCTTAATGATTATGTGATAAAGATATTAACAAAACCACCAAAATTTTTTTTTGTAAAAATTAATGTAAAAAATGTTCCATTCTAGAGAAACATACCAAGCCAGAGTTGTTCATAGACATGGGGATATGAACCAAACATCTGAGAGGTAGAGTTATTACATGCAATGGTTATGAATACAGTTCCTGATGCATGAGAGATTGTTTTACAAAAGCTTTTGGCCTAAACATTTGAAAAATCTGTTTATGTCAAAGAGGTGTATTCACTGTGATTATTCTATATTATCACTATCAGCATTAAATGTAAACGTTCATATGATAATTTATTTTGCATATAAAATTGCTAAATTTGCACTAAATACATCAAGACCCCTTGTAGAGATTTTCTACAATAAAACCCACTGTGAATGAATTTGTATTATCTTCCTATTGAATTGAAAAACTTCCCTGACTATCAAATTCAATGTAGTATAAGTCAATAACTATTAAGGAAACTTTATTTTAAAGAGTGATGTATATATTATACTGTTGAGGTAGTGAAGTGTAATGCAGATACTTTTTGCAATTGTCGTTTGAATAAGGAAGTACAACAGTGCAAAGAAATCTGACCCCAGTTACTCAGGGTGGTGGTTTGTATTGCTCTGTTTTGTTGACTGCTAGTTTTTCTGGCTCTGTTGCGAAAGCCTGCAGCAGTGGAATGTGGTCAGACTGAACTGCTTCTTCTGAGAAACTGAGTTACTGGTCCATTCACAGCAGTTTTTCTTTTTCATAAACCTAGGACAGGCATGAAAACCATGAAAACACCTGCTCCAATGTTAAAAATTGGCAATATGTTTCATCCTAAGTTTAAAAAGAAAACATCCTTACTCAACATTTTGTGACATAAAACATGCCACAGTACCCTTCATTTTGTGTTTAGGTAGGATGATATTAAAGTGGGAAAGTAGCTTGGTACTAATATAACACTGACACCACATAGTCTAACAGAAATGAGCAGTACAGCAATAGAGAATATCTTGCTCTAATGAGACTTAGAAATATGTTAGTATAAGGTATAAGCTTTTTCAGATAGTTATAGCATTTAATGACTAACACAAAACCTCACAAAACCTAACACATAACACCATTATTTTGTGGTAATCGAGTCTCTGGCATTAGTATGCTCACTAATATGCCTTTAATAGCTTTATTTAGGGAATATAATTATATTAAATTGGATTGCATTACATTTTAACTAGTTTGCACTGGTTCCACAAAACCTTGACTTTTCGATTTTTTGGGGTAATGAATATACAGTAAAATTATACTCTATGTTCCCTTTGAGAGTATATTTACTGCATATTGCCTGCACCTTGTACAGTTCCCTTTTTCTGGCAGTACCAAACTTGCTGTAACAGTAACAGCAAAGTGCAAAACATCTTTTTAGATTTTTTAACTAACAAAAACACAAAGGAAATATTTTTTAACTTATCTGTATTTATTACACAGACACCAGTTAGTAAGACTGCACATTAAAGGTTTAGTGTTGGCAGAGGTATCATGATAAGCTTATTCTCTGCAAGCAAGGATGGGTCATGGCCCCTTTGTGTCAAAAGTAATGAGAAAATTAGTCATTTAAAAAAAATATTTCTTAATGCAAGATGGCAGAGAACTTAGATCTTTCTACAACTAAAGTGTAAAATATTGTGAAAAGATTACACTGCCTAATATAGCCCATTGGGATTGGGAGTATTTCAGAAAACATAGCATTGGTGCATCAAAAAATGCGGCTTGAAATTGTATTATACAAAGAGAAAGCCGAATGTTAACTTTATGCAGAAATTCCAGCGAGTTCTTTGTGTCACGTGTTGTCCTGTTGTCTTGTTACCATGTGGTTTCTCCCCGTCTTGCCTGTCACATGTTCTTGTTCACCTGTTCCTTGTCTTATGTACCCACCCTGGTCCAGGTGTTAGTCATGGTGTCGTGATATATATTTATATATATATTGCCCAGTGTCCCTGTGTACCTTGTTGGTGTTTGATGCTTTGTAAAATCCTTCTGGTTTGTGTCCTTTATGTATGTTTGCTGTTATTAAATTAACTAAAAGTCATCCTCCCTGCAATTCTCTCCAACCAACACCCAGGATTTGTTACACTCTGGGCCTGAGCTGATCTCATATGGACTAAAAGATCCATGTGCTGTGGTCATATAAGTGCACATTTCAGCTTGTTATTCTGAAAAATGGGCATTGTGTTGTGCCAAAGAAGAAAACAACCACACAGATTGCTATTAACTAAAGCTGCAAAGCTAGCATATGTGATTGAAGGGATCACTGCCCATGACATTGGTGAGTTGCATATATGTGACAGTACCATGGACTCTTGGAGGCATGTATTAGGATTTTAGAAAGACATATGTTGCCCTAAAGGTGTTATCTCTTCCCAGAATGTTCATACTTATTTTAGCAGAATAATGCCAGACATGTACTACAAATATGTGGCAACATTGACCCAGAATGCATGTGCTTAAGTGACTAACTGCCAGTCCAGATCTAGCTTCTAATGAAAATGTATGGCGCATCATGGAGAGGAGAATCTTACAATGGCCACTGCTGAGCAGCTGAAGTCGTAGTAGTATGCTCAGTTACAAAATTATTAAAAAGTGTTATTAAAATAATATGTGAAATTAGTGTGTTTTAGCTATAAAATGTATATAATTTGTATATTTACAAAATACAGTTTATATATATATATATATATTTGATTTGTTTTTAGAAAAGTTAGGATATTTTCTAAAATGCAATAAAAACACAAATCTGTGCTATGTTAATTTATGTGAACATTTACACATAACATTTAATTTAAATGGTCCTTTAATATAATACGGTTTTTATGTTACTTACTTTTAAAAGAAGAACAAAATACTAAGACAAACCAGAAAGTAACTTTTTCAAATACCCTGTTTTTATGGTGTCGATTCCATTGTTCTTTTGAATGCTGAATAAAGCCTTAGTTCCTAAGAGTGGAGTGTGGAGCAAATGGACCAACTTCATATATATATTTCATTAATATTAAGGTCCGTTTATGTGTGAGGGGCCCTCCCTGGAGATGGTAGTGTAACAACCGTCCCCTCGTGTCCTGTGCTGAAGATATACCCAACCCCCTTTTATTGTTTGCTGGCTTCCACAGGACTCTAATTGGCAAAACTCTTGTCAAGTCCAATCGGCAACCTGTCATCACGTGACCGAGGAGAGAAACGGAAAGATACTTTAGTCCATTCTGATGAATGAATTTCTACCAATCACAAGGAGCTATACATCCAAACTACCTGTATCTGCTTCCCTGATGATTGGCCAGGGAAAAAAATGACATGTATTGATCCATCCAGCCACGTTTCCCTGGAGACAGGTCGTGGTGCCATCCTCAAAAAGCAACTGATGGGAAGAAGGGTTAATGAAACAGCCAAAGTGTGGGGGAAAGGTTTGACCATTGCACTATGGTTTGGTAAAGTGTAGCAGGTGCCCATTACAAGAATGTGTTTTTCATGTTTGAAGGTAGATGAGTGTGCGTAATTGAGTGTGACAGGACATCGATTTGCATCCATTTGGGGGGAAAAACACCCCTATTAAGAGTACTAAAAATAAAGATTCCAAAAGGGGATTTTACTGCAATGGTAAAACATAATCTTGTTTCTTAAAGATCTTTCTGAACATCTGGAAAGGGTGGAAACACATGGAAATGGCAAGTGTAACACTGTCGGTACAAAACATAAATGTCCAAATATTTAATTGTATTTGTATACTTTACTGTTATTTATGACAATTACTTTAACAGTAAACTAACAACTCTAGGAGCGTTAGGTTTCTGAAAAATGATAGTCTTGTATTTGTGTAAGTTAACATCATTAATGGTTTCTCATAGCTGCAGTAAAAAAAATAACTGGATACAGTGAACCCATTGATCATCACTTGACGGACACACTCGGTTCCTCCCATCACCCGTTCTATGCTACATAATCACCCCAGCCTGGCCTCAGATCAGTGAGATGTGTCTGCTAGCAACTCTTTAAGGTTTGAGACCAATAAAGCACTGGGTTTAGTCTGGAGCACTGCTCTGGATTCAGTCCTAAGTTGCTACACATTGTAAATAAAATCATACCCAAAGTGCTAACTGAGATGTAGACCAATTATTGGCATTAATTATTATTATTATTACTATTGTTGTTGTTGCTGTTGTAAACACTATAATATAGTTGCCTTGGATCACTTTTGTAGGTATTAAGTACTGCCATCACAATAAAGTCCTTGTCAAAGTGGTGCTTAAACTTTTATTTAATTGATAAGAAAATATTTTAATGCTTTTTGATCAATTAAATGTATTTTGTAAATATGGACATATTTAGAATTTGATTTCAGATATATTATACTGTATTAACCCCTGAGGGGAAATTGTTCTCTGCATTTTACCCATCCATTGCTGTGAGTACACGTACCTGGAGCAGTGAGCAGCCACTGTAGCAGCACCCATGGAACAATTAGGGGTTACATGCCTTGCTCAAGGACACTTCAGCCATCTGGCTGGTTCTAGGGACTGAACCCTCAACCCTTTGGTCACAAACCATTAGGCCACAGCAGCCCCAGTGCATGTTTACCACTGTGTTACAACATCGTTCCTTTAAATGATATCTGTGAAAACAACTTATATCAGTTAAAAAAAAAGTTCAAAAGAGTTACCAAATCACACAAAATGCGGTTCTTGAGTGAAGGATTTTATTATGAAGGGAGAAAAAAAATCCAAACCTAAATGGCCCTGTGTGACAAAGTGATTGACCCCTAAACCTAATAACTGGTTGGGCCCTTAGCAGCAACTGCAATCAAGCATTTGCAATAACTTGCAATAAGGTTTTACAGCACTGTGCAGGAATTTTGGGCCAAACTCATCTTTGCAGAATTGTTGTAGTTCAGTCAAACTGGAGGGTGTTCGAGCATGAACCACCTTTTTAAATTCAATAGGATTCAGGTCAGGACTTTAACTAGGCCATTCTAAAGTCTTAATTTAGTTTTTCTTCAGCCAATCAGAGATGGACTTTCTGGTGTGTTTTGGATCATTGTCCTGCTGCAGAATCCAAGTTAGTTTCAACTTGAAATCACCCACAAATGGCCGGACATTCTCCTTCAGGAGTTTTTGAAAGAAAACCGAATTCAGGGTTCTATTTTTAAGTCTTCCAGGCCCTGAAGCAGCAAAACAGCTCCTACCACCACCATATTTTACTGTTGGCATGACGTTCTTTTTCTGAAATGTGGTGTTACTTCTACGCCAGATGTAATGGGACACAGACTTTCCAAAAAGTTCAGCTTTTGTATCTTCAGTCAGCATGTGGAAATGCATTTTAAAAAGCCTATGTTATCTGTATTTTACAAGAGAAACGACATGAACAATCAAAAGTTAGAAATGACGCAATGTTTTTATTACCTTACCAAGAAACCATAACGCTGTTGAACCAGACCATTGTGTAACCACGTTTGTCAGGTCTGTGTTGGTGTCACAAATAACACACATGTTTATAAAAGCACATGTTTGTCTTAAATAAGCTTTAGAACTAATGAACATTTTTTATTGTTAATTATATATAACTGTCAGCTAATTCCTGCGGGTGACAGCCAGTTACACAGAACCTCAGGGTCGACAGTACCTGTATTTGTGCTGGGACTGTGCAGTTCTATCAGTTTGGCCTCTCTAACATTGTACCTAGTTCAGCACATCGTTCAAGCACATAGATTAACAGATTAACAGTAGATTACGTTCAGATTTGAATCAGATTGTATAGTTTACTTATTTTAACAGTGAGAGATAGAATAATATAAAGAAAATAGTAGTTGACCCTCTAGCAAAACAAGACGTAGTACTTGGTGGCAAAAGCTTTGTTGGCAAGCATAGATGTCAGACATTTCTTGTAGATGATGTTCAGGTTTTCACAGTTTGCAATTTTGGTCCACTCCTCTTTGCAGATCAGCTCTAAACTATTAAGGTTTCAAGGCTGTTGCTTGGCAACTTGAAGCTTCAGCTCCCTCCACAGGTTTTCTAAGGGATTAAGGTCCAGAGACTGGCTAGGCCACTCCAAGACCTTAATGCGCTTCTTCTTGAGCCACTTCTTTGTTGCCTTGGCTGTATTATTTGGGTCATTGTCATGCTGGAAGACCACAACCCATTTTCAGTGTCCTGTCAGTAAAACACGCATTGCAAGAGAGCTTCTTTGAGAAAAGGGGAAAGACCCATTAATGAAAGTGCAGAATTGTTCATCTCCACTAATATCTAGCATTTACTGAATTGTCCTCAACAATAATTTAGATTTAACAAAAATGTAGTGCTCCATAATAAGGATTAAAAACTAGACACTGTGCTGGAGGTGTGTGTACTTCCAAACACACATCAATGTGATTAGTGGTGACACGATGACTCTTGCCATGTTTCTTGGGGACCAATACATTGTAGACTATGTAGTGTTTGGTGCCAGAAAATAGGTGGAAAGAGTTGCTTTCTGGGAATTGTAGTTCGTTAGTGGCAAGAGCATGGCTTCCAAAGAGGTGCATTCAAGTCAAAGTTAGCAAGTTTTTGCCATTCAGCTCTGAAGCCAACGTAGCAGTTGTCCCGCGTTTCCATCTGTAGTTGCAAAGCAAACACAGGAAAGGTAACAATAGCATTGCTGTTTTGTAAGTAAATTAATAACACACCCCATGTGATTGTCATGCGATGTAACGATTATCACAGAATATCTGTATTGAGATATTATTGTTATTGTGGGCTGTGTATTACATATCATATTGTATCGTGAGGTACCCTGGGATTCCCACTTCTAGTAAATGCACATTCTACAGTCAAGTTTGTTTCTATAAATGACAACTAGAGGTGACAAAATGACAAGAGGTGCCATTTTGTTTATATGCCACGGTTATAAATGAGACCCCTGTTCTTTTAGACTAATGTAGATGGACACATTTTGGACACAGTTGGCAACTGTAAACATATTATCAGCTTTTCAGAAGAGCCCCATGACAGCTGTGAAACATGGTGGTGGAAATGGTATGGTTGGGCTTGTTTTGTTGCTTCAGGCACTGGGCAGCTGGCAGTCATTGATTTAGCTATAAATTCTGGATCATATCAATGAGTGCTTGAAGATAATGTGATACACTTGTTTCAAAAATGCATCAAGCTTCTGTAGCTGTTCTGTTGCATACATCTGACATTGGATTTTATGATGGGGAAGCAGGTAAGGTTTTCTTCTGCTGGCTCTTTCATGAAGGTCATGTCTGTGCAAGCATCATTGCACAGTGGAACGGTGCACCACCACTCCTGAGTCTGTTAAATTTTCATGTTTTTTACAATGGGGATTTTGATTTGTCTTTCTGACCAGCATATGAGCAGTTCTCTCTGAGACTTTTCTTGGTCTTCCAAATTTCATTTTGACCTCCACAGTTCCCCTGAACTGCCATCTCTTAATTAAATGTCTCACTGTGGAAACTGCAAGCTGACAATGCTTTGCTATATTCTTGTAGCTTTCTCCTGCATTGTGGCCATCAATAACTTTCATTTTCAAACTCTTACACAGCTGGTTATAGGAACCCATGGTTGTTGAGTGTCCACAAGTGTGTGCACAAAAAAGTCAGAGTATTGGTAAAGCTTTGAAATTGGCACCAGCTGACATTTACTAATGAAAGCTGTTGCCATGTATCAGATCTAATGAGCTGATTAAGGTCTGAAACCTTGTAAAAACGAATCTGAGACTTTGGAACACTTAGGGTGCCCAAACTTTTGCACAGTGCCATAATATGGTATTAACATTTTTTCCATTACAAAATCACTAAAATTATATATCAAGTTGACTATTAAAAGGCCTACATATTATAGACCTAAACATTTTGTTGTGTGCAGGTTTAAAACTATGCGAGAGGTTTAATTAAAAAAAATTGCACCTGAATGCACCATGGCTTCACATCAATAAAATAATGGAGCTGGAGATAGATAGTACTTCTTTGCATTTTGTAATACATTTGAAAGATGATACAGTTAATAGGTGCTGATGGGAGTAGATCAGCCGGGATACCAAAAGTAAACCGCATTCTGCTACCTTCTCTGGGAAGAGGTTGAAGTTCAGTAGGAGAAAGTCATGAGTAGATAAAAGTTAAGAAGCAGTCCAATCTAAACTGAGAGCTTATTAAAAAATCCAGCCAATACTATTTAGCAACATTGGACACACACACATAAATAGAGAAAAAATGGTTGTAAAAAATAATTCTGTAAACTGTACATTGATATGAAAGCCTGTAAGAAATATGTAAGATAGTTTGTGGAAATAGAGATTTTTATTCAGAAGTATGACATTGACTCCTTCTCGTCTTTTAAGGCCACGTTTGTTTTGTTGCTCAGTTGACCTGTTAATGCTCGATTCAAAAATGTATTTATTCTTAGCATCTATTTCAAGGTTGGATAAAATGTAATTTAAACCGATTGTTTTCCACTTCTATCTAGCTATTCCAAATGACATATTTGCTTAATGTAAAGAAATATATAAATAGACAATCCTGTCAGTAACATGTTATGCTGCGTGTATTATTTATAATAACGACATTACTGATTATGTTGCATATATGTTGTAGTACATTAATTATATGATATTTAATATACAGTGCTGTTTATATACTGATGAATCTCATTTTAGACGGTTAATCTTTAGCAGACTGTATTATTTTCTTCCTTCTTCTAGAGATGAATGTGGGGAACGAAGAACTAAGTCATAAAAGTAAGCATTTATGTTCTGAAGCACAGAGGGAACAAGGAGAAAGCGAACGATGGAAAAAGTTTCCCAACTCCTCTGTAGCTCTGCGCATTACGTGCGAGAGGAAGAAGTGGGAGAGGAAGAGGGGAGGGCATGTGTGTACGTGCGTGTGCGCCTGTATGTGTGTGTGCGTGCGTGCGTGTATGTGAAAGGCATTTCGCAGCGTCTGCTTTTGTCTAGTTCTCTCACTAGATGCTGCTAGCTTGCCCCTTTTACTCCTCTCATTGCGCTGAATTCTTTTTGACCATAGATGTGGAGCACAGAGGATTTTCGAACGGTGGAAAATCCAGCGCTGCATTTGCCTGCAAACTGAGACCCAGATTTTTATTTTTAAAAAAGATTTCACTTCCAACTAAGGGTGTGTGGCAAAAAAGTAACATCAAAATACTTATACTATACTAAATTATACATGATAAATAACAGAGATGATTGACAAAGCAGGGGCTTAGTTATTTCAGAGGAGCAATTTGTGGGAGAATTATTGCAAAGGTTTACATAAAGATGAAGTGATAGATGAAAACGTTTGCAGTAGGTGATACAGTGAATAACCACAGCAACCTGATATCTGATACAAGCACATGTGCCTGATTCTACAAGGTCTTGTCCCTCAGTACACGTGTATATATGGGTCCTGTGGATTCTGGTTTGATGGCACTGGAATGGCAGGAACCACTAGAGGCACTGAGCAGGAGTGTGTCTAAGCCAGGGGCCCACAACCGGAGCCGGCCCTGCATGCGGCTTTTCAGCCTCCTTGTTATGGCTCCATTTGGCCTTGACAAAAGAAAAAAAAAACTTTATTATTTATTTAATAAAGTTATTTATTAATTGAATTTTTATTTATATATTATTTTATTTTTGTTTATTTTGTTGCACTGTTGTCTTGGAGTTTGAGGTGATACTTTAACATTGATTAATTTATTTATTTTTGTATTTTTTTGTCAATTTAAATATGCATCACGTCCACGTCTATAGCCCTCGCCTTTTCTTTCAGATGGTTTCTTGAGGGTGCGACTCCCACCTTAAACAAACCATGAATACATCCCCAAAAAACAAAAATCTCTGAAGAAAATCAAGTTTAAATATGCATGGACAGATTCCTTTGCCTTCACTGCCAAACTATGCTGGCTTACCTGTGTGCTTGATATGTGGCAAGAAATTACCAAACAACAAAAATGTAATGTTAAAAGCTATTTTCAAAACAATTTTCTGAAAGGTACCCAACTAAAGAAGATGGTGAAAGAGAGCGATTTCAGAAATACGGAAAGTTGGTCAGAGCAAACACCCTTTAAATAAGTGGGTCAATGAGATCGTAAGGAGGGGGAAGCCATTCACAAACGGAGAATACATAATAGAATCATTCATAAAAATAACAGAGCATCTATTCTCAAAATTCAAAAACAGGAAATTATTCCAAAAAATGTTAAAAATGTCTCTTCTTGCAAAGACCATCGTAATATTCTTTTTCAACTGTTTCCTTTAATCTTGAACAAATTGCAACAGCAAAAAATAAGTATAGTTTTTTTCATTCATGATGACTAAAATTGTTTTCTTTAACATATGCAAAAATAACGGTTTAAGGAAGAATAAAGTAATGGTAAAGAACTAATGACATGATATTACTGTACAGTTTATGCGTTTTTGCACTTATTTTATATGCTGTCTTTAATTTATTCATTTGGCTGACACTTTTCTCCAAACTGACATCCAAGGTACAGGAACAATCAAGCACTTTATCTGTGCAGGACAACACTGAAGTTGGTGCTATTATAAAGTCCAACATATGTCCTCTTAGTCTTAGTCAGTAAATACAGATGGCAAAAGCTATATTGGAACATTACTATATGGGAACCATTATCTAGGCAGATACAAGCTGAACTAAAGCACACATGTCTGATAGCTTTAGGAGCTAAGGTGGGCACAAGATCACTAAACAAAAGTTTCAGTGGTTCTGCTGGGAAGCTCATTCCTCTAGTGAGGGAGAACAAATAAAAAGTGCCTGGAATGGGGCTTAATTCCAGATTTGAGTGATCTGGAGGTTGTATCCGGGATGTTCCCATGTAGCCCTGATCCTGTAGGTGAGCATCAAGGACCATGACAGGATGCCAATCCAGGGAGAGAAGCAGTGGTGTTATTTGAGCACATCTCCGAGCTAAGCTGCTTCATTTTGAATCCTCTACGGAGGCTTGATTGTGTTTGAAGGTAGACTGGCCCACAGCGAGTTACAGTAGTCCAGGCAGGAAAGTCCCAGTGCCTTGACAGGTACTTGAGTAGCATATTCTCAGAGGTATGGCCTGATCTTTCTGATTTTGTAGCCTGCAAGACTGTGAGATTGCTGCAATGTGGTCTTTCAAAGACAACTGGTCATCAATGATCACCAAAGACTTTTAGCTGCAGTGGTCAGTGTTAAAACCAATTTGCCAAGCTGGTTAGAGATATTGTGGTGTATCACTGTGCTGGTGGGGAAGATACAGTGAGCTGGAGGTGGTGTTCCTTCATCTCCTTCATCATGCAATATCTGTGAGACATGCTGTGATTCTACAACTTTGCCATCTTCTGATGAGAAAGACAGGTTCTAAACAGCACTTCCAATGATCTTTGGAATAAATGGGAGAAGAGATAGAGAGTCTGTAGTTTGCTGCTTGCCATTATATTCCATTATGTGATATCACATATACGGTTGTTCACTGTTCTGACAATACCTATGATTTGCTCAGAAAAACCTATCATGAACATCATATTGCCCACCTCTATCATGTTTGGATGTTATGTCTGTACTTCTGTGCTGAAGACATTGGAATATTTGAGGGCAAAAAAGCTAATGAATTCTCGAGTGCTGTTAGTCATTCAGATTCTGTAATGTTTTGACAACGGATCTGCAGGGGTGGGTAGGAAAGGAAAATGCATGAGAGAGTATGAGTGAATCTATTTATATAAGCTGGACTATGAAGTGTCAGTATAGCATGCCCCTAATGGCCTGGAAGAGTAGCAGCGGGTGCAGTGAAATATTGCAGAAATGATTGAAGGAGGACAGAGGGGGAAAAGCAAGAGAGGGAGAAAGCATATTCTTTCTGTAGTCTTTCTCTCCACCTTTTGGTGTGAGGGAGAAACAGTTTTGAACATGCATGTCCAAGGCTCACACAATATGTAATTTAACGTTACTTGTAAACTGTTATTTTGATACTGGCCTTTGTTATAATTATTTGGCAGAAGACCACAAAAAGTGGAACCTTTAACATCACAGATTTTACATTGTGTAGTAGGTACATTCTAATCTGCCTCATTACTTTCAGATGAATGTCTGTTTGTGCTCTGATCATTATACATCAAACATAAATATTTTTTACATGCATGCATAACATTAACATGAGGTTTACCTGTTTTCTTTACCTCAGTAATCACTGATCTGTTTACTTCACTACAATGGCACCTGCCAGGCACCTGTCTAGCAGCAAGTAAATAGTCAGTTTTGAAGTGGATGTGCTGGAAACAGGAGCATAAGGATCTAACCCACTTTGACAAAGGCCTTATAGTGGTGTCTAGACACACAGGAGACTCCATTTTCAGGTTTTTTTTTTAGTGTTACAGGTACATAGATAGTTAGTACCTACCAAAAGTATTGCAACAAAGGACAACACATATTAATATTAATATGTAATATTATATAGACAGGTTGTGTTAATGTCATGGCTGACCAGTGTCAATATTAGGCAGGTTGTGTTAATGGTATGGCTGACCAGTGTGCAATATACCACATTTATGGAAAAGTTGAGACATTTTTTTTTCTTGAAAATGTATTTAACTGAAAAAAGAAAACATTTCTAATATTTCACATATTTCATTTAGTAAATATAAACAATTTTAGAATATCAAACAAAAAAGGTTTCCTAAAAGGGACTGTCTGCAATCTATTTCCAACTAAGCCATGCTGTTGTAATGCATACATAAAGAGGAATCCCACAAGGCTCTGTCTTAGGACCCTTAAGATTATTCACATTATATATGCTCCCATTAGAAACAGATATCTGAAATCATAGGGTTAGTTTCCACAATTCTATGTATCAGCCTATCCAGAAGACCTAAACTAAGCAAGAGGTTTGTGTATGTGATATAAAAGTTTGGATGTCACAAAACATGAACATGAAACTTGAACACTGAAAAACAGAATTCGTTCTTGGCAGCTTGGGTCCTTACTAGGACCAGGAAGTTTGACCATATTAGTCCCATTCTCTCTTAATTACTGCACATTGGCTCCCAGTTAAATTCCGTAGTGATTTTAAAATGTTATTATTAATATATAAAGCCCCACATGGCCACGCCCCTGGGTACCTTAGAGAACTTATCCCTTACTATGACCCTACACATTCTCTTAGATCACAAAGTGATGGTTATTTATTAGTTCCCAGAATTGTGAAAAGTACAACAGGAGGAAGAGTCTCCCATCCCTCCCATCTTCCTGTTAGTTTGGGACTCTGTTTTCACAAATCCTACCTGTTTAGCCATGTGTTTGGTATTTAAACTTCAGTGAAAGATGTACTTATTCTATATCCATAAACTGGACCAAAGTTAATTCTATTTTCTGTCATTTCATCTGATCATCTTCAGTGTTGAGCCTGGTCAATCTTCACCATGGCCCACCTGCACACTTGGATGCTGCCTTGCTTCCTTCAGCTTTCAGTCAGCTTGGATTGCTGACCTGTTCATCCACCACAGCACTAGGAACTGCTATATTCCTTTTAAAAACAACTTAATCAGCTGATCTTGCTGCCCTTATTAAACATTACTTTCACAAAATGTTTATTAAATTTTCAACTTCTATTTTTACTTTCTCATTCTTGTTGCTATCTGGTGACAACTAGAGAAGGATGGGTTCCACTTCCTGTTTTTTAATTTTTTTATTTTTGTCACACTTAAATGTTTCAGATTATTAAATAAAATGTTTGCAGTGCACTTGATGATGTATGGCTTGGATGCAGCTGCCATGGAAACCCATTCCATGAAGCTCTCTACGCACTGTTCTTGAACTAATCTAAGGTTGCTGTCGTTCCCAATCGCTTCCACTTTGTTATAGTACCACTGACAGTTGACTGTGGAATATTAAGTAGTGAGGAAATTTCATGACTGGACTTGTTGCTGGAATTCACTGAGCTCCTGAGAGGAACCCATTTTGACTTGGTAAAAGGTGCTTGAAGTTACATCTGTGGTCATGGAATTGATTGGAACACCTGGATTTTATTTTTGTGATGCATGAGGGAATACTTTTGGCTATATAGTGTGTGTGTGTGTGTGTGTGTGTGTGTGTGTGTGTGTGTGTGTGTGTGTGTATTGAAAAATAAATAAGAACATTATTATGGCACCCTATGGTTTCAGACCTTAATCAGCTCGTTACATCTTTGATGAATACATATATCTGATGAATGGCAACATTGTCATTAGTAAATGTAAGTCAATTTCAAAGTTTTACAAATTCTCTGACTCTTCAAACCTTGTGCACACACTTGTGGACACTCAACAATAACATGGGTTCCTCTAAGCAGCTGTGTAAGACTCTGAAAATGAGAGTTGCTCACAATGCAAGACAATGCTACAGGAAGATAGCAAAGCATTTTCAGCAAAAGTGAGTACACATATTGTGCCCAATTAGCCTTTTCCCCCTCCCTGGTGTCATGTGACTTGTTAGTGTTGCAAGGTCTCAGGTGTGAATGGGGAGCAGGTGTGTTAAATTTGATGTTATCACTCTCGCACTGATCACTGATTCAACATGGCACCTCATTGCAAAGAACTCACTGAGGTTCAGAAAAAAAGAATTATTGCTCTACATCAGGGGTGTCCAGCTCCTGATCCAGCTCCAGTGTCCTGAAGCGGTGGTTTCCCTGATCACCAGTTTGGTGATTTCCCTGATCAAGCACACCTGGTTAGACTCACCTGTTAATTGCCGGGTTCAGGGAGTGTGTTTGAGGAAGGGAACTACCAAACTGTGCAGGACACCGGCCTCCAGGACCGACTTTGGACACCCCTGCTCTACATGGCCTAGGCTATAAGAAGATTGTCAACACCTTGAAACTGAGCTGCAGCAGGGTGGTCAGGACCATGCAGCAGTTTAACTGGACAGGTTTCATGCCAGCTTCACCATGGATGACCAAAGAAGTTCAGTGCACATACTGTAGACGTATAAGTGGTGCCAGCATTGCTGCAGGGGTTGGGGGTCATCCTGCCAGTGCTCAGATCATATGGTCTCCATGGCTATTATCCCAGAAGGAAGCGTCTTCTAAAGATGATACATAAGAAAGAAAACAGTTTGCTGAAGACATTACTGGTATCATGTCCTGTAGTCTGTTGAGACCAACTCATTTGGTTCAGATGCTGTCAAGCGTGTATGGCAACAACTAGGGCCTGCTTTCCTGCATCAGGGCCTGGTCAGCCTGCAATCATTGAGGGTAAGATGAATTTCCAAGTGTATCAAAACATTCTTCAGGATAGTGTGAAAACGCCTGTACATCAGCTGATATTCTGTAGAAGTTGGATGATACAACAGGACAATGACCCAAAACACAACAGAATGGTTTCAGAAAAACAAATATATGGTTTGAAGTGGCCAGGTCAGAGTCCAGACCTCAACTCAAAATAGATGGAATGACTTGAAGAGAGCCATACATAAGACATTCATAGAATCTAACTGAGCTAAAGGAGGTACACACACACACACACACACACACACACACACACACACACACACACACACACACACACACACACACACACA
>JBBIGC010000082.1:11835089-11850883 GCA_037576955.1 Lepidarchus adonis | reverse complement strand
GTGTGTGTGTGTGTGTGTGTGTGTGTGTGTGTGTGTGTGTGTGTGTGTGTGTGTGTGTGTGTGTGTGTGTACATTTGCTCATACATGCATAGTGTGTCTGATTGGTGTTCAAGGAAGGTGTTATTCATTTTGTGAGGTCTGCATGGAGAATACTTATGTCTCTATGGTCTTTGCGAAGGTGTCCTTGCCGTAGGGTAGAAGGTACAATGCACTGCTTACCTTCAGCAATCAGCACACTCCTGAAGACACTGAAGCTCTCCTACCTGCTTCAGTATCTGTTTGGAGAGCAAAAGAGCTTAGCTTAAGAAAAACTACATCCATTCAAAAAGCTCCTGAGACTAAAATACCATTATGTTTGTGTGGATGGATTGCTGGTTATTTTGCACTCTAGTATGTTGGATTATGGGAAAGTAGTTCTGCAACAGTATTTAGTTGTCTTCTCCGTCAGTTTGGAATAAATGCTGTTAACTTGCATGGCTTACCCTGCAGGAATGATGCAGCGCAATGTGAGTAAAAAAAAATTTGTATTTGTATGAATTTTAAAACTGTACCACCTGTGCTATTAATTATGGGCTGAATTAGCATAAACCACTGTTGAATATGCATCACTTTTGAGCCCTCAGAAGACTTTGCATGATAAACTGCTATGCTAATGTGCTAAATATAGCAACATACACTATACTTTTAAAAACACATTAAATGTAACACATTTTAGAGAGATACATCCTGAAGTTCATGATTATTTTAGCAAGACAATGACAGATCTACTGTACGTGCTGTAATACTGTAGCTTCATAGATAAAGCCAGCAGTCCAGGTCTGTCTAGCTTGTCCTTGGCTAACATAAATTAAATGTCTCTTACATGTATTTGAGCTTTGACTTGAATATAAATTATTATTTTAAATCTTATTTTAAAGACTAAACCTAACCCTAACCATTGTCAGTGGTGGATTTAAGTTTTATATTCTATTTTAAGGAAAGTATTAAGTAACATTGGTGGTTGCTTAGGCTGACATCTTGCCAGGCGTTGTGTGATAGCAGTCAGATTTCTATTGTACATCACATCAATGATATTATGCCTCTGTTTGTGTTGATCTTATAGACCCTCTGACTCTAATTCCAATTCTGGTTATAGTATTAAACTTATCCTTAATATTGTTGATAATGAATATGTTTCACCAGAGGGTTTGTTACCATTTAAAGTATCGCAAATAATACAGTTAAACCATGTTAGCTTGCCCCCTGTTATCTCTCGCCATGAAAATGTGCAGGAAAGATTTCCTTCCATGTATTTACCCCCGTTATGATAGCTTGGCAACCACGCCTCTCACCAAATTTAGAGCCCGGACCAATAGGGGCGAGCTATCAAGGTTTGACTGTACATTGAGGACTATTTATTAATTTCATATGTAAAGAATATGGGGTAAAGTGTACACATTTATCAAGAGTTTTATACATGGAGTAGTCAGGAAGTGACTATGGGTATTGAGATGGTTCATATACCAGGACAGAAAATGAGTGTGTGGTCCTGAGTTGGAATGTAAGCAGCATGAATGAATCTAATGATAGCTAAATAGAGGTAGAAGTATAAATTACTTTCTTTATTGTGGCGTAGTTTGGTTCAGTAGGGTCATGTCACTAGAATTCTTTCACATAGACAGTGTCTATGTGAAATGTATCTGTTTTCTCACTCACTCACTCACTCACTCACTCACTCACTCACTCACTCACTCACTCACTCACTCTCTCACACACACACACACACACACACACACACACACATCTAAGACTGCATACGGTCTGTCTAATAATTGCATTAATTTTCAGAAAATTAAAAGCAGAGTGTGTAGAAGTATTAATAGATTCATGGATTTCAAATAGGAAAATGTTATTCTGCAAAACATAAATATAAATAATATAAATAAATAAATTTAGAATTTGACAGCAATACATTAAGAAATTAGGGACAGAGCATCATTTACCACTGTAAAATATCACCATTCCTTTTTATAACAGTTTTTAATCCTTTAAAATGTTCTGCAAATGGAATTTATGTTCATTTTTGCTCCATGCAAGACTTCAGCTGCTCAACAGTCTTTGGTCACCATTGTCTCTATTTTCCTTTCCTTTACATTTCAATATTTTCAATAGGAGACATATCTGGACTGCTGCCACACTGTTGTACTACATCCAGAATGAGGCCCAACACAGTTCTGCGTGAAAAAGGACACCACCTTTCACAAACAGGGGACAGGGGACAACAAACTACTTTTTTCACATTACAAAATCAAACTCGATAGTACTATCTCCTCCATTCGATTTTATTTCTTCTATTACATTTATTTTATTTTTATTCTACTACACTATTTTATATTTTTTAAATTATTCTATTCTACTGTTCTGTGTCTCTGTGTGTCTCTGTGTGCTGTGGCAGTCAACACAAACAATTTCCCCCCGGGATTAATAAAGTTTTCTGATTCTGATTCTAAAGGCAAAATGTGTCTCTCCTTCATCTAAAAGAAACACGTCCATGTCAAGAGGACCTTCACGCTCATACCATGACAGATGTCTACTGTAACTTACACCGCAATGTAATTGCAAGTTTTGCATTATGAAACAGACATTAACATTGGGCTAGGCTAACAATGTTTTAGTTGTTGTATTCTTTTATCTTATTCAAGCTATTATATTTTATTTTATTCTATTTTATTGAGAGAGAAATTCTTGATTCAATTCTCCTGGTGTCTTGCACATAGAGTGAATAACAATAAAAAATAATTGAATCTTGAATCTAAATGTGGAACCAACACACCATCTAATTTGCTGTCCATTGTGGACCTAAATTGGCAATATGTATCTACAAGTTTTTTTAAAAAACCTTCCCATTTGGTGTTACCCAGACCGGCTACTACTGGGGACTCCCCTTTTTTGAGGGCGTTTGTCCATCATATACGGTAGTAAAATGTAATGTAATGAACGCCTTCTAAATGCTTTTTATGGTAATACTGGACTCCCACGAGAGACACTGGCATTCACTATATGCGCACTGCTCATTCATGTTGCATGTTGCTGCATGCTGCATGACGCTAGCATGTCGCCAGCTGTTAATAAAGGCTCCACAGCATCATTACATGCGTGAGCTAATAGTGAGAAAACAGTGGCAGCGGCAGTGACAGCAGCAGCAGTGACAGCAGTAGCAGTAGCAGCAGTAGTAGCAGTAGTAGCAGCAGTAGCAGCAGAAGTAGCAGTAGTAGCAGTAGTAGCAGCAGTAGCAGCAGAAGTCGACATGAACACGTACTTTAAAAAGTGCCTTTTTCTACATATAAATGTCATACAAAGGCGTAATATTTTCAAATTATAATCTGATTGCGTGTGAAAGTTGATGGAAATGTAGCTGATTTCCTGAAATTGCAGTCCCCAATATCGATTCAAATTGCATTGCTACAAATTAAGCTACCAAAAATGATCAAATCATTGGCTAAAATAATCGCTGTAGAGTTGTAGTGTGAACACATCCAAGATACTTAAAGGATGCGCCAAGCTCAGATCATATACAGTACAAAAGTAGCCTGGTAATCTACTATTTGTTTCAACATTAGCAATCATAAACGCAAACGTCTGGAGTTCGCTAAGTGGTACTGGGACTGTGTGCTTTGGTCAGATGAGACCAAGATGGAGCTTTTTGCCAACAAACACTAAGTGGGTCTGGCAGAATAGCATGCAGAAAAGCAGTTCAAATGAAACTAAATGTTAAATGATAATTAAAATGGCTTGAAATTTTCTTCATGAGGCCTACAGGCAAGAAAACACTATAAATAGTGCAGTCTTCCATTACAGTAATGAGTGACTGTTTAGCCAAAGTGTATTACTATTTGTTTCAAGGTGTAAGGGTTGGGTGTAGGAAGTATGCACAAGGACAACCACAACACTGACATAAATTTAATAAAGACAAAGTAAAAAACAAAACATAATAATCACAGCATAGAAAACCAAAGAATTAAACAGAGAAGTAAACAGCCGACATAACGGTAAACAGAACAACATAAACAGAAAAACAACTAAGACAGAACAAGAAAAAGAATAGCAAAATAAATTAACAAAAAAAACTAGTAGTGGTATACACAAGGTGATGAGGAAATTAATTTTGTGCCCAAAACTACATACTACCATACTACAAACAAATCAGTCAGTGTCAATAGGATTAGTACTTTCTGGTACAGAAGGAACCACGCGTGATTTAAATACATGGTGAATGGTCCAGATAGTTTTGCTTTTACGTGGCAATTCTGCGATCAAACTAAAATACTTAGCATGACATATGTACAGTGGAGGAAATAATTATTTTGGCCCCTTGCTGATTTTGTAAGTTTGCCCACTGACAAAAAAATGAACAGTCAGTAATTTTAATGGTAGATTTATTTTAAAAATCCAGAAAATCACATTTTATGAAATATATTAATCAATTTGAATTTTTATTGAGTGACATAATATTTGATCCTGTAGCAAAACAAGACTTAGTACTCGGTGGCAAAACCCTTGTTGGAAAACACAGATTTCAGATGCTTCTAGTTGATGATCAGGTTGTCTTGGCTGTATGCTTTTCCTTGGTTGGTTGTCGTTGCCGTACTGGAAGACCCACCTGCGACCCATCTTCAGTGTCCTGGCAGATGGTAAGAGGTTGTCACTCAAGACTTTACGATACATGGCCCTGTCCATCCTCCATTGATGCAGTGAAGTTGTCCAGTGCCCTTAGCAGAGAAACATCACAAAAGCATAATGTTTCCACCTCCATGCTTGACAGTGGTGATGGTGTTCTTTGGGTTATAGTCAGCATTTGCCTTCCTCCATACACGGCAAGTTGAGTTGAAGCTTGATCTTGGTCTCATCTGACCACAGAACCTTCTCTCAAGCACTCTCTGAATCAATCAGGTGTTCAATGGCAAACTTCAGATGGGCCTTCACATGTGCCAACCTTTTGTCTCCTTGTTGGATGTCATCACTCTGCTTGCTGTCATCACTTCAATTTCCTGATGTGAGCAAAGATTATAATTATTATATTATTGTGTTTACATGAAGTTTATTTAAAATTCAAATTTAAAATTTTGAATGAAACTGCCCAATGATTACTAGGTATAATTGAATTGCTTCATAGATCACACAAAAGCTTCCTTTCTTTTATGCAGTCGGATGGTGAACCCAGTAGCAGTGTAAAGGAAAACAACAACAATGTAAATATACAATGAAAAGAATACTGAAAAAATATAATATACAATAGTATACAATCTACTGTCTACAATATGAGTATGTGATATGGATTTATATTTATAAATATAGGATAAGTGTTATATATATATATAATGTGTGTGTGTGTATGTAAGTATAGTACATATAAAAATAATATGCATATACTATATGTAATTATAAATATATGTATGAACCTATACATGTGCATAAATAGTTTTATACTGAAATCCATCAAGTGTCGCTACAAAACATCTAGGTTACAGATTTGTTCAAGATTTGAACGCGCTGAAGATTTGAACAAGGCCTTACATTACTCAGCATTAAAAAACATCTGATGTAAAGGCTTAATGTGATTGCTTTAACCTGCCACTATTTGTACCTTAATTCTTCTTAATTCATCTACCAATGTTCTTCCGTGCACTTCATTTCTAAACTCCAGTAATTGCTGAATAACTGAACTAGCTATTGCTTTCTTTGTGTGTAGAGCTTGTTGGCCCAAAAGCAATGTGGCACAGTTTTTTCCAAGGCTCTTGCAAAATACCAACCCCAAACTGTGGGGTTCAAACCGCAATTTTAGCGTCTTCTCCTCCCCACAATTGGCCTCCCTTTATCTTCACTATCTTTCCCAGTGCTGCTGCATTCCTCTTTTCCTCTTCTTCCTCTGTGTTCGTTATCTAACTCAACGGATTCTTCTCAGCACTGCTAAGAGAAACCAGTTTTCTGTTTTCCCCCTTCCACCCCTCCTCTCCCTTCCTCGGGTATTTGTGCTCGTGCGTGTGCGTGTATCCGCTGCCTCGCTCTGCTGCGCTCTCTCTCTCTCTCTCTCTCTCTCTCTCTCTCTCTCTCTCTCTCTCTCTCTGCTGGCTCGGCTTTCACGCGCGCCTCCCCCTCCCCCTCCCCCTCCCCCTCCCTCAGGGGAATAAAGGTCATTGCGCAAATGATTACTCAGACCTCGGTCGCCATGGAAACGCGGTCATGTGACAGGGACAGGCACGCATTGAGCACAACAAAGGAGCCGATTAGTAAGCCAGCGATGGAAAGCTATTGCCCAGCTCTTCGATGCTACTTTCTCCATGTTTCTTTCGCTCGCACTCTATACCTAACTGGGGTAGAGACTGAAAAAGAAAGCCTGTCAGTGTGAATCTCCACGCGTCTCAATGTCTAAACCGATGGCATTACCGTTTGAATTGGTATTTTTAAACCAGAATTACTTCATACTTGGTGCTTAGTGCTCAGTCAGAAGCTTTAAATTTACATTTTAGAACATCTAATGTTTCTTTTTAGGGTGTGGTATGTTAATCTAGTTTTTAAAAATAAAAATTACTTTCATACCTGTAGCATTTAGTCCATTTGAACCAAACCATAGTGCATAAAAACCCTTGATTCAGTTTGGGTAAGTGTGAACACAGAAATCGCATTTAGAGAAAAAGCTTTAACAATGGAGAGGTTCATTTGTGGTTCAGCCATGACCCGAGTTTGAACTGAACAAATGATAAGAAAAAAACATTAACATTTACAGTTAGCATATGGTTGTGGCCTTGTTGAGGGCAGCAGTTCTGTGAAACAATGTTATTTTTAAGACGTTTCCTTGAAACATGCATTTTGCTTGTACAGAGACCATATAATCACCACTGTTTGGAGATAAAACCCATTCTCCAAGTGCTTAGCAAGGTTATAGACAAGCACTGAACGCAGAATGCTTTCTTGGTCCATCTCCAGACACTAAGCGAGCTGATGGGCCATTCTGACATGGGTTCTAGTGATGCATTTTAGCTTGTTTGGAAACCAAAGAGAATATCTTATACCAACTCATCAACTGATTGAATGAACTATAGGTGTGAACAGTCAGATTCATTCATTTAGGATGATTCATTAGGGCTGGTTGTGTCCAAGAATGTATTCAACAGAGAACGGTCTTAGTTAACTTGGAAGTGGAATTATCACCTGCAATTCCACACACTTCCAAAGTATTGTTAAATGCTTAAAACTAGTTTGCCAGTTAATCAGTTTTTATTTAGCTACAGATAAGTAACAAAGGAAAAACTAATAAGCGAAAAGAGAAACATAAAGAGTATGAAATCTTTCTCATAGGTGTACTGTAGGACATAGTTAAGCAAAATCTTTCCATGTTCTTTATCATGTATACACATGTCGAGCAGATGCAGATGACTTTGATTATGGATCAAAATGGTGGAGAAGGTCTAAATGACTCATTATTGAAGTTATACAATGTGTACAGGAAAAAGCAGCTGTTTCTCAAGTGACAGAGAATGGCAAAGCCAGGCGTGATCAAATAGGAATATTAGGGATTTTATGTTGGGGTTGCATTTCTTTACAAAGTTGAATGAAAATTCCCGAGTTCCATGGTGCAAAAAAAAAAATACAGGCACTGGTCTGCAGTCTTCATCATATTCTCCTCAAATGGGAAAGTGCATTTGCCAAGAAAATTGTACATGCATGAATGCTTGACTACTACCATTAAGTGATCCAGTGGCTTTGTTATACTGTAAGCATTTTGCTGGCTTCGTTTGGATGTATTTACATTTCATTTAAAGGTTTAAACTCTTATCCTGAGTAACATACAAAAGTGCTTTGTTGTCCACTTAGAGACTGAATCCCAGTAGCACAAATATATTCGGATCTGCCGATTAACTAAGACACTTCCAGGGTTTAGAAAAAAGTTCAGAAGTAGCAAATACTATAAGTGTAATACAAGATATTTTAATGTGTTTAATTAATATTTGTTCAGATGCTTTAAATGTATTAAAATCATGCCTCAATTAAAAAACAAAATCTAGAGATGCATTTCCTTCTCGTTTGTAGGCAAAGTTGTTGAAAATGTTGTGCTCACTCACCTTTAGATTTTTGGTAACATCACAGCATGGAAACTTAGTAAAGGTTATAAATTATATTTACCTAAACTTGGATTTGCATATATATTGGCTCTGATGCTTAGGACAACTTTGGTGCCTTAGACACAGTTGATCACATAATTCTTGTTGTCAGACACAACAACTGGACAGAGGTGGACAGTAACGAAGTACATTTACCTGAGTACTGTACTTATGTACAGTTTTTGAGTGTCTGTACTTCACTTGAGTAGTCTTTTTTTGGAAACTTTTAACTTTCACTTCACTACATTTAAAAGACAAAACCGTACTTTTTATTTCACTACATTTTGGTCAAAGTTCTCATTACTCGTTACTTTCAGAGTAACTTTAGAGAACGAGTTTATTGTGGAGCCCTGTAGTGTGAACCCCTATGTGAGACTGTGCAACATAAAAAACGAGTGAACTGCGAGCCTCCAAATACACTACAGTACAGGAAGCGTGGGGTAGATCGCATATCATTTTAAAATAAGGGTGTAAGCCAATCATCCATCCCCACTGTATTTGAGACTTCTTGTAACAAGTGTCACTATGCATGCTCGGTCAATCGCACAAGTTAGCGGCTTCCAATTTATTTCTCCTAAAGAAAAAATGAGTGAGGGAACTGGACCAAGTATGAAACCAAAATCAGACTGTTCATTAAAACACTGACTACCCACCAAAAAGCTAAGAGTTAAGAAAGAAAAAGCAAGGAACTATTTCCGGACTATGCAATTACATTTAGTTTAAGAGTTTAAGTCATCATCGGAGTAAGGTTATTGCCTATATATAATATTTATATTATTTTTATTTTTGGTAGATCCTTTTGGTTATTTTTAACTCACAGGCCACAAATGTGTAGCACATCTTTTACTTGTGCTTTTAATACTTTAGTATTTTTGGAAGCAAGTACTTTAGTATTTTCACTTAAGTAAAATTTTACTGTATGACTCACTTGTATTGGAATAACATTTAACTAGTGGTATCTGTACTTTCACTTAAGGAATGAAGTTTGTTTGTCCACCTCTGCAACTGGGTAGGACTTTCTGGTTTAAATCATACCAGAAATGTCAGGGACTTTTTTGTTGCACTTGGCAGCTATAACTCTGATTGAACCTCAAAAACAGCTAAATTCAACAACTTAATGACAGCAGAGCATCCCATTCATGCTTAATTTGTCTCCAGCCACCTAAACAAGCTCAATGGCCTTATTACAGGCCTCCCCAGAATGCTACTATCAGAGTATGAACAAAAACAAAGAGGCATGAACATATTATTTCAGTAGATCACCACACTGCATCGCCAGTTCCAATAGATTTAGATTTCAAAAGTTTAATGGGAATTGGTGAATGTAATCATACGTTATATGCATGTGTTTAAAGTTAGTGATATACTTGGACATAACTACTTAGCATGTGGCATCCATATTGTTTACGAAATTATATATTTGGAAAAAAAATTACCTTCAGACTCTCACCTAAAAACTTTGGCATAGGTATAATAATACAGTAAGTAATTATGACTTATTGGCAAAAGTAGGTTTTGCATAATATAAAAAAATGAGCTAAATTTAATGTTAGGAGCTTAATGGTCCAAACTGCAATTTGGATTTCATAAATGGACAACATGAAGAAATATTTTTGTCTTGGACTCAAACAGCAAACATCGTCTACCATCTGGCATATATTGGTTCCTCTATGTGCCTGGGTATTGGTGGCCATACTGCACATTTCCTGACTCATGGTCTTTGCTGCCCATGCTGGAAAATCATAAAAAAATAAAGAAGACAAATTCAAATATTTTCTAGGTGGTTTTAGCAACTATGGAACAACAAATAATTGTCTTTGGCCTTTTTTTTTAACAGACAAATGATAAAACAGGTCACTTGAAAAAAGATAACATAAAAGGTGGACCCTTGGGAAATTGAATGAAGACATTTGGTCTAGAATGGGACAAAGTTGAACCACAGTGCAGCAAAAAAAAAAAAGAATCACTTCTTATTGTAGATCTCTTACCACAATTAATCCAGAGCTGTAATGAAGCAGGGTGAAATGGCATTTAGCCATTATGTGGCCCACTGCTAGAACTGACTCCCCATGGGGATCTGGTCTGCTCCATCTGTAGCTACATTTAAAAAGTGGCTAAAAACAACGTTATTCTACACAGGCTTTATTTGATTTGATTTATCTTTGTCTTTTATGTTTTATTCTTTTTTATTCTGCACTTTAATGTTGCATTTTATGTTTTTATGCTATTTATTAATATTTTATGTTATTTTACTTCTGTAAAGCACATTCAATGACCTCTGTGTATCTTAATATAATATAAATAAACTTGCATTGCCTAATCAATTTTAAATCATTTTAAGGGTTCAGATCCTGAATACTTGACCAACAGAATTTATGTTGTTCATAGTTAATTCTATGACTGATTCTACTATTAGATTTAAATGGCTTTCCATATTTGTTTTCTGACTGAAGTTCTGTCATGTGAGGTTTGACCACTAGGCAGCACTTGTTTTGTTTTGTGTCACATGTTTGGTTTACGTTTACGTCATATGTCATGTCAGCTATATATTGTTTGTATCCCTGTCCCTTCACAGCTGTGGCTCATTGTTTTGTATATATATTCTGGCTTTTGGTTCAATCTGTGTCAGTTCTTGTATCTGTCCTTTTACCTGTTGTTTTGTCATTAGTGTGCTTTGTTATACTGTTTGTTATTTTGTTATTTCATTTGAATATATATAATAAATAAATGTCCTTGCACCACCTTCGCGATTACTTTCATGGAATGCAAATCAGGAAAATGTTGCTCTTCCTATTTAGAAATACATCTGAGAAAGGAAGATTCATATGGGGATTTTAGATATTTAGGTTTTTAGTATTTAAAATTTCCTAAAATAACTAAATAAATAGGAACCCAAATATTTCAACTCAGGATACCTCAGATTCTTCTGATCGATGTGTGTGTGTGTCTAGATTTGACTTAGTGTGTGCGCATACTAAGTGTGTGCACATGTATGAAAACTGCTCACATGTGCTATGTGTATGTGTGTGTGTGTGTGTGTGTCTGGTATATCAGATTGCCTTTGAAGGAGCAAAAGGCGCGTGAGAGGGCCCTACGTTGAGTCTGAGCACACATACACTATTATGACTGCACAGCTGTTTCTAAAACTCAGCATCCAACTAAGAGGCCTGTGGCTTATTTCAAAGGGGTGGTGGTGGGATACTGTATGGCTTGTGATTTCCAGTGACTGACAAATACTCAGAAGGCCCTACAAAAAATTAGAACCAGCAAAGATTGGCTGAATATTTAGGACATGGGCCAAACAGTTAGCATGGTTTACCAAACAAACACTGGAATCGCATTTGCAATTGTTTATCTACATGTTCTTTTGTTACTATGATGGACAAGGTGACTTAGTACTCTAGTTTGTTTAATGTGCAAATAATAAATTCCTCAGACTGCAGGCTTTCAGTAGTTTAGTAATTCAGTAACTCAGCACATGTATAATCTGTGAAGTGCTATGAGCTATTCATGAAAGCTATGTAGCTATGAAACTAATATACAAGGTACTATACAGTAGAGGAAATAATTATCTGACCCCTTGCTGATTTTGTAAGTTTACCCACTGACAAAGAAAATGAACAGTCTATAATTTTAGTGGTAGGTTTATTTTAACAGTGAGAGACAGAATATCAAAAAGAAAATCCAGTAGCCCTGCACAAGGTTGGAATGGGCAACAAAACCATAAGCAAGAAGCTTGGTGAGAAAGAGACAATTGGTGCAATTGTTCGAAAATGAAAGAAACACAAAATGACCATCATTCAACCTCGGTCTGGTTCTTCACGCAAGATCTCACTTCGTTAGGTAAGGATGAGCATGAGAAGGGTAAGAGATCTGCCTGGAAGTACATGGGCGGAGGTTGTTAATGATCTCAAGGCATCTGGGATCACAATCACCAAGAAAACCATTGGTAACACACGCCGCTGTAATGGATTAACATCCTGCAGTTCCCACAAAGTCCCCCTGCTCAAGAAGGCATATGTGAAGGCCTGTCTGAAATATACCATTGAACACCTGAATGATCCAGAGAGTGTTTAGGAGAAGGTTCTGTGGTCAGATGAGACCAGAATTGAGCTCTTTGGCCTCAACTCGCCATGTTTGGAGGAACGCTTCAAATACTGACTATGACCCCAAGAACACCATCCCATAGTCATGGTGGTGGAAACATTATGCCATGGGTTTCTCTGCTAAGGGCACAGGACAACTTCACTGCAATGATAGGAGAATGTACAGGGCCACGTAACCTTCTTCCCTCTGCCAGGACACTGAAAATGAGTTGCGGATGGATCTTCCAGCCAAACAATGAGCCGAAGCTTCGAGTTGCCAAGCAACAGCCTCAAAACCTTAATGATTTAGAGCTGATCTGCAAAATGCAGTGGACCAAAATTCATCCTGATATGTGTGCAAACCTGGTCATCAACTACATGAAACCTCTGACCTCTGCTTGCCAACAAGGGTTTTGCAACCAAAAGTTTAAGTTTATATTATATTTTATATAATGTGATTTTCTGGATCTCACTTTTAAAATAAACTATTCATTGAAATTATAGACTGATTTCTTTGTCAGTGGGCAAACTTACAAAATTAGCGAGGGGTCAAATAATTATTTCCTTCATTGTACTAGAGCTTGCCTGAATTGTTTGAATATTCAAGGAATTGTTACTTACAATATTAAAGCAATGATATTATGAATGAACTCGCAGATGATATTGATTCTCATATTACAATGGCACCTGTCAAGGGGAGGATTGTCAAAGGCAGCAAATGAACAGTGAATTTTTTTAATTGATACAGGAAGCAGGAAAAATGGGCCAGTGTAAAATCTGTCAAAGTATCTCCAACATAGTAGTTCCAGTAGTAGTAGGCTTCCAAAACTCACTAATGCACATGTGGAGTGAAGGCTAACTCATCTGGTCCAATCCCACAGAAGAGCTAATTTAGCACAAATTGTTACTGTGATAGAAAAGTGTCAGAACACGCATTGCATCACAGCTTGCTGAGCATGGGGCTGCTTGACCAGTGTCAGATATCTTATTATACCTACAGTGGTCTTCTGGATTCCTTGCTTCAATGGCTCAAAGCTGTTTTGTGGGCAGAAAAGAGACAAACAAAATATTAACTTTAACGTTACGGCTGAGCAGTGTATACTGGTATATAATACCTCTTTTAGTATTTGGAAGCTTTGTCTTTTGTTTTGCCTTTTCAATCATTTAAGAAACTTTTAAACAAAGTGAAAAAATCAAATACTCATTAATCAATCAGTAGTTTTGACTGAGTAGAGACAGGGAGGTGGTTGATAGACCTGGACAGTCGTTTTGAGCAAAAGGGTCACAGTTTCCCGTCCTGTCCCAGGCACAGCTGAGGTACCATTTAGCAAGGGACTGTTCCACCACATTTGTTGTAACTTCATTAGTGTTATAACTTATTGTTCAGTATAACCAATTTAATAACATGGATTTTGTTATATACATTTGTTTGATGGTCACTTAGAGACTAGAGTTCCCATGAGCCTCTGAACCAAGGGAAGCGGATATTAGAAGACTCGCGGAAAGAGAAAGTTATGTTATGCTAGTTAAGCCGACAGCCAGAGAAAGACAATTAAAGGGGCCATTATTTGCCGTCAGTGTTGTAAATTTATCTTTAATAAAGAACTTTCATTTTCCATAATCTAACATCCTGTCCATTTTTGAAAGGAGAATTTGCTACAACATCCCTGGGTGCTGTTGATAGCGGTCACATTTTGTCGTGATGCACATTGTGTGATGAGATATGGTCATAATGGCAAATAGTTACTTTCACTCAGTTTAGTTGATTCCTATTAGATACGAACTGGTGTAAATTTACACATGTTTTACATAAAAGTGAAATGAATAATCAAACCTGAATAACAATAACACTTGTGTAAGCTTTCCAAAGACACTTTGGTTACTGTGGTATTAATCTTGGAACACTAAGTGGCAATTGAGTATATTTTGCACTATAGTTAACCTTTAACCTTTTCAGAACATCCTGCAATTATTTATATTTAATTCCCAGGTAAATAAATTAAATAAAGAGCATTGCAGTGTTTCATTGCAGGCCGCTGTGTGGTGAATAAAGGCCGTCTGTACATCTGTGTGACTAAGTCTGGTGTCCCTGGTGGCTTGCGTGATTGACTGAGTGACGGAGTGACCAGTCTGAGTGCCTGTCCTTCAGGGAGACGGGCAGGGGAAGGCTCAGGTGGGGGCCTGTCCCTGCAAAAAGCCAATTTAGCAATGCTGAGCCTACGGTGAGGGACAATAGCCAGAGCCTATTCAATTTGAGTTGCCAGATTTGCCCCAGAGTCACCTGCCATGGGACATCTGGGAGAGGATTCTGGAAGCAGGAGAGTGGGAGGGACATCTCAGATTGAGTGACATGTTGAAGGTGATTGACACAGAGGAGGGGTCAGATAAGCGTTGGTTCTTTATACTTGAATAGTACAAAATGCTGCAGCAAGACATATACACACATGCACGCACACGCACAAAAAAACCCCTAACACACAAACAAACACGCACGCACACGTAAAAGCATACCGGCTCACACTTTGGTCAGCATTTTTTCATCATAACACAAATCCTAAAAAAATATAGATAAGTAAACATGAGCTATGTATTATGGTCTGTATTGTGCAGTTGGTCACGAACCCTTCAATGCCAGAATTTTGATACTGCCGTGATAGACCTAGTCACCACCAACAACAAGGAAGCTTACAAAGAAAAGGTTGAGAAGCTTCAGAACTTTAGCTGCAAAATCTCACACTAAATTCCAAGAAAACGAGGAACTGTTTCTGGACTTCAGGAAGCAGAAACTCCGTGATCACTATCAGCATCAGTGATGGCCTAGTGGTTAGGAATTTGCCCTAGTACTAACCACTAGGTCCCAGGTTCAAATCCCAGCCCGGGCACCACTGAGGAACCCTTGAGCAAGGTAGCCTCCCCCTTCACTGCTCCCCGGGCGCTGTTGATGGCTGCCCACTGCTCCATGTGTGATGGGTTAAAAAATCTGAAGAAGCCAAAATTCCCACAACAGGTACTGGTTATCTTCTACAGGTGCACCACACAATCTGTCTTTACATACTGCATCACAATATGCTACTTTAGCTGTACCTCTGAGAACAGGAACACATCATCAAAACAGCTCAGAGAATCACTTGCACCCAACTCCCAAAACTGGATACTCTTCAGCTGCTGTAGCAGGAGGGCAGAGAACATTTTACCCTTCTGCACTATGTCCCTGCAGAACCACCCTAAAGAACATTTTTAATCCAAACCAATCAGCTTACTGAACACAGCGATTATTGTCCCATGTATAACAAAAATGTAATTGAATACTGTATTATTTATTCTCTATTACATCAATTCTAATATTTTAATTATAATTTATTAATTCTTCTTTTCATGCACAATAGCAATACAAGATTGTCTACCTTTATTTGTGTGTACCGTATATCATCTAACAGTAGCCGGGGCTACTATTTAAAAAATTATTTTGATGACCAGGCGTTTAATAGAGACAGGCGTTTGTTGGAGACAGGCTATTATTCTCCTCACAGACGGAACAGTGTTGGTATTTAAAATATCACGCCCACAAATC
>JBBIGC010000082.1:11819155-11834989 GCA_037576955.1 Lepidarchus adonis | reverse complement strand
GAGTGAAAAGAGAAGAGGTCCAAGCACTGATCCTTGAGGGACACCCGTAGTCATCTGGAGAGGAGCCGATACTTCACTTCTCCAGGATACCTCGTAGGACCTACCTGTGAGATAGGATCTAAACCTCTGGATCTAGATGTAAGTTACTCTGAAATGTATGTATGCCAAAATGTTGGCCAATGTTTTTCCTAGCAAAAACTAAATTATACAAACGAAAAACAAACATTCAAACAATGGTAAGTTGTAGCAAACTACTCAGATTTTGTCAAATTCAGAGCATCGTTTGTACATGTGTGAAAAAACAGATTGTTTGGATAAATGTATAAATTTATTGCTGTATAATAAAACTACAAATTACTCAGTCATTTCCATCCTGCCTATTTTCAGTTATCCACTGTAATGTAATATAGTTCAGCAGGCAAGGTTTAAATCTAGAAATTTGACCTTACAAAACTGTGCATTCATCTTTGGTCAATGACCTGGTCAATGACCTTCTGGTCAATGACCTGAAGATCTGAATGACCTGAAGATATACACTACTCACAAAAAGTTAGGGATATTTGGCTTTCAGGTGAAATTTATAGAAAACAAAAGGTTCACACTAAAGTGATATATCATGAAGGTATGGCATTTAAGTAGAAGCATACAATGGTAATTTCATCATCTATACAATAATTGAAACTGATGTTTTAGTAAATTGAGATAATTGAAACATTGTGTCGAATTCTTTTAGGAAGAGGTCAGATAAATAATTATTTATAAGTCTGAGCACACAGATAGAATCTGTGTAAGGGGTTATAAATCAGGACATGAATGGGCATGTCAATTAACATGTAATGTTCAGAGTCATATGATATGACGCATATTGGCGTATATTTGTACGTGAGTAAATGAGATGTTGCTCTGTTTCGTTACGTTAGTGCATCAATGTTTTGTTTTGATAACAAAGTTTTTGTTTTGGAGACAGTTACAGTGATTCAAATGTGTCAAAGGGCTTAACATGTTCTGTGACCCCAGATTTAGCAATTCTGTGACCCCAGAAACAACAAAACTAAAACCAACAGTAGTGGTGAGTATACCGCAACAAAATGTCAATGTCTCAATAACGTGTCATGTGCCCTTCAGCATCGATTACAGCTTGACAGTGACATCTCATGCTGTTCAAAAGTTGCCTTATTTCCTGCTGAGGCATTGCATTTCCACTTCTTCTAGCAGTGCGGCCCTGAGGCCATTGTGATTCTGGGGTACAGAGTTACGAGCCTCTACACGGCAACTCAGCTGATCCCATAAATTTTCTATGGGATTCAGGTCTGGAGAAAGCGAAGGCCATTCCATTCGATGCAACCCAGTCTCAGCTGCTCCCTAATTATGCAAACTTGATTAGCTGGAGCATTGTCAGCATGAAGATGGATTTAGGCCTGTGTTGTTCATCCAGGGGCACAATGACTGGATTAATTATGTTATTTAGATAGTATGGGCTTGTCACTGTACCATTCACAAAGTGTAGGGCAGTTCTATATTGACTAGACACACCTGCCCACACTGTAACACCACCATCACAGGTGACAACAGTAGTCGATACAGTACATAGAGATCTCCTTGATGTCTTGAGCATTGTTGTTGGCCATCATTTATTTTAATTGTGGATCAACTTTCATCAGAGAACAGCACTGAGGCCCCCTGCAAGACGATGATGCTTGTGCATGGTGTGGTCAGGTACCCTTGCAGGCAGACCACACTGATGTACACGGTTTCGAATTGCCTGACATGAGATTTGCCTCTCACCTCCCTTAAATGTACTTGGAGTTGAGTGGCATTCATCATCTGGTTCCACTAAGCACTATTGACAATGAAGTGGTCATCAATGTGGGATGTCGCCAAAGGATGTCCACTTCCGTGGATTTCTGTGACTCTTCCAGTCTCTCTGTATGTCTGTTGCAAACTGCTGACGACACTCTGTGACACTCTAAGCTCATTAGCCTCTTCCATCTGAGAACATCCTGTTTGAAACCTCACAATAGCAAGGTACTGTTGATCAATTGTTAAGTGTTGTCTTGGTCTCATGATGTCAAAATGTGAACACCATGATTTTGATTTAACCAGGAAATTTATTGGCTGATCAATGGATCAAACACCTGTGTTGTTAGTAAACAGCAAGATGTGTAAAAGGTACTGAAACACTGAACAGTTGGACATGTGCATTCAAAAGTTCACATTAAGTTCACCTGTGTGTGTGTGTGTGTGTGTGTGTGTGTGTGTGTGTGTGTGTGTGTGTGTGTGTGTGTGTGTGTGTGTGTATGTTTTATAATGCAGAATATTGTAGTTGTGTATAAGCACCTTGTTCTATTTAAGGTAGACGGTGTGAATTTAAACAAAGCCAGCCAAGATGCTCAATCAAAGATGATGTGTGTATGTGTGCGTGTGTGTGTGAATGAGTGTGTGTGAGCATGTGTGTGCGTGTGTGAAAAAGAGAAAAAGAGCTCCTCTTTCATAATGGAGCATGGGCCTATTTTGTGAGTGGTTCAGGAGGTGATGAGGGCAAAGGGTTCAGCTCAGCCGCCGAAAATGTTCCATTATGTTCCAATTACCATTGCAGCCAATGCGCGTGGCAGCCTCACACTCCAGTAGGCTGAGGTAGATGTAGAGAGGAAACAAGGGAGGGTGGGAAAGAGGAGAGAGTATTCCTCTTATGTTCTGTCTCTGGAGAGTCCCATGTGTGTTTGTAGAGGGACACACAGGGGTCATTCTGTCCCCTGGTTATGTATACAGTATATGGCTTCTGCATAGAGGAAGATAGAGGGAGAGAGAGAGAAAGACACTCAGTAAATCTCTTCAGTGAGTCTTTAATTTTTCTGGCCTTTTAGTAAATATCTTGCATTTTAATTTATTTAATTTTAATTTTTTCCCCATAAGTCACCTTATAGCATTTGTGTAATTCATTTGCATACTGTGATTTCCAAAATCTCTTTATGAATAAAGAAAAAAAGCAACTTAATATGATGGAAGCATATTTGTTAGAATCCTGCAAATGGCATGCGCATATCACAGTGTCTGCAAAACAGACAGTATTTTTCAATTATCTCAAAGTACTGCTCCACAAATATGATTGAAAAAAATGAAAATGCAACTGAAAATCTGCTTTTGTTGCTGGATATTTATCTGGTCAGATTATTTTCTTACTGTATTACAAAGGCAGAGCACACTTTCACATTTTTCTCCTTTAGTTAAAATAATCTGTAGAATTACTATTTTTGTTTTTCTTGTTCATAAAGATATATCTGAAGACATTTTAAATAATTCCATTATATTTGACTTACAAGGTGACCCCACAAGGTAACACAATAAAACATATCCTCATACAGTAGGCCTATTACTTTGTTTATTTATTTATTATTTTATAGCAGCAATAGCAGAAACGTTTGGCAAGAGAACCGCAGAAAGCGATGGAGTGCTCTGCAAGGGAACCGTGGAGAGAACAGAAGTGGTTGGCAAGAGAGCTACGAATAGCGGAAAAGTGGTTGAAGAGTGGTGGATCAACCAGCAAGGGAACCACAGAGGGCAGAGAAGCAGTTGGTGAGAGAGCCATGGACAGAGGGAAAGCAACCACCAAGAGCCAAGGTGAGTTTCGAGTGTGCTGCAATGGCCTTGGCTAAGCCGTTAGCACAAGCAGCTTGGCAGCTAGCCAACCTAGCTGAGAAACGTGGCGATGACACACTTGAGCTCCCTTTTGGGAGGCAAGCTACCCTAAACATGACTCATGCTTCGCAGATTAGGCCAACCTTCCAATTTTATTTGTATATGTATTTTTATGTGTTGTCACAAAGCAGTTTTACAGAAATGGCAGAATCCAGGTCCGAGACCCTACTGAGCAAGCCAAGGGTGACAGAAAATAAAACAACTCCCAAAAAGTAGGAAGAAACCTTGGGAGGAACCAAGTCTCAGAAGGAGAACCCATCCTCCTCTGGTCGACAACAGAGAGTGATAACAGACAAAGAAAATAAATGAATAAATAAAAATTAGTAGCAATGAATCCAGTCTGAAGAGGCGTCTGCTGTTTCTTGTGAGTTGAGATCAGGTAATTGGTTCTGTCCACAAGGGCTCTCTTTAGAAGGCATGAGGGGGTACATCATGTCAAGATTGTTCTGCATCATCATGATCCAGCAGCAGAGCGGAACAGGATCACTGGTACCTCAGAGTAGCTCAGCAGACACAGAGGAAGGAAGAGAGAGAGAGACTGTTAGGGATGCTCAGTGTTGCAGGTGATTAAGAGTGATGAACATTGTGGTCTGAGTACAGGAGCTCTGGCAAGACTCTCTAAGACAGCACAGCTAAAGGGGAGAGACAGGAGGTAGCACCGACATGAGTGTGTCCTGGGACATAAGGCAGCCAACCAACATCAACGACCATCAACAAACCCAAGTGAACGCTTCAAACTGGGGGACAACAGCATCCAAGCATCCCAGTTTATTAGAAAACTCTATGTCTGCTCACATTCCGAGTAGATACAGTAGAATAGAAAAGGGCCCCAGAATGCAGTCAGCCCAGTGGCCCAGAATTCTCAACAGTTTTTCACAAAAAGTATTTCTTGATACCTTTCAGCCTTTTCTCAAAACTTTATACTCAAAACTATGTACATTCACAAAATGGATGTTTTTACCTGTAAAGCCATTGATATTTTTCACATTACATCATAAAAAGGGAACAGTGTTCAGGGCATGTAGCTTCAGATATTTAGGTTTACTGCTTTATGATACAATTAATGCATTTTATGTTTTTTAATCAATCAATCAATCAATCAATCAATCAATCAATAAAATGAAAACACAATTCAGTATCAGTTTAGATATTGCTTATTGCAAGCAGTATAGAATTTAATGTTACTGAATTCACCAAAAAGAGAAAAAAGAGTAGCCAAGGCCAAAGGATAGAGATAATATGTAAATAAAAAAACCCATAACAGTACACTGTAAATGCAATTCAGTGTAAACAAGTGGTTCATTCAGCTTCAGTATTTTATCTGTCCTAGAATGAGTTAGAGGTAGGGCTATAGAAGTTAACACAATTATAACACATTCACATGATCTCACTTTAACAAGATATATTTTAACAATGCCATTAACCCATGTTCTATGTGGTCCTGCAATTCAACCATAGATGTTAAGACTTGACTGTGTGTGGAATTTCATAGTCTTCACATAGTTAATAAGGGGGTGAAAGAGAAAAGTCTGCTGAAGGGAAATTTAATTTAATTCTTTCCCAAATGACTCACTTGACAAACTAAAACGTTAGTTATCACTGTAATACATATAGCCTAAGATATCATATGAAAGTCACAGGCATGACAGACTGCACTGGACAGTGTTCAACAGCAAACAATGGATGCTAAATGGATAGCCACAGCAAGCAGGGTCCGTCTTATGAGTTTAGCCTCCAGATCCACTGTCATCTCCAGGATTCAAAAAATATATTAAATGGACAAGGCAATACTAACTAAGGACTTGGAACTCACAGAAATGGTTGCGTTTGCTGGTGATTATTGGATATCACCAGCATAGCACAGTATGAAAGTGAAAAAACTCTGTTACACTTTTCTCTTGTCCTTTTAAACATGTTAATTTAGTATAATATTTAACATTTTCACCATTTTAAAGATCTATTTCACCTAAAAATCCTTAAACTAAATGAAATCATCATAATCACAATAAAATTTGTGGAAGACAAAAGTTTTATGAATTGTTGATTGAACCACTTCTTCATCAAGACACAGCAATGAAAATGACTGTGTCACAAAGTATAACATTCATAGGATTCTCTACCTGATTACAATCTTGCTGCCTGTGCTCATACAAAACATCCTGAAGACACAATTATTCATGCCTGCACAAAGTGCCACACATTGCCACAATGCTGGCCAGAGACTTCACATATAAGTCATAGGACTCTTTCCACCCCCACATGGCAATCTTGCAATTCTACAAAAAGGGAACATGCAGTTACAAAAATATTCATGCAGTAAAAACAGTGATAGACTTTTCCCTTAGTCTTCTTTATATTGACAGAGTGGTGTACTGAAACATCTGTATACAGTATATCTTTCAATATAAAATAACTATTACCTGTTTTGTTCTATGAATACTTAAATTATGGTGGACACAGAAAATCAAAAATATTGCCTTGTACTGTTTTCCCTTCATTATCACTTTATGAATAAGAACATGGTTTAGCACAGATGCTCAAAAATGATTAGAATTTTCTGTTCTTAGGTCTTAGTCTCTTCCTCATCATCTTCCTTTTCCACAGATTGTTTCGATCTGATTTGAGCTGACTGTGCACTCTGAGCTGGCTTATATTGTTGAACAGGCTTATTATTCTACAATCAGCTTTGTAGCCCCAGTGCTAAGTGTTTTAAATTTTAGACATTTTAAAACATGCAATGGGATGGAAAACTGTGACATGCCATGCACCTCAAACAGCATTGTTGCCTACTTTAAATGAAAATATAACAAAAGCAAAACACTAGTAAAGTCGTGACCAAATGTTTTGAGAATGGCACAAATACTGGTTTTCACAAAGTTTGCTACTTCAGTGTTTTAAAATATTTTTGTCAGTTGTGGTTTATTAAAGTATAATTACAAGCATTTCATAAGTTTTAAAGGCTTTTATTGACATTTACATAGTCATGAAATGCTGTTCCTTTTTTCTGCAAACATGCCTTTGCTGATTGTAGCTAAAGAGTTGTGTTTTTTCCAAAAGACATCAGGTTCCTGCGTTGCCGGCATCGATAACATTAATTTTCAGAGTCTTACACAGCTACTTACAGGAACCCATGGTTGTTGAGTTTACACAAGTGTGTGCACAAGGTTTGAAGTTTGTAAAGCTTTGAAATTGGTACCAACTGACATTTACTAATAATATTTACTAAGCTGATAAGGTCTGAAACCTTGTAAAAATAATCTGAGAATTTGGAACTCTTAGGGTGCCCAAACTTTTACACAGTGTGATTATATCTTTTTTTTTTTTTTTTCAATTTATGGCATGAAAAGTAACTATGTATCAATGGCTAGAAGTTCCATTTATTTTTACTGTTTTGCCATGATGCTGCAAAGCCATGTCCCTGATCTAAGCAGACAGAACAGGTTTTTGTTTGGGTGTGAGAGGTCCCTGATGATCTTGGTTGCTCTGGATCTTCACTATTGGATGCAGATGTTCTGCATGAAGGGGAGTGTGGAACCAGTGATGCATTCAACTGTATGGACAACCTTGCCTAGAGCTTTACAGTTAGCTGTTTCCAAACCAGGATATCAGGTTCATAGTCAGAACGTTTTCCAAAGCACCTGTGTAGAAGGTTCTCAGGACAGCTGGTGAAACTCTGTGGTGGAACAAGCCTTTTCTGGCTTTTAAAACTTGAGCTTGGGTGTGCTGAGTCCATGTTATATCCTCATTGATGTGCATTCCAAGTTATTTGATGTTGGAGACCCTCTCTGCCGGTGTCCCACTGATGTAGAGGGGAATGTAGACCCTCTGCTGCTTGGTATTTGTCTTGTTGATATTTACCTGGAGGCAGTTGGCCTAGCGCCTAGTTCATCCACCTCTTCCAGGTATGTAGACTCATCATTGTAGGTGATGAGACCCAGGACCACAGTGCCATCTGCAAACTTATCAATGGAGTTAGAGCTGTGTGTGGTTGTGCAGTCATGGGTGTACAGGGAGTACAAGAGGGGGCCTAAAACACAGCATTGGGTGGCTCCTCTACTTAGCAGAATGGTGTTGGAAAAGCATTTTCCCACCCTCACCACCTGGGGTCTGTCCGTGAGGAAGCTGAGTATAAACTCACAGAGTTGATCGTTCAGTCCTAAACTGCTGCTCTTGGAGAACAGTCTCTGGGGCATGATGCTGTTAAATGTTGAGCTGTAATCTATGAACAACAGCATGGCGTTCCCTTTCCCACTGTCCACGTGTGAGTGTGTTGTGGAGGACATAGCAGATGGCATTATCAGTTCATCTGTTTTGGTAGTAGGCAAACTGCAGTGGGTCCAGAGAACTGGGAAGTGAGGAGAAGATGTGATCTCTGATGATCCTCTTGAAGAGCTTCATAACTAAGAATGTTAGTGCAACAAGCCTGTAGTCATTCATTATCCATTGTACCCTTTTGGCAAGGCACCCAATCATGAGCATCTACCCACTAAAGATTTTTGCATGGCCTTTGTGCAAAGCTATGTAGCATACAGCAGTAGAAGTTCATTTAACTTACAGCCCCATTATATGACATTTGGTATTTTCACAACTGGGGCTGGCTTTTATTGTAATTTCAACAACATACAGTTATCACATTGCATAGCAAAAATAAACAACATTCTTCCAAGACCATGGTGCTACATAAAACATTGACACAGGACAGTGCATTGACTGTATGCATATGTAAATGTCGCAGGACTGTGCAAAACCAGGCATTTAGTGTAAGACAATGACAGTGAAGCTCTGAGCAGCACACTGAGAGTGTTATTCTTACTACTTGGTGCAGAGTAACAGGTTGTGCAAAGTAGCAGGTTTTGCAAATAACAACATTGTTAAAAGAGCAGACGTCATTAGGACACCAAGATAAATACAAGGCAAATATAAGGATAAGGACTAGTAAAGGTGTGTGTGTGTTTGTGTGTGTGCGTGCGTGCGTGCATGCGTGTGTGTGTGTGTGTGTGTGTGTCAGTCCCTGAGTGTTTACAGTTTTGTTGTAAATACCAGTCACATTTTGCCACACACATGCATTTGTTGATATGATTAAGCTTATACAGAACCAGTACAGAATTTAGAAGTCATATCAGCTGACAAGGTAGATTTACTTTAACAAAATTGCCTCTTTACCACATCCACCCCAATGTCTATAGTAAGAATACCAAGCTAACACCTTCTTAATTAAAGCTAGCTGGTCCTGTTTTTGGTGGGGGATGTGGTACTGTAGTGTTATGTAGTTCTCACTATAGGTTTCAGGAATGGGACATCAAACTTACATGTAGCTAATCCAGCATTCTGTGTTGCTATTCTTCCAATAATTCAGTATACTATCGAATTAGTTATCTTAATGTTGCATTAAAAAACATCCGTTTATAACAGGTGATTAGCGAGGCAGAAATGATCATGCGTTCATTAACACAATTTACATTGTTAGACTAAGTAAAAACACTTCACATCTCCACAGAGCTGTGGCCAGGAAAGAATCCAGTTTAACAGCAGTTGTTGGTATTTCAGGTTTTCTTGAATCTGTAAAAAGCATGCTTTAGATGAATAGTCTGAGTGCGGGTGTAAACAGTGTGATTGCTGCTTTACAGATGCACTTTCAATGGTAAACACGAGTGTGTGGAAACATGTTTCTGTGAGAGAGGGAAAGAGTGTGTACCAGTGTGTGCATGAGGACAGAAACTAGTATAGAGAGAGGACAAGGTTTCCTCTCCAAACTAGAAGTCTGATGAGAAGTGAGGGCAGTGTTGAGTCAGTGCTGGACTGGCAGAAGCTGCCTGTCATTTCTGCCTGTTTGCGTCACATGACTGGCCTTCTCATTACGACTAAAATAGATGGATTTCGGTCTCAAGGCTATTTTTAATCAAGTTCAAATGGTTTGCAATCACGTGGTTTGCAGAGAGACTTTTGGACCTTGTTTTTAGCCCCCCTCCCCATCCCTTGGGTTGCCAAAGTTACGATTAGTAGAGATTTGCGTAAAAAAGAAAGGAAAACTGACCGTTCGCCCAGGTCTGAGACTTTGGTCAGCGTTGTAAGTCACTTTAAATGGTCAATAAAACTAGTCAAGAAAATATCACTCGGGAGTTTTATTGCATCGACCAGAAAGCAGTGAAAAGATCAAAGAAAGAAAGAGTGACAGGGTGAAACAGAATGAGTAAAACAAAAGAAAATGGAGAGGAATACCAGTGAGAACGAACGAAAAAATAGGGAAAATATTGGGTCCTGAAAAGTCCACCAACAGCTGCCTCTTTTAGAAACTTAATTCTGTTTCCTGGTTCTCCGCATGCGCGCGCGCGCGTGTGTGTGTGTGGCTCCGTCGGCTTTGTCCCTCAAAGAGCTTTTTTCTCCCGTTTGCTTTTTTCCTCCTCTCTTTTTTTCCTGGAGAGAGAGGCTGGCGCCAGCAGTCTGGAACAGGGCTGACAGGATTTGAATTATAGAAGTCGAGCGGGAGGGGAGGGAGCGAGGAACGAGAGAGAGAGAGAAGGCGAGAAGGGGGAGCTCAGTTTGTGTGTCAGTTAGTGTGTGTATGTGTGTTGGTGATTGAGCGGAGCAGAGAAAGGTTTGTTATTTCAAAGGCACCAAGCCACACAGCCGCGATTCGTGGCGGATATCTCGCTCTGCATTTTACCAGCAAGATATAAAGACCCCAAGTGTAATTTCAGTCATTGTTCAAGCTAATACAATCGGGCTAGTCTTAAGTAACAACTAAGCTGTGATTCACAATCTTCCTGTCATTCGAGACGCTTCCAACATTATGGATTAAGCTTTAGTGTTTTCGTATTTCAAATGGTACTTTTTAAAATATTTCATTAAAACACAGGGCGCTTTAGTTCAACCATCATTAAGCAGTGCCATGCTACATGTGTTAAGTGTAGGTGCAGTGAAAGTGACTATACAGGTACATGTTCAAAAATGTGAATATCGTGAACAAGTTCAATAGTTCTTGACATTCCTTTCAGAAAATGAAATCCATATATTATATAGATTCATTGCTCATGTGAAATATGTCAATCCTTTGTTTCTTGCAATCACTGTGTCAGAAAATTAAAATATCACATAATTTCAATTAAAAAAGCATATTTTAAACAGAAATGTCAGGCTTCTATGATCATTCAAATGCAATTAATACTTGTTGGGCCTCCTGCATGGTGCATGGCATGGAGGTGATCAGCCTGCAGCACTGCTGAGGTGTAATGGAAGCCCAGGTGTTTCTCATCTTCCTCTTGACAATACCCCATAGAGAATCAGTTCAGGTCAGGCAAGTTTGCTGGACAATCAAGCACAGTAACACCTTGGTTGTTGAACCAGTTTTTGGTACCTTTTGCAGTGTGGACAGGTGCCATCATGATTTCCTGGTAGATGTTGTATTGACTGAGGACTTCAGAAAACACAGTGACCAACACCAGCAGATAACATTGCGCCAAAATCATCACTTCACACTAGACTTGCAACATGGATTCTTTTCTTCTCCACTTATTCTCCTGACTCTGGGACCTTGATTTCCAAAGGATATGCAAAATGTACATTCATCTGAATAAAGGACATTGGACCACTGAGTATCAGTTCAGTGTTGTCTCTGGGTCAGGAGTGGCTTGACACAAGGAATGCGACATTTGTAGCCCATGTCTAGGAGCCACCTATGTGTCCTGCCTGCCTACCTGACCCTCATCACGGCCCACCTGTACACTAGGGACTGCGGTGTTGACTCCAGCCCATCCATCTTGGTCTAGCTGCCCTGCACCGACCATCACCACATGTTCATCTGCTGCTTACACCTCAAATAATGGAACTCAATCATCACAACTCATCACCTGACTGTTCACTAACTATTATCCGGTGTTGACAAGAGAAGGTTGGGTTTCCCTACTGAGCTTTGGTTCCTCCCAAGGTTTCTTCCTCAGTTCATGGAGTTTTTCCTTGCCTTCGTTGCCTTGGCACATTAGGGGCTCGGACCCGGACCTTGTAAAGCTGCTTTGTGACAACATCTGTTGCTATATAAATAAAACTGACAAAGATTACGTGGAAGACGACGGGTTAGAGTTATAATTACTTCTAGCTTACTTGCCGGACTACTGTTAGCTTAAATGCCTGTCCACACCTGATGGCATCACAGGTGCCCAGCCCCAGAACCATGAAAAAGTTGTTGCCAGTTCCGAGCTGAAATAGCTTTTTTTGCAGTGGAAAAGCACAGAGAACCAGCCCAGAACAGCACCGGCACCAGTGCAGTGGAAAAGCACCACCTGTGACCTTTCCGTCACAAGGGCACAGTCCTTACCACTTGGCCACGGCTACTCCAAATGCTCACCTATAGGGAATCGAACCCTGGTCTTTCAGAAGTGAAGGTGACTATTTCACATTGTGAACACACCATAGCACACAGTGCACCACAACAAAATGTGACCCCTACTGCATTTAACCCTATGAGACCAAGAGACACACTTTGGGGTTGAAATTTCTCTGTTAAATTACTTTGGATTATCAATGGGAAGCGCAGAACCAGGACTTTAAAACGATGTACAGCACGTGTATGTGCACCTGTGTGTTTTTGAAGGAATATATGAACATTAAAGAAACAGTGTTGTCACCACATTACTCTTAATTAAATAATTAAGACATATCAAATGAAAGAGCAGGAACAGAGCTTTCACATAATACCAAGCACTCTATACTATATTGAAGCAATCAGGTTATAAATGCAGAAGAAATATATGGAAATATGATACATTTCTGCCGAAACGACTTTACACTTTATCATTTCATTCGCTTTTTAATGTGAACGGCAAAACGTACTGATCCTTACAGGATACAAAATGTCTTTGTTGCAAAAAATCCTGTAAATGCATGGTACTGCTGCTGTCATCCTACACTTGTTTGCACTGGAGACACTGTGACCTGACGTCAGAAGCAAACTGATGGATCATGGGAATTTTGACAGTTTCACACACCTATAATTTAAGATTTACATATTACATGTTTGTTTCAAATAAAACTGATATTTTAATCACTGAGTAAATCCATAGCTTTGTATTCAGTAAAAAAGAAAAAATGGCACTTATTTCCATCAGACACACACCACATGTGTTTGTACACTGCTAAGTCACAGAACATCCCACTACCATGGTTCTTACAGTATATTGCCAGATTCCAGATGGTCCCCTTTATACAAATATTTAAAGAAATCTGTAGTGACAGCTTTCTGTGGTGAGAAACATATAAAACATATTGGGTTTTTTAATACGCAATAAGATTTTTTGTTGATAAACAAATTAATATAAATTAAATTAACATGCTAAATTAATCAAATGAGACCAGATTCAGAGTGTTCTGAAAAAGAAAAAATATAGATTATGTGTGTAACATTTACAATGACCAAGATATCAAAGTAAAGGAAGTAAAAATTCCATGAAAATAACCTAGGGGTCAATATGTCAATCATCACACGTGGAGCAGTGGGCAGCTATCAACAGTGCCTGGAGAGCAGTGTAGTGGGAACAGTACCTTGCTCAATGGTTACCTCACTGGTGCCCAGGCTGGGACTGCAACCTTCTGATGCCAGAGGAAAAGTCCTAACCACTAGGTCACCACTGTCCATGTGACAGGGAGCACTGACGTACACTATACTAACAAGAAGACATGACGAGGCCCCAGTGTTAGCTTACATTGTGAAGTTTTTAACATGTCGTGTTAAAGTTCTTGTCTTGACAGAGGCACCCAGGCCTTTCTACTCATGCTGAAATTGTTTCAGGCTGTCAAAGGCATTCCAAACCTTAGCATGTGTTTTACCCTGCCTGCTACAGGCCTCAGATTCATTTGAAGGATAGTTGCTACAGAAAAACTCCTTATCTTCACATTTTTACTTTGCCTGCTATATATAGACAAATTAATTGTGTTATTTACACAGTTTTGTACCAGGAACATTAGCTGGAGTCATGTCTGTAATAGGAATGCCAGGTTGAAGAATGTTCTCTATGGGAGAAATGAATGTTGTTTTGGGAAAAAGTCGTGCCCTGTGGTAAACAAACTGCCTTAAAACATTTTGCTGTATGTATATTTTTGCTCTGACTATTACTAGATTCAATGAACTACAAGATTGTTACAGAGTTTAATTATGAATGAAGCTATAAGGAAGCTAATACAGCACACTGAACTGACATCACAAGACTGGCATAATCTACTAAATACTCCACATAAACTAGCAAACTGTCAAATGTGGTATAAAAATAGCTTTGGCAGTAGCATCTTTCACAAAGTCCCATGAATTGTTCTTTAAGCAAGGTCCCATGTCAGATTAAGAGATGGACGTATATGAAGAATCTTTTAAAGGCTGAAATAACCTTGACCTGAAGTCAAGGTGACCTAAAAAACCTTACATAATGGGGAGGTTATTTAAGCTATAAAAATGTTACCCATATACATAAACGATATTACCAAAACAATCCCTTTACACACATACGAACTTAAGTGACATCCCATTTAGTGATGTGTCTCTCTGAAGTGAACAATCGGGATCAGGAGCCTTTTTTTCAGTTCAAACTACACTTAATTGGTCAATTTCATGACGTGTACATTGCATCTGTGATTCCACGCATGAGCAGGAGGGGGGAGGGGGTTACACATCACACATGCGCAGAGAGCGAGAGTGGAAACGAGAGTGGAGAGAGAGAGCGCATGCGCGATAGGACAGCAGCTAAGACACTTGTTTGTTCTTTAATGCCAATCTCTAAAGCTTAAGCTGTTTCCAGGAAGCTCCTTTTTCTTTTACACATTTGATTATCTTTTGTTCTGTGATTCTCTAAGCTTCTCTATGTTGTTTCACTGTAAATACTTAATAAATATTATAAATACAATCAGAGATTGGATCTTTATGTCACATTGGCTATTTGTTTTTGTACTTTAAAATATTTTTTGTACTTCTCTGTTCTAAGTTCAATTTCATTTCAATTTTTTTATAAAGCGCTTTTCAAGAACAATTTTGTCACAAAACAAAAACTCCTTCATGAGGAAGAATCCTTGAGAAGAACCAGTGTCCAGGGGGAGTCCATCCTCCTCTGGCCCAGTGTCACTTTTAGAAAAAAGTTCAGTACAGTGTTCAGTTCTCTGTGCTGAGTCATAGTCCAGTTGAACTCTCTGCACTTTTCTGCAGTTATAAAAAACATAACTTTGATGCAGCAACATGTGATTTGAGTGATAAACAAGTGTCTAATATGTCTAATATGGGCAAAGCTGGAAGTTCAGAGCCTCAGCATTGAAAGCAGACTTCACCACTGCCCTCCAAACACCAGCACCTCATGTTGAGTATAATAAGCCATATAAATAATAAACATTTGATTTACTGTATGTTCATTTTACACATAATTTTACATTATTTTTGTTCATTAATTAAATTAAGCAACGAAAAATCTGAGGAGCCCTTTGGGAGCTGAAAGAGCCAACGTTTTTAGTGAGTGGAGCCATAAGAGCAAACTCTCGTAAAAGAGCCGAAATTCCCATCACTAATCCCATTTTTAATCCATAAGGTTTAATATGACGTCGGCCCACCCTTTGCAGCTATAACAGCTTCAACTCTTATGGGCAAGCTTTCCATAAGGTTTAGGAGTGTGTTTTTGGAGGAAATTTTTGAGCATTTTTCCAGAAGCACATTTGTGAGGTCAGATACTGATGTTGGATGAAAGGCCTGGCTGAAAGGTGTTCTATCGGTTTAAGGTGAGTCAAGTTCTTCTACACCGAACTCGCTCGTCCATGTCTTTATGGACCGTGCTTTGTGCACTGGTGTATAGTCATGTTGTAACAGGAAGGGGCCATCACCAAACTGTTTCCACAAAGTTGGGAGCATGAAATTGTCCAAAAATTATCCAGCCCAGTCCACCCGCCCTGTGTTTGATGTGTTTGATTAAAAGTCAGGGTTAAAGTAAACTTTGTTGATGGGTTTAGATGCTGAGGTAGTCATGGAATAGTACAGTTTTGAGGTGTTTCTTGAAGGTAGAGAGAGTCTCTGCAGTTCTGATGTGTCTGTGCAGCTCGTTCGACCAGTGAGGGAGAATGAAGGAGAAGAGTCTGGAGTGGTGTTTGACTCCTCGTGGGGGTGGAATCTCCAGTCACTGT
>JBBIGC010000082.1:11783702-11798158 GCA_037576955.1 Lepidarchus adonis | reverse complement strand
CTCTCTCTCTCTCTCTCTCTCTCTCTCTCTCTCTCTCTCTCTCTCTCTCTCTCTCTCTCTTTCTCTCTCTCACTCACTCACTCACTCACTCACTCTCCAGCCTCAAACGTCCTCCTCCTTTGCTCTCACCCTGTCTGTTCCCCGCACCCTCCTCTCTTCTACTCTGTGTTTTTCCATAGGCACATTGTGCAAATGTAACCTTTCAGTAAGCCCCTCCCCTCCAGGAAGTTGGCTGGCCCCTTTGCTGCCAGGAAATATGAAAAACTGGCAGGATGCCCATTTAATCTCCAAACAGAGAGAGAGAGAGAGAGAGAGAGAGAGAGAGTAAGAAAATGTTGCAGTCACACTCCCCCCAATGATAGAGAGAGAAGTGGAGAGTGAGAAAGAAAGTGAAGAGAGATAGAAGGGACAATTTGACATTAGCGTGGAAGACAATAAGTTACATTAACTAGCTAACTGAAATGAGAACGTTAGCCCTGAAGGGCGCCAGTAGACTAAACAGTGAACTGCAGCTGGGTGTTTTTGCTTACTTATTTATACATACCAAATACACACTCCCAGCCACACCCAGGACAGCCATTCATCCTGACAGGCTATTGTGTCCCACCCTAAACAGCCATCTGATGCTGGAACTCAGCTTGGTTTAGCCTCGTTAGCATATGGCAGGCATATCCCAGAGATTGCCCCACAATTTTGACAAAGGCAGGTTATATAACAACTCGCATCACATTCTCATTAGTAAACACAATATTCGTGCTGGTGGAACAGAATTTTTTTCTGAGCATAAATAAGCCAAACTGTCATAAAGACATTTTAGCTTACTCTTAACAGTTGAGTTTCAGTTGTCTCCTCATTAATCAAGGGCACCTTGAACTGCCTGTCCGTGGAATGTCTACACACTGTTGGGTTGAAAAAAAGAAAATGGGTTTATATCCATGTTGCCATGTTCTGGTTATCACTTACCCAAAAAAGAGAACAGTTATCTGGTGGGTTACTTGTGTGAATTCCTGACAAAAGTACTGCACAATGACTGAGACCTAGAAGGTTGTAAGTCTGTGTTATTTAGCTAGAAAAACTGTTATTATATAAAATTGCTTTTTATATACTGTCCTCTGTGGGGCGCTATGAGTATTGGGCCCTTGGAAACTTTCCTTCTTCTCCGACGATATGTGTTGTCTTTCTCTCAGTGATAACCCTACTCTTGAGTCAGTAGTGGCGTGTTGTTTGGTCTGTCGCTCGGTTCCTGAACTCGAAATGAGTCAGAGAGCATGTTGTGATCCACTTGCTGATAAAAGCCAGAACAGAGATGAGGTAGATAATTTCCCCTCCGTTTCCCCTATCTCTGAGCTGCTTTTCCAGTTACTGAACTCGGCCCATGTACTTTTGATGGACCACTCTCGGTCTCACTCTCCAACACTTCCTGGACTAGTGGGAGTCAAGCTCTTTGTGCTTGGTCTGGGTCAGAAACATTGACAAGTGCCCTTATTAACAGTGCCACCTGGTGGCTGAAGATCACTACTACAGGGTTTCTGTAGACATCTTTTCAATGCTCAAAGAAACATTGGCCTAATTGACTTGACTTGATTAGCTTACATTTAATTTCTCTACGCAGAATTAATACAAATCATATTTCAAAAAGTAACCAGAAGTCCTTTGAATATATTTCATGTTCCTTCATTGAACCTACCCACAATTTTATGTTCCTAAATTTGGTGATTGGTGACATAACTACCATATTTCCTCAATGATAGGCTGCTCCGCATGTTAATTTATGTTTTAAAAATCTACAATAAACCACCCCATGTTATTAGCAGCAGTGTTACTGAATTTACCAATCTGAAGTAAAAGCATTAACTTCACACGCCCCTGGAGACCTTTGCAGCTCTATACCGGTGGTGACATTGTAACGTAGTTGAGCATAAGCAAATTTGGAATGCTGCAATGCAAGAACTACACAAAAGTACCAAGTTGAACGCATCCAACATCAGCGACAGCAAAGCAGCACAGGTCACAGTTGATGTTTAGGGATCTGATTTGAAGAAAGATAAGCCTAATAATATTTGCAATTTCATGTTGCTATTTTCATACTGAAGAATTTACATGTAGACGGATGATTGCCATTGCTGCATGTCGGAGCAGTGCAGAGCCATTTTCCAGCATCAAAGAAATGTTTTTTTTTTGTTTTGTTTTTTTAAGTTATACTTGGTAAAGCTAATATGATGTGTTTAGACAAGATCAGCTATACAACTGCTTTTATTTTACAATGCTCAGAGATTCTGCATATTTTGGTGCATCGAGGACTTGCATGACGGCTAGGCTAACTGCTAACCAATGTTAGTTCCAGCAACTTGTTTCTTTTCATTTTCCAGTGGTTTGTTGTGGGATTTGGTGGCTCATGTGGAGCAATGCATTATGGACTGTGTAGTGTGTGGACCGGAGAACGGGTGGGTAAGTGCAGGCGGAAACAGGTGGAAAAAGGGTTGTTTTTATTGGAGAGAGCATGGGTTAGCAGCACACATTGAAGCAGCTTGGAAATGGGAACAGGGAACAAACATTGTGCTGAGAGAAAACATAAATAAATAAATAAAGTCACAGGTCCCAAAACAGAACTCTGCCTCCGAGTGAGTTTCTGTGCTGGCTGGAAGAAGTGTTCGTATTCGAAGTTACACTGACCACGGTTGCGGGATGAGCACAGGTAAGGTAACTTAAGCAATGGCGCATTACATGGTCTTTGCTTTATACTGACCCATCACTGACCTATCTTTGCTTTGTGTTGTTTTTGGAAATGTTAATTGCTGCAGTAAACAGTACATTTAAATTCCACTAATCATTTGTAGATGTTTTGTGCCCTGAATTATACTTTTAGCGAATGTGTTTTCATGTTTTTAGATAGGCCGCCCCATTTGAGCAACACCAGGTTGCAAAATCAATGTATAAGCTGTGGCATATTGTTGGAAAAATATGGTAAGTTATGCAAGGACTGAGACATCAGCCAACAGAAGCTGAACTTTGGTTTTACCAACTGTCTAGTTCACATCCTCTGCTCTTGTTTTATTTTGTCCGCTTGGTCCATTTCCTGGAAGTGTTCCTTGCCCAAGACGCACTTCCGGCAGGTTGCTGGGTGACAGGCGAAGCAGAGGCTTGTTGCAGAGTTTGCTGCTTTCCTGACAGACCACTCTGGTATTGTTCTGTTGGCTGTTTGTAGTCTTAAAAAGCACTGGACTGCTGGAAAATAGCCAACAAGTGGACAGGCCAAATATTGCTTGTCACCATTACCAGATCGACTGCTGTCAGTGTGAGTCTTCAGTTCCAAACACATTAGGCATAACATATTGTTTTGAACTGCCTAGTGACAGTGCCAGGTCTTATATTTTATTTTAAATGGGAAATCAAAATCTGTGAGATTATAATGATTCTTCTGTTAGTGTGCTACTACTGGCCATGCTGAAAAACAAAACTGTGGTATGAAAATAATTTTCTCCTAAAGTAATAGTGATTATAGCTTAAGTGGAATCAGACACTAAATGCAAGAAATCTAATATTTTTAAAAGTGTTCTTGTATGCCGGTAATTTCAATTGAAAAATCTGAACTTAAATTAGTTTTCAGCTGTATACTTTAGACTTTTTAGACTTCAGACTTTTATTTTGTCATTCAGACTGTACACTGTGAAGCATACATCAGAAAAAAAGGGCCAGTTGGCACAACAGCAGTTCTCTATACAGATCGAAAAGGAGTTTGGTCAACAAATAAGCAGTAAAATAATGAGCAGCATAAATTGGCAGTAGAAAAAAACTAATAACTGAACCATACTATATAACTATTCAGTATTCGGTTGTATACTATACAACCAATTAGTTAACAGGTACATATGCATAAATTAAATTAAAAAGTGCAGTTTGTCTGTGAACCTTTGCATATAACAGTAAAAAGACAAACTCAAGGCCAGGTGTTCAGACGCATTTTTAAGGGTGGGATCCTCTTTTGCCGATACTGTAAACACTCATTCTCTACACCTTCTAGTTCTCACTTCCACCCCCAAACATCAGCTTCCCTACCCCAACACACCCACACACAGAGAATGTAGACTCTTATCTAAAGACCGTTGCTGAGAGGGCTAGTCTGGGGAGCTACCCCCACACTGCACCACCCTGTCAGATGCATGAAGTGTGGGGGGGAATTATGAGCAATTGGGTTTGTAGGGGGATGAGGGGGAGAGAGGGTACTATTTAAATTCCTCCTTTGTTCCTTTAACTCCCCCTCCTCTCTCCCATCCCCCGTTCTGTCTCTCTCTCTCCTCATGGAGCCCTGTTCCCAGTCTTCTGAGGAGAGAACACAAACAGGCGGGTGGTTAGAAAAGTGGGGGGATGGGGAGGGGGAACGGGAGAGAGAAGGCGCTGGGGCTGCTACTTCCCGTCTGCTAGAGAATGTGGCCTTTGTTGCTGTGGTGTCTCTTCCCAGCTACGTATAGTCTCAGCATTATTAAAATGTCTTCAGAAGAGTGACCTCGAATACATTTGTGACTTTTCATACATATTTTGCCCTTATAGAATCATTAGAAGAAACACGATTAATGGCTCAAATGAACTGCTTACTTAAGTAGAGATCAGTCAATGTGCAAGAGTAATGAAATGGGAGTAAAAGCATCATGCTAACATGCTAATATCTACAATAATGTGAGTAGAAACATGCTAAACTGTTTTATCTGATTTGAGGTGAAAAAAAGATTTTTGATTGTCTACATATTAAATGTAGACCACTTTTGGTAGGGTACAGACACTTTTATCATGATAGACCCATCTTTCTCATGTTTTCTGTTTGTTTTTTTTAGCCATGCGGTCATGTTTTATTTACATTTGTATCCATGTGTTCCTCAGTCCCACCCTCTATATTTGTATGCAGCTGTAGTTTATATATGTCAACGCCCCTCCTCAGGTGTTTGGTATTCAGTTCTGTATTTAAGCCTTTGTGTTTGTGTATTTAAGCCCGTTATCTGGTCATTGTCTTGCTTTTTCTTACCTTGTTGTATCCATGTTCATGTCACGTCAGTGGCTGATTAGCCTGTATTTCTGTTACTCGAATAATTTTATAACAAAAAATGCTTGAGGCAATAATGTTTTAGCCTCGCTTAATTTAGGTCATCAAAGTCCATTTATTTAAAATGTCTCTGCTATTTTATCGCTCCCGCTTTGTAGACTACTGCACAGTTCTGATGTCATTGTTTCACATGGACTGTTTTAACTGATGCACATTTCAAAGATTTAACGCTAGAATGGCTGCTAACTGTGTGGGGCCATTTTACAATGGGTAAGGCGGAAAATGTAGCGCAGTGTATACACTGTAAAATGGACCTGGCACCACAACAGCACATCCTCAATACTGCAGCACCTGAACCAAAAGCATCATCTCATTAACTGTACTTCTCCAAGCGGCTCGGAACCTTTAAAAGGTAAGATCTTTTTATGATTGCGTGTGCAGTACACACACACACAGAAACGGACACACACTGATAAGTTACATCTCAAAACATGCCTTCTCTATTTGATCTAATAAAAGGGAATAAAAGGGTTTTTGGGGAGGAATAACAGCCAATTGCTTGCTCACTTTAAGAGGCCTTACATATTGCATAACACACTATGTAGATGTTTAAAAACACAAAACAGTCAGTTCAGTTCTTTATAAATAAATGTTCATATATCAATGTCTAATCTTGTTTATCTCTGGAATAGAAAGTGGTGGAATCCTTAATGAATGTACTGGTATGTTTTTGGTCATTGTCATGTTGCAGGGTCCAGTTCCACTTCAGCTTTAATGTTCTTACACCCTCTGATACATGGTAGAATTCATGATGGATGGTGAGCTGGCCATGTCCTGAGGCAGCAAAGCATCCCCAAACTTCCACCTCCATGCTTAGTTTATGTCAAACATGTCCTTTGTTTTGGTGTCCAAATGATTCAATTTTAGACTAATTTGTTCAAAAAATATTATTCCAGATGTCTTTAACTTTATCTATGTTCTTTCTGACAAACTTCAATCTGGCCTTGATGTTTCTCTTACAGAGCAATGGTTTCCTCCTTGCACACCTCCCATACAGTCTCTTTATGATTGTAGAGGCATGCACTGTCACATGCTATAGATCCTGTGATTTTAGGGGTTTTGGAGACATCTTTTAGCATCTTGCAGTCTGCCCTTGTGGTGAACTTGCTTGGATGGCCAGACCTTGTTGTGGCTCCTCCCCTGTAGTTCTAGGCTGACTTCTCACCTATCTCAGGATCATGCTAACCCCATGAGGTGAGATCTTTCATGGAGCACCAGATCGAGGTGGATTGATGGTCGATTGATGCTGCAGTTACTGCTACTTCCTGTTTCCGGTTTCCTGTTCGCTGTGGATTGCTGTCGGTTTCAGCATCTGAGCAGAACTTTTAAATTATAAGTTTATGCATAACTATCTTTTCTATACTTTTTCCATACCTGTGACACCTGACACCTTCGTTTCAGTTGGGGCTTTGTGAGACTAACATGCCAGGTCAGTGTTTTTATCCAAGCACTACCTAGCTTAGCACGACGGATAAGCCTTTGTTTTGTTTTTAGCCGAGCACTAACTACCTTAACACATCAGTTAAGAGTCTGTTTGGTTTTTAGCTGAGCGCTATCATGCTTGCTTAACACATCGGGATAGCGTTTGTTTTTAGATGAGTGCTCTGGAGTTCTTTGGAAAACCATTGTCACTTAACACAGTCAGTTGCTGCATCAAGAAATGAAACCTGAGGCTCAAGAAGTTTTATCTCACAAGTTCATTACTCCACCCTCAGCCACGTGGACATGAAACCGGGGAACTACGTAAGATTGCTGTGTATTGTTTACAGTTTAGCTTTCAACTCCTAAGGATCCTCAGCCCTTCTCTCTACTGTTACTACCCACATGACTACATGGAAATGCACAGCTCCAATTCTATCATCAACTTAATTGATGACACAGTAGTGTTAGACTTCACCTCCAACAATGATGAGTCTGCCTATAGAGAGGAGGTGGAGAACTTGGCATATTGGTGCGAGGAGAACTGCCTCAACTTGAACATCAGCGAAACCAAGGAGATGGTGGTTGTCTTCAGCATGAGACAGCAGATGTCCTTCACCCCCTCATCATCAATGGAACTGCAGTGGAACCTTCAAGTACCTGGGTCTCCACAACTCCAAGCACCTGAGCACATTCATAGCTGAGAAAATGTCAGTCTCTGAGCTATAGCACATCTCAAATGCACCAAAAGCTCCGCTATGGTCCATGTGCAGTGGCCAGATAAGTCTACATTTCAACTTGTTATCAGGAGCTCTCTGTGCCTAAGATAAAAATGATTGTTTACTTTGTTATCCGTCAAAGGTACAAAAGCCTGTGATTTTATGGTGGGGTATCAGTCCCTACACCATGGGTGAGTTGCATATATGTGAACGTTCCACTGACTCTGAGGGTTTATTAGGAATTTAGAGAGGCATATGTTGACATCAAGGCAATGCCTTTCACTAGGGCATCCATGTTAATTCTGCACAGGCTGCAACAACATGGCTTTGTAGACACAGAGTGTGTATTTGATTGGTCTGACACCAGTCCAGATATATCTCCTATTGATGATAAAAGATTTTAGAAGACAATTTCCCCTCTGAATCAGCTGAATCAGTTGAGCAGCTGAAGTCTTACAGTATATCAAACAAGAATGCACATTTCCAATTGCAAACATTACAATTAGTACCTCCAGTTCCGAAAACAAATAGTTAGTAAAAGGAAAGGTGATGTAACACAGTAAACTTGCAACTGTATTGCAGTCATCAAATTCTAAATCTGTGTATTTTTACAAAAAAGAAAAACTAAACATGTATTGATCAGTAAAACAGTATAATTGTTTTCTTTTCTTTAAGAAACATTCAATGTAAATTAATGTGTCACAGATTTTTGTTTTCATTGTTTTGGAAAATCTGAAAATAAGGTTTGTAGATGTCATATAGTGTCATGAGTTAAAAAATGTTTAAATCACAAAAATGGAGAATTTTAGGGTCCTGTTGTGATAAATGAATTTGTTGGAAGTTACATGCAAGCCTAACATGAACATAGGATGACAAAAAAGTGCACCAGGTAACACAGGGGTAACATCCACAGAGATTCAGCATAGTAACAAGGACTTCAGGGTAATATTTACAAAGACACAATCACACACACCTGGACAAAGGCAGGGATACAAACAAGGAGTGTTGCAAAGACAAGACGAGACAGTGACATGTCACACCTGTGTTGGACACTTCCACTTCATTGCATTCATCCATTAACATATGCATGCTCATCCACATCACTGTGTGGACTGGTATTGCACAAAACCATTAACAGCTAAAACTTTCAGGTTTACAGAGTCACCTTGTCAACATTGCTGGCTAGTTTCTTGTATGGGCCATTATATTATGAAAGCAACAGTGACAAATATTTAGGATCTATTAACTATGTACTGTAGTGTTCTAAGAGCTAAATATGAGCAGAAATTTACTCACAGACTTATATAAATTCCATGGTTTTATTGACATACATGCCAACTTTTAAATAATTATTTATTATTATTTAATTTCATAACTGACTTGTGCTTTAGTGTCACTCAAGCAAACAAACCACTAAGGTTCCCGGGTGCTGTTAATAGCTGCCTGCTACTCCATGCATGTATGGGTTAAATGCAGAGGACACATTTAGTTGTGGTGCACCGTGTACTGTGGTGTGTTCACAATGACAAATAATCACTTTCACTTCACTTTCCACAGATGAACCTATTCTGGAGCTTAGTGAGGACAGAATAAATATATTTCTTTGAAATACAATTCATTATGGATGTTACTTTTATTATGTAATTCTCAATTATTTACATAACTGTCCCAATCATGCTGGACCTGTCTAAAACATATTACTGCAACTGTAAAAATAAAAGTGAAAATAAAATAAATAAAAGAGTACCAACATAATATTATATAATAATATAGTACATTTATATGCACAATGTTGATGTTAATGAAAACAGTTATTTCAAACCTTTAAAAAATGGTGATTGCAAAATTTGAACTGTAGTGTAGATGAATGTGTTCCTGGTTATAATATCACTTACGAAATTAATATAATTCAGGCTTTGGGATGAACATTTAGAATTTTAAGAATGTGTACTAAAAACTCTTTCTTTAAAAAGGCTAGATTTTCCAAAAGCTTGATTGCCTTTTATTTAGGCTTTTTAAAGTCACTAAGATTTTGCCCCATCACCTAAAACCAAAGTAAGCCATTATTCGCAATTAATTTTTGAAATGAGCTTCAATTCTTTCTAGATAATGGTCAGCACCCTGAACTGTGGTCCATGGTTTTAGTAGAAGTTCCTGCAAAATATATGCTGTTAGAACACCGCTCCTTTTCACGTGCTGCTGCTCACGTGACTGTGGAATGTGAGTCAGGCGGGCTGCTTGCCTCCGCATAACAAATACAATGGGAGAGCAGTGGGGAAAAACAGACAGATGGAAAGAAACAGCAAGAGCAAACCTCAGCTCTTAACAGATATGTAGTCTTCTGCTCCACAGCCTTTAAGAAGTCTACATAAATAAGTCAATGCCCTTACAGGTTTAAAAAGTGTATAAGCCTTTTTTAAATCACATTATTTGACTCTTTTAAAAATGTTTTTATTTGACTCCTTACTCGAAAAAAAAATAGCCTTTTTTCTCTGTATTAATATAAAGATCAAGGAGATAAAGCACAAAGAGTGAAACTGAATGCTTTGTTGATGTGAGAGAAAATAATTAACCAATAATTAACTAACAGATATAAATTTGGACTTGCAATAAATTAAACAAAAATAAAAAATAAAAACATTATTATGGCACTGTGCAAAAGTTTGGGCACCCTAAGTGTTCCAAAGTTGCAGAATAACTTTCATTTTCTGAATTGCTTAGAGGAACCCATGGTGGTTGAGTGTCCACAATTGTGTGCACAAGGTTTAAAGAGTCAGAGTATTTGTAAAGTTTTGAAATGGGCACATTTACTAATGACAGCTGTTGCCATGCATTATATCTAACGAGCAGATTAAGGTCTGAAACCATATAAAAAGAATCTGAGACTTTGGAACTCTTAGGGTGCCCAAACATTTGCACAGTGCTATAATAATGTTTTAATTTTTTATTTTTGTTCAATTTATGGCATAAAAATAACTATAAATCAATTGTTGCAGAATATATTGTGCATTTTTCCATGTCTTAGAGAGACTGTGTTAACATCAATTACAAAATCCACAAAATCGGTTATTTATCAAGGGGTGCCCAAACGTTTGCATAAGACTGTATATGGATTTCACTTTCTGAAAGGAATGTAAAGAAATATTTAACTTTTTCTTTTAGATGTACCTGTATAGATCTGATTTGCTGTCAGGTGAGTCTAACACATACACTCTGTACAGTATATGAAGACTTGCTGTTGTAGCATATGTACTGTAGAATGAGGCCTGGCATTGTCTTCTTGAAATAGCCATCGACTTTCTGGGAAAAGACATCACCTTGATAATATGTCTCTTTAACATCCCAGTATATTCCTGCCTGTGCGTCAATGGAATCATTACACATATACAAGATACCCATGCTGTGGAACCTGAGTCAGCCCCCATATAATGACAGATGCTGGCTTTTGCACCTTTAGTTTATCAGAATCAGAATCTCTTTATTGTCATCTGTAAAACAAAATTTAAGGTCTAGTTTTCTAAGTGCAAGAATTCCATAAGTAAAGTATAAATAGGAGCAGACTATTATGACTATTTTAAGACTTATAAATATGCTGAAACTATTATAAATATGTTACATCTGTTAAAAAGGAACATATAAAGCTGTGGAAATGAAATGCATATAAACATATGTGTTATAATGATAAAGTGGTAATGGCTGAAGGATAGAAGCTAAGTCTGTTTGTCTTTGTCTTTATGGATTTGAAGGCAGACGTTCAAACAGTTTGTGACCAGGGTCAATGAGGACAATGCAGGTCTTTGAGTGAAGGTAGGGCGCAGCCGACTATTCACTGGACAACTCATATGACCAAGTGGAGCTCCTTCCTCTGTGCTACTGTGCAGCTGGAGAACTAAGTACAGAGGCATTACAGTATTCTTTGGGCCTTCTTCACAAGCTCAGCAGTGTGCGTTCCCCAGGTCAGGTCCTCCCTGATGTTGACTCCTAAGAATCTGACATCCTCTCCACACAGTCTCTATTTATGATGAGTGTCTGGATATTTTTTGCCTTCTTTCTAAAGTTTATGATGTTGTCTCTGTCTCTTTTTTAGTGTGTCACAGGCATCATTGTTTCAAATGTTGTTTATATTTACAAAATACAAAAATGAAGTTGGTCAGTCCAATTTTAAATAAATTGTATTTTGTTTTTAAAATGTTAAATTTTTTTTACAAAATGCAGGTTTTTGTTTTTACTGCATTTTATAAATTGTTTTCTTTTAATTACTGTCAGCCCCACCTCTTCTATCACAGATTCAGTGATGGACATGCTCGGCTGCTTCAGCACCACGGCCAGCACATGTTTTCCGTCAACTTGACTGGTGAAGCACATGACCTGCTGGCATGCCCTCTCAATTGGCCTTGGCTGGCAGACCCTCTGCCCACGTTAAGCCAGGCCAGGGAGGGTATAAAAGGCATGCTCGAAGGCAGCCGCATGCTTCCACTTTAGCCGCCATACCTGAGACGCTAGCTAATCCATGAAGTTACACATGCTAATTAATAGTGTTTTGCTTCTCTGCTTTATTTCTCCCTCCTCTGTTTTGCTAACGGTGACCTGCAACACCCTTGTGCCGGCGGACCTGCATGGCCAAACCATGCGCCTCCTTCTGCTGTTTTCTCTGGGCACTCTGCCCCACTCGCTCTCTCTGTCTGTGGCGAACCTACCTTTCCCAGACTCCACCAAGGAAAGGCAGCAGTACCCCGCTTGCTCCCAAGCGACCAGACCACTTGGCTGCTACCCACGTCGTGGACAAACCCTGGGAGCCAGCAACGCCTCTCCACTGACAGAGATCCATGGAATCAACTCGTCTGCCTCTCTCTCTTTCTCTCTCTCGCTCTCTCTCGCTCCCTCACGCTAATTCCCCACCCCAGGTTGGGGCCAGTGTCTTTTATTGTTTAGGGTTATTTAAGTTAATAAAAGAGCCCTGAGGGTGAAGATTCACAATAACCCGTGTGTCTGGCTCGGTTCTGTCACATCTGGGGGAGAGTGCAGGGATAGAACTGAACCGGTACCACCACTCCAACCACTGAGTATTGGCTCACATATTTATGGTTCTTTCTGTTCTACTCATTTTTGTTTTTTCTTTCACTCACCCCACTGCTCCGAGCATGCCTAGAGTGGGGAGGATGACCTCAAACAACCTCGACACCCTGGCCACTTTTCTGGTGGAGTAGCTGGCCATGATTACAACACTGCCAGCCTCTCAGCAGAGGTGCAGAGTCAGCAGGAGGGGGCGCCATGGCCACTGTGCTCCCAGACAAGCATTGAGAGGCCCACAAGCTCCTCACCAAACTAAGGGCCAAGGATAATGTGGAGGCTTACCTCCACATGTTCAAGGTCGTGGCATGAAGGGAGGGTTGGGACAAACACGAATGGGTGTCCACCCTACCCCCCTTCCTCTCTGGAGAAGCACAGCAGGCCTACCATGACGCTCGAGAGGGTGGGCAAGCTGAAACGTGCAATCCTACACTGCCTGGGGTTGACGGCCAAGTGTCTCATCACACTCGATGGCAAAGCTGCAACGGGTGGCCCACCTCTGGCTCTGCCACGGCACACTCGTGGTGGAGCAGGTCGGGGTACGGGTCATGACGACTTGGATGGCCGGCTGCGCCGTACACAAGGAAGGTCTCGTACAGCAGCCTCGTCGCATCCCTGCCTGGCTCGAAGGCAGAGCACAGATGGCTACCCTGGACATGGGTGCCATGGTGAGCTCCCGATCACCTGCGTCCATGAAGACGTCCGGCATGTGTGAGGTGCCTATGTAGAGATAGCCTTCTGTGCAGGCACCTGGAGGGTCCAACAGGCCCATCCCCCTGCTTAGAGGGTGAGACTACCCGGGGTTTGTGACCCTGCTCAACCGCCCCTCCCATCTCCAGTTTCAAAAGAATGCACAAAGCGGTCCGGAACTTTGTTCAGCACTGCCCCACCTGCCAGCTCACAGCACCCCGAGGCCTCCCCCCGCTCCTCTGATTTCATCATATGCCCATCATAGAGTTCTCATTCAAACTGATTGGGATGGATCTGGTAGGGCCGCTCCCGTGGTCCGCCTGGGGCCACGAGTACATCCTGGGGCTGGTCAACTATGCCCCAGGCCTTCACCGAACTCACCCCGTTCAAGCTCCTCTTCAAAAAGATGACCAAGTACCTGTTTACTGAACATTATGCCACCAGTAGTTGACTTATTGTTGTTGATTTGTTGTGACTCTGTTATATACACTAGATTAATTTGCATGACATTGCATCATATGACACACTCAGTCTTTCTAGGTATATACTGCTGTAACCTACCTATTTTACCAGCAATTTAGTTTGTGTTACCATGTTTTGTTTAAGAATGATAAAAAATCTGATTTTTGTAGTAAGAACTTCAATGGGAAATAGCAATGATTTTGTTTGATTTGCGTCAGTTGACGCAGTCAGTCTTTGTAGTGTTAAGTTAATTAAAGAGCCTTGACAGTGGGCAATCACTGTGTGTCTGTCTCGGTTCTGTGTCTCAGTTCTGTCCCATTACATATAGTTGTAGCAACAGCACTGATGGAGATTATAGAAGAAAGGAAGAAAAGAAAGCATAAGCAGAAGATGGGGTAAAAGAGGTGGATAGATATGGGAAGGGGGGAAAACAGAGGAACAATGACAGGTGACAGAGAGAGGGGAATGAAAAGAGGGTTAACAATGAAAGGAGGTTTACAAAAAAGGACAAGAGAGCTGATCAAAACACAGTGGAACTGGTGGTAGAAAGCAAAAGGCCTTGAACAACAATACAGACTACCCAGAAGGTATGTGTATATATAGCAAGAGAGAAACCGAAAGATAAAAAAGTAAATAAAAAAGTAGGAATCAGCAAAGATGGGGTGGGGGGTGTGGTCCCAAAGCACAGTGGAGGGGGGTGGAGGAGTAGAGCTGGGGAAGAGAGAGAGAGATCAATAACTAATTTCAGTACCTAGCCTTAGCCAGACTGTTTTCCAATAAGCTCTGGACATAACGAGTTAGCTTGAATAGCTGTGCTCACTCTCTCTCTTGCTCTCTCTCTTTCATTCTCTCTCTCTCTCTAACACCCTCCTGTTCTCTCTGCCTCTCTGGGCCATAGTGCTAGCAATGGCAGGATCGATAGAACACGCATGTACACACACACACACACACACACACACACACACACACACACACACACACACACACACACACACACACAC
>JBBIGC010000082.1:11758033-11777435 GCA_037576955.1 Lepidarchus adonis | reverse complement strand
ATCTATCTATCTATCTATCTATCTATCTATCTATCTATCTATCTATCTATCTATCTATCTATCTATCTATCTTGCCCCCCTTGTACTTTTTCTATGCAGTTGTCTTGCATACTGACTGCTACACGGGCAATAGGGAGTTTGTCTGTGTGAAATATTAATAGGAAAATGGCTAATGCATTTTTAAACACCCGGCATCCACCCTGGCTCTTATTGCACCCGCAGTAGAGTGACATCAGCCTTAAATGCTGGCTTTAAGGAGTCAGCACACATGTTCACCTCCAAGCCAGAGGCAGTACAAGCCTGTGGCTAGTGGGTCAAAACTGAGATGTTCAACAAGAATTATCAGTAATTTAATAGAAAACTTTTGGGATTCAGTTCTACATTACACATACAGGCAAAATGAGTTTGATTAAAGTTAAATTAAATTCTAGCATCTCCCCACAACAAAACCCAATACTAAATGAAATTTCTTTCTTTTGCTTTGGTAATTAATGTTGCTATAATAAATGCATACAAAACCTTAAAAAAGCAAATCAATCAGATATAATTTATATCATTTATGTTTAAAAGCAGGTTTTTGATCCTTTAGGCATATACAGTCTCCTTACCAACTGTAGTTAAAAAAAATCTTTTTAAACTACATACATAATTTTCACAAAGATTCTGAGATTCAACATTGTTTTCTTATTTGTTCATAGATAATAGTCTGCATTCACTCAAGAGACCTATGCACATTTGAAATTATTTGTTTATCAATAGGATTACAACTTTTTAGGACCTTTAACAAGAAGAAATATTTAAGAAGGAAAAAGTGGTACTAAAAGGAACAGCTGAAGGAACATTTAACAAGTGTGTTATTTGGCATCAGGCCAGTAACATGTTTGGTGATAAAAAGTATATCTTAGAGAGCCAGTTACTCTCTGAAGTTAAGGTGGGCAGAGGTCTATCAATCTGCAAAAAAAACTTAATCTACGAATTCAGAATAATGTTCCTCAATGTAAAATGTGAATATCTGACCAGCTATGCTAAATAATATTAGGAGATTCAGAGAATTTGAAGAATTCTCTGTGTTCAAAGGACAATACTGAAAATCAACATTGGGTGAGAACTTGATGTTTGGGCTCCCAGGCAGCAGTGCATTAAAACGGTTATACGGTAATTCTGTCATAGGAATCACTGCATAGTCTCAGGAACACTTCCAGGAATTTCTTTGAACACAGCTGGCTGTGCCATTCGCAAAAGCAGGTTAAAGTTCTAGCATGCAAAGAAGAAGCCATATGTGAACGTGATCCAGAAATGCTGTTGTCTTCTCTGGGCCCAAGCTCATTTAAAATGGACTGAGGCAAAGTGGAAAACTGTTCCATGGTCAAAATAATTGAAAAATCTAATTAATTTGGGAAACATGAACTCCAAAATAAAAAAGAGAGGGACAATCTGGTCTGTTATTTACTCTTTTTATGTATTAATGTTCACTAAACATTAATACAAAGTGTTCCATGAGATTGTCAGTAACTGTCTGTTCTTACCTCAGAGACATCGTAGAACCCATTATCATCCCCCAATTCCGCCAGCACACCCCCAACTTCCTGCTCATGGATGATAATGCTCCACCACATCGTAGCAGAATTGTCAGAGCTCGAGTGCCTAATAGGGTATGGCCATCAATGTCCGCTGACCTGAACCTCATATCTGGGACCAGTTTTAAACAATTTCCCCCCGGGATTAATAAAGTTTTCTGATTCTGATTCTGATTCTGTGCAAGGTGACCCGACACTCATCAGTGAACAAGGCAGTATGCCACTGCTGCATTGTCCAGGTCACATGGTCTTGTGCCCACTGCAAACATTCACAGCTGTGTCTTTGTGTCACCTGCAACAGTTGTTTGGCATTCAAAGTGGTGGAGTCAGTTGTGAATGGTTTGTGTGGAAACCCTAGTTCCAACTTGTCCCAACTTTTGCTGGGGTACTATTGCTGCCATTTAATAAAAATGACCTTTTTAATGATACTTTTACTCTGTTTAATTTTTTTAATATTTTTTATATGTTCTACTATGAATAAAACACAGTATCCCAACTTTTTAAGTTCAGGTTTACTTTTCAAACTTGAAGTACTCCTGCTTTGCTCAAAGGCTCTTCATTTGTTGCCTTCTTAAGTAATCCATTTTTATTAAGGTCATAATCAGCAGATCAGCTTTTGGTCGACATCAAGCTTAAAGCATCATTGCAACATCCTTTAATGAGAGATGCATCATGGGATAGGTAAAAAACTGTTCAAGTTCAGTCAAAGTGGCCATTAGCGTCTTGGTAGCCTCTATTACCTGTTTCCTCCCAGCTCATCCAGTTTGGAGGGTCAGCTGGATCCAGGGAGGGTTTCCAGTGGTACAAAACATTTGCTAATTCTTTATAATGTACTTTACTCTGTTCGTTGGGATTGATTAAAGCCCTTGAGATTTTTTTGTATCCATCTCATGCCTTATGTATAGAGTCTGTTCAAGTGAGTTTGTTTGAATGTGTCTTGCCATATCATACTCAGTTGCACTAACAAGCAAGGTAATGCTATAGAACAGTGCTAAACACTGATTACAATTGATCACATGTGGAAGCCAGTAACCATGGTCTGGAGTAGAAAATGGTGGTTACTTACACATGATTAAGTGTATTGTTTAGGAGGAGTGATTCTTTATTAATCTTGGTATTTATTATTATTATTATTATTATTATTATTATTATTATTATTTTATTTTATTTTATTTATTTTTTTATAAACTGTGGCTGTGATATATTTCATTTGGATGTTATAGGTTGCATTGAGTAAGTAAAAATGGATAAAATATTGTTCTTTGTGTTTTTATTTAACTGTTTAAGCTGATGAAGCTTAAACACACACACACCTGCACATATGTGTGCACACACACACGCACACATTCTTCTAAGGACAGGACAGTGTTGTCCTCTCAGTAACCTTCTCTTTTACTTTATTCTCCCCCCCCCCCCCCCCCCCCCCCCCTCCTCCCCCCCCCCCCCCCCCCCTCTCTCTCTCTCTCTCTCTCTCTCTCTCTCTCTCTTCATTTCTAGGTCAGGTTTAAGCATGCGCCTCTTTCTGCTGTCTGCTCCAATCTGACCAGCCAAAGCTGATCTCAGCTTTAGACAATACGGGGGGACACAAGGGAGAAAAAAGACATGGAGAGAAAAATCAGGGAAAGAAAAGAGAGAAAGGAAGAGACAGGAGCAATGAGAGAGAGTGTGAGTGAGAGAGGCAAGCATAGAATAGGCTGAGTGCATGCATGTATGTACAGTAGTGCTTGAAAGTTTGTGAACTTTGTAAAATGTTCAATATTTTTATGAATGTGACCTAAAGCATCTGATTAATCATTTAAAGTCCTAATAGTCCTAATAATTAATAAAATCTAGTTAAACAAACAAGTATTATATTTGTTGTATGTACTCTATATATTAAAAATGTGTGTGACAAAAATAACTGTATTCTTGGGTTTATCATAAAATTTAAAGGTGAAATCAGTGCCTTGTCTTTTTAATCAATGGGTTGATAATCGGTGTAAGTAAGACCCTGTTTTATTTAAAGAACAGGGCTCCAGCGTAGCCTGATTGCACATATAACACATGTGTGGTTGTGTATTATCTCTCAAACAAAGGAGGTGTCTGAGGACCTCAGAAAAAAGAGTTGTTGATGCCCATAATGCTGGAAATGGCTACAAGACCTTGAGTTTGGACTCCACCGATCAACAATGGTCGATCATCAAAAACAACTTCAACTGTAAGGTGTGTAATACACAGAGAAAATACAATGCAACACAGGGCAACTTTTAACATTGGTTAATATTAATGTTTATTTTTACTAATAAAAAACGGACAAAACAAATATGTTTTTACCCTGGACTTAAACATTGAGATTGTATCTGAGTCCCGCAGAACATTTGGAAGATTGTTCCACTGCGGGGTTTTATAGGAGAAAGCTCTGCCCGCTGCTGTGACCTTTGCAACATGGGGTACCAGCAAAAGGCCTGCACCTTGTGATCTAAGTAGTTGTGGTGGGTTATTAGGAACTAAGAGTTACTGTGGTGCCAGATTGTTTAGTGCTTTATGAGTTGATAATAATATTTTATCTTCGATGCGAAATTTGATCGGGATCCAGTGTAGATTAGATAAGATGGGGGTGATGTGTTCATATTTTTTGGTTGTAGTAAGAATTCTTGCTGCTGCATTTTGGATTAACTGGACCTACTATTTTATACAGAGAGTATTGCATTACAGTAATCTAATCTAGAGGTAACAAAAGCATGAACAAGTTTTTCTAAGTCATGTAATGACATAACATTCCTTATCTTAGCAATATTCCTGAGATGAAAGAAGGCAGTCCTAGTAATGTTATTTATTCTGTATGTGCTTCAAATGAAAGATTGGGGTCAATAGTCACACCAAGGTTTTTTACTGCTGTACAAGATGAAACAGAATGGGCCTCCCTAGTTACTGTGTAATTGGACAGCTTGATCCAAGCTGCTAGTGGCCCTACTATGAGTACTTCTGTCTTGTCAGAATTTAGCAGTAGGAACTTCTGAAGCTTCCACTGTCTAATGTCTTTTGCACATTTCCTTGATTATATTAAGCTGATGTTTCTCATCTGGTTTTGCTGAAACATACAATGGTGTGTCATCTGTGTAGCAGTGGAAGTTAATTTCAGATAATGTTCCCCAGAGGTAACATATACAAGGAGAATAGTAATGGACCTAAAATGGAGCCCTGTGGAACACCAAATTTTACTTTACTATGAGCAAAAGAATCACCATTTATATGTATGAATTGAGAGCGATTAGTCCTAAGACCTAAACCAAGAGAGGGCTGTTCCCCTAATTCCAACAAAATTTTCTTGTCTGTCTAGTAGGATGGTGTGATCAATAGTATTGAAAGCTGCACTAAGATCGAGCAACACAAGTAAGGAGCCACATCCATGATCGGATCAAAGTAGAAGGTGATTTATTACCTTCACCAGTGCAGTCTCTGTACTATGATGAGGCCTAAACCCTGAATGGAACAATTCATGAATGTTGTTCTTATGTAAGAACGAACATAACTGCTTTCTAGAATCTTGGAATAAAAGTGAGATTTGATATTTGCAGATAGTTTGAGAGCTGTCATGGGTAAGATAATGCTTTATTTAACAGAGATTTGACAACTTCTAGCTTGAAAGATTCTGGTACATAGCTGATGCTAAGGGAGAAGTTTATTATTCTCGTAAGAGTTACAATTACTGTTTGTAGTATTTGTTTTAAAAAGTGTGTAGGTAGTGAATTTATGATAGATGTAGATGAATTTGATGAAGAAATTAGTGATATGAGGTCTGATTCCTCAAGGGTATAAAAGGTATAAAATAATGTAATTGCTGATCTAAGATAAGAACTATCTTAAGTGTTAATTATTGGATTTGAATTTGTCTAATATTTTTTCATAAAGTCATTGCTTCTTAATTTTGGTGGAATGTTTGTTCTTGTAGCAGCCTTAATTCTGGTTAATTTAGCTATAATACTAAATAAAAACCTAGGGTTATTTTTGATAACTTCTGTCAGAGTGGAGAGATAGGTTGTCCTGGCAGTATTTAGAGCTTTTTTGTAGGTCAGGAGACTCCTTGCATGGTTGTTTATATTCTACCAAATTTGTTTGACACCATTAACACTCTAGCTTTCATGCCGTCTGCTTCAGTGTGTGTGTGATTGTTGTACCAAGTTTTCTCTGACATTATCTAGGGTACAGGAGAGAATCAATCAATCAATAATTATATTGTCTATATTTAACCTGAGAGTTAGTATTAGATTCACGGTGTGACCACCACTGTGAGTGGGTTTCTATGAGTCTCTGATTAACCCATAATGAATCTTAGATGGATAAGAATCCTGCTTTAAGAGAATCATCAAGGTTATCAAAGTGAATATTGAAGTCTCCTACAATTAAAGCAAATTCATTTAGAAACTCGGAGTAAGGCCCTGGGGTCTATAAATTATAATTAGTGGAACTGAGTGTGAAGATTTATTTTTAGTGGTTACAAGTAAAATGTCAGCATGAAGAACTTCAAAAGATTTGTATTTGTGGTTAAATTTTTGTGTCACGTTTAAGTAATCAATAAAAATGACTGCGACATCTCCTCCTGTTCCAGACAGACGTGGCTGGTGTAAATAACTATATCCAGGGGGACTCACCTCATTTACTGCTACATACTCTTTTGGTCTGCTCTGTTATACACAGAGATTATTTTATTAACAATAAGGGCTTTTGAAGTAAGAGATCTAATGTTTATTAGCCCTAACTTATTTCAAAGGTGCTAGCTTTGCAGTCAGTATGATCTGCCTTTATATTAATTAGGTTACTAGAACACACTCTTTGAGTATTTCCACATTTTTGTTTAGTTCAGGGAACAGACACAATCTGAATATGTTAAAACCTGGGTGACGGCTTTATGAAGCTAGCACATGGCCAGTTTAGCCTGCCTGTCTACTCCCTGGCCTGGGCTCTGGGTTGTCACTGATTAACTGACATAATAATATGTGCTATACTGCAAGAAATGAGAGCAGGACCTTCCAGAGTGGGATGCATACTGTCCCGCCCTAGCAGGCCAGCTTTGCCCTCAAAAATCTTCCAATTATCTATGAAGCCCATATTGTTTTCTGAGCACCACCTGGACATCCAGCATGTCAGCGACCACAGCCTGCTGTAGGCCAGGTCGCCATGCCGCATTGGTATGGGGCCAGAGCATATTACAGCATCAGACATCGCCTTTGCTAATTTGCACACATCTACAATGTTACTCTTAGTAACCTCACTTTTCTGAAGGAGTATATCATTAGCTCCTACATGGAAAGCTATCTTTGAGTTCCTATGCTTGCCTAGAACCCTAAGATTACCTGCTATGTCCGGCGCTCTTGCTCCTAGGATACACCTGACTAATGCTGCTGGTGCCCCTAAAGGCCTGGCTAACTTCACATACATCACGATAGAGTCTCCAATAACCAGAGCTTTTTCTGCAGGTTCTCAGCAGGTTTCATTAAGAAGAGCAAATCTGCTGAACACGTGAACTAGTGGGGAGTGGTGGTCTAGTGGGCGAGCTTTAGAAGCTCTCCTACCCTAATGCTGCTAAAGCAGAGTCACTCATTTACCCCGCTTTGAGGTCCTATAATCCAGAACTTGCTGACTCCCTACAATGCTACACTCACTCTGACTGTCATTCTCCAAAATCTCAATCTGCCCTTCTCTAAAATCGGAATAAAAAATTTTCACTAATGACGGAGGAAAGATAACTAAACATGCTACACTTGACGCACTGAACAAACGTGGTTGGTAGACATGCTAAAAAGAACGTACCTTAATCCTGTGTAAATCAAAAACGCGCTCCTTTTTCTCCCGTGTAATTAAAAAACTTTCATTCGATTGCTATCATAAACCTGGGTTAGAAGCACGCTCCGTGTATGAAAAATGTAGATAATGGTGGATGGAATGCAAAAAAAGTACAACAAAATCTGTAGAACAGATGATGAACAGTGACAAGCAGGAAGTTGTCACATTATAATAATGTATGATATAACCTGACATTGTAACAAGTCCTCAGTGTCTGGTCACTCTTTTTGCCTTGTCACCTCACCAGGTGAATCTCTTTCGTCTAGGTATTTAAGCCCCCCTGTGTTCAGGCATGGTGTCTGGGTTTGTTAATCTGTAGCGGTCCTTCTTGTACATGCCATTATGTGACTGTATGCTTACTATTATGAATACAGTTAAACTCAGTAAAAGTTTCACCACCTGTGTTTACTTTCTGCACCCTACCTAGAACTGTGACAGACATTTAATGTTTATAGAGGCTTTTGGATATAATCATGTCATAATTGCAAGCATAATGCTATTTTTATAAGCCTACATTGCTAATGTTGCTCCTATCACCTATTACAGAGTTCCAGTACCTGTTCTAGCCACTCTATTGTCTACACATGTTTTCCCTACGCTACACTCCCTACACCAAGGAGGAGTATACACACACACACGCACACACACACACTCTTGCATGTGCATACTGGAAGGATATTTTAACTTTTAGCCTTATTTGAAAAAATATCTCATAGCTTCTTATAGTGTTTTATCTCTTCTTTCTTCTAAGTTCCCAAGTCCCTTCTTTTATGTTATTTATTCAGCACCTTTCCTTTCATACTACAGGTGCTTCTTCACACCTCAGCATGATGTAATTCAATTGTAATGGCAAACATCAAACAGCAGTGCAAGCATCATGTTTCAGAAACACGCACTTCAAAGCATTCAGCATCTCTTTGCATCAGAGTGCACGGGTGTGAGGCTAAAAGTTGGCCCAAGGCTTTCGTCTGTAGAAAGATCACAATAATTTTAAAAGAATAAAGTACTAATGCTCAACTACATGTTTTCATGAAACAACATGACTTTGCACAGGTCAAACTGAATTCTGGGGGCAGAGATGTTCAGGCCAGGCCCAGAAGTTGATTGACAGCATGTCAGGGTGAATTCCAAATGTCTTGAAATGACAAAATTATCTAAAAACACTGAAGCAGCAAACTTTGTGAAAATCAGTATTTGTGCCATTCTTAATAAAATTGGCCACAACTGTATTCCTCATCAGAAATTGCACTTTTGTTGAATTACATTTTAAAGTCTTGTTTTCAGTTTAAATTGTTTAGTTGTATTACTTGAATCTCATATTGAGATGTCCGAGAATTTTACAAAATCATGCAGGCTTTCATAGCGTGTCCAAAATGTTTTACATGACCATATAGAAAGTTGTTTAGACAGGCAGGAAGTGTTTTTATGAATGCAGTTAACAGTGCATGTTTCTCAGTGTTTTTGGTTACTATTTCTGTAGTAACATTCAAATACCTGGTTTGGGCTCAGTCATGCTGCTGCTGAGAGAGTTTTAGACATCCATGTAATGGCTGGAGGCATCACCAAACCTGCGCTGTTCTAACCAGCTCCCAAAATATTTGAATTACTTTTTATACATAAAACAAATTTCTTTTTGGATTTTCTTTTCATAATTTTGGTTTTTTTTTTTTACAGATTTTTGTTTGTGTGCATTTATCTAAACTGTGTTTTTGCTGGCAAATAGACACCCACTGCTGAGATAAATGGGAACAAACAATTTGCACAACTGCATATGTAATTTGAAATCCAGAGCAGCGTAAGCTCAAACGACGCAGACACTCTGATCATAGGATTGTGTCCCTTTGTTTCAGCATAGTTTCCATATATAAACTATGTGGACTGAACAGTATGTGTTGAAACTTAACAATGTTTTCACATCACCATAAACCAAACTCTTCTTTTTGAAAAAGCCTATATATATATGACTATTATAAGTACACAAAACTCGTCCATATTCCATCTCACTGCAATCATGAACACTGTGCAACAGTCTGTATCTCCACATGTCCTATATATGTAAAGTTAGTGAGAGAACTATACATTTAATATGACTTCACTGTCAGTTTCAACCTCTCACCACTGAGTGGCATCGGAGTTACAGGATACGGTGGCCCCTCAACTCCATCCCAAAAAACAGGGTCTAGCCCGACAAAGGAAAGTCTCGCACAAGAGCGAGTGTACCGCTGTACAGAGCAACAGTGCCATCCAGTGGCTGTTAATGAAACTACGCAGATGTTAGGTTTACTTGAAATAACAAATAACAATTACAACACTCACATAAACGGCAGAGCTTGATAATCTGTGCCCCTTTTAACGATTTTTTTGTATTTCTCTATATAGACTAGCATCTAAAAGAACCACAGAAAAAGAGTTGATGACTGGATAAGGTTACAAAACCATCTCTAAAAATTGTACACTTCACCAATCCACAGTCTGCCATAAAGCATTGTGTACAAATGGAGAACTTTCAGGAGCAGTTGCCCTTCCTCTGTGTGCTTCACCAGAAAGATCGCTTCAAGAGCAATGATTTAAAAGTACATTCAATGCTTATTGTTGATTTTTTCAACATATTTGAACAAGCAAACATTCCACACTCTTTAATACAGCTCAGGCAGATAAAGGTAATATACTTTAACCAAACAAGAACCAAAATTCTGTGGCCATTTTTTAAACAGAAATATCAACAGATATACTTTTTTCTGTGGATAAAGTAAGGAGACCCTTTGTCTCAGAAGCTAGTATTGTCCCCATTAGCAGAAATAATATCTTGTGTTTTGCTTAATTGTCCACAAGAGGTGTTTTTGTTGCTGTCCTTGAATCAGCTATGTAAACTGCTACTCAACTCCTCCTGCCAAGCCAACGGAATATAAGTATTTTTTTCTTATTTTTTCCTTTTTTTGGACTATTTTTTGCAACTTTACTTGGTTCTGTTATGAGTACTTCTGTCTTCCTACTTCAATAGGAAGTTTAGAAGCATCCACTGTATAATGTCCTTTATACTTTCCAAAATTACATTAAGCTGGTGTTTCTCATCTGGCTTTGCTGAAAGGTATAACTGTGTGTCATCTGTGTGGCAGTGGAAGTTAACTCCATGCCCAATGGACCTAAAATGGTACCTAGTGGAGCACCAAGCTTTCCCTTGCTACGAGCAGAGGAATCACCATTTATCTTATAGCCATTAGTCAGATAAGACATAAACCAAGAGAGGGCTGTTCCATTAATTCCAACAACATTTTCTGGCCTGTGAAAGAGGATGATGTGATCAAAACATGATGAACCTGCTCTCTGTGTACAAGCTGTTGGTGCGCAGGGAGCCACCGGTCACCCACACAGTGCAGAGATGGTCAGAGGAAAGCGAGGAGGCTTTAAAGGACTGTTTTGGGTCTGTTGTGTGGGAAGTGTTGTGTGATGTCCATGGGGAGGACATTGACAGCCTTGTTACCTGTGTTACTGACTACATCAATTTCTGTGTTGAAAACACCTTACCCACTAATACTGTGTTTCCCAAACGACAAACCCTGGATCACCCCTGACATCAAGGCCGCCATCAAGCTGAAGAAGAGGGCTTTCAAATCAGAAGACAAGGAAGAGCTAAAAGGGTGCAGAGAGAGCTGAAGAGACTGATCAGTTATGGGAAAGAGAGCCACAAGCAGAGGATAGAAAACCATCTTCAGCAGAACAATGTTTGCGGAGTCTGGAGGGGCCTTAAATCCATCTCAGGACACAAAGATCAGAACTCCCTGTTGGTGGGGAGTGTGAGGTGGGCAAAGGAACTGAACCACTTCTTCAATCTAGGCTCTGATTATTCTTTGTTCTCCTCAGACAGGAATTTTACATGGAGCACCTGATCATGGTTGATTTATGGTGTGGTGAACTGATGCTCTTTCCATTTCTGGATAATGCCCCCCACAGTGCCCACAGGAACATTTAGAATTCTGGAAATGCGCCTATAACCATTCCCATCAGAATGCTTTTCAACGATAAGATTACAAAGATCTTTGGAGAGTTCTTTGCTTTTACCCATCATTAATTCTTTCTTGTGTACCTCCTGGTTAATGAGAAGCCTTTATAGGCCATCATTTAGGACTAAAGCAGCTGATATCAATTAGTACTCATAGGGGGTAGGGTTTCTCTCTTAATACTGACAAATCTCCTGGCTTTCTGTGCCACTTTGCACCTTGTTATCTTCATGTGTTCAATACTTTTTCCTCTGTCTTTTCACCTTATTACACATAACTCAATTTATGGACTTAAATGTTCAGATGTCTTTGCATGAATTACATAGTTGCGTTGATATTGACATGTGATGCACATTTTGTGTCAATAGCCCACTTAGAAATACCCTTACTAATAAAATACACTTACTGATAAAAATGCTGATGTGTCAAATATTTATTCTCCCCGGTGTAAGTGTGTAGGTAGTGGAACTAGGATGCATGTTGAATTTTATGAAGAAATTTATGAGATTCTTGATTACTGATTATTGAAGGGGAGTAAAACAATCTTGATCTAAGATAGTAGAATTGTCATTGTCAGTGTTAATTATCAAACTGTCTGAATTTTAATTTGATTAAGAAACCAGGTCTTGACCCATTTAGCAAATTATAGACCAATCTCTAACCTGCATTTTATATTAAAGATCCTGGAAAAAGTTATTGCTCATAACATTTGCACTTACTTACATGAAAATAACATTTATGAAAGAGTTCATCATAGCACTGAAACAGCCCTAGTAATGATATTAAATTATTTTGACCTTAATGTCTGACATGTCCTGTTTGACCTTAGTGCTGCATTTGACAATTCGAGTGTAACATAACACAAATTTAGTCAGAATCATGCATGTAATGATGCTGCAAAGGCATTATTAACATGAACAGTCCCATATTAAAGTAAAGCATTCAGAAAACGTTGCTCCAGAAAAGCTCTTTTTAATGGCTTTAACATACACCACAGCAGTAAACGCATTGGAGAGGTAACTCTCCAAAGTAGTGCACTATTAACCCCCGACATCTCACCCACCAATCCACAGAAACTCTTATTCAACACTAACGTGAATAAGATATAAATATCTCAGCAAAACCAGTGGAAAAACAGCGCAAGGTGAATTAGCAGAGCAGAGTACAGTACCTCTCTCTGTCTGTCCCTGCAAGCACACACACACACATCTCACCCACCAAACCAAATGAACTCTTATTCAACACTTATGGTGAATAAAACATGAACAAAAACAGGGAAAACTGTGCAGAGTGAATTAGCAGAGCAGAGCACAGCCTCCTTCTCTCTCCCCCTGCAAGCACGTGCTCGTGTGTTTTGCAGTTGTGCCCTCAGGTAGACAATGCTGTGTGTACTGAGATGGACTAAAGATTTTTTTTTACGTTTTCTCTGCTGGCCGGTACCAAATTCTCCATGGACCAGTACTGATCCACGGCCCAGTGGGTGGGGACACCTGCCTTAGAGAACTTATCTCTCACTTTTCTTACAGAGCTCCCCAGCTATGGAATAATCCTCCTGTTAGCAGCCGGGACTCAGACACGGTCTCTGTTTTGAAGCCTAGATTTGTGTAGCCAGGTGTTTCGTAATTAACTTCATTAAGTCACATGGAGGGTCACATGGACATAGAAAATTTGAGTAAACTGTGACACCAGTGCTGTCGCCCCATCACTCTCACATGATCTTCCAAGTTCGATGACTGTGAAGCAGCAGAGCTTTCTTTGTGTTACATCCCATCCCAGCTCACCCCTACTTCCAGTGTGTCCTAAGGCATAAGCTTCATATGTTCCCATGTCACAGTGAACCCACAAATAAACCTGTAGTGGAAAAGTGATTCTGTCAAAGTGAACAAGTCTGGTCCCAGAAATATGTACAAGTGGGAAGGGCAGTGCTGGCATACAAGATTCCCAACTGACAAGTCCTGATGTCCTAATTTGTATTCTGCATCTTGGCAAGAGAGTATGGTTGTCTTCTAAAGACGTCTAAGTAAGAAAGTCAACCACAAATACATAGGACCCTTAAAATTGGTTCAAAAGTTTAATCCTGTTACATTCTCAATTAAATTACTCCACACCCTCTTCCACATATCTTGGCTCAAACCTTTTCACAACAGCCCAATAAATCCTAAGAACAACACACCTCCACCTCATTGGACCTTGATGAGAGCCCAGTGTACATTGTACTCAGCATCCATTGGATCAAACCTGTGTAGCATGTGATTTAGTCCATGACTCCTCTCTATTGTCTGCCGTCCACAGGGCTGTGATACCTTGGCATAAAGAGATGTTAGCTTATGTTCAGCGATGTCTACACATTTCTGGTTAAAACTTCAGGCAGATTCCCGCAAGCATTCAATTTCTGACAAAAAGTCAAACGTAACCAAATTATATTATGTGATTGTGGCCCACCAAACAGTAATGAGGTTGAGGATGTGCCAATTGTAAAAATCACATTTGGACAATAATATACAATATTGAGTTACAGGGCTAATGCCCAGAACTTTACTATATAATATACACTTCTGTACACTGAGGCAATGTGGACAAATGAATTAAATGCTGACTATAAATATCTCAAATAAAAATTACCAGTTTGTAATTTGTTAGAAAGAAAGAAAGAGAGGAAGAGGACCAAAAAGACAAGAGAGGTGAAAAGAAGGTGAAGGCATATTTGACTTTGCTGAATCAGTCCTATTCAAGAAATCCACTGCATTTCTCTGGCTGTTTTGTAATTGTAATGAAAGAAGAAAAGCTTGGCATGGGATATCAGAGGGATGGAGAGAGTGAGGGGGAGGGAGAGCAGATCAGATTAAATATCGACTGACTTCAGGCTGTCCAGTGCAGACAAGCAGCAGTACACTGACTCATCATCAGTGAGCTGTGCCAGCATTGGTTAAAGTAGAGACAAAGTCAGGAGGAGGAGGAAGAGGAAGGGAGGGAGGGAGGGATGGGGAGGGAGAGGAGAAGAACATAGAAATGTAAAGAATACACATGAAGACAATAGCTTAGGTTGGCTTTACAAGGAAAAACGTTCAAGTTGCAAAAAGGCTGTCAACATCACTCAATAAAAATTTAGTGCTCAATAAAATTAAAAAAAAAAATATATATATATATATATATATTTATGGATGTGATAGAGGCAGAGGTTCAGTGGTATCACATTTTATTTCTATATTTCTATATTATAGTTCTATATATTATATATTTCTATATTATTTCTATAGATATTGCAGACGTTGTGTGAAGCTTAAATTCTGCAGCGTAGTTCTTGCGTTGTGGTATGATATCAGTAAGTTACGAATTTATAAATTTAATTGTTTATGTTCAACTGTATGTCACTACCAGTATAGACTTGCAAAGGCCTCCAGGGGAATATCAAGTTAGATGCTTCTACTTCAGAAAGGTAAATTCAGTAACGCTGCAGCTAATAACATGGGGCGGATTATCAGTTTTAAAACATATTTTGACGATTTTTGGGCTTGAATAATCATAGAGGGAAAAGAAGGAGACTGACACCAAGGTTTAATGCACTAATTGGACAACGGCCTGTCCATTTATTATAGCTCTTAAAAGAACTCGTGAAGCAAGTGAGCCCCCAACTGGCGTAGCAAACATAGAGGATTCAGATATCAGAGCCCAACTGCTGTGAGTGGCTGAGCTCACCGAAAGTCACTGCAAGGCAACATTGAGCCCAGCCATCCACCCTAAAACACACACAAAATAACCCAAATAATTCCCAACAACATTTGCACAACACATTCCCCACACAATAAACATAATAAACCCCCCAAACAAAGTCTAACACACAATACACATTACCCAGGGGGCCGTGCACCAACACATGTCCCCCTAAGCCTCAGCTCCGCCACAATATATAAGCATTTTCTGGAGCAACCTGTAATGTGAGATGCCCTATTGTTGGGGAAATACAGTAGAGATTTTACACTGTAGGACATAAAATAAAAATAAATAAAATAAAACAAATATATACAAATACATACAAAGAAAATGTGATTATAATAAAGACAATGTCTAAATACAATAGAATAAACATTGGAATTAAATATACTGCATATTTTTTTACTTTTTCTACAAAATGTTAAACTTACAAGTACAATTACATGTATTACAAATTACAATACATACATAAATAAAACATACAACATGTAAATACAATACAAAAATAGGAATTCATATGTACTGTATATGTCTGACTTTCTACAAAGTATTACAATAACATGTATATGTACAAATGACAATTAATACATAAATAGAAAATACCACATATGAATATAATAACATTTTGAATTTATTTGTGTATTGTATAATAAATACATAGATAAAAAATACTATATGTAAAAATAGTATAATAGTGTTAAAATGGGTAATTATATTCTATTATCTATAACAAATGTTTACACAAAATAAGCGGCATAAAACACTTAAACAACTAACTCTAACACCTAACACAAAAAGTTTGCATGATATGTTGATGTGCTCTCCTGGCCTTGCTCTCACTCTGGAAGGAACACATGACGCTGGTTCACTGGCAGGTAGAAAATCCTCCTTTACCCACACAGTGCCATCTTTTGCCTTCATGCTTAGCGGGGTAGCATTCTCCTTATCTTCATCTGATGATACTACAGAGCTCTCCTCTGTGTCTATGTTTTCTTCAATGACCAAAGTAAGTTCCTCATCACCATCTGAGTCACAGTCAAAACTTCCATGGGGCTGAACCTCTTCCTCTGTCCATTCTCCTCTGTGCAAAAAGACGAAAATGTCCATTATCCTCAGCGCAGCAAGAAATGATTCTCCTGTGTGTGTGTGTGTGTGTGTGTGTGTGTGTGTGTCTCAACTTTCATCAGAACACACCCACCTTCTTTTTCACAGGTAGCACATAAAGTGCTTTCATACAGTCATTCATGTTCATATAACAGTTCCATTAGTGTCACAGACAGCCCATTATGTGAAGTGGGCATTCACACATTATACTCACGTGCACACAGGCTCATACTTGATATTTGGTATTTCACACACAATGGCCACAGTGCAAACACACCTTGAGGACTCATTCTGCGCCTCTTGTGTCTTGATTTGTTCCACAGAGAACCTCACATTCTCACATTCCAGTCCCCCAGCCAGGCGCTTTGCATACCCCGTACGATTTTTTGTTGCTTCTAGGGATTCTAGTTATAAGACCTGGCAGAGCTATAATCACATGAAGGTATGAGAATGTACAGAATTTCCTAAAAATGTATTATACTATATCAGTTCATTCAAAATGCAACTCAAATGTGTCTTTTTTACTGTGTCATTGACACTATGTGAAAGTGACTATTTTGTCATTGTGAAAACACCACAACACACAGTGCATCACAACAAAATGTGATTTCAGCATTTAACCCATCACAGGCACACGTGCAGCAGCAGGCAGTTATCAAAAGTGTCTGGGGAGCAGTGAAGTGGGGATGGTTCCTTGCTCAGGGGTTGCCTCAGTGATGCCCATGTTGGGACTTAAACCCACAACCTTCTGCTTCTAAGGGCAAAGTCTGAACCATTAGACCAGAACGTACATGTTCACATGGTGCAAGCAGAAACATGCACATGGACAGTTAGTCTGTTCTACAGAATACCTGACCTGGAGGTAATGAAGACACATACAACTGCTGGTCATATAATTCAAATATCATGACAAAGTTGATTTCAGTAATTCCATTCAAAATGGGAAACTTGTATGTTAGATTCATTCATTACACACAGACTGATGTATTTCAAATAATTGTTTCTTTTAATTTTGATAAATATAATTGACAAATAATGAAACTTTGAATATTACAATATTGTGAAAAGGTTCAATATTGAAGACACCTGGTGCCACACTCTAATCAGCTAATTAACTCAAAACACCTGCAAAAGCCTTTAAATCAGTCTAGTTCTGTAGGCTACACAAGGATGGGGAAGACAATCATGCTGACTTGACAGTTGTCCACCATTGACACCTTTGCACAAGAAGAGCAAGACATTCAAAAAGTCATTGCTAAAGAGGCTGGCTGTTCACAGAGCTCTGTGTCCAAGCACATTAATAGAGAGGCGAAGGGAATGACAAGAAGTGCACAAGCAATAGGGACAACAGCACAAGATAAAAACATAAGTTACCCTCATAGACTAGAAATACCCCCTGATCAAAATAAGACAATCTAAGACAGGATTATGGTCTAAACTGACCCTACCTGAAGGCAAGAAATTCTATTAGAAGGATTCGTACTGTAAACCAAATATATTCCAGGCAGGACTAGACAAAATTAAGTCCAAATTCCTACAAGAATCAATAAGGGATGACACTGCTATAACTTTAAACAAGGAGAATAAATTAATATAACAGGATAATATAACAGGATTAAGGATCCAACAAGAATAGCTGTACACTAGGCAACAAAGATAACAACAGATAAAAACAACAGACACAGACCTATAACCTTACATGACTACAGTGACCACATGAAACTGGACTGGAACATAGACAATACTGTGGCACATGGAGAATTGTCAAAAACAAAACCAAGAGTACAATGTGCATGGATAAGCACAACACAGAATGACAGCTGTGTTTCCACAAACACATACTTTGGAAAGGCATTGATAGCAGCATTGATAGCAGCATTGATAGCAGCATTGATAGCAGCGGTTCAGGGAAGGCTGTATAATGCAAAGAGGCCACAAATCGTCATACGCCAACACGAGAAGCTTGTGAGCATCAGGTTCTTCAGCTAGTGCTGCTGCACATGTGTGGGCTATGCAATGGCACATTGTTTCAAGCAGCATGTTCACCAGATAGATTTAGAACGGAAGACAAAAATGAAAGGTAACGAAAAGAGTTAGGAACAAGAAATTTCAGCGTGAATGCATCTGAACATCCCTAGTTCATGTGAATAACCCAGCTGTAGCACCAACAATAGCATGGGAAAGATTACAACAATGTTATGCAGCTCTAGAAACGATTGAGAAAGCTCTGTTTCTTTGCATAGATAACTTTCCAAGAGTTTCAGCAAGTACCATGTAAAAGACCATGTAAATCTGCGAGAGCTAGCAGTCTACTCAGGGTGCCCAAGAAGAAGGATATCTTGATGAACTGTTGTATTTGGATACTGCTTGAGTCATAAACCTCATTGTGGACAAACTTCCATATGCACTGCTCCAAAGCACTGGCACCCCTAGCGATCTCGGGACATCACTGAGGATCTGTATTGATCACTGAGGATCTGTATTGATCACTGAGGATCTGTATTGAGCCAACTTGTAGCTCAGCTGTCTTCTCCCAAATCGTGAGCTCAACTAACTCCTGGGCGAATATTTTGTGTCCGCAGGTAAGATCCAATCCTCTACCAAAGCCACACCAGTGTCAAAGCACCTTTCTGCTACTTCCATCTTTGGTGGATCAAACTGTCATGAATCAGGTTTGAGGAAGTAAATTCAGACACCGGTTCTTCAATAAACATAGGTTTTACTTAGATTCCAACACATATAACCACACATAGAACTCCTGAACACATAAAGGCACAGACTCGTGACATAAACATGTTCATCCACAAAGACCTTAGGAACACAAGGGACACCTGGTGAGGGGCAGTGACAAAACTTAAACACAACTCCCTAATTCCCGATTTGTCAGTAAGGTCTGCTTTAGTGTGTCTGCTTTTTTAGGAAAATTACAGTTGCAAGTTAAAGTTTTGTGGAAAATCATTAATCTCCTGTTTTTGGGATACAGAAAGAGAGATTGGTGTGTGTGTTTTTATAGAGGTGAGATGATTGGGCGTGTAATGGGCATGTCAATAGGTGTGTGCAGAGCCATGCGACACAACGCACACAGACACATGTTGATGTTTGTTGATGTTTGTTGAAGTGTGTGTGTGTGTGTGTGTGTGTGTGTGTGTGTGTGTGTGTGTGTGTGTGTGTGTGTGTGTGTGTGTGTGT
>JBBIGC010000082.1:11714379-11748092 GCA_037576955.1 Lepidarchus adonis | reverse complement strand
CTCTCTCTCTCTCTCTCTCTCTCTCTCTCTTTCTCTCTTTCTCTCTCTCTCTCTCTCTCTCTCTCTCTCTTTCTCTCTCTCTAAGTCAGCTACATTTGTGGTTAGCGTTCACCTCCAAGTGCATTAGCAGCAGCTTGAAGAGATGTGGGTGGAGCTTCACCTCAGAAGAAGCACCTGCTCACCTTCACGCTCCCAGTGCTGGTGGTATGGAGGAACTGGTGGAGTTCTAGATAGAGTCAGTAGTCACCCAGATGTGTAAGTAGCAGGATGTCAGTATCTCAGTCATTGAGAAGATGTTAGATGAAGGTTTTTGTTTTGTTATGAGTTATAAGGTGTTATAAGACAAATGTGGGGTATGGGCTCTTTAATATGAGGTTAATGTGTGTCGGGAGTTTTTCGAGCTGGATGATTTGGGGTTTGACCTTGCGTCTCCTTCAGATCAAGCCCTGGATTACTGCAGGAGCGTCAGGCCTCTGCTCCCTGATTCCCGCCGGTGGGTGGGTGTGTGTTTTCCAGGGAAAGACGTCACAACCCCCCTGTGTGTTCACACTCATTTGGATAAATTAAAGTCAATTGTGTGTGAAACGACAGGACGCCTCCTCCCGCTCAAGGACGTCTCCCCGTCAACACCTCAGAGACTCACAGGAGCTCCCGGAGGCGCCGCTGCGACCGTGCGCTAGAAATGTCTCAACTTAAAGTGCAGCCACACATGCTCCCCCATTGTTGTGATGTCAGAGTTCAGTCTGTGCTTTTAAAGGGCCCTTATTCTACGTTTCTCTTTGCCCCACAGTCTGCACAGGCAACTTTAAAACAACCCAAGCCTTTAAGACTGAACTATGTAAATGAGCCCTGCTCTGATAGGCTGCAGTCTGCTATAGCGTCGGTATGAATGGGTGGAGCTAAGCTGCAGTTGGCAAAGTAGATGAATGTAAATGTTATGAATTGAATATGCATTGGTGTTGGGGTTACTCGCTGTCCCGGGTTCTCAGTCAAAAGGCTTATGGTTCAGGTTGAGTGGCTGCTGTACATCACCCACAGGTGTGAGTGTGTGTGAATGATTTTGTGTCTCTGTGTTGCCCTGTGATTGGTTGGTAAATCTGCCTAGTGCCCATAGTCGATGGGACGAGCAGTTTGCAGAATCATTCAATTAATAAAATATTAATAAATAAATATCAGTTGCTGGGGTCACCAAATCAACATCGAATTGCCACCTACCACTGCCTGGCACAGTCGGTCTGGCACAGTCAGCCTGGCACAGTCGGTCTGACACAGTCAGTCTGGCACAGTCGGCCTGGCACAGTCAGCCTGGCACAGTCAGCTTGGCACAGTCAGCCTGGCACAGTCAGCTTGGCACAGTCAGCCTAGCACAGTCAGCTTGGCACAGTCAGCTTAGCACAGTCAGTCTAGTGCAGTGAGTCTGGCACAGTCAGCCTAGCACAGTCAGCTTGGCACAGTCAGCCTAGCACAGTCAGCCTGGCACAGTCAGTCTAGTGCAGTGAGTCTGGCACAGTCAATTTGGTATAGTCAGCACAGTCCTCCTGCATCATCCTGTGTCATCCTGCGTCATCCTGCGTCCTCCTGCATCATCCTGCATCATCCTGCGTCCTCCTGCGTCATCCTGCGTCATCCTGCGTCCTCCTGCATCATCCTGCGTCATCCTGCATCATCCTGCGTCATCCTGCATCATCCTGCGTCATCCTGCGTCATCCTGCGTCCTCCTGCGTCCTCCTGCGTCATCCTGCATCATCCTGCATCATCCTGCGTCATCCTGCATCATCCTGCGTCATCCTGCGTCATCCTGCATCCTCCTGCGTCATCCTGCGTCATCCTGCGTCCTCCTGCTTCCTCCTGCGTCATACTGCGTCCTCCTGCGTCATCCTGCGTCATCCTGCGTCCTCCTGCGTCAACTCTGCTGAGATTTATCTATTGCCATGTTCACGCCACAACACCACATCAATCAGGTTCTCAGGTTCTCAGGTTCTCAGGTTCTCAGGTTCTCAGGTTCTCATGTATCTCTCTTTCTGAGGAAATGAACAGGCGACTGTGTTCACTTCACTGACACACGCAGGATTTCACAGGAAAGGATGAGGAGAACCGGGGACCATCTGCTCAGCCTGGTTCTCTTGGGTTCTTGGGTTTTGTTCTTCTGCATCTGAAGTGTGGGCATGGCCAGCATCACACACACACACACACACACACACACACACACACAGGTACTGTATAAAAAATCTACCATAGTAAACAGCAAAAATACTCACTTTCAGTGCAAGCAACACTAATACCTGAAAGTGAATTCATGTTTTAAAGACAGACACACACCTTTACATTTCATTGTGTGTCACAGTCATAGCAGCTATGTTAAAGCCTAAGCTGTCTGGACTTGTATGTGTTTCATTACATAACAGTATTACAAAACATTGTAAACTATGTAATTAAGTCTATTTGAGCACATTTAACAATTCAATTTGAGGTGTTAATAAAGTTCTGTTACAAAACTGAAGAAACCAACATTGGACACTAAACATAGTGACTGATCAACTACATCTAGCATCCAAATGACATTTGATTGGCTAAACTATTATTTTAAGGCTCATAATTTATACTGACCACATTGTAACTGTCCAGGGCTTGCACTCGGACTCCCATGTGCCTCCTCTGTGCCTGCCGCCCAATTCTCTCTGCCGTGTCCTGGGCTGTGCCTGTTTGGCTCCCGTATAAAACCAGAAGCGAATGCGCTGACATTGTCACACAGCTTTGTAATTAGGATGAAACTAATTAGATAAATGATCAAACATTACGCAGCAGTGTACGGTTCTATCTGAAATGCTAACACTGTGGAAAAAACCCAACCATGTAGAAATTCAAATAAGGCAAAGAAACAACCACTATAGCAAAATACACAAGTAAGTGTAGCACAGAATACAACAGCCACACTGTACAATATGAATGTGGTAAAATGAATAATTTGGCAAAGATGCTTTTCATATGCAATTAATGTATCATTTTACTCAGCTCTGTTAGGGGTGTAAAACTCCCTTTTTTCTCAAATTAGAAAGTTAATTGATGAGCAAATATGTTTGTTAATAGGGAAAGGAATAATTCTGAGTTACTTGTCCAAGCAAAACCATATATCCAGAGTGAAAAGCATGCTGGGCCCTCTGAAGATTCAATTTTTGGTATCAATTCCTGATCTACATGACTTTGGCGTGATATACAGATCACCATTCATTACCACAATGTACCCCGAGCACAAAGCACAAAATCACACAAAATCACCCAACTCAGTAACACATGGTAATGTGGCAGGGCACACAGTATGCACTGTGTCGTTAACTAAACACTACACACAGTTTACAGTTTACAGCACAGGAAAATTCCTCAATACGACTGACCCGTCACATAGTTAGTATCATTTACAAACAGTAATTATGTCTGAAAGCTGTAGAATATCTCTTTGTAACTACAACTACAAAAACACCATAATGTCTGATACACAAAGTTTACCTTTTCATAGACCGGATCTTACTGTTAATGATCACGCTGCCCACACGGCTTCGTTCCAATAAGCTCTATGCTTCCCTAACTGGGAGATAACACCTTACCCACTACCCGCTATGTTGCAACAAATGCGTGCCCATTGCGTTAATTTAAAGCGATAATTATATTTTCTGAACAATTATTTTTCCTCCACTCATTGGTCGCTTTTCATCCCGGTGAAATTAGTGCCCCGATACAAAAGAAAAGGAAGCAAAGCTGAGCTAAATGAAGATGAGAGCAAGCAAGTGAAGGAAACGAAGGTTATGTTCTGACAGATGCAGTAAGCGTATACATTTCAGAACACAGGCATTGGCTAAATCTTTATTCAGTTCACTTTACATCGCTACCGGCTTTACATCTCATAAGTGCATATATCAGTTTTTGGCGCATTTTACGCTGACAGTTTGGAAAATATTTATATGCACCAACCTTTCAGTGAGAGAGTCACAAGACAAATTGTAGCGCAGCCGGATGAGAGATTTGTGACGCGCCCCGGACGTCACGTTTACAGTGTTGTGAGACTGACCCGGAAGTGATTGTCCGCTGTCGGCGGTTGTGCTTTTCCCTTCTTTTTAAAAATGGCGACTGAAAAAGGCTATGTGTTTACGAGTGTTAAGGTATTTTTGCTATTATTCGTTGTCGAAAGTCAGTGTCGGCTACATCATCTCGTACTTAAGGTATGTGTCGTTATTGAGCACATTCTATTGGCACAACTTTGGTCATAGCTTTGAATTGTTGGCCTTATTGACGATCTCCAACACTAGCAGAGAATGAACCTTGAATGTGATGTTTATTCTGTATTTTCCTTAAAAAGTGACAACTCCGCCTTGTCGGTGTGTTGTTTCCTTTAATTACTTATCACTGTAACCCTGTAACCGACAAGCCCGTGCAATAAGATCTATAGGCAGGTGTGGCACATATGTAACAGTAAATGTTCACAATGTGTAACGATATGTTATCATCATCATGATGACCTCTGACATGTGCTACTACATTTAAATATACTGTCACAAACGGAGGACAAATTATTTCACGTTTATAATGAACCAGTCCTAATACTCTTGTGCTTTCTTTGTAAGTAAACATACAGTTATTCATTGCTCTTGAAGTGCTGACAGTGTTCACAGTAAAAAGTATATTGTGACTTAATTTGTCACCAGAAAGAAAAATTGATCGTCTCTAAAAGCAATTCTTTTACTTCAGGATGATGTCCGTCAAAGGGTCCACCTCAACACATTTGGTTTTTATAAAAATGGTTACATGAGAGTGAACATGAACACTCTCCAAGTGAGTGGGCCACAGAGTGAGGATATTGACCGATCCACGGTAAGATTTCTCTTTCCTCTGCTTGAAATATAAACAATTCATATAAATTATGGACTACTTGCTAAGGCTACACAATAAGGACAACATACCATCTTGGAAATATATTGCTACACACAGTTGCCTTACAGTAATAATAAAATTAAGTCAAGAAACCAGATAACTCAAATAATTTACATTTGTTGAATCACATGTCTTGTAAACATGAATATCTTGAAAACTCTAATAAGGGTACAATTGCTTACACTACACAGTAAAACATTATGTGCTTGGTTAGAGGCTCTTTTCCAATTGAAACCTTCTGCTGGCCAATTTTAAAATAATCTGTATTGATATTGTTCAGCCATACCAATGCCAAATAATGCTGTAAAGGTAGATGACATACAGCACCTACAGTTTGGCCAAAAATGTTAAGAATGGCACAAATACTGGTTTTCACAAAATTTGCTTTTTTTGTCAGTTGTTTTTGTGGTGTATTGAAGTATAATTGCAAGCATTTCATAAGTATCAAAGGCTTTTATTGACAATTGCATCAAGTTTATGCAAAGAGTCAATATTTGAAGTGTTGGCCGTTCTTTGACCTCTGCAATTCACCCTGGCATGCTGTCAATCAACTCCTGGGCCAAATCCTTACTTCTTTCATGATGAATGGAATTTGTCAGATTGTGTGGATTTTTGTTTGTTCACCCGCCTCTTGAGGATTGACCAAGCTCTCATTTGGATTAAGGTCTGGGGAGTTTCCTGGCCACATCTTTTCAATGTTTTGTTCCTCAGGGTACTTAGTAATCACTTTGGCCTTATGGCATGGTGCGCCATCATGGTGGAACAAGCATTGTTCTTGGAAGAAGTTGCTGTTTGAGGATGATTTGGTACCGGTCTTTATTCATGACTGTGAGTGAGCCCACTGCTTTGGATTAGAAGCAGCCCCAACACATGAAGGGTCTCAGGATGCTTTACTGTTGGCATGAGACAGGACTGATGGTACAGCTCACCTTTTCTTCTCTGGACAATCATTTTTCCAAATGCCCCAAACAGTCGGAAAGGGGCTTCAACAGAGAAAGTGACTGTACCCCTGTCCGCAGCAGTCCAATCCCTGTATGAGAATATTAGCCCATCCTTGATGTTTTTCTTGGAGAAGATAAGTGGCTTCATTGCTGCCACACCTTACTGATGCACTCACACCTTCTTGCTGCCAATCCTGAGCAAGCTCTGCACTGGTAGCACCTGATCCTGCAGCTGAATCATTTTTAGGGGACTGTCCTGGGGCTTGCTGGATTTTCTTGGGTGCCCTGAACACAATAATTGAACCTTGAAGTTCTTGATGATCTGATAAATGATTGATTTAGGTGCAATCTTAGTAGCATCAATATCCTTTTTATGCAACACAATGGTGACTGCATGTGCTTCTTTGCAAGTTACCATGGTTAACAGAGGAAGAACAATGATTTCAAGCATGCACACAGTGCACCGCAACAACATTTGTCTTCTGCTTTTAACCCATCACACGTGGAGCAGCGGGCAGCTATCAACAGCGCCCGGGGAGCAGTGAAGTGGGGACGGTACCTTGCTCAAGGGAACCTCAGTGGTGCTGAGACTTGCCCAGACTGGGACTTGAAACTGCGACCTTCAGATATCAGGGGCAAAGTCCTAACCACTAGGCCACCACTAAATCATCCAGTCTGCTATTCTATCTCTGAAATGCAGTGGCATTTTTTTTCCCTGGCAAATAATTCGCTTTTTAGAACAGATGTTGCCACAAAGCAGCTTTACAAGGTCCAGGTCTGAGCCCCTAATGAGCCGAGGCGACAGAGGCAAGGAAAACCTGCCTGAACTGAGGAAGATAAGATAAGATAAACCTTTATTCTCCCACAAGTGGGAAATTCCACATCATTACAGCAGCAGGACAGCAAACAAAGTATTAAGAAAAACAATAAGTAAGAAGTTGCTTCAGAAGTTACAGGTAAGATAAATTAAGGCAAAAATAGAATAAAGTAATATACTATTACAAAAAATATAAGAAGTGTTTACACAAATAAATAAGGCAAATGTAAGAGTGAAGAGTGTAAAAAGTGTCGACAGTACAGGGAGATCACTCCAATTCTCTATGTCCATGGAATACTGACTGGAATTTCAATTTAACTTAATAAATATAATCATCAATAAAACAATGACTTGGCAGTTCCTATGATCACTCTTCATAACATTCTGGAGTATATGCAAATTGTCATCATAAAAACTGAAGCTGCAAGTTGTGAAAAACAATATTTGTGTCAATCTTAAAACATTTGGTCACGACTGTAGATGTTTGTTCACAGCAGATTATCTCTAATCTCATGCAGTCAATTCTTTGCATTTTTTGTAATCACTGATGAACAGTCTTCCTCCATTTGTTATCGTTTGGCTACAGATTGGTTTTAGCTTGGACCGCACGAGTAGTAATGGCTTCTCTACTTATCTGGTAAGGGCATTTTTAAAGTATATTTTTATTGTGTTGGAATTCATGTTCATACCTGGTGTAAACAGCCATCTTGGATGATCTCATCACAAGTTGAAAAGTACAGTTGTGACTTTACCCAACAGGATGCATTGAGATGATTGCTCAGACTACATTTAATGGTGATATAGGCCACATATGGTCACATTGATTTAGCAGCGTTTGATTTCTTCTTTTGTGTTATTTTGATTGAAGTTTCTGGCAGACTGGACATTGCTGCTAGTTCAAACATGTTTGGTCTTTACGAATGGAAATTATTTTCATGTTTATTTGCATATTGAGCATACAACTTAGTACTTAGTACGATGTACTTAGCACTGTCTACTAGGGGTAAATCATCAGAGATGTATGTTAATTCCAGGTGTGAAAAAAAAAACTTGTGTTGGTATCTTTAAAACATATTTGCAATTTGTATTATTGTTTCTGTTGCTAAATTTACTGTACTTTCCTTGTTAAATAATGGGATTTGAATGGAATTGAATGGAAGGGAGAGCTGGTCTCTGACTGAACTGTGTTTAAGCAGTGAGGGGCTCCACTGAGACACTAGCACCACCCCAACTCTGAATTCCCAACTCTGTGTCCCCCATCTATAGGGGAAAATTATTTAACGAACACCTGGCTAATGAACAGTATCTCACCAAAGTGATTACACCCCTTACATTTTTGTAAATATTGTATTATAACTTTTCATGGGACAACACTGAAGATATGACAATGTGTTAATACAATGTAATGTAAAGTAGTCAGTGTACAGCCTGAATAACTGTAAATTTGCTGTTTCTTCAAAATGACTCAATTAGCCATAATTGTCTAAACACGGATGGAGTTCACTCAAGCTTCACAGGTTGCCACTGGATTCCTCTTCCACTCCTCCATGATGACATCATGGAGCTGGTGAATGTTATAGACCTTGTGCTCCTAAACCTTCTGTTTGAGGATACACCACAGATGATCAATAGGGCTTAGGACTGGAGACATACTTGGCCAGTCCAGCACAGTCCAAAAACTGAATTTGGGGTCATTGTCATGTTTGCATACTGCCCTGCTGCCCAGTTTCTGAAGGGAGGGGATCATGCTCAGTTTGGATTGTAGCCCAACAACTTACTTGTAGCCTGAGTTACTCAGCATTTGTGCATTATTAATCTTTGTCATGTATTTAATGTTTGTAAAAAGTAATACAAGTACACTCGATGTGTGTGTGTGTGTGTGTGTGTGTATATGTATATATATATATATTTTTCAATATCAAATAATTTTACATACAGTACACAATTACATACAGTCGTATGCAAACGTTTAGGCATCCCTTCATAAATAACAGATTTTGGTGATTTTGTAATTTAAACATGTTAACACAGTCTCTCTAGGACATGAAAAAAAATATTTTCAGCAAACATTGATGCATAGTTATTTTTATGCAATAAATTGAAAAAACAAAACATTATTATGGTACTGTGCAAAAGTTTGGTCACCCTACATAATCAGTACTTAGCTACACCTCCTCTGACAGATATCACAGCTTGCAAAGGCTTTTTAGAGCTAAAAGTTCTTCAAATCTTGTACTTGGGATTTTCTCCCGTTCTTCCTTGCAGATCTACCCACAAATTTTCAATGACGTTTAAATCAGCTTGTGTCTCTTGAGGTCATCCATGGTGAATTTTGAGGTTTGTCCTTTTGTAGAAGCTCATCCTCTTTTCAGCTTCAGCTTTTTTACAGATGGTCTGATGTTTGCTTCCAGAATTTATTGGTATTTAGTGGAATCCATTCTTCCCTCCACCTGTGCAATGTTTCCTGTGCCACTGGCTGCAACACAACCCCATGATATGATGCATGATAGATCCACCCCCATGCTTAATGGTTGCCAAGGTGTTCTTTTCATGAAATGCTGCTCCTTTTTTCTCTCCAAACATGCCTTTGCTGATTGTGGCTAAAGAGTTCTATTTCAATTTTATCAGTCCACATGCTTTGCTATCTTCTTAGCCTTCTCCTCCATTGTGGGCATCAATAATTTTCAAGTCTTACACTGCTGCTTAGAGGAACCCATGGTTGTTGAGTGTCCACAAGTGTGTGCACAAGGTTTGAAGAGTCAGAGAATTTGTAAAGCTTTGAAATTGGCACAAGCTGACATTTACTAATGACAACTGTTGCCATGCACCAGATCTAACGAGCTGATTAAGGTCTGAAACGTTGTAAAAGAATCTGAGACTCTTAGGGTGCCCAAACTTTTGCACAGTGCCATAATAATGTTTTTATTTTTATTGTTGTTCAGTTTATGGCATAAAAAGTTACTACGCATCAATGTTTGCTGAAAATATTGTGCATTTTATTCGATGTCTTTGATAGACTGTGTTAACACCTTTTCAATTACAAAATCTGTTGTTTTCAAGGGGTGCCCAAACTTTTGCATAATACTGTATTTAACATTTTATTTATTTGCTGCAAGTATCTTAAACCTTGCATTTGGATGTGATCTAATTGCCACCGCCAGAGGTTCATACGTAAACAACGTGATTTATTATTCTTTTTTTTCTGCAGGATGATGGTCTAGACTACTGTGTTCTGAAAAAGGAGCCGAGCAGTGATTTTGCAGTGGTACTTCTTTTGCTGGACTTTAGAAAAAACCTGTAAGCTCTGTACATTGTTTGTTGTTTTTGATTAACTCTCCACTGTTCCACATTTAAACAGATATAATAAATCTATGTGCCATCAGCTTCAAAAGCAAATATTGAACATAATTCTGTCCTGTTTGTGTCTTGAAGAGTCTGGATGAAAACTTCTGCAGATGAGGGAATGTTTCCCCACATTGTGTATGAAAACCAGGAGAAAATGGATAAACAGCAGTCTGATGGTACAGCTTTTTGATCATCAACTTATGTCCTTTAGTTAATTTAATGTTGAAGCTATTTGTGTTTGTTTTTTCTGTCCAGTTCCCAGATAAGTTAGTTTAGACTTGCTCAATGTTCCTAATCTTTTTCTTCAAGCTAAACAACAAAAAGGTGTTACATACTTTTCCTTTTTTTGTTTCAAGCTATGTTGATGTAAATATGTAGCTATCAGTTCCTGCTGTAGAATTTTAATGCAAATTAGTTAATATTAGTTTTTAAGACGATAAATAGAAATGATTAAATGTTACATAATTTCACGTCATATATTTAATTAGCACACATTTTATGCTTCTCTGTTTTGTGTCGTCCGTAGTGAGTGAAACAAAACAGGATGTGACTGAGGTAAGAACACTTTGTTTTGGGAGCTTAATTCTATTTTGAATATTGTTGCAATCACTGGATTTTTCTGATCCAACTCAGTCATTGGATTTGGCAGCTTTGTACTGAAATGCATTCATTACTTCTTTTGCAGAACAAGGCAGATGTCACTTACCCTTTGCAGCACAAAGGCAATTCCTACTCATTGCAGGTAAATTCAGGTATTTATTTTAGCAAACATAGTGTATTCGCTTTCTCTGTGAACTGTGTGTAAGGATGCTTAAAGCTTTGCTCCCTGAGCACATTCACATACTCCTTTGACCGGAATTCTGGGATCCTGTGAATAATTTGCAGTGGTACTTGAAATTTTGAGAATCCTTTTTTTTGAGAATTTTTGATAAGTATATAATTATCATATACTAGATACAGATTAGGCAAAACATTATACCTGCACATTTATTTATTATAATATAATGAATATAATAGAAATTGTCCAATAAAAAGGAAAGTGGTCACAATATTATGTATTTATGAGTAGAAGAGGTTTGTGCACCTCCTAGAGTAGTTGACAATTTAAAGTTGAAATTAGGTATGAGTGGGCATCCTGAAATTACTCTAAGGTAAGGAATGGGTTTAATATTCATAAAGCAACCCAACGTAATTTCTAAGCAACTAAAGGCTCTGTACGACAATGGTATGCATGGCAGGATTGACAGGAGAAAGAGAAAAAGGTACTGCCTATTACAGTTTGCTAAAGATCCCAGGTTAGTGTTTGGACTCCAAAGAACTGCATTCCCACTTAACATTATGTGAATGGTCTTGATAGTGTCATGGTTGGTCCTGTTTTGCTACATTTGGACCCAGACATCCTGCCATCTTTGGAGGAAAAATAAATTCTCAGTTATTCTAGTGAAATCTAGAGGGAAATGTTCAGGAAATGCGAGACAATGATCCTAAACACACAAGCCATTCTACCAAATAATGGTTATAAAAATAATAAATGTGATGTTTTGGAATAGCCAGATGAAAACCCTAACCTTTCCCCAATCGGACCATTGTGGAAGACCCTCTAGCAAGTAGTTTGTATAATGAAACCATTATGTTTACCTTCAGTTGTTGCACAAGTGGGTCACAATACTAAAAGCAGAGACTCAATTGTATGTAACACTTAAGAAAATGCCTAAGCATTTAAGAGGTAAAATGTTGTGGTATGCGAGTGCCACATAATCAGACTTTCATGTCACTTTACTGACTTTTAGAATCTGGTTATATTTATTCTGAATGATAAATTCATAATTGTTCACAAGCTTGTAAGCCCTATTATAGTTCTAGTGTTATTAGCTTTAATAGTAACACAAGCAAACTTGGTGACACACTGTCTATTATGCTAAAAAGTTATACACCTAATAAGATTCAGAGCAAGACTGTCTTTCTGATTGGTTTGTAAGATGATGTAGATAATGGAAATGTTTCATACTTTTGTTATATGATGGGTGGTCCGTTGTACTATTTGCATCTTTAGCAGAAATGTGTTTTATTGACAGCTGCCATATTGTGAGGAAAATTATCCGTATTAGTTTAGATTTCTGACTTAAAACTTTGCCTTGACCTATTACCCAAAATTCCTCTGTCTCTGATCAATGCTTTAACACAGTTGCAGGATCAGACTTCTGAAGTTCGTACTGAAAGAAAATGTGAACAGTACGTAGAATTGGGAGAAATCTTGCTTGTGTAAAGAAATCTTTTCCCCTTGCTTTACAGTTTCACTTCAATGTAACAACAGATGAACAGCAAGGCCTCTACAACTTCTATTTTCACAACTGCTACTCCCCTAGGGTTACAACCCAGGATGTTTCTTCAGTGAGCATTCTCAGTTTCAGCATTGATGTAAGTTCTTAATCCCACCCTCACCCTGTTAATGCACTAAATTACCTGTAAAGCTTCACAAGATCTAGTCCTCTAATATGTTTCTTTTTAAAAGGAAGCAAACGGGTAGATATTACTTGTAATTTTTTATTCTAAAGGTAAATGTCAGGAACAGTGTTTTCACATATTGGTCATTCTCAAGCAACCAAACTCAGTTCTGTATATTATTATATTAATATCTTCAGTGTTTTTGTGTTCAAAGTGTGAGTTCAATTCAGCGGGATCTTGGTTTGTTTGTTTTTTTGTCCTTTTTTGCACCAAGACTATCTTAGACCACTTGTAGTCTACACTACAACTCTTTTAGATCCACACAGTTGAACCTGAATGGCTGAGCCATATTTAAACCTGTAGAAAAATACTCTAATACGAAAGTATTAAAATGGTCATCATTGTTTATTTTTATCAAAATAATTTAACATACCATCATATTTAATATAATGTATATTGCAGTGTACTTTTTACTAAAAAAAAACAAACCCAAAAAACAAAGTGTGTTCTGTTATCTGGGGACAGCCGTGGCATAATGATTAGAAAAGTGGGCTTGTGACCAAAGGGTCGCAGGTTTGATTTTGGAGCAAGGCACCTAAACCTAACCCCCTACCGCTCACCATGTATGTCGCTCTGGATAAGAGTGTCTGCCAAATGCTGTAGATGTAAATGTGTTATTTGACCCTGCAAGTATAAATTTATGCAGTTTACTGTTGATGTTTTGTCACTGTTTATAATAGCAGTATTATCAGTATCAGTTATCAGAGCATTATTAGTCATGTTGCATTTTTATTGTAGTGCAGTGTGTGAAATGTTATGTGGACATACAGCTCCTTTTTGCCCATTTTGTTTTACATTGTGTATTGTTAAGTTATTTTTTTGCTAAATCACCCACTGATATCTGTACAACTCCAGTCCTCCTAAAAAGTGTAAATGTAAATAAAATCAGAGCACTGTAAATCTCATAAACTAATAAAGGGTCAGGGACAGATCACTTTGTAGCAACCTTTTAACAACATTCCGTAAACTTTTTGGAACTGGTGCGCAAAATGTTTGCTATTTTTTTTCAAAGTTCTAAATTGCCAGATCAGCACCCAGACTCTTCGACTTTATGACAACAGCATGGCTTTGCAGTAGAAGTAAACCTTGTCATCTCTTCCATATACAGTACAGTATACAGAGAGACGAGGCTCCAGCTGAAACAGTACAAGCAACAAATAGAACACAGTAGGAATATATATAAATAATTGCGGGTCAGAGATGTGCAGTATCTGTGAAGTATTATTAAATAAAACGTGCAAAATTCTAGCGGCATTCAGAGGAACAAATTTGTTGCAATTGACAGGCATTAAATGTGTGGCAGATCAATAGTAAAGTGACAAGTGTAACAGTTTGTAAACATGGATAGAATTCCTGAGAATTAGATTTTCTGTAGTGCAGCATATGCATCACCAAGACAGTGATGCATTTGCAAAGGTGTAATCGAGTCAGTTAAAAGTCTTTGTGTGTGTGTTTGTGTGTGTGAGAATGGGAGGGCAGGGAGTGTGTTCAGGAGTCTAATGATTTGTGGGATGGGACGGGTGAAAAGAGTCTGTGTGAGGCGTGTGAGAGGTCAAGCGCAATGAAGAATGCCTTCCTGATGCAGCGCTTGTGGAAGATCTCCTGTAGCGGAGATGTTCCGATGGTCTTGGCAGCTGCTTGAACAATCAGTTGTAGCAGATTTTTATCACTGACATGGCAGTGCCCGCTTCAGGCGTCTCAGGAAGTGGAGACGCTGCTGTGCCTTTTTGGTGATAGAGGTAGTGTTGGTAGTCCAGGTGAGGTCATCTGAGATGTGAACTCCCAGAAACTTGGTGTTGTTTACAGTCTCTACAATGGAGCCATGGATGTTGAGTGTTAGTTGGTGGAGCAGGTCTTCCTGAAGTCAGTGATCATCTCCTTGGTTGATCAGCGCAGCAGGGTGGTGCAGTCGTATCTCAGGAAAATGAATAACAGTGGACTAAGAATGCAGCCCTGAGAAGTAACACAAGTTGGCTCACAAAAGGGAGAATGTGTTGTATACAGTAGTGGTATCAAACCCTGACATTCCCATTTATAGAATTTGTGACAGATGGGGTAACGTGAAAGTGTAATAACTATAACCTGTTGCTCCAGGCCAACTTCCTTCTTGCAGAGATGGGCTTTGATGGTAATGCCTCAGTGGCTGCCACTTGTGGGGATGCACTCTCATCTGTTTTGGACGAGGAGTCTGTCCTTGAAGGCTGTGGGGTGCCAGTGACTTTGCCTGATGAGGGTTCACTGGGTGCACTAGATACTAGTGGTGTGAAGCGTGCCTCACCTTGGGTGCAGGATCAATCTGGCGGAGAGTTTGTAGTTTTTGTCATATTAAAGGATGATGCTGTCATTCTTGTAGTAGATGTGAGTTTAATTTCGAATCACTCCCAACCTGACCAAAGCATTCCAGCTGTCCTACGGGATCATAGCCTTAGCCTGCTGTTAGAACGGGTAGCAGAGTGTCCAGGTTTGGAAGGGAGATCAGTTCACTGGTTAGTGGAATCAGTGACTCAGTTCTGGGCTACTTTAGGTCATTTTAGAGGTTTTCTTCTCTTCTGCTTTTTTGTGTTTTCTGTGTTTTTTGTTTTTTTCCTTATATAACTGGTATGGACTGTGTTATTCTGTTGGTAGCAAGTGTACATTTTCATGTGGCCAGTTTATGTTGTGTATAGGGCACCATTTTCCCCTGGGGAGTTATGTGGGGTACAGCTTAAGGTCCTAGCACACCTCTCTTTCTCCCTTGACCCTTGGTTTGGGTTGCTTTACTGGGGTGTTCAATAGTGTTCTTGTTTTGGTCGTTTATCTATGTTTTTGGTATGTTTCTGTGTATGGCTATATGCAAGTGCAGCAGCAGGGGGTAAAGAGAGGTCACACACCACACACTTACAAACGGGTCGCCTAAAGGAAGAAACGGGGTTGCAGTATCCGGATTGCAGATTGCTGTACACAAGAAAAATAGCACCCATTACATTTGCATGACGTCGTTTATACCTGTATTTGCCAATGAGAAAAGAAAGCACAGACACTGGTTTCTGGAAGTGTTCCTGTGCTCATCCAATAATTTTTGTGGTTTTTAATTCAGTGCTGCAAGAGGGCATTAAGATCACTAGTATTGATTCTTGGCCTTGTCCTTTGCGCAAAGAAAATTCTCCAGATTCTCCATTAAAGATATGTGTTGTAGCTGATAAAAGATTCACAGTCTTCTCAGTTTTATGTTGAGGAGCTGTAATTATTTCTCAATGTTTTCACAGATGGGTAAACCTTCTTTACTTCTGATATAATCTAGCTCACTAAGATGACCTTTTTATACCCAGTGATGTTACTGTTGTCAGTTAACCTAATTAGATTTAAAATGCTCCTTCAGCTGTTTTATATTTTACACAGTCCCCCAATATTTTAGAAATTTCGATTGCGCTTCTACTTGTGTGAATAATACGTAGACTTCTCAAACATCAAACTAATTTCTTTGAAAAATGATAAACCAGAAATTATGTAAAATGCATAGAATACTTTTTATAGTTACACTGTGCATATGAGTGTATCTATCAGACTCCATTTGAGAATAGGCATTAGTTAATATCCATTATCACGCAGACTGGGTCTGTTGAGCTTTATTTTTATATTTTGGATTTTTAGATTCTAAATATTCTGTAAAGAATTATTATTGTGCTACATTACATTCTATAGTACTGCTTTTCAATTCAGTACATTGGTGCATTTTATCCACTTTCCAAAACCCCAAAACTCTGTCAACTCAAGTAAAGTTTGCCGAAACCTTTGATTAACCAGAAAAGCAAAAACAAATAAACTGGAAACACTTTAGTTTCAAGGAGTCAGACATGATAAAACATTGTTAAAGATTTGTTTGTCCATGAGTAATCATCCTACAATGTTGACCAAACTAATTGTGGTGGTGTTATTTTTGTGCCAATTTTAAGCAGTGCTAGAATATATCTGGTTTGTTTAGTGTTGATGTGAATGGGCAAATCTGTCTGGTTTCAGATCAACATAGAAGAGAAGAATCCTGACAGCTTCTTGTCTGCTGGAGAGATTCCTCTACCCAAACTCTACATCTGCATGTCTGTGTTTTTCTTCCTCATCGGAACAGTCTGGGTTCATGTTCTGCGCATGCGCAGGTATGGCAATAGTATGTCTGTTATGCAAAACACACTGCACAGTAGAGCTTCATTAGGAAAGCAATAATTAGCCATAAATGTTCCCTACATTGCCTGTTAATAAATAAATGGCTTTTGTTTGTATATTAAAGCTACAAGTCCAGCAAATTTTTATAACTGCCACACATACAGACAATTTAATACACTTCTCAAAAAAATAAAGGGAACACAAACTCCAAGTCAATCACACTTCTGTGAATTCAAACTGTCCACTTAGGAAGCAACACTGATTGACAATCAATTTCACATGGTGTTGTGCAAATGGAATAGACACCAGGTGGAAATTATAGGCAATTAGCAAGACGTCCCCAATTCTGCAAGTGTTGACCACAGACCACTACTCAGTTCCTTGCCTTTTGCGCAAGGAGGAACAGGAGGAGCACTGCCAGAGCCATGAGGGTGGTATAAGGGCCCGACGTTCAGAGGTGGGGGTTGTGCTTACAGTCCAACACTGTGCAGGATGCTTGGCATTTGCCAGAGAACACAGATATTGGCAAATTCGCCACTGGTGCCCTGTGCTCATGTGGTTGGATTGTGGCAGCAGTTCCTGCAAGACAAAGGCATTGATGCTATGGACACACTACTGAGATTTGTTTTAAGGACATTACATGCATGGGTTCTGACTTTCTGCCAAAATTTCGACATAACTCGAGGACCCGCTTTACAATGTAATATCAAGATCAAAGTATCTCTAACACAGTTCTGATTGTTAGTACTAATTACTTAGTGCTGTGAGCACCTGACTCACCTGTTCTTTGGATGTTTTAATTATGATAATGTGCACCAATCATTCCAGATGAATGGTTCAAAGTGAACACACACCACGGCACACAATGCACCAATGCATTTTAACCGATTGGGCAGCTGTCAACAGTGAAGTGGGGATGGTACCTTGCTCAAGGGTAACCTCAGTGGTGCCCAGGGCTTGAACATAAACATCAAGCACACTGAAGCATGTAATGTAATGCACTCTTCTGCTCTGCATATTTTTATGTTTTCTTCTGTTTTTCTTTTTGTAGTACTGATGTGTATAAAATCCACTGGCTTATGGCAGCTCTCCCGTTCACCAAGTCTCTCTCCCTCATTTTTCATGCAGTGAGTTGACTTTTTCAGGTGTACTCTGCTAAATGTTAGAATTTATTGCAAAAGTTTTGTAAATTCTTTGATATTTGGCTTTTTGTAGTTATTTATTGAAGATGGTTGTCTTTTAAATGGAATGTTATTTTCATGCCACTTTTGGTTCACATCAATCGATTAATACACTTTATTTTACAGATTGACTACTATTACATCTCCAACCAGGGCTTTCCTATTGAAGGCTGGGCTGTGGTCTATTACATCACACACCTGTAAGGTTATACATTGCATAAAAGTTTTAGAAGTTTTTGCATTTCTTTTTCTTTTTTTCCACCCTTTTTTCTTTAATACTTTTTCAGGCTGAAGGGGGCACTGCTGTTCATCACAATAGCTTTGATAGGGACTGGCTGGGCCTTTGTTAAACACATCCTCTCAGACAAAGATAAGAAGATCTTCATGATTGTCATCCCACTACAGGTACTTGGTCATTTTGCAGGAGTTCTTCAGGTTGTTATGCCTGTGGAATATTAAAAAAATCCACAAGAACATGATACACAACATAAAGTACTTTTAATGTGTTTTTTTATGGATAGGGGTGTATAGTAGTAAGTATTTGCTTCCAAAAATACTTAAGTATTAAAAGTACAAAAGTAAAAGATTTATTGCAGGAGTGCCCACACCTTTTTTGGCTTGCGAGCTACTTTTAAAATGACAATGTCAAAAGGATCTACCATCAATAAAAATGCTACAAAAATTACATACAGTATATATGCATATATATCCACACCCACTTTTATTTATTTATTTATTTATTTGGGCCATTACCTTACTGAATGGAATTGTATAGCCCGGAAATAGTTCCTTACCTTTCTTTTTCTTAGCTTTGTGGTGGGTAGTCAATGTTGTACTTTTTAAAGAACAGTATGATTTTTGTTTCATACTTGGCCTAGTTTGTTGGCTGATTTGTTGGAGTTTTGCAGCTCATGCAATTAACCGAGCATGCGCGATGACTGGCTGTGCTATATGTCAATCAACTGCCAAACGCCACAATGGGAATGGATGATTGGCTAACACCCTTTTTTTTAATGATATATGATATACGCTATTCTTCATGTGCTTTAGTGTATTCAGTGGCCTGTGGTTCACACGTTTTTGCGTTGTGCGATCTCACATGCACTGTATAGTTTATTTTGAAAGGCAGGGCTCTACGATCAACTCTGAAAGTAATGTTAGTAAAGTAACAAAAGTAATCTTGACAGAAATGTAATGAAGTAAAAAGTACGGGTTTGTCATTCAAAAAAACTACTCAAGTAAAGTACAGATATTCAAAACTGTACTTAGGTACAGTAATCAAGTAGATGTACTTTGTTACTGTCCATCTCTGGAAGTTTTTCTACTTTCTTGCTCATGTGCTACTAGAATAATATATATAGCAAATGATTAAACATTCACACAGTTCTTTTTGTTTAGTTTAATCTTTTAGTTAAAAGCATAACATTTCAGGGTAATTTAGTCATGCAGGTTGTGTTGGCTGATCAGTTTTTAAGTTGAAGGGAAAACTTTGTACATTGTGAATTTTTTATTCATTCAATGTTTATGGTTTATTGTGTGTTCTTTTAGTAAAACAACAGTAGCTTGTAGTTGGCCATTTGTTTCTTTACTGCTATGTGCAAACTGTTTTGTGATTTCAGGTGCTAGCAAATGTGGCATACATCATCATCGAGTCAACAGAGGAAGGCTCCAGTGAATATGGCTTGTGGATGGAGATCTTGTTCTTAGTGGACTTGCTTTGCTGTGGAGCTATTCTCTTTCCCGTTGTGTGGTATGCATCCTAGTGTGCTCTAGATTCATCACAGTGCATTGCCATATAAACACATGGATCTGTTTAGAGCCTTTTGGTTATGTTTAAATATTGATGTGAACATTGATGAAATATGAATGATTTTGCTTTGCATAATATTATTAAGTGCTCATGTCTAACTCTGTGATGACCTACTTTTGACTTCTATTTTTGCTGGCAGGTCTATCCGGCATTTGCAAGAGGCATCAGCGACTGATGGGAAAGGTAGGTTGTTTGTGTTCATGTCCATATTCCGTTTTTTATTTGAGTTGTAATGATCTAATAATTGCCTTAAAATAACAAGACTAAACTTTGATTTAAACTAATGGAAGTTAATCTAAAAATAAGTTTTTCTGTGAAAGTGGTTTCTGGACCATTTCTGTGAATGAGTGAACTTATAAAATGTTCATAAAATATAAATGGCAGATTCCCTCATGGTGAAATACAGACTTACAAGAATGCATGTATTGCATATAAAATTAATTTTTAATTTTAAATATAACTTTTTTACTTCACAAAATGTAATATATATGATATGATATATATATGATATGATATTGATATTGACCGACAAAATGTGCTAACTGCAATAAAGATTTAAAGATTTGGCAAAAGCTTTATCTTTAAACTGCTTTGAATTAGCAAGACAGTTCTAGGATTGGGTCTGATCAAATTATATATAATGTATGTATATTATATGTGTTTAAAAACTTTGTGGTTAACAGCCAAACTCTGTTACCATTGTTGAAGAATCAGAAAAAGTTTATAGTCCTGGGAAAATGCTTATGCATTCTCTCAAAACTAAAGCTCTGTAGTGCAGCACTGGCCTCTTGACCACCACCTGATGGTCTTTACCCTGTCTGGCTGCTGATTGACCAGTGGCAAATTCAGATGAGTGAGATGAACCAGATTGTGATCTGATCTGCCCAGAGGTAGAACGCTTGTACAGCTGTATACCTCCTTAATGTTGGCCTACAGTAAGTCCGGTCCTTGCCCAGTGTTATAACACAGTTGCAGAGAGATTTCATTGCTTTCAGGGATTTTGGTTTTAATATCAAGAAAATCTGCCCATTCCTCATCACTGATACTACTCAGATACTCATCTAGTCATTTATCATGTCAAAATGGACTAATGCAACTTGCTCCTGCCTGACCTCTCTCTGAAGGCCACAAGACCTCTATAACTATTTCAGAATACAGCTGCATGTCTGATCTTATGCCAAAGTTCACACTCCGCTTAATTGCTGTGAACCCTTCACTAACTAGCTGTGGCTACTCGCTTCAGATTGATGAAATAGTCTTACACCATTAACCTATCTACAATGACCAAACCATGGGTCCCACCTTGCCCTCTTAGCACATCATGCCTAACCTGTTTTGTGACGTTGTTCATGGGCATATGATGACTTTTTGAAAGGAATAGCACACATTAACATATAATCAATACATCATAAATTATTTTCTTTTTTTTATTATTATTTTTACATTTAAATGCTTTAATTTTAATTAAAATTATTTTTTAAATCAGTCAAAAAACTTACAAAAAAAAACAATTTTCAAAGAAACATCTAATACAGTCACTTTCACCTATCCTTTTAGACAGCTCACCAACCCCACCTTTTGCCAAATTTAGGGCCCGGACTAATAGCGGTGAGCTAACGAGGTTTGACTGTATGTAGCTTCATGGGAACAAGAATTTGACAAAGGCCACTGTGAGCTGCTGAAACAAGAATAGAGAAATTGCAGAACATCAGTAAATTAGCGTCCTCATTTCCTAAATGATTAAACAGTGTAATTAAAAGGAAAGGTGATGTGAAACCATTGTAAACACTGCTCAGTCCCCACCTTCTGTGTGTTGCAGGTGTCAAATAATGTTATATATATATATATATTTACAAAATATAATAGATCAGTGAAAACATTTTAGTAGATTCAGTTAAAGAAAAGTTCACAAATCACCCACACTTTGCATTTTATGAATGCTCATAACTTCTGGAAATGGCACTGGAATGTTTAAACATTACAGCAGTTAAGCAAATGGTAATATATACTTTTTTTTCTACTACTCTTAGGCTAAGATTGAATATGAAGGAAGACAATAACATTGCATTAACTGCATTTCAAAAATTTGTGGAGGTTGACTTTATAGTGCAAAATACCTGGGGCAAAAAAATGTGTTCTGACTGATGTGATTTTTAAGTTGGCTGTTAGTATTCAGTTATCACATTTCTTAAACAGCGAAAACAGAAGCACATCTGGAATTCTCTTGGGTGTCTTCAATAATAGCTTTCTAGCAGTATGTCTCCTTCCTCTCAGCTGTGTAATAACCTTGAAGGCTTTAGGAAAAGAAATACAAATCTCGTGCCGAAAACAGTGGAAAAAGCTGGACCACCTTGTGTTGTTGCCCATGGAGACAACAGGTGCTGGACAGACTGTAAATGTCACTGCGCTGGGAGTGTGTTCTGGGCGATCTTGGTCTCCAGAGCAACAGACATTGCTACAGATTTAGCTCCAGCATGGGGGCCTGAACTAGCTTTATTTCTGTAATGTCTTTTAAACATTTTCTCTCTCACACTTGTGCTCGCGCACAAAACAACACACACAATGTTACCCTGTGTCTGCGTAGCAGGTTCGTTTTGTTGTAGATCTCTGAAAATTAACAAAGCAGTTAAAATGTCAAATTTTCCTTTTCTTTTGTTGTAGTGGTCTTTGCTTCTTTGTTTTTTTTTTCACTGGAGATACGAGGTTTATAGGTAGTGAGTTATAGAAGCTTTACTAGAAATGCCTAATGCCTTTGACTGCATGATTGAATGATCAAACGTTTGCCTCAAACCATCAATATTTGACTACTTGTCCTCAGTTCCAGACCTAGAGTTCTAGAGACCAGCACATTGGGGTGTTTTTCTTAAGCACTTAACTGATCAAGTTAATTATAGGGTTTATTGAATATGCTGGAGCAGGGAAATGACCTTTGCTGTAAAATGTACAATTATGTGTAAAGATGGGCAAAAGTTCTTTGTGATGATAATTTATTATGGCTACTGTATTTTAGCAAGGAGATGTACCTGTTGTTTTTTAACAGCCAGCAACATGCTAGCGTCATGTGTCATCATGCGACACAAACAAGCAGTTCTTATGCGTTCAACCTTAAACAGAAGGAAAACACATGTAATATTATACAGCCCCCAAAACACATGAACTACTTTTTACACAAACAGAAACAGAAAGCTAGACTGAGAGACGCCCCCCAGTAAAATCTCAAGTCTGGGTTCACCATCATAGTAATAAATTAAGCCTACCAGCAAACATACTCATGAGTAAAAAACTAAATTTGCTGGAGAGCTTCTTTAAAAATTGAGGAAAGACCCAATAATGCAAGGGCATAGAATTGCAACCAATATCTAATGATTACTTAATTGTTCTCACCAATAATTTTGATCAAACAAAAATGTAACTCATCTCAGTACATGGAGGATTAAACAGCACTTTCCACCCGAGGGTCTGTCGGCAAAAAACACATCACTAATGTGATTGGTGGGGACGCGATGCATGTTCGGGAGTAGGGCCTCTTGATCACACATCGCCAATGGGCTTTTACCCTTTCCAGCTGGTCAACAGCTGGTGTTGGTCATCTGTTGGTAAAGCCAAAAAGTTCTAATAAAGCTGAGAGATGTAACTGTATTTATTTTACTATTAAATTATTTATGTATTTATTTATGTTCTGGCTGAAGTAAAGTTAATATATTTTTATTAAACCACCTCTGTGTCGGTCATTAGTTACCTTTAACATTACAGAATCCATTTATTAACATATTATTGTAATCAGAAAGGATATCAAATGTGAGTTTTTGAAAATAGCATTGCTATTATTTATGTAAATTTATACTGCACACCGCACATGTTTTTGTATCGTATATCATTTGTCTTTCAATCTGTCGATTATCGCAGAAGCAGTGTATTGTGATATTCTCATTATCATGATCCATGTATCGCTTATCATATAATGAGACCCTATGATTCCCACCCCTGATATCTACCCTTGATGTACTACTCTTGATGATTCTAAAGTTGTAAGGTTAAAAAATTTATTTTTTATGCATGAAGCTATATTTGCAGGGTTTGAGAGCGTGTCCCACAACAAAATGTACTGTAATTGTCCAAGTCTGATGGTCACCTTTCTGGATGGTAGCACATGACCTGAAACGAAATCCCTGCAAAACGAGCTCCTGTACCTTCCAGGGGATACATGCCCTGATATTGCGATCACGTTTGAGAATGGTGTCATCAGTCCCACAATAGAAGCAGAAAACCTAGGACATGTTTTAAGTGCAGACGTCTAATTTTCATGTCACCTTAATAACATTTTCTAAACGTGTATCATTTCTACAACATCAGATGAATCTGTCCATTCCTCAACTCTGACACTACTCAGATACTCCTCCACCTAAAGACTGGAGTTACTTCAGCTCACCCCCCCCTCCCTTCTTAAAAATGTAACACATCAAGACTCTTCTCAGTTTTGGCTTCCAATGTTGGGAAATTATTTTTTTTCTACATTGGAACAGTCTTCAAAAGACAACTGTATGAAGCACATTGTATTATATGATTAATAATGGATTCATGTCTCAAACGAACTAACAAAAAAAACTTTTGTCTTTTTTATTTGTAAGGATTAACTTAGGATCTTGGTTGACTAGCAGCTCTTAACTGTATCTAGGGTTAAAACTACAAAGCACCCATGTATGTTGCTCTGGATAAGAGCATCAGTCAAATGCTGTAAATGTAAATGAAAGTATAATCATTTGTGTGTGACAGGTAAAGGGACAGTTTTGACTGTATTGATTTTGTTTTTTTTTTCAAGCTGCCATCAACCTAGCTCAACTGAAGCTTTTCAGACATTACTATGTGATGGTGAGTGTTTACATTATTTACTTTTTTTCTCACTCACACTCCCTGCACCACCTTCACTCAATTAATAAAAATGTTTCTGGTTGGAGTTGTACTTTTCTAGCACATTTGCACTACATTCCTGGATTTCACATCCCACTGTACACATTAACAGGAGTCATTTTATTCTCCATCTTTCTCTCTCAATTTATCCATATTATCCAGTCTCACTTGCTTTCACTTTGATCCTCTTGCTCACTTTCCCTTTCACACACATTCACACACCACTTTCTCTCTCTCTCTTGCTCACTGTCTCTCACATCCCTCCATTTTGTTTTTTTCCACACACTTGCACACCCAGACATGCATCTGTTCAGTGTTAAATCACCAAACAGAATGTTTTGTATAGATCTAACTATCATCTAATGATATATAGTATTGTGAAAAGGTGTCATGGTTTGTTTATTTACCATGTTTGTCACACTTAAATGTTGCAGATCATCAGACAAATTTAAATATTACTCAAAGACAACACAACCTACACGGCCCCATGTGATTGTGACAAAGTGATTGCCCGCTAAATCTAATAACACCCGTAGCAGCAACAACTAATCAAGCGTTTGTGATAACTTGCAGTGAGACTTGTACAGCGCTGTGGAGGAGTTTTAGCCCACTCATCTTTGCAGAATTGTTGTAGTTCACTCACATTGGAGGGTTTTCGAGCATGAACCACCTTAAGGTCTTGCCACAGCATTTCAATAGGATTCAGGTCATTTTTGCCCATTCTCTCTTATGGTGGAGTCTTGAACACTGACCTTAACTGAGGCAAGTGAGGCCTGAAGTTCTTTGGATGTTGTTGTGGGGTCTTTGTCATGTGGGTGAGCAGTTTGCTGACGTCAACGTTGTGGATGGAGTGGCCCATGGTGGCGGTGGGGTTATGGTATGGGCAGGCGTATGTTATGTACAGGTGCATTTTATTGTTGGCATTTTGAATGCACAGAGATACCGTCCTGAGGCCCATTGTTGTGCCATTCATCCACGACCATCACCTCATGTTGCAGCATGATAATACACGACCCCATATTGCAAGGATCTGTACACAATTCCTGGAAGCTGAAAACATCCCAGTTCTTGCATGGCCAGCAGACTCACTGGACTTGTCACCCATTGAGCATGTTTGGGACGCTCTGGATCTGCGTATACAACAGTGTGTTCCAGTTCCTGCCAATATTCAACAACTTTGCACAGATATTGAAGAGGAGTGGACTGACACTTCATAGGTCTTTTGTATATGTAGAAAATGTTTCAGATCTTTGAGTTCAGCTCATTCAAAATGGGAGCAAAACGTGTTGCGTTTATAGTTTTGTTCAGTGTATGTACAGTGCCCTCCATAATTATTGGTTCCCCTGTTTAAGATGTGTTAAAAGCCTAAAAATAAATAAATAAAATTTTATAAATTTAACTTTTAAAAATGTTAATTTAAAGGGAAAAAAAAGTCCCTGAATAAGAAATTATGCATGTATGTATGTGCGCATGCACACATAAATCATTCCTGGTTTATCACTGTCCCGAATGGTCTTAGTACCACAGGGAACACTGTTGCCTTCACCTTCCACATCTTTTCTTGCTGTTCTGTCAGCTCTTGGTATTTCTCAAGCTTATCATGTTCCTTCTTCTTGAGGTTACCACCTGGGATCACTACATCCATCAATATGGTCTTCTTCCTCTGCTTGTCCACTACTACTATGTTTGGTTGGTTTTCCATTACCAGTTTGTCAGTCTGTATGTGGAAGTCTCACAGGATCTTAGCTTGGTCATTCTCAGTGACTTTTGGAGGTGGCTCCCATTTTGACCTTGGGTCTTCCAGCCCAAACTCGGAACAGATGTTCATGTACCGTGCAGGGGTTTATTTTCCATGATTGTTCTTGCTCTTCTTCCTTCTTTTCACTAAGCATGTTATCAGTCTGGGACATCTTCCTGATGTATTCATGGATCTTCCATGTTTCATCCTGGATCTGCTTAGCATACGGTCTCTGTGTGCTGGATTTGGTGAAAACCTCCATGCATTGTGAGGAGCTTCATTATCTTGATGTCAGTGGAGTCCATCTCGTTTTGCTTGCTTATTATCCCAGCGGGGTATCTGATGACTGGTAAGTGGTGATTGCCTGGATCTTGTTCTTCCCATTCAACTGACGTCTCATGACTTGCCTAACTTGTTGCAGGTATTTTGTGGTTGCTACTTTCCTGTGGCCTCTTCATGGTTAACATTTGCTTGCGGGATTCCAAGGTACTATTTTGCCTTCTATTTGTTACCATCCAACTACACATATGCAGGTTAAATGACATTCTGATGTCATTGCTGTATATCCTCTTCCTGTCGATCAGTGAATCGATGTGTTGTTCACTCTTGACATACAGCTAGTTGTTGTCAGGGGGTGACTGATGTTTGCTCCATTCCATAGTTGGGATCTGTAGCCAGTCTTCATGTTGATGATCTGGTTGAGGGGGTTCTGACCGATGCAGAACAGCTGTGGAGACTTCAAGCTCCTTAGCTTGAAGTTGGGCTCTAGCGTTGTTTTCCAAAGCCCCATTGAATTCCAGATGAAGGCTCTTAGAGTCCTGTTGATCTTGTATAGTTCCCATTATTGAGTCATAGGCTTTCTTGTAGTCAATCAAGGCAGTGCTTAGGTTGGTCTTACAGTCTTGGGTGATTGCTCTGTCTAGCAGTAACTGGGGTTTTGCTCCTCTAGTGTTTCTACCAATTCCTTTCTGTGCCACGCTCATGTATTGCACCGTGTGCCTATTCATTGTAACTGCAATAATGCCTGACAGTTGTTGTGCAGAGGCATGTTATTGGCCGGTAGCTGGTTGGTACCAGTCCCTTCTGGGGGTCCTTCAGTATCAGGACTATCCGCCCTTCGGTCAGCCATTCCAAATCCATTAGCAGCTGGTTCATGAGCCAGTAGGCATGGATCATGTCAGGGCCTGGTGCTGTCCAGTTCTTCATGCTTGCAAATCTTTCTTGGATGTCTGCCAATGGGATGGTTACTGGGGCTTGTTCAGGGAGGTTGCTGTGGTCTGCTCTCAGCCACTGTGCATTGATGTTAAAATTCTCGTATTTGTTTTTAAATGTTTTAGTATCAGGGCCCCACCCTAATTGTCAAACATGTTCTATCTAGGTCATGGAGATCAGCAGGTCTAATGATCCTGTCAATTCCAAAAGTAAATAGCAAACTAAGAGGAGAGAGAACATGTGTGGTTGCTGCACCAGTACACTGGAACAGTCTGCCTCTGTACACGAGGCTAGCTCCGTCGCTTGCTGTTTTTAAGACTCACTTAAAAACTAATTTTTATTCTCTAGATTTTAATAGTGTGTGTGAGGGGAAACTGAGAGTCATTCATTCCTTTTTGTCTATTTGTATGTGTTTTGCATTTATCTTTTGTACAGCACTTTGGCCAGCCAAATGGTTGGTTTTAAAAGTCCTTTATAAATAAAATGGTATGGTGCGGTACTTCTTAAGTATCCCTTTTTCATCCCACCTTTCTGCAGTTCTCATAGCTGTCTACTTCCATCTTTACTGCCTCTAAACATCTCATCCATGGAGGGTACTGCTTCTTGTTGTTCATCTTATAACCAAGCATCTCCAGGACTACTGTTGCTGTGGTGTAGATCAGCTGATTGGTGTCAGTAGTTGTCATAGTAGGGATTGTCCGTGGTGCTGCATTCACGTCTTCTAGGAGACTTTCAGATGGCACATCACTTATTCTTGGTAATCAGTGTAGGAGGGTCCAGGTTTCCAGGTTAGTCATGATCCTATCTCTCAGGTCAGCTGCTCTTGTATTCAGCCAATAGGGGCATGTTGTTTTTGGGCCTTGGTAACCAATCTCACAGTATGAGTATGATATCTCCTCCCTGTGCTGTCGTCCTGACTCCTCCTTGCTTTAGTATTTGTGTTGTACCTCGTCAATCTCTAGTTGCGATAGCAGTTGTTTCTTGCGAATGTTGGAACACTGAGCTACTAGCTGTTTCGTTGTTAATCTTGATGTTGGGTTTCGAAGAATCCATAGGTCGCACATCCTCTTCATTTTACCCCTTTCACTGGGATTACTTGTATAGTTGCATTCCAACTGTCCCTTGTTCTCTTCTCTTGACCATGAGTGTCTTCTTGTTGTTGTTCCAGTAGCCCACTTATCACCAGATTGTCCTGGTTCCCCCATATCTGACACAGACTTTGTTAATCAGGGTGACATTGAGCCAGCATGACTCTGTATGTATATTTCTCACTCATATTCGAGGTAGGCAAAAGGTGTAAGGATATCTTGCCTAAGGACCCCAGTCTCCCATGTGAAAGGGGGCAATGTTTCCATTACACTATGAAGCCGCTATATATTTGTATATAATTTTTAAAAAGTATCTTTATCAAATATTAAAATCATTCTTTTTAACAGATTCTTTGTGTCCATAATAAAACAGTATCTTGTGTGTCCTCTTACAGATTGTGTGCTACATTTATTTCACACGTATCATCGCCATCCTCATTAAGGTCATTGTTCCCTTCCAGTGGAAATGGCTGTATCAGGTGAGTGAAGAACATTTTTTTCTTACATTTGTTAAACCTAAAAATTCTTTACTTGATAACAAATATTATTAACATAAAATAATGAAAAAACATTTTGTGTAGATCAGAAAAAAGCATAATTTAATCTGTTAAATATAATTCTACAAAAATGTGATTTCTGGTGAGGAATTAGGACACCCCCACATTTAATCAAAATTTAAATGGCTCAAATCACACCCAGGTGTAGCACATCAGGTGCACATGATTAATACATTATTTAAGCCTCAGGCATTTAATTTGGTGTGCTTCTGACTGTTGAGGTGGGAGTGAACACTATGATGACATCAAAAGAGCTGCCTAGCAGCTTATAAGTCTGGTAAGAGAATTTGCAATCAGCCATGCCACTGTCTGGGAGTTAGTATACAAGTGGAGGACTTCTAATACAACTTCCAACATGCCCAGCTCTGGCTGTCCAAGCAAGTTCCCCCGAGAGCAGACCGCAAGATGGTGAAAGAAGTCTCCAAAAACCTTAAAATGCCATCACCAGGCCTAAAGCAGGCTCTTGCTACTGTTGATGTGAAAGTGCATGACTCTACAATCAGAAAGAGACTGCATAACATTAACTTTCATAGGAAGTGTGCAAGGAGGAAACCTTTTGCTCTCGAAGAGAAATATCAAAGCAAGACTGAAGTTTGTCAGAGAGAATGTAGACAGAGACGAGGGGTCTCATTTATAATGTTGTGTATGCACAAAACGGGACCTAAAAGATGCATATGCCTCTTTCTACGCAAATGTTGTGATTTTTAGAAACAAATGATGGTAGAATGTGCGTATATGTATGCAAACTGAGCCATGCGTACAAATTTTTGGAGCTAACAAATGTGACCGCGGTGAGCAATTACTTGTGCTAGTGAGTCATACGCTGTACATTTAATTTTACTTGTTCAGGCAAATATTTATAAAAGTGAACAAATATATCAGTAAAATATATGCTTCGACTCAAATCCTAACTAAATATACACTGTTAATCTATACACTGGAGTGATGTGCTGAACTGGGTCCAATGTTTAAAAGACCAACCCGAGGGAACCACTCAATCCCGATACAAATACACAAATAGACCCTGTGGTTCCTCGCAACTGGCTGATACCAGTGGGAATTTACAGATAGGTATATGTTATAATTAACAATAAAGTTTTTCATTTGTTCTAAAGCTTATTTAGGGAATACTAGAAGAATCTGATTGTTTAATTATACATCAGAAGGCAATCTGCAGCAATGTCCGCTTTCCCAGATGTAATCTGTGCATTTGACGGCATTCACATTGCAATAAGGGCTCCATAGGAAAATTAATTTATTTACGTAAATAGAAAACATGAATTCTATAAATGTGCAAGTTATTTGTTATGCTGACATGATGCTGATGGCCTGGTTCAGCAATGGCACAATGGCTGGGCTTTTGGTAAAGTAATGAAAACATTGTGTAATTTCTTTCAAGAGTGCACAATATTCAATACACATGAGGTGATTTGCATTCACCATGTATGGTTGAACGAGGGCCTGTAGGGGGCGGAGTATTCGTCAAATCCATGTGCGTACAATCCCAGATAGAGTGCAATTTATAAAGCATAAACTGCATGTAGGTGTATGTGTGCATATTTTCATAAATCAAACTTTTTCTGTGCTTATGCCGTTTTCGTCTTTTGAGCATATGTACTCTTAGGAGTTCTATGCAAAGTTTTATAAATGAGACCCCTATACATCTGGAATAACATTCTTTGGGCAGAGTCTAAAACTGAATTATTTGGACACCAGAACAGAGGACGTGCCTGGTGTAAACCAAATACAGCATTCCAGGAAAACATTTCTGAGGGAGCTGAAGAAACATCTCAAACCATATGTAAGAACAGTGAAGCAGAACTCGACCCTGCAATGGGGCAATGACCCAAAACATATCAGCAAATCTACCAAGGACTGTCTGAAAACTAAGAAATGGAGAGTCCTGGAGTGGCTGATTCAAAGCCCTGATCTTAATCCCATTGAGATGCTGTGGGGTTTCTTAAAATGGGCTGTACATGCAAGGAACCCCTGAAACATCTCACAGCTTAAAGAATTCTGCATTGTGGAGTGGGGCAAACCTTCTTCATACTGATATCAGAGACTGGTAGATAGCTACAAGAAGCATCTCGCTGTGGTTATTTCAACCAATTAGGGGTAGGGTGTCCTAACATTTTTCCTCAGTTAGAAAACCCATTTTGTTTGTCTTTTGTTTAATGAATAAATGAAGGTTAATTTTTGTTGTTTACTTGCAATTAAATCATGCAGTACAAAACATGCCTGTTTTAAAATACCCACCATTATTTTGACCCAAACATTATGGTGTCTTGAAGTCTTGAAAAGAGTGATAAATCAAGGAAAAATGTTTATGGAGAGCACTGTATATGTGTGTGTATGTATGTATGTATGTGTGTGTGTATGTATGTATGTGTGTGTGTGTGTGTATATATATATATGTATATATATGTATATATATATATATATATATAATATAAAATGTATGACACAATTGTTATTGTCCAGATATGTTAATATGTTATAGAGGAAAATTCTGTCTATTACTTTTATTTCATCACCACTTTCTGCATTTGGAATTCTATTTTAGATTTGTCATTTTAAGTGTGTTTAAATTTATATTGTCATTTAAAAAATGTACATAATTTGTCCTTTCCCACTTGATGTGAATGGGCCTAAAGGACCTGAATAAACGTTGGGCTTTTTATTGTGTTGTCCTCAGCTGCTGGATGAGCTGGCCACTTTGACCTTCTTTTTTCTGACGGGACACAAGTTCCGGCCAGCCTCCTACAACCCCTACCTGCTGCTTTCTGTGGAAGATGAGGAGGACATGGAAATGGATGATGTGTAAGATATTCACACATGAATATAACATAGAATTTTATTATTTTTGTAATCAGAAACACACTCATGGTTTTATTTATTTCATACAGTTTTGTTTGAAGTAATGCATATCAGCCAGTTATTCTGACATATATATTAGTTTTCTGTAGTATGCTAGTGTGGTTTGTTTTTCTTTGATTGCACAATTATAGAAAAAAACACTCAAGTCAGGACAAATGCTCAGAAACAGGAGGCACTTTGAATTGTTTGGAAGAGGGTTGACAACCAGTATAACGACCTTAAGTGACAAACGTCGCTGTCACTTCACTGTAGCCATGTAATAGTAATACTGACACATTGCACACATTCTTTAATAAAATGTTTGTAAGCTGCAATTATACAAAAAAGAACAAGCACACAGACAGCGGGACTAAGAGAAACTTACCAGAATTCAACTTGCATTTAAGTAATATTAGGTAATATTAATGGGTACTAAGTAGAAGTGGGTGATATGACAAAAATATCATGTCACAATACTTTGAGAATGTTTTTCCAATACTCAATAAGCATTTTTTGGTCATCTTTTAAGTTGGAACAAATTAAAAAGGCCAACAGTGCGATATTTTTTTATTTTAAAAAATCAAAGCACAAGGAGTTTAAATTTAGTTTATTCACTGTTTCTCACACCACATTACACATTGAAATGTAACCTGAGGTACAACAGTGTTTTTTTAGTGCTGATGACGTCACCATTTGCTCAGAAAATTATAAATTAATGTATCATAGCTCCTCTCTTTATTTCGCATAATTCTGCATATTCCTGTTTCTCAGTGTCCAAAGTTCTCTTTTCAGATGAATGTAAATTTTGCATATAATTTGGAAATCAAGGTCAGAACAGAAGAGTTGAGAGGCACAGAATCCATGTTGCTTGAAGTCCACTGTGAAGTTTCCAGTCAGTGATGATTTGGGGCCATGTCATCTGCTGGTGTTGGTCACTGTGTTTTATGAAGTCCACAGTTATTGCAGCCATCTACCAAAAAATCTTAGAGCACTTCATTCTTCCTTCTGCTGTGTTGGTTAATATAGGATTATAATATATAGACTTTTTCAAGTTTGCGTGAGGTCTTTTGCCTATTCTAACCCTCTTTTATAAATAAACGATTTTCCACACAAGGACTGAGCAAGAAAAATTTAGCAGTAAGATTCGCTTTCTCACAGTTTTTCAGTAGAATACAAAGCCACAGGTGGAAATAGTGTCCCTCATATATTCCATCCTGCTATTTTAGCTTTGAGTCAGGCAGTTTTCCCTCCAAACTTCAACAGGGTTGGGTTGAGTTTGCATTCGCTAATATCTCAACGAAGTGCCAACTGATCTGTGTTCCATTTATAGGGGAAACTATTTATTTACATCACAATCATTAAAGCAGGGCTGCCAACTTTTGAGTTCAGCTTAGAGTGATATTTTGGGGGCGGGGCTTGTTATGGGGGAGGGGCTTATGGAGCGGCGTGGCTTGGTGTGGAAAAAATACAAACACAAAATCATTGCATTAGCAGAAGTGTATTAGGTATATATTGCTTGTCAAAGTATTTGGTATCTGTACAGAATTTCTTGGGAGATTTGCATTACATTTAATTTTCACAAACATTTTACAGAAGTAGGATTAACATGTGATTAAGCAATTAATTAATTAAGTGATCAGCAAGCATTTTCTATCCTACATACAGAGCACCAATAATGTGTACTTAGTGTCCCCT
>JBBIGC010000082.1:11687992-11714279 GCA_037576955.1 Lepidarchus adonis | reverse complement strand
GCTCAAAAAACACATTACAGAAATGCCTCTGCTAAAGCTAGATCAGATTCAGCAGTGTTGACTGACTGAGACATAAAAGTGTGTCCTGTCTCTCTTTTTTGTGTTTTTGCAGGATGGACGTATAGAGTTCTCTGAATTTATACAGGCTTTGTCTGTCACCTCCAGAGGAACTTTGGATGAGAAACTCAGATGTAAGAGCAAAAGACTGCCAACACATCCATTTTCATAGTTATGATACAACCTTGTATGTCTTTATTTATATTGCAAATGCAAATAATGAAATTTTAAAGGAAAGGTATCAAAATCAATGTCTGTTATTTTTGTTTATTCATATTAGTGTTATAAACTGATTAAACATGCCATCACAAAAACACACAACATACAATTAATTCAATATAATAATGAAAAATAATGGCCTACTCAAATTTCTAATATGTATTCCTATTTGCCTATTTGTGTAGATGCATAATGTACATGAGTTTCCTAATGTTTGTGTTGCAGGGGCCTTTAAACTGTATGATCTTGACAATGATGGCTACATAACTCGAGATGAGATGCTAAACATTGTGGAAGCTATCTATCAAATGGTGGTGAGTATATTCATGTTGTTCTGCAGTACTAAATACTGACAGATTAATATTCATGGACAGAAAGTGTATATTTGCAATTCAGCACTGCTGACCTGATCTGTGAAAACACTGGCTTTTATTTGCATTTGTGTGAGTGTATGAGCATTTGTGACCACAAACTTCCTGCCAGGAGTTACTTATCTTGTGCCTGCATATGAGTTCAGATATTATATCATATTCTTAGGCTTCAGTGCCTTTGATTCCAGGGAAACACAGTGGAGTTACCAGAGGAAGAAAACACCCCTGAGAAAAGAGTGGACCGCATCTTTGCAATGATGGACAAGGTAAACACATACCTTTCATGCAATTCAGTGCTTTTAGAAAGAAATGAAGAGAATGAATGAAGAGGTGTCTTCAAAGGCACATTTGGTCAAATAACAACAACAACAACAACAACAACTTTACATTTATATAACACCTTTCACATACCCAAGGTTGCTAAACAACAAAAGGAGGGGGTTAAGTGGAGGGAGAGAAATATTCATTAAAGAGGAATGTTTTAAGGTCAGATTTGAATTTACAGAAAGAGGAAAAATCACAGAGAGACTGAGGGAGAGAATTGCATAGTTCAGGAGCAGCAGCACTAAAAGACCAGCCTCCCATTCTGGAGCGCCTGGTACGAGAGACAGAGAGTAAACTGCTCTTTTGTTTTCTCAGCAATATTCAGCAACAAATCTGTGTTAGTGAGCAATTCCCTTTGCTGGGATAATCCATCCACCTCACAGGTGTGGCATGTCAAGGTGCTGATTAGTGCATGAATATTGCACAGATTTGCCTTAGACTTAGATTTGTGAACAGTATTTGAGAGTAATGGGTCTTGTGTATGTAAAAAATGTTTCAGATCTTTGAGTTCAGCTCATGCAAAATGGAAGCAAAACCGAAAGTGTTGCGTTTTAATTTTTGTTCAGTGTAGTTTCCTGCAAAGTTTTAAGTTTAGATAAAATTGATCAGTCAAATTACTTTAAGAATGTAAGTTTTCAGAAGAGGACTTCATTGACCTTATTAAGTAAACTCAGCATGTTATAGTTTACAATGTAGTGCTGAATAAATTTGATATTCCAGCAACAATGAATTACATATATTTTACACTAAAATCATGAAACATGATGATATTAGCATATAACCAGTCATGTAGGCTAAAAAAATATAAAAAGGGTGAGGTTTATAAATATATTTAAAATGTAATTTACATTTGCTTTTTAATTGCACTAGAATGCAGATGGAATGTTGACCCTACAGGAGTTTCAAGAAGGCTCGAAGGCAGACCCTTCCATTGTACAAGCGCTGTCACTCTACGATGGGCTAGTGTAACCATGTCTGAATATGGCACCCGGTGAGTACATATCATTTTTCTGTTATTCACTGATCATTATGATCTAGATTAACTGCGTAACAACATTCTAGCCATCTGAAAATGTGAAGCTTGAACCATTTACTTTTACTGTAAATTAGGGAAGATGATATGCAACGCTGTAATATGCTCTGGCCCCATACCAATTCGACCAACAGGCTGTGATCAGATCCAGGTGGTGCTCAGAAAACAACTTAGGCTTCATAGACAATTGGAGAAATTTTGTGTAAGGGGGGGCTTTCCCCCGCAGTACAACAGCAGACCAGCAGGGGCAGACGGACTTCCACAGCCGGCAGGCAAAACCTGCGAGGAAGAGCAGCTGCTGCAACACCAGCGACCAACAGCAGAGGGCAGCAGTGAGGTCAGAGGGGGGGTAGTGATCAGCAGTAATTAGCGCCACCTGGTCAAAGGCCTTTATCAAGCCAACTCTCCCACTGGCACTGGCTGGGTTCTTGTTGTTTATGTCGACCAGGTGCGTGTTGTATCTTTCCGGTAAAGGGTAGTGAGTCCTGAATTGTGCGTGTATGCGCGTGTGTGTGAGCAACACAGCAAGAAGGAAAGAGAAGGAAGCAGTGTGACAGGACGGAAGAAAAAGAGAAAAAAAGAGAACAGAGGACCGGGTGGTCGAAGCACCAGTAGGGAAGGAAAGGAAAGGCACAAATAAACCTACATGAGAGAAAGAGGGGGAAAAGGAGAGAGCGAGAGAAAAAGAGGGGGGAAAAGAAAAGAGAGAACATGGGAGAAAAGGAAAGAAAATAAGAGAACACAAAAACAGGGAGAAAATCCCAAATAACATGAATAAATACAATTACAAGTGGAAAGAAAAAACTCCCCTTTGTTGGTGTTTTATTTTTTTATGCCGTTTTGATGTTGTGGCAGCTCATGTGTCACTCAAGCACACAAGCTATTACTCCCCAATAGCGGTGTATCCTCCGTGCTCTGAAAAGCACACCACCCACTTGCATTCAGGGTTTCCCCGATATAAACCTGCTGCTTTTCAGGCACAAGCTCCTCTCCAGCGCTGTATTAAACACAGTCCTGTCTCGCCCTTGGTGTGTACGAGCGGGGTTTGAATCCCACCTGACAGAGAGTGATTCACTCATGTCTTTTGCGTGTGGGTCCGCTCTATAACTCTGTGTCGACGCCTTACCAGCACGTTACATTTAGATGGCAATGCTGGCTTGCTAGGGTGGGACAGTATCCATCCTACCTGGGAAGGTGCTGCTGTCTTTTCGAGGACCAATCAGTGACATCCAGGGTGCAGACAGACAGGCTAAACCAGCTGTCTGCTAGCTGCATAAAGTCATCACCCAGGTTACAACATGTTCAGATTGTGTCTGTTCCCCTCACTATACAAAAATATAGAAAACTCAAAAAGTCTGTTCTAGTAACCTAATCAATATAAAAGTAGAGTGAATGTAAACCCAGCACTGTTAAATATTAGATCTCTTACTTTAAAGGTCCTTATTTTTAATGAAATTGTCTGTTATCAGAAGTTTAATATATTATGACTGATGGGCTGCTCCAGACTTCTCTGGTCATACACAAATGCAACTTTTTTGGTTGGTTGTGTCTGGAGTCGGCCGGTAATTTGATTTTCAGTTCTAGAGTTTTGCTCATGGACTGCTGTATCTTTTTTTTTAAAAAACCTGGCAGGCGGACGAGCTTCCCTCTGAGCGAGTTTTTGTGTCGCATGCTCACTTGCCCGATAGCCACACTGCACACCCTTGGGTATCATGAGGCGTGCTCTAGAAGCGACACCCACGCGGTGTGGGCCTGGTGAAGTCCCCATGTGCAGATGGTGTGAATGTTTCTCGGTTGCAAGCCGTGGATGCATGTTCATTTCAGAGAACGCATACTCCTGAGGGGAAGCCGTTGATCCTAATTTTAGAGGGGCATTCACAGACCTTCCCATGCCATATTGTCGGCATCCAGAACAGCGCCCTCTATGTTTTCCATCTCACCCATAACATCACTCCATCATTTGAGTGCGATAGGCTGTTTTTGCTTTCCACCTTTTTTGGCAGAGGGCTGCACACTTGGGGATTTTGATTTGTCTTTCTGACCAGCGTATGTGCAGCTCTCCACAACAGTTTTCTTGGTCTTCCAGATCTCATCTTGACTTCCACAGTTTCCCTAAACTGCCATTTCTTAATTACATATCTCACATATCTCACAAACTGCAAGCTGACAACACTTTGCTATCTTCTTGTAGCATTCTCATATATTGTGGGCATCAAGAACTTTCATTTTCAGACTCTTACACTGCTGCCCATGGTTGTTGAGTGTCCACAAGTGTGTGCATCAGATCTAAGGAGCTGCTTAAGGTCTGAAACGTTGTACAAAAAAAAAAACCTCCTAAACTTTTGCACACTGCCATAATATTTCTATTTATTTTATTTTTGTTCAATTTATGGCATGAAAAGTGACTATGCATAAATGTTTGCTGAAAATATTTTGTATTTTTCCATGTCCTAGAGAGACTGTTAACATCTTTTCAATTACAGAATAACCAAAATCTGTTATTTATCAATGGGTGGCCAAACGTTTGCATAAGAGTGTACATGCTACCTCTGTGAAATGTTAGCCAAAAGCATGGAGTTAACTTCCACTGCTATGCAGATGACATACATACGTATTTCAGCAAAGTCAGATGAGAAACACCAGCTTAATATAATTGAGGAATGTATAAAGGACATTAGACAGTTGATGCTTCTAAACTGCTGTTAAATTCTGATGACATACTCATAATAGGACTATGAACAGCTCTGAGCAAGCTGTCTGATTACACAGAATCCCGGAGAGCCATTCTGTTTCATCTTACAGCAGTGAAAGACCTTGATGTGATTATTGACTCCAATCTTTCATTTACAGCCCATGTAGATAACACTGCCTTCTTTCATCTCAGAAATATTGCTAAAATGAGGAATATTATGTCGTCACATGATTCCTAAAAACTAGGTTTGATTTTTTGTAATGCTTTACTCTTTGGATGTATTACTAGGTCCAAAAACAAGCTCCAGCTAGTCCAAAATGCAGCAGCAAGAGTTCTTACTAGAACCTGAAGATCACATCCCCCCATTTGATCTAATTTGCACTGGCTCCCAATCAAATTTCTCATTTATTATAAATAAAGCACTGAATGGCCTTACACCACACTATCTATATGAAACTATATGAGTAAACTCTTGATCCCTTATGATCCACCACGCTACTTAGATCACAAGGTGCAGGATTCTTGCTGGTTCCTCATGTTGCACAGGTCACAGCAGGGAGCAGAGCTTTCTCTCATAAAGCCCAGCAGTTATAATTTTCCAAATATTGTTTGGTGCTCAATATTTAAGCAAATTTACACTGTTATACAAGCTGTACACTGACTACTTTACATTGAATCAGTGTCATATTTGCAATGTAGTCCCATAAAAAGATATTACAAAAATATTTACAAAAATCTGAGGAATTTTCTCACTTTTGTAAGAAACTGTATAATGTATCCATATATTCATTAACAGAACTGTATCATGTTTTTCTTAATTGTAGGCTCATCCTGTTTGCTGTGTGGGAGGGAAGTCTTTTCCGTGCTTGCTTCGACCACATACTGCACTTGTGCGTGTTTGTGGAAATACTCTGCTCAGCAACTCATTTCCATACTCAAGGGGGTGAAAATACTTTTTTCTTCTGCCAGGAAAAATTGAATGAAGTCCATTTTTTTGGAAAAACATCAACACAAGCAGTTCCTGAGACGTCTTTTACAAATGCAGTGCCCAAGTAGAAAATCCAGATACTACTGAATACCAGTGGACCTGCTTGGTTGTTGTGCCTGTTTGTTCAGTGAAGCAAGATGAAGATTCTGAGTTGCATAACACCTGGAGGTCCAAAACAATCTGACAGATTGTGTATATTGTCTACACACTATCACCCACTATACTTTCTGTAATTAATTTAAATAATCATTAGATGAACTAGGATATGGGAATATGAGATATGGACAATAAAATCCCATTCAATTGTATTGCCACTTAAGTGACTGAAGCTGACCATCGGTCTTTTTGAAAGTATAAATAAGAGATGCTGTACAAAAAGTGTTTTTGAAGTATGAAGAAAAGCATTCAGTGTTTGTCTTTTTATTTTGAATGATAATGCGTTTTTATGTAAAAAAACAACAACAACAAAACAAAAAAACCCTCAGTTTTGTTATGCTGTTGTGATCATTTTGAACTTTGTATATTGCATTTAAAATTGCTGTGGAAAATCACAGCCCTTTCTGTAGTCATGCTGTAGTTTCCTAGCCAAAAGACAAACAAGCAAAACCTTTTTTGTACCACACTACAGTATTTGCCTTTACAACCCATTGTATAACATGAAATCCTGTGATGAATACTTATTATTCAAGTTCCTGTTAAAGCACCAGGATATAACTGTATTCTCATTACTTAGTGCTCATAGCTTACATGTATTTACTATTTTTTAAAATTTGATATTCCCTGTTTGTAAAATGGAAAACAACGTTGAAGGGGTTTTCCAATAGCATTCCAACTTCATCTCATTTCAGTTGAGTGATGATGCTTTTACTATTTATTTTTAACAAAGTACTGGCATTTGAATCGCCATTACTGTCACTTAAATAATGGAAACATTGTGCGTACAATGTGCTCACCTTATAGAGTGATACGTGTTAACTGAGGTTCCTAAATAAATACATTACAATATGTGCCTAGATTAAATCTTGGGAGAATTTTAAATGGAATTTCACATATTTTAATCATTTTATGCTGATAAAGTAGTTGTGAGGCTTGTAGCAATACAGGACACAATTGCAAGTTGAACAGGTGAAGTTTTCCTCACAGAAGATAAGTTTGAATAAGCACACAGAGCAAAGTCAGAATCCACTAATCATAGTCAAAATCATGCAAAAATCACTCCAGCAAACATCCAAGATCATCCAAAAATCATAGTTGAGATAACCAAAAACAACTAGAAGGTGTGTTTAATTTGGTGTTATTGCGCTCACACTCATATACTGGTCACATGGCACCTCATGACAAATAACTTTGAGGAGCATAAAAAAAAACAGAGATGGTAATAAAGTAAGCCAGTCAAAAAATAAATGAAAGATGAAAAAAGAGTAACAGTCTCAGTTTGTAGATGCACATTAATTACTGGTAATAAGTTTATTGGATACAGGTATAGGCAGCAGATAAAAATGTGATGGTCAGTTGTAACCAAACCAGACCAAAATGGATAAAAAGGAAGATCTGTTAGAGGGTTCAGAAGGCGAGTGGGGCAGATCCTAATGTAGTGGATGATCAAGTCTAATGTATGGGCTGGCTTGAATGAATATGAACAGGACTCTGGCACACCTTACTGTAACAGCCGAACTAGAAGGGACAGAGTCAGGAGACATGGTCATGAGAGCACCTTAAGACACCAGCGCCACAAACTGATGATGATCTAAGAGGACATGAAGGTTCATAAAGAGAGATAAGTTCACTAATGTATTCAGGGACAAGGCTGTATAGGACTTTATATGTTAATTTTCAAATCAATATGGAATTTAAATTGATGTAATTTGGACAGGAATTGGGCTGATATGGTCAAAATTTCTAGTAAGGACCTGAGCTGCTGCATTTTGGACTAATTGTAATCTTGTCTTAAGTTAATGAAAACATAAACTAACTTTTCAGCAACAGGGTTTCTTAACTTAGCAATATTTTGAAGATGGAGAAAGGCTGTTCAAGTAATAACGCTTACATATGAGTTGAAAGACATGAGTTTAGCATTTGCATGAACTGATAGTTCACCATTTACATTCACAAAAAGTCAGATATGATGTAAACCAGGATACGGCTGTTCAGTAATCCCAACCATGCTTTCTAATCTACTTAATAGAACAGAGTGGTGTATCGTGTCAAATGCAGAACCACTAAAGATATATTTGTCAGAGGACAATAGGATTGAACTGAGCTGTTTCAGTAATGTGATATGGGCGAAATCCAAATGGATTTTCTCTTGTGGAGGTATGAGCATAACTGCTGAGAAACAACTTTTTCTCTAATCTTGGATATAAAAGACAGATAAAAGATTGGAAATAAATCTGTATGTCTCAGCTAAAGTCTTTTATGACCAAAAGTTGCTAGAGCTAAACTGACAGGTCTAATGCCAAACCTGGCTGATTCTTCTCTCGCTCCTTTCAACTCACATGTAAGTAATATTGATCAAATAGCCTTTCTCCATCTTTGAAATATTGTGTATATCTCAGAAATATTGATAAGTAATAGGTCATCACATAATTCAGAAAAACTGGTTCTTGTTACCTGTAGGTTAGATTATTGTAAGGCTTTGCTCTTTGGAGTAGGTCCACAAACCCGTAGGTCCTGAAATTTTGCATTGATTATAAAATACTGTTATTAACCTATAAAGCATCTGAGTGAACTCTTGGTCCCTTATTATCCACCACACCTACTTAGAGCACAAGGCTTTTTGCTGGTACCTCATGCTGCAAAGATCACAGCAGGGGGCAGAGCTCTCTTATAAAGCCCCACAGTGATGGAACTGTCCTCCAAATTTTATTCAGAACTCAGTCTCAGTATTCCAGGCTGAAAACATATTTGTGTAGTAAAGCTTTCTGTTAGTTCTAGATAAGGGGTACAGATCCAGCAGGTCCTCAAGCATAGAATTTTCTGGTAAACTGGGACGCTTGGATACTGTCGCTCCTCAGTCTGACGCGTTTGTTGATGGTCAAATGATTGGCTGCCTTACGTCCCAGGACGCCCTCATGTCCCACTTAACTGATCTCAACTCAGAAGGAACTGCAAAAGCCTCTTTGGATTGGGCTCATTGCTGCTCCTAGTTTTTATTATTATTCATTTATACTCTGTCTGTTATCACTCTCTGGTGTCAACCAGAGGAGCCTTGGTTCCTCCCAAGGTTTCTTTGGAGAGTTTTTCCTCGCCTCTGTCACCTTTGGCTTGCTCAGTAGGGGCTCAGACCCAGATTCTGTAAATTCTGTAAAGCTTTGTCACATCAGTTGTAAAATGAACTATACAAATAAAATTTTTGACACTACTTAGTGGAGGAAGGTTTTATTTTTCGCCATAGCTCCACAGTATTTTAGAAGGCATTATTCTTACTGACAATTTTTGGGGGAGTGGGGTCTTTAACACTGTTTCTAAGACTGTTCCAGCAGGTAGCCCCCTTCCTTACTACACTACATTATAGTGTATTTTTATGGTATTATAATTAATAATAAAGTGTTTGCTCTGTAACATTATATATAATGTATAAAACTTTACTGTTTATAATGTAACATTTAATTTTTATTTCTTTTTTTTTTTAGTTTTGTTTATTAATTTATTCATATTTCTTTATTCATAATTTTTGTGTGTGTGATATAACAGCCTGAAAAGGAAATAAATATGTGGATACATTTCAAATTCCATAATGGATGTTTTAAAATGAATTTATTATTATTGATAAGAAATAAAACCTGAGAGAAAGAGAGAGAGACAAATCCAGTGCCAGCCGAGTGCTTTTTAATTTCTAAAAAACTATCACAACAGTCAACAAAAACACACCACAGGCTGATTCAACTTTGATATAATGCCCTTAAAACAAGTCAAAATGAGGCTCAGAGTGGCCACGTGCCTTTATGACCTCCCTACAGCTCCTGGTGAGGTGGAAGATGTACTCCTGAGGGATCTTCCCCCAGACCTGGAATAAAGCATCCGCCAACTCCTGGACAGTCCCAGATGTGATTAATTGGATTCAGGCCTGGGGAACGGACGGGCCAGTCCGTAGCATCAATGCCTTTATCTTGCAGGAACTTTGCTTTGAAGAAAAACCTTCAGCTTGTGTCTCTTGAGGTCATCCATTGTGGATTTTGAGGTATGTTTCGGATAATTGTCCTGTTGTAGATGCCATCCTCTTTTCAGCTTCTTTACAGATGGTGTGATGTTTGCTTCCAGAATTTGGTGATATTTAGTGGAATCCATTCTTCCCTCCACCTGTGCAATGTTTCCTGTGCCACTGGCTGCAACACAACTCCAAAGCATGATAGATCAACCCCCATGCTCAATGTTTGGCAATGTGTTCTTTTCATGAAATGCTGCTTCTTTTTTTCTCCAAACATGACTTTGCTGATTGTGGCCAAAGAATTCTATTTTTAATTCATCAGTCCACAGCACTTATTTCCAAAATGCATCAGGCTTTTGTAGATGTTCTGTTGCATACTTACGACATTGAATTTTATGATGAGGAGACAGGTAAGGTTTTCTTCTGCTGACTCTTCTATGAAGGTTTTGTGGAACGGTGCACCACCACTCCTGAGTCTGCTAAATCTTCCTGCAGTTTTTTTTGCAGTCAAATGGGGATTTTGAATTGTCGTTCTGACCAGCATATGCGCAGCTCTCTCCAAGAGTTTTCTTGGTCTTCCAGATCTCATCTTGACCTCCACAGTTCCCCTGAACTGCCATCTCTTAATTATATTTCTCACTGTGGAAACTGCAAGCTGACAAGCTTTGCCATCTTCTTGTAGCATTTTCCTGCATTGTGGGCATAAATAACAATCATTTTCAGAGTCTTACACAGTCAGAGTATTTGTAAAGCTTTGAAATTGGCACCAGCTGACATTTACTAACGACAACTGTTGCCATGCATCAGATCTAACGAGCTGATTATGGTATGAAACCTTGGAACTCTTAGGGTGCCCAAACTTTTGCACAGTGCCAACATGATGTTTTTATTTTGTTCAATTTATGGCATTAAAAGTAACTGTACATCAGTGTTTGCTGAGAAAAGTGTATTTTTTCCAAGTCCTAGAGAGACTGTGTTAACATCTTTTTAATTACAAAATCACCTAAGTCTGTTATTTATCAATGGGTGGCCTAGTGGGACTAGTGCATAAGACTGTACAAATAATATCAGAGTTGGCAGAATTTCTGCTAATTGGTGGAAAAATGGCCTTTACGCCTAAAGGTCCAAGAGATGTCAGAAATAAAGATATATTGGCATAAACATGGCGTGCCGTGATTAGTTGAAGTGTATAAAGACCTAACGGTGTTCAGAAGATTGGGCGTGTGCGCCATCTGTTGACCAATATGCGGTACATAAAAAAATTAAACCTACATTACCCAGGATCACCGAATCAATAATTAACTAACGGTACAAGTCAACATAGCTTCTTATGGATGGTACAATTCAGTTTAGCACAAAAAAAATGCCTTATACAAGTGTTTTTTTACGTTCAAAAATGTGGAGCCCTGCTATTTAAGCATACTACCACTCTGACTCCCCTAAACCTGGAGGTTCTGGAGGGTAGATGCTCTGTGAATGTTCTACCACATAAAACCTACCAAAGCGTGATACCACAGTTAAAACTTGTGTCTGAGTCTGGCTTCTCCTAAAGTTTCTTCCTCCAGCGCATATAGTTTTACAAAGCTACTTTGTTTAAATGTGAAGTGTTGTTTGAGTTGTCATTTTAAAACTGCACATTAGACACTGAGATTAATAAAGAAGTGCTCCATGATTCAGTCACTTCCTCCCACTCGTGTTCGGCGGAACTCGCTGCAGTTCTGGGTTAACGGGTTATCTGCGCCTTTTAGCCGTTAGCTCATCTCATTAACGGGCACTTAATAAAACGTTAAGTTTGTGTGCGTCTTAGTTAATGAATCTGTCGATGAAGCAGACGTTTATTTATACTTAGCTTTCGAAACGTTTATGCTTTCGGTAAAGTAACTATGTCATCTGGCTAGCCGAAGTCAGTTAGCTCAACAAGCTAGCCAGATTTTTAAAGAGCAAAATCCGCCCTTTTGGCATCCAGTGTTCTTGTTTTATTTATTTATGTATTTATTGTAATTGGTATACATTGGTATTGCCCCAGAACGTCGTTGGTTTGTTGTTGAAGAACTAAATATTTTGTGAGGCGTCTCTTTAGCCAGCTAGCATCCTCGCTAACAACCGGATTCTGCTGGAAATGGTGAGTTACTCCTTAACCTTTAACTGATACTAAACATGCTTTATATCCTGTTGTTACGTTCACACTTGGAGCATCATTTTAAAACCCTTTTTACATCATAAATGCATATGGTGTCAACCGTACGTGTTCTAATATAACGTTAGCTAGCCGGCTAACTTCCAAAATAATATCTGCTGTTTATAGCAAAACGCACACATATATATATATAATATATATATATATATATTGTTTGCTACTTTAATTCAAATAATGAACATATGTTCTTTGGTAGCAGCCTAGTATTTAACTCGCTGAGAAACATCGTTTAGTCATATTGCTGAATAACAACTGGTTGTGAGTTGTAGCGAAACGCTTAGCCTAGCCACGAATTAAGTAAAGTTCCACACACTGCACCTAGGTTGGTATCTTGGTAGCTGTATGATATTTAGAGCTAGATAATGTCTGGTTGAATTTGTGTTTTTAAACATGTATAAAATCGCCTGGCTAAGTGTATGTTAACGTAGTATAGTTTTGGTTGCTAGCTGACTATATGGCTAGTTTTTGCACAAAAAATACCAACAATTACAGCCCTGAAAACGGATTGAAAAACTACTTGCAATGAACGTGTAATGTTTTTTATTAATTAAAAGCAGTTTAAGAAATACGTGTAGGAGAATTCTGAATAGAAAGGAACGAAATTTTTTTTTTTTTTTTTTTGTCCTGTTCTGACAGTTAGGCAAGCAGCATGGTAATTCTGTTGCCTGTGAAAGGAACGAAATTTAAAATATTTCCCTTTTTAGCTTTACAGCCTTAAATGAAAGCTATACTTACTCAGTGCAACCTACTACATCCAACTGAAAGATCACAGCTAAAGTTCAGAAAAATTATTTTAAAAAGATGTAGAGATTAATAAAGGATAAACCTCCAATCACAGTCTCCAGTCTGTTGTAATACTTGGCTGTCAACTTCGCACATGTATATTTTGCAATATGTGCCCACTCTTCTTTGCAGATCTGTTCAAGTTTGTTCAGATTGGATGGTGAGTGTATGTGGAATATAATAGATTTTCAATGGGATTTAGGTCTGGGCTCTGACTGGGCCACACTTGTTTCTCTTTGAACCAGTGTGTGTTCAATTTTGTTTTGTGCTTTGGATCGTTGTCATGTTGAAAAGTGAACATTCTGCTGGAGTGAACATTTCGATAGAGTGTAGCAATTAATCTCATTATTTCTTGTTTTATTTATTTTTAAATTCTTCTGAACTGAAGCTTCTTTAACTTCGACGCTGAGTAAGTAAAGCTGGAAAAATATTGACTTGTGTTTTCATTTCAAAGCTGTAAAGCAGGGGTGTCCACATTTTTTTGGCTTGCGAGATACTTTTAAAATGACCTAAAAAAAAGTCAAAATCTATCAACAACAAAATGCTAAAATAAGTCTGTATATATAAACACGTACATACATCGGAAAGTATTCAGACCCCCTTAAAGTTTTCACTCTTTGTTATATTGCAGCCATTTGCTAAAATAATTCCAGTTATTTTTTGCTTCATTAATGTACACACAGCACCATGTATTGACAGAAAAACACAGAAATGTTGACTTTTTTTTGCAGATTTATTAAAAAAGAAAAACTGATATTACTTGATCCTAAGTAGACCCTTTGCTCAGTATTAAGTAGAAGCTCCTTTTGATCTAATAAAGCCATGAGTCTTTTGGATGTGTCACCTGGATTTGGGGATCATCTGCAGTTCTGTCAGGATAGATGGTAGACGTTGGTGGACAGACATTTTTAGGTTTCTCCAGAGTTATTGTGAAGCCACTCCTTTGTTATTTTAGCTGTGAGCTTAGGGTCATTGTCTTGTTGGAAGGTAAACCTTCTGCCCAGTCTGAGGTCCTGAGCACTATGGAGAAGTTTTTCATCCAGGATATCCCTGTACTTGGCCACATTAATCTTTCCCTCAATTGCAACCAGTCGTTTTGTCTCTGCAGCTGAAAAACACCCCCACAGCATGATGCTGCCACCACCATGCTTCACACATACTGCTTAGAATTAAGGCCAAGAAGTTCTATCTTGGTCTCACCATCTTGGAGTTCTTCAGGTTTTTTTTTAAAGCAAACTCCATGCAGGCTTTCATGTGTCTTATACGGTGGAGAGGCTTCCATCGGGCCACTCTGCCATAAAGCCCCCGACTGGTGGAGACTACAGTGATGGTTGACTTACTACAACTTTCTCCCATCTCCCAACTGCATCTCTGGAGCTCAGCCACAGTGATCTTTGGGTTCTTCTTTATCTCTCTCAACAAGCCCTCAGTTTAGGAAGGGTTCTGGTCATCCCAAACTTCTTCCATTTAAGGAATATTGAGGCCACTGTGCTCTTAGGAACTTTTAGTGCAGCAGAACTTTTTTGTAACCACAGTTGACCGAGCATGTGCAGTGCATGTGTTACAAAAGACACCATCTCAAAATGTATGTTAATCAAATGCCACAGTGGGCATGAAAGAGGCCAACACCCTTTTTCAATCACATACCATCTACCCACATTATCTTCACTGTAGGATCTTCAGTGGCTCACGGTTCACTCGTTTTTACATTGCGTAGTCTCACATGCGTAATAGTTTATTTCGTAAGGCAGGGTTCCACTATTCATGCCTTTGCGATCAACGTTATTGGGCAGCCCTTCTGTAAAGCAAAAATGGGAATATTTTGATGGGGGTCTTTCTTTTCTATTCCCACTAAAACGTTATGCTTCCTTTAAAATTCTGTGAGTATTGGTCAGCTCTAATGCTACTATCATGTGCACATAGTTTTTCACTGTTCTCTTTATAGGTAGACGCCCTCATGTGCCCATGGAGAAGGAGGCCTTTGAGGGATGGCTGGAGTCGGTCTCCACCTCCTTCTTGGCACTAAATGACCAGCAGCGCAATCAGTCTTTGGACCACCTGATCTCACTGAGCGGTGCTGCCCAACTTCGGCACCTGTCCAACGGACTGGAGGCGCTGCTGAAGCGGGACTTCCTGCGACTCCTTCCACTGGAACTGGCCTTCTATCTGCTCCGCTGGTTGGACCCTCAGACACTCCTTACCTGCTCTTTGGTGTGCAAGCAGTGGAATAAAGTTATTAATGCCTGTACAGAAGTGTGGCAAGGTGTGTGCCGAGACTTGGGCTGGCGAGTAGACGATTCCATCCAGGATGCAGTTCATTGGAAACGGGTTTATCTGAAGGCCAAGCTTCGCATGAAGCAGCTAAGGGAAGAAAATGCATTTGAAACAAGCTCCTTAATTGGACACAGTGCCCGAGTGTATGCATTATATTACAAAGATGGTCTTCTCTGCACAGGTATGTGTATATAGAAGTGTTATGTTTCTTGTCATTGCATGTGTTTTAACAGAGGAATATTTGAGCTACATTTTCAATTAACTTAAAATGCCATAACAGTAAATAAATGTAAAAACAAATATATTGATGAGTAATTGATTTTAAAACTTTGGATGTAATTTAGATTTTTGTAGTATAACACTTTCAAGGTTGTACATATAACTTTTATTTTTTCACTGAGAAAAACCTTGGATTTAAAATTCATTAATCTTGGATGATATAACTAGAAAGTCATTTTCATGTTCCTGTTCAGTATAACGCTGCTGAATTTACCTCCACAGCCAAAATGTTTATCTAAAACAAGTTATTTTCTTCATCTTGAAAACATCTTGCCTTTAATCTTGAAACTAAAATATATAACAAAATATAAATGTATTAAAATATTTTAGAATGATTGAAGATTTTGGACAATGTAGCTGGAGGCTTGATTATTTAAGATTATTATATTAGTGGGTGCATTGACTGGTGCATGGATTGGAAAAATATATATGACCTTGTTGCACTGGTCCAATATCAGCAGAAAATGGTTGATTGGATAGTAAAGGGTTAAAAAGAAAGAATGAAACCGATTTTGTCTAGTAATGAATCTAGCCTAAAATAGCACACTCATCCTGTGTTCGTGCTGTGATGTGTGTGTAGTCTACATTTACACTGTTTCAATTTTTAAAAAGCTAATTTAAAATCAGTGTAGTACTTAGTAATTTTTTAAGAATATGTATTTGTTGATTTTATAAAGTTCAGTATTGATATCACAGTTAATTTCTACCAGATACTTGTCACTGTTATGTGATTATCTGAAAAAGGAGCTTATGAACTACGTTGAGCCCTCAGGCTAATGTGTGTTATGTTGACTACTTGTACAGAGTTTTTGCAGGATGTGTGTATTGATTCTTTTTAAAATATTGAATTTAAGGTTTTATTATAATACCTGTTGTGCATTTAAAAAAATATCCAACCATTAAACAATACTAAGTGCATAAACTGATGTAAAGCTTTTTGAACATTATGGAAGTTCTGATTGAAACCTAAAACTGTGAAAATGATTGCATTTAAGGTAGTAATATTAGCGGTTGAATTGTTAGTAGCAGGGCACCTCACAGGAGTAATGACGGGTCAGACAGAAATAGAAAGTCTGGTGTAGTTATGTCTTTGCTTTACCTTTCCTTCAGGTTCTGATGATCTGTCAGCCAAACTGTGGGATGTTCGCACTGGCCAGTGCATCTATGGTATCCAGACACATACCTGTGCAACTGTGAAGTTTGATGAACAGAAACTGGTGACGGGGTCTTTTGACAACACTATTGCATGCTGGGAGTGGAGCACAGGTGCCAAAATCCAGCAATTCCGGGGACACACAGGGGCAGGTTAGTGTCGGACAGTGTTCCCATGTTGTTATTGTCCTAGAATTTCCATTGCCTCTTTTTCCTCTATTCTTTCTTAAAATAAATTAAAATATAGTTCATTTTTGGGTACATCCTATCCTGATGTTAGCTTCACACTTAATCTGGCTAAGGAGCAATTTCAGGAAACTGATTGATACAGAACAATAGCTAGTTCAGTGTAGTGTGATAATTATGAAATAATACATAAACTGATTACCCTACTACTTGGTGGGGAGGCACTTGAATTAAATAATTAAAAGCATCTATTACATTTGTTTTCACAACTTGCACCCAGATTGCTTGAGTGCATTTGTTTGGCTGAAGAAAAATGAAGCCTGTTGTGATTAAATTAAACAATGCTTTTTTTCCCAATGCACAAATAAGGTCTTTTGTGTTTTTAGTGTTCAGTGTGGACTACAATGATGAGTTGGACACTCTAGTCAGTGGTTCAGCAGACTTTACTGTCAAAGTGTGGGCTTTGTCTGCTGGGGCCTGTCTAAACACACTTACTGGACACACAGAATGGGTCACCAAGGTAAGAGTTGTATAAGCAGCTGTCCACTACTCAGTGTGGAATTGTCTTAATATGATTTCGGACAGGATCATCATTATCCTGACCAACCATTGTATTGTGATCTAAATTGTAATGTACCACTTTGTGAGCATAACCTTGCATAAGGCTTAGGCAGGCATGAATGTACTTTAAAATTTTCATTAAAATATTTTAATTAATACATACTATTGATTTACAGACTTGCAAATGGATAAAAGCATCTGCTGTAAATGTAACGTTAACAACATGAATGTGTTTTAGAACACAGTTTATTCTCATAAAAGGGTCAAAGCCTGAGTGTTAATAAAAGACACTTTTTAACACACAGACTAGGAATGGGTACTGAAACCCAGTACTAAACAAGCCCTGGGGCAAAATTTTTAAATATCGGTGTATTGATGAAATTGAAGATGTTTCTGTTCTGTTAAACTGTTCATCAACAGACTGTATGTGATTTGTATCCTGTCATGTGGTTGAACTGGCTGATCTGCAAGAGATGTAAACTTTAAATGACATTTTAAGACATATGAAATCATACGCACACAATCAAATGATACTTAAATTAATATCCATTAGTGGACATTGAAATATTCATATATAACCTGCCTTCCAAGCAGAAATGCAGCTTTGTTTTGTGATATGGTAAAACACAAGTGAAACTTTATTTTGCATTATTTGCATTTGCACTCCCCAACTTCGACTGCAAACACTTCTTCTGAAACAGCCAGCGCAGAGACTAACTCGGAGGCAGTTACGTTTTGCCACCCGTGACTTTATTTATTTATTTCTGTTTTCTCTCAGCACAATTTCTGTTATCCATTCTCATTTCCAAACTGCTCCAACATGTGCTGCTAACCTGTGCTCTCTCGCTAATAGGCTACGGTAAAAACAATGCTCTATCCATTCGTTTTCTCTCCGTACTTACCCACCCGTTCTTCGCTCCAAACACTACAGTCCATAATGCATTGCTTTCAGTTAAACTGTCATATCCCACTGGAAAATGGAAACAAACAAGTTGCTGGAATTAGCATCGGTTAGCAGTTAGCCTAGCCGTCATGCAAATCCTTGAGGCACCAAAATAGACAAACTCTGTGTATTTGTAAAATAAAAGTGGTTGTAGAGTTGATCTCATCTGGTTGTCAATCTGGTTGTCATATTCTGGCAAGAAGAACAAAAAAAACTTTCTTTGCTGCTGGAAAATGGTTCTGCACTGCTCTATCACGCAGCGATGGCAGTCATCTGTCTACATGTAAATTCTTCAGTATAAAATTAGCAACACTGAACTGCAAAAATGATTAGGCTTATCTTTCTTCAATTTGGATCCATAAACATCAATTTGTGACTTTATATTAATAATTTATCCTAGATTTTTAAAACATAGCCTTAAAATATATTACTGTAGTTTTACTATGTTTAACCCTAAGAGAGTTTTGTGTATTTTTTTTTGTTGTTTAAAAAAATAACACATTATGACATGTAATTACATGTAATACCACAAAATCAATATTTTTAAAGAACTTTGTCTAGAGATTAAGCTGTACAAGCAAAGCTGACTACACACACTAACTGTCTCCCTATTCTAGGTGCTGCTACAGAAAAGCCACGTGGAGTCTATGATGCACAGTCCTGGTGACTACATTTTACTGAGTGCTGATAAATATGAAATCAAGGTAATTAAAATTCACCACTATTTTGATATTGAGACATTTATTTTTATCTTTTATTCTTTGGGACTCTTTGCTATAATGTCATTTTTGTAAATCTTATAGTTTGGGGTGTAGTTACCCTATATGGCCCAAATGATTTACTTGTAGGACATCCCATTCTAAAACTATGGACATTAATATGAAGTTGCCTGCTCTTTGCAGCTTTAACAGTCTCCAAGTTTCTGGTAAGGCTTTCTCTGTATCTGACATTTTTTGCTAATTCAGTCCAAAAAGCGTGAGACACTGAATGAGTTCACCTGGCTCATGGTCGGCATTCTAGTTCATCCAAGTGGTGAGTTGGTTTGAGGTAAAAAAAAAACAAAAAAACCCAAACCATGTCTATACAGGGGGATGTAGTCATACTGGAACAGGAAAGGCCTTCTCATAATAGACATAAAATTGTATATAAGGTATTTTAATGCTATAACATAACCTTTACCATTAGAACTAAGGGACCAAGTCCAAACAATGAAAACACCATTAGATCATTTCCCTACACCACCAATGAAGAACTGATCATTTTATTATGTAGGATTCTTTTTGCATTCACCAAAACCCGATTTGTCTATGAGACTCTGTTGGAGAATGAAGCATAATTAATCCAGTGGTGGCAAGTTTAACGCCACTACAATTGTGTAATTGTGTCCACATTGTGGATAGTGATGTTAGGTATGTATGCAGCTGCTAGGTCACGGAAACCCAGTCACTTCAAGATGCAATTTGGAGCTCTGCAGTAAGTGATGCAACAGAGGATCGTACATTTTCATTGTGGTTAAGCTGTTCTTGCTTAACCACGATTTTATTTGTGGATGGTATTTTCTATTAGGACAGATAAAATGACTTGATAAAAGACAACAACGCAGGATGGTCCGAATGGTGGATAAACGGCCCCAATCAACTTTTTAACAAATTCGAGGTGTTCTGCAGACTCTGGGCGCGACAGTGTCCGCTCGAACCATGCTTCAACACCTGAACAACATGAAGCGCTATGGCCGGACCTCACTGCTGACACAGAAACCTAAACAAGCCAGACTGGAGTTTTCTCGAGGTCATGGGTGTTCTAGCAGGACAATGACCCCAAACATAACTCTAAAAGCACAGAGAAATGGTTGAATACAAAGTGCTGGACAGTTCTGCAGTGGCCAGCAATGAGTCTGGATCTAAATCAATTGAACAAGATCTCAAAATTGCTGTTGGGCGAAGGCATCCTTCAAATCTGAGAAACCTTGTGCAGTTTGCAAAAGAAGAGGTTGAAAATTCCAGTTGATCGGTGTAACAAGCTTGTTAATGGTTATTGGAAGCAGTTTTTTCCAGAGGGTGTTCAACCAAATATTAAGTTGAGGGCACCAATAATTGTCTTTTTTTTGTCAAATTTGTTTTTCCTTTGCTTTTTGTGTTGATCCAATACAATCCAAAAAAGGAAATAAACATGTGTACACAAACATTTGTAATTTCTATAGTCTTCTGGAAGAAATGGTGCATTTTCTGGAAAAGTTCTAAGGGTGTTGATAATTTTGGCCAAGACTGTATATTGTGTTTCATATTTGAAATGACCTAGTATGGGGCATGGTATGTTAATTTCTGTCACTCTTGCTGTTTCTCTCTTGTTGTGCCTAAACCAGGTATGGCCCATAGGACGAGAGATCAACTGCAAATGCTTAAAAACGCTGTCGGTGTCTGAGGACCGTAGTGTGTGTCTGCAGCCCCGGTTACAGTTTGATGGCCGCTATATTGTCTGCAGTTCAGACCTAGGCGTCTACCAGTGGGACTTTGCCAGTTTTGATGTTTTAAGGTAAAGTGTTGACCAGTGAAAACACACATTAAATGATCTGAGTAGAAATGCATATATGTGCAAAGACAGACACTTATGACTTGTCTAATACCCAAGAAACCAGCCTGTATAATATTTTAGAAACCAGTTCTTTTTGTATCTATGTATGGTAGACCTAACAGGCAATGTGTAGGCAACCAAGACACTATAAATTAGAGAACATTGTTTTTCCACAATCTGTTGACGTCCTCAAATTGTAATGAACTAGTGACTATTTATTTTAAAGAGAAATGGCATCAAAGTTGCATTATTAGAATTCTGCTGGTCATTTAATCTTTGTCTAACCCTAACCTGCCATTGTATAGTTTCTGACCAAGTAATCTAACTAGAGCCAATATGAAGCTGCACAGAAAGCTGCTGGACCAGACAACAACCCTGGCTAGGTGCTGGCAGATGTTCTAACCAACATCTTTAACTCATCCCTGAGCACAACTGTAGTTCCTGTCTGCCTCAAAACCACACACATCACCCCAGTGCCTTAGAAGTCAACCGTGTTCTGCCTCAATGACTACTGACTCCTAGCACTCACATCCATCATCAAGTGCTAAAAAATCTGGTACCAAGGTACATGAAGTCCCATCTGCCACGACCAACCCACAGAGATTCGAGGGGAACCTGATCCCACTGAGCATGAATACCTAGCTCTAGAATTGATTCTGGATTTCACCAAAAAAGCCCAGCAGTGTCTACTTCCTGCCGTGGCTGAAAAAAGCCTTCCCCCTGCCATTCTCTTCACATTCTACTGAGGGACAACTGTAACAATCACTTATACACCAGTGTCTTGTATGGGAACTGCAACAAAACAAATCAGAAGTCCCTCCAGTCAGCAGAAAAGATCATCTTAACAGATTTAACATGTCTTACCAGCTCCGTTTGATTAGTTTAGATATTGTCATGCTTATTTGTTCAGCAGGTAATGTCTTTTGTGCCATTCACAGAGTCATCAAACTGCATCAAGACCCAGCCAGTTCTTCCCTGCTCAGCTTCGGTGAAGTGTTTGCACTTCTGTTCGATAACCACCACTTGTATGTCATGGACCTGAGGACTGAGGCCATCACTGGCCGCTGGCCACTGCCGGCCTACCGCAAATCCAAAAGAGGCTCTAGCTTCCTGCCAGGAATCACCTCATGGCTTAATGGATTTGATGGCAAGAACGATGCTGGCCTGGTGTTTGCCACCAGCATGCCTGATCATAGTATTCATCTGGTCTTGTGGAAGGAGAATGGTTAAAAAGAGATTGGGGCAACCTGCATTTGACTGACAGCAGGGACTCTGTCAGAAAAAGGTGCTTTTGATTTTCTGAAACTCGCAGCCAATTAAGTTAGATATTGCATGGACCAAAGTTCTTATTTCTATCATTCTTTTTCTTTCTCTTTTTTCCTTTTCTGCTTTGTTTGCTTTTAAGTTCACGAACAGACTGTCTATCATGTGAAATCATGCTTGCACATTCATACACCTGACAGTGGAGTCTGTATTCAGAAGTGGATGGAAGGCTTGACAAGCTGAGTTTAACCACTTTTACTTGTATCTTTGTACGAGAGTTCGGGAGAGCGGTTGGAGCAGTGGATTAACACTAGATTTAACAGTAATGATCTACAGCTGTAAAACTATCCAAAATTTTGCAAAAAAGAAAATAGCTTGTCCTTTAAGTATACAATGGATCCTCGACTTACGACGCATTTGACTTACGATAATTTGTGGTTACAATGCTGCCCTGAACGCTGTTGTTTTTTGTTTTTGTTTTGTTTTTTGGGGATTTTTTATGGTGTGAAAGTGAAAGTAAAGATAATAAAGTGCTTAGAAAAAGGCTGAACGACGCCTGAGGTGGGTAAAGGTCTCCCTCTAGTGGAATGACAGAGTAATGGCCCACGGGAATTCAACACGTAGACCTGTATGTAACAGGTTCGACTTGCATCAAAATTACCTTGTCGTAAGTCGAGGACCCCCTGTAATTCTTTTCATTAAAATGAATTTCATTATTTTTAAGTTACAAATTTACATTCAAAATACAGGGAAATGTTGCCTTAATTTGTTTTATTTTTTAAAGAAAAGACTTTTATAGGTGGCCACGGGCACATGTTGTAGCTTGCATCCCAAAAGCACACACATTTGTTTTCTTAGACATTTATGTGGGTGGGATAAACCGCAGTCTGATTTGTATGAACATCACTAAGCTTTACTAACACTGACCCATGTTTTAAATTTCCACTTGAAATTAATCAGGTGCCTTTTTATTTTAACATGTATGTGACAAATCTCAAAGTCCAATGTTACACGCCGTTAGTCAGGAAAGCTATTTTTTACACTTTTGTTATTTTTAGCCCAGTGTAATCAACATGACATGTACTATTTACTTATTTACACCAGCTTATTCACTTGAAAGTATGTTGTGAATTTTGTTGAATGTTAATTTTTAACTTACTTATTTATGAGTGCTCTAATTCAATACAAGAATGGCAAGTCTACCATTGTTTTGAAAGTCTCCATAGATACACAGAAAAATACTCCTATTTTTTAAACTCAGATCATCAAAAAAGAACTCAAGCCTAGAACTTTTTTTAAAAAATCTTTTAGTAGCTCAATAGTCTGCGTTGGCATTGTTTCTTTAGTGCATTTGCATAATTTTCTCATCAGCTTGCAATTTTAGGATGCTCTTCTGGCTGTAGGGTTTGTTGGGCTGTCAACCATTACATATCTGGTAGTTCTCAGAATTGGTACTTTTATGCAAAGACATGATTGATTGGTGTCATCTAGGCTTCAATGCAGTGGCATGGGCTTTGACCTCCGTCTCAACACCTCATGGATCAGTCCCTTCAAATATAGGCTTCACTGTAATGGTCACTCTTGCCACTGTAGACGGTAATGCCATCCATTCACAATGAGCAAATTTTGGGTTTGTTGCTTCATAATTCTGCTGCCTTTCAAATAAATTAAAATAGCTAAGATTAGAGTTTTTTCTTTTTTCTGTGGTAAAACATGTATAAAGATGGGTTTTTAAGAAGGTCATCATAATGGCTCTATGGTTAATAACCTTGCACTGAAATAGAACATTCTAATCTTTGCACATTGTAAAGTATGTTTAGTCTAAGAAAATAAAAGAAATTGAAACGTATCAACAAAATCAAAATGAAGTGTGTAACCATTTTGCATTTTTAAGTCTACTTTAGTTTTCAGGAACTTTTAAGCATTGATGTGCTGTTTCATTTATTCATGGGGTATAAATGAGGTCAATTAGGAACTTTGAGGAATTTTAAGTTGAACTTGAAGCCAGTAACAACTCAATTTGGATAAGAGTTTATAGTCTGTCATGTGAGGACAAATAATAAACTTTGCTAAATGATGGATTACAATTTTGAATGGCATGTTAAACGGTTTGTGACTGGCTGAGATTCACACAAGTTAGTATTCTAGCTCGCAAGTATAAACTAACACATTTAAATTGCCCTAATGCTAATCTATGGCTACGCTAGCGGAGTAGCTAGCTGATTACAAGAGTGCAATAAATATGTGTAACATCTTTTTACAGTAGCATGCTAGGAATTGGGTTCAGTGTTAATATTAATGGTGAAATTGTCTCATGTTAAGAGTAGTCTTGTCTCAGTGTAACACAACATTTTCAGTTTTGAAAAATGTCAAATCATCACAGGATGTTTTGTTTTTCTTCTTTTAAAAAAGGCAATGATGTAAGTATGCAACCACTTTTACATACAATGCCAGGACACCACAACCCATCATGTATCATCAGAAGAATGCTTCTATGGGCAGGAAGGAGTGGTAAGTGTAGAGAGTGGGGTGAACGAGACTATATGTTATTGTGAACACACCATCACACACAAAGGGCACCACAGTAAAATGGTCCTCTACATTGAACACGTCCCACCTGCAGATCTGGAGGAGCAGGCAGCTATCAGCGGCACCTGGGGAACAGTGTAGAATGATGGTTCCTTGCTCGAAGGAACCACAGTGAGACCTGTGGAGAGACTTGAACCTGCAACTCTCCATTCGCTACTTTGCCAACCCTTGAGCCTCAGATAAAAAAAAAATCAGATGCTGTGTGTTGATGATGAGTGAGGTGTGGTCTTAAACGCTTTAGTGATAAATATGTGAAGGTTTGTATCCTTTTTAGAGCATATGGAAGAGCTCAAAATGGACACAAGTGATCACCTGACAAATTCAGTATTTGACGCATTACACATTCACACACAGTGCTACGAAAAATGTTTTTGCCCCCTTTTTTGTCCTTGTCATATTTGGCAGATATTTCTGAAAAATAAGCAAACTTTAGTATTAGACACAGATAACCCAATATAAATATAAAATGCATTTTCATTTATTAGACTTTGTCCACACATTCATTCAAATCGCAGTGGCGTCGTTAGGCCTCTTTAAGGGGTGCTGAAGCCTCCCTAAAATATTCTTAAGCCACCCTAAATAATTATTTTAATTTTTTTTTAAAAAACATGAATAAAGATGCAGGAATATAAGTTTAAAGAAATAATAATATAAACCTGTCGCTATTCACATAAATATGATCATAACTCGGTTGGTCCCTTTCACTTTACACTGTTAAGGTAGCGTCAGTGCTTCGTTATCCAATCCGTTCCAGTTGTTCACAGGGGACATCCACATTACTGAAAATCCAGTCCTCGTTTTTACTGCTACTTTACACTCTACCATTTTGATAAACAAAAACGTTGCTAGCGCTAAGTTAAATTGTTAGCATAATGTTAATTTCTGTCACTCGTTTTAGCTGTGAAAAATCGATCTGAGCTCATTCAGGTATGGTTATCATCAGTGGAAATAATATTCACTCCTCCATCCCTATTAACCTGTAGGAGCCAGGGCAGAGGAGCACAGAGAGTGAGAGGGGAGAGACCTCTACTGGAGAGGAGGCGAGTCAAAGATTTCACATGATGGAGTCTTTTGTGATGCAGACAGTCTCATTAGAATTTTATGGAACTCAATATGGATATGAAATATGAAACATTTCAGTCATTGTACAACATATATTTATGTTTAACTTGAGCTTTTATTTAGGAGAGTCAAGGTTAGAGAGAGCAAAGATATATTATTATTATTATTATTATTAATAATAATAATAATAATAATTATTATTATTATTATTATTATTTTAATGTTTGCTCTGTATCAATCCATAAACAATATTTTATTTAACATAAATCTCGTTTTTTAAATTATTATTATTATTTATGTTCAATAAGGTGTGTGGGTGTCTGTGTTTTCAGAAGTTAGCTAGTCATGTGATCGTGATGTCATATTAAATAAATGCGTCTTAGAAAAACGCAGACGCTGACATATTTTATGCAGTAAATTAAAAGTATGATGAGTTTATGTATTTTTTCAAGTTGAAGTTGTTTTACTTCGTCAAAATGGGTAATAAGTTCACTCAGCAAAAACAGAGTGATGCTCCCACACACGTGTGTCTGTATAAAATATCCTGCTCTCTGGTGAACTGACTGCACACACAGTGATCGTTACACACTCATGTA
>JBBIGC010000082.1:11675196-11687892 GCA_037576955.1 Lepidarchus adonis | reverse complement strand
CGAGCAATCAGCATCGTGAAGGACACTTCCCACCCCTCACATGCTCTGTTCTCCCCACTCCCTTCTGGCAGACGGTTACGCAGCATCAGAACCGCAACTGCCAGACACTGCAGGAGCTTTTCCCCACAAGCGGTCAGAGCCCTGAACTCGCTTCCACCACCCAAGGACTGCTGAACACTCACACACACGTGCACACGCACGCATACGCGCTGTGCTGCAGCTCATTTTTCACATGTCGGTCTTGTGCAATAACCCAAAGGACCAAACGTGCAACAATATTTTGCACTCAATTCTTTAAAATGTCATGTCCTTCTGTGTAAGTGTACGTATAGATTTATTTTCTTTATATCCCCTTTTTGTTTTATTAATTTTTTTAATAAAAGTATCAGTTTCCCTTTTGTACATTTTTACATTTATTTTTGCTTATTACTTTTGTCAAAAGCAACTTCTAGGTACAGGAACAATCAAGTACAAATGTACAATTTATGCATATTTTATTTTTCTTTACAAATGCACCAGGGGAGAGGGGCTGTGTGAAACGACATTTCAATACACTGTGTACTGTGTATAATGCTGTATTGAAAGATTCAAGAGGGTTTTTATTGTCATCATAATATTCCAGGCAGTTGATTTTGATAATCCTAAGGTTTGACTGTTGTCACAATGGTTTGATTCTTGTTTTTCAGCCTTATAACAGGTTCCCTCACTTCCATTTGCACAGTTTTTCTCATGTTGAACAATGTCAACTACAGACTCTAGGAGCATGCCTAGATATGTTATCCCTGCACTAATGAAGCACTAATGCGACACCTGAGTAATGGCGAACACCTTTGAAGCCAATTGTCCAAAACATTATGGTGCCCTGAAATGAGGGGGGCTGGTATAAAGTGTTGTAATTGCCAAATGGTGAAACTAAAATGTATTCAACTAACTTTGTATTTATTGCCTTCAATGTGCAGTTTAATCATGTCTAAATTAACTAGAGGCTCAGGGGGGTAAATCAAAGCGCACACACAAGTGGCTGTTGGGCCCTCATACCACCCTCATGGAGTCCGTTTCTGACCAGTTGAGCAAATGCCTGCACATTTGTGGCCCGCTTGGGGTCATTTTGCAGGGCTCTGGCAGTGCTCCTGTTCCTCCTTGCACAAAGGAAGAGGTAGTGGCCCTCTTGATGTAATGGACTGTCTCCTGGTAGCGCCTCCATGCTCTAGACACTATGCAGACAGACACAGCAAACCTTCTTGCCACAGCTCACATTGATGTGCCATCCTGGTTGAGCTGCACTACCTGAGCCACTTGTGTGGGTTGTAGACTCAGTCTCATGCTGCCACTAGAGTGAAAGCACCACCAGCATTCAAAAGTGACCAAAACATCAGCCATAAAGCAGAGGAACTGAGAAGTGCTCTGTGGTCACCACCTGCAGGACAACTCCTTTATTAGAGAGGTCTTGCTAATTGTCTAGGATTTCCACCTGTTGTCTATTCCATTTGCACAGCAGCATTTGAAATTCAGTGTTTCCCAAGTTTACAGTTTGATTTCACAGAAGAGTGATTGACTTACATTTGTGTTACATTGTGTAAGTGTTCCTTTTTTTTTTTTTTTTGAGCCGTGTTTAATTTTAGAATTGAAAATCTAAAAGTTATTGATTTTTCCCAACCGGTACGAATACCACTTTTGGCAAGCAAAAGTACAATGACTTAAAGTTAAAGCTAAAGTTAAATGGATGCTATGAATCTTTTTGCAATGTTTTTTTTATTTTATTTTATTTTTTTTTTTTTTTTCCAGCAATGTTAACCAACCGAAATGTCAGTACTCTGTGTGCTTGAGAGATGAATATTTACACTACCAGGCTATAGTGTATGGGTTCTTAATGTATAGGCTTATCTAAAATGGAGCAAGGTGGAACACATTTGTACAGCAGCTGCTCTGTTCAGGACATGAAAGTGCTGCAAAGACTGGTAAACTTTTTTTTATTATTATTTTTTTTTTTGGTTTGCAAACAATGCTTTCAAGTAAGAATTTCATTGTATATGTACACACTCATTTTTACACAATTAAAAAACTTTGAATCCTTGGAGTTACCAGTTACAATTGCTGTGGTTTTGGAACCTGTCTTATTTTACCTGTCTTAGGGTTTTATGATGTTTGCTGTTGGTGTGTGGAATGTCATGATATGAAAACTCTGAATGCCTTCAAAAAAAAATATTCTGAAATGTGATTTTGTCAAAGGTTTTAAAGAACTGTCCAGGACTGGCCCAAATCCATAGACAAAGACATCCATTTGAACAGATGGGTGAAGAGTTGTCACAGTAACTGTACAAACTTTGTGGTTTTGTTCAAAGATTTTGCCACATGTAAAGCTTCAGGAGGGGTTGCTGGGTTGTTTTTTTTTTTTTTTTTTTTTTTTAATAAATGCCCTTTGTGTTTGCGGTTACTTTTGCTATTGCATTTGGGAAAGAGATCTTGACTAGGGAAAGCATGTTGTATTAAACTTTTTCCACTTTTTTCCTTTTTTCTAGACACCGTACTGAGAATGTGTGCTTTCTGAATATTGCCTGGACCTGTTCACTTTTTGGAGGAGATTTGGGCCCCTTTTGCCTCCCCGCTTGTCTTGTTTTCCATGTCTTGTGGTCCTCAAATCATGTCGACAGAAATGGAGTCCGTTACTGTGGTACCTGCAGCCCTTGGTGGAACCACTGCTGAATCCAATTATTCTACTGCTTCTGAGACTAGCACAGCAGCAATTACAGCTGCAAACAAGACTACATTCTTTTCCAGGGAGAAGAAAAAAGGTACAGTTGTGTTTTTGTTATTCATTCAGTAGTCTGCAATGAGAATGTAATGCACTTAAATTTAAAACATTGCACAAACTGTATTGTACTACATTTGTATAATGTAGTAGATCTTCATGGTCAGTTTTAAAATGTACTCCATATATAAAAGCTATGCAGCATAAATTGCCCTTTTTATTGTTTGTTCTGGTCTTTTTTTCTTTTTCATGCAGCACAATATAGAGTAGCCAATTATTTATATTTCTATATTTTTAAAAGCAACAAACATTTATCTCTTAATTCTGCCAGAAGTTTTTGGTAAAGCAAAAACCTATATAAATTGCACCAAATAAAATACAAATTTTAAAAAGTATAATCGCAGCCCTTTAAATCCACTGTACGTTTTAAAGCTATAGGATGTCGGACACACACAAACGGGTACATCTAAAAAAAAATTAATTTCATTTAAAAAGGTCAATATTTCTTGACCTTCCTTTCAGAAAGTGAAATCCAAATATTATACAGATTCTTTAAACAGAGTGAAATGTCAATCCTTTATTTCGATGATTATGTATTATCAGATAATAAAACCCAAATTTGCTGTCTCAGAAAATAAGAATATTGTGAAGTTTGATCCTGGAAAGTCATGGTGTCACACCCTAATCAGCTACTTAAAACATTTCCTGAGCTTATAAATGGTCTCAGTCTGGGTCAAGAGGCTACACGATCATGGGGAAGACTGCTGACATGACAGATGTCCAGAAGACAGTCATTGATAACCTCCACAAGGAGTGTTGGCCACAAAAGGTCATTGCTGAAGAAGTTGGTTCAGGAGTAGACTGAGGCTGAAGTCAGCACATTTACGAGTCACTACACACAGACAAGTTCTACAGGTGCTGGTTCTAGAATATCGTGAGGGTTACATTTTTCTTGACATTCCTTTTAGAAAGTGAAATCCATATATTATATTGATTCATTAGACATGGAGTGAAATGTTATTTCTTGGAATTTCAAAGATTATGGCTTACAGATGAGAACACTAAAACCGTGACCAACACCAGCAGATGACATGGCCCCCAGATCATGAATGACTGAAAACATCACACTGGACTTCAAGCAACATGGATTCTGTGCTTCTCCACTTTTTTTCCAGACTCTGGGACCTTCCAAAATTTACATTAATCTGAAAAGAGGACTTTGGACCACTAAGCAACAGTCCAGTTATTTTTTTCTCCTTGGCCCAGGTAAGACTCTTCTGACGTTGTCTCTGGCTCGGGATGCTCTGACCCCAGCCTCAGTCCACTCCTTGTGAAGCTGCCTCATATTCTTGAATGGATTTTGCTTGGCAATCCTCTAAAGGCTGTGGTTGTCGCTGGTGCACCTTTTTCTTTTAATACGCTTTTTCAGTACACTCAAATCTCTATGAATATGCTTGAATACAGCACTGTGAACATCCAGCTTCTTTAGCAATGACCTTTTGTGGCTTACCCTCCTTGCGGCCTTGTAGCCTCCTGACCCAGACCGAGACAATTTAAAGGTTCTGGAGACCTTTGCCGGTGTTGAGTTAATTAGCTGATTAGGATGTAACGTAATGACTTTCCAAGATATATGGATTATATTTATCATCTCCATATCCATGTAATATATGGATTTTACTTTCTGAAAGGAATGTCAAATATTTTACTTTTTCACAATGTTCTAATTTTATGACCAGCACCTATAGGCTAGAAATGTCTGATTCATTTTCCAGCAGGACATGGCACCTGTCCACATTGCCAAAGAAACCAATAGCTGGTTCAAAAAACAGGGTGTTACTTTGTTTGTTTGGCCAGCAAACTCACCTGACCTGAATCCCGTAGAGAATCTATGGGTTATGGTAAAAAGGAAGCTGAGACACCAGGCCCAACAATGCAGACGACCTGAAGGCTGCCATCAAAGCAATCTTGTGACACAGGCTGATCACCTCCATGCCATGCCGCATTGATACAGTAATTCATGCAAAAGAAGGCCCAACCAAGTATCGAGTGAATAGGAATGAATATACTTTTTTTTTTAGAAGCTTGACACATTCTTTTTAAATACTTGTGATATTCTAATTTAAGGTTTTATCTGTAAGCCGTAATTGAAATTCCAAGAAATAAAGGCCTGACCTTATTTCACTCTGTGTAATTAATCTATAGAATATATGAATTTCTAATTCTGAAAGGAATGTCAAATATAGTATTTTTAATGATATATTCAATTTTTTTTAGATGTACCTTTTACATGCTTGAGAATAAAATGTGTTAATTGTAGCTTTTGCCTTTGCATGTCTTGCCCTCACTTGCTCTGTACATTTATAACAGCATCATCCCAAAATTTCTCTTCTTTTCTTAGTACCAGAGAAAACGGATGAGTATCTGCTCGCTAGATTTCAGGGAGATGGTGTTCGATATAAAGCCAAACTGATTGGTATTGATGATGTGCCTGAAGCCAGAGGGGACAAAATGAGCCAGGACTCCATGATGAAGCTCAAGGTAATGGGTTTTCCTTTATAACAGATATGTTCAGCTTGTTAATCTAATTAATAATTTATTAGTAATAAGTTTTAAATGTGTAAAACTAGTGAATTTGTTGAGACATATCAAGCTTCAGCTACTATTTGTAGTTACATATTTGGTTAAATACCTTTTTTAACTACTTTAACTACTTCACCAGTGCAGTACATATTTTCAGCTCTGTTTTCCATACTTTGGGCTAAAGTGACACTCCCAGCCTTTTGTTGTACAAAATGTTGCAGGGCATGGCAGTAGCTGCTCGTTCCCAAGGCAAACACAAGCAGAGAATCTGGGTGAACATCTCTCTAAATGGGATTAAAATTATTGATGAGAAAACCGGGGTAAGAAGTTCATTATTTTTCCCTTCACATTTCAAACCCACTTCTATAAACCTGATCTTAACTAATTGTTAAATCTTCCTTCCTGTAGGTGATTGAACATGAGCATTTGGTAAACAAGATCTCCTTCATTGCTCGTGATATAACTGATAACCGAGCATTTGGATATGTGTGTGGGGCTGAGGGTCAACACCAGTTCTTTGCAATCAAGACCGCCCAGCAGGTCTGTCTTATATGCAAATACAAACGAGTAATTTGTTTTTTATTCATATTTTGACATTGGACTAAACAGCCTTTATTAAATGTAACTTAAATGTCACCGGTTGTTTCCATGTAGGTTTAAAAAAAAAAAAGTAGTGGAATTAATTTTTGTTTGTTTTCCTTGTTTGTAGTAGTGGTGACACAATTGCCTAGATTAAGCACTAGATGTTAACTGTAAACTGAGTGACACCCATTAAGTACAAATTTAATATTTTTATTTGTACAATATTTATGTACTCATTTCTCTCATAGTGAGAGAAAAAACAAAACCTTTTTATAAGGACAGACTTTTACAATTAAACATTTGATTGCTCTCTTGCGTATTATCCTCAAACCTCTAGGCAGAGCCATTGGTGTTGGAGCTGAAGGATCTTTTCCAGTTGATCTTCAATATGAGGAAGAAGGAGGCAGAGAATGCACAGAAGGTAGCAAATGTTGGTAGCAAATTATTAGTCCTTACAAACGTATTTAGAATATTTGTTTCCAAGTGCTTTATTACGGAGTTGGGGGCAGAGATCATGCTCTAAACCATAACTCAGACTGTAAACATAAGCAACTCACTACTAACAATTCCTGAAGAATCATAACAGCTGTAAGTAAGGCTGTCAATCAGATTTTCTCTAGAAAACTGCAGTTGGGGGTACAAAATAGCAATGCTATTTATTGCAGTAGTAGCTTTAATCTGTAATGTGATCACATTGTTAAAGTGTAGACTCACTCACTCATTCATACACACACACTCACACACAGTGGGTATGGAAAGTATTCAGACCCCCTTAAATTTTCTTATTCTGTTCATTTTTTTTCCTCATTAATGTATGTATGTAATGTTTGCAGATATTAAAAAAAAAATATATATATATATATATCACATGGTCATAAGTATTCAGACTCTTTGCTGTGACACTACATATTTAACTCATGTGCTGATCCTCCTTGAGATGGTTCTACACCTTCATTTGAGTCCAGCTGTGTTTTAATTGTACTGATTGGACTTGATTCTCGAAGTGTTTTCGGTGTAAATTCTACCATAACATACATACTGGGCAATCCATACTACCTAACCATGATTGCAATTTGCCATAAATATTACAGACTTTCAGGTCTAGGTTGCATGTTTCTGCCTGCTGTGACGCTCTTTTCTAAAGGGGTTTGCCAACATAAGCTGTAATACTGCCACCTAATGTTGAAGTTTGAACCACACAGAATTTATGACGATATTTGAAGATGTGCGTGTATATATATATCTCTCTCCATCCTCCATCAATACTGGCAACACCTAGTTTCCCCTAGATTCTCATCCCTAGACCATAATTATTACAACCTAGGGGATGATTTACAAAACCTTCCATCTCCTTGACTTTTATTTCTTTTTTCCCCCTTCTTACAGAATGAAACCAACAATTCAGTAGTTGAGGTAAGTATACCAGTCACTTTTTGTGTAGATATAAATTTTTCTTTTGATTTGACTTTTTCATAACCCTAAGACATTTGTCTCTGTTTAAAGAATGGAGATAATGCTTTGCTTAATCTGGATGGTGAAGTAAACACTATAAAAGTAAGATGTCTAATGTTCTCTCTCTAGGCATAGCATTAATAGCTTTACTTCATCATATTTGTGTTAATGAGACATTTGTGTACAGACTGTGGAGCAAATGGACCTTTTTGGAGACATGTCAACACCCCCAGACATCAACTCTCCTACGGTAACACATTTAATATAGCTAGTCAGCACTCTGGTGCAGGTCACGCTTTATGAATGGTTACACTAAGCTTATTAGGCTTACTTTTTTTTGTTGTTGTTGTTGTTTGCTTCCTTTTTTTCTGGTAGTCATGATTGAAAAAATTATTCTGTGGTTAAAAATTAGCTGCAATTCACTAAATTGACTCTAGGCACTGTTAACAAAGTGTTTTATATTTTGAGCAGACCAGATATGTTCTGTTGAAGTTTAATTTTTTTTTTGTTACTTAAGTTACAAAATACTTGTTAAAATGCATCCTGTATAGTGAACACACTATTGCAAATTCTAAAATTGTGTGTCATGAACTGCCAGCAGTGGCATGTGAGCTGCATAATGCTAAGACCTTTATGCACCCCTTATGTGTCCTTAAAATAAATACATGTTAATTGCTAATTACACACAATGGGTGTAATAATCCGCTCTTACCAGCATATGTTATTTGAACATTATTTGTTCTTGAGAAGCGTTTGGAAGTGGAAAGAAGCTAGACATATGCAAATCTCAGCTGACTTGGTCTTGTAATAAACTTGCCATAGTCTGCTAATAACTCAACTCCTGACATGTCCAATAATGTCACCAATATTACAGCATCTTTGTGTCTGTTGCTGTCCTGGTCTTCCATCTTTCTTATTTTTTCTTCTCTTTTTATTGTAGCCTGACAGTATTCTTTTGCTGGAACTTGCTGCTGTGATTGACGCCAATCAAAACCACATTAAAGGAAACCCATTAATGTCATGTCCTAATGTTCCTTGCAACACGCCCACTGACGCAAATTTTTCTTGGCCTTTAGATGCATTTCCCACTTCCAGTCCAGACCCCTTTGTTAATAATCCATTCACTCCAAGCAGTGGTCAAGCTGATTCATCATCTGCTAAGTCTGTCGCAACGTCCAGTCAAGGAAGAAATTTTGCGTGCCTCTCGATTGGGCAAAGAGGACATAACGGCCTGAACAGACAATCTGACCCTAATTTACAACCCTTTAGTGCACTCACAGTTCAGACCCTGCCATCTTATAACACACTTGATAAGACCATTCTCCCTGTCGCTGAAACATCTTTATTTACTAATGGGTTTAGCAAATCGGAGCTTTCTAATTTTCAGACGTCCCCTTTCTGTAATTATGGTATTGTTTGCCCCCCTCCTCTCAACTCGAAGAGTGATCGTGTACGAAGAAGGGTAGAGGTGAATAATGACATTAATCTATAGTGGGTGCAGGCTGGAATTACACAATACAACTTCAATGATAACATTTTTAAAAGCTGGGTTAAATGCATTGATTTAAGATCTGTTCCTTCTAGGTGTGTAACAAGAGAGATTTTACAACTTTTCGCACAGTGTATTTCTATAAATATGTTGAAACTTCTTTTTTCTTTTGCCAGACCTAGCTGTCAAAACATGTTGGTATCAAATTATGAGATGAAAATTAATTATACCTAATGAGAAAATTGAACTTGCACAAAGTCTTATAAATGGTAATTCCCAAATAAGATTGGCTCTAAATAACTGGAGCAATACAAGTGATATTGTAGAAAACAGTTCACATACAGTATATTTAACTACTTTATTCCTTGGGATGTAACCTCAGTCCCAAGTGTCTCCATTTGTAGATCTGCAAGACTGGTGAATTTGCGTTTGAAATCACTTTGTAACCCTTTTCAGTAAATGAACAATTCTACAATCATAGATCTGTGAAAGCTCTTTTTAGTCCAAGCATGGCTCACAAGTGTATTCTTCTTGTGTGCATAAAACGTGTGGTTTTTCTGTCAAACTAGCTGTGGTCCACACCTCCAAACTCATTTTCTTCACAAGCCTCCAGGTATGCGAACACCCGACTGCAATTAGTTTGGTTTTCAACTCAATGGTTCACATACTTTTTCCACTAGCAATAGTTGTGGTGCAGAAAAACATGAAATTACAAAAGTTTTACATATATTTTCTTGCTACTGTAGCTTGATGTTTCTTTTGGCATCGTGGTTTATGTACACTGTGTGGGTATAGTAGTTAAAACTTTTTTAAAAATTATATTGACATTCTAAAACTATTGTTACATATGACATGCATAATTCTGATTCTCCAGTGACTCGTGTTAAAGCCTAATTTGGGCCAACCCAAATTATTTATTTTTCACATCTAGAGATATCATGGGAACATTTGCTACATTTAACTAAAATTAAATACCTAATATACTTTCAAAATTATTAACTTCCGAAATGCTACACACTTAGCACTTTCATGACGATATATTGCCCTGTAAAGTAAGCTGTTCATCATGTAACTTTTTAGGTGGTGGGGTCAAAACGGCTGTATTATAAGCAACAATAATTACATTGCAGTTGTATTGTGTAGCCAGAGATTTTTGGGGGCAGTATTTGCTGGTGATGGGTGATGTTCACATTCATGGTTGAGGAGTTGGGTTTGGAAGGATATAGTTGTGAATGGCTTGCTGGGTGTTGAGGGTCTGTACTTAGAAATGTAATAATGTTTTGCACATTTAACTTGGTAATACAATTAGTGTAATGCTGCCAACAAAAAAAGCTTTTAACAAAAACACTGAACTACTTCAAGTGCTTCTTAATGGTGCCATAGAATGCGACTTTGGGTGCACAAATTCTGACTTTGCCATAAAATTAGATGATGCACTGCAATTGCATACAGAAGAAAGATGAATCATGCAACATGAGACTTGTTTACTGTTCATCCATCCCCTGCAAAGACTGGAACAATACGTTTGTGCCCAAAGTAGGCTATTTTTTGCTTACTGCTGCTAGTTGTCCATGCATACTTTCTCACAACACCAGCAGAACATTCAAAGTTGCCTGTGCAGGTCCACATTTTCAACAAAGGTGTTAGAGGCTTACTGCATGTCCATTCAGCACACGGAACTAAATTATTTTTTTATCTATGCCTAGGTAAACATTCTATGGCACCTTTTTTTTTAAAAAATTCAACCCAAATTTTTGTTGCATAAAATTTAACATTGGCTTAATATGTTTAATTTGTGATGCATATGTACTCTAATCTGAATGTGTTTATTAAAACCAAGTGTGTGTGTGCATGCATTTAATGAAGTATGTGTGATGAGTAAGCTACTGTCTGTAGCATTTGAGCTATCAATGAGCGCCCCATCATAGTCAGTGACCATGAATTTATTCAACATTTTGGCAATCTTGGCGCTTAGATATCTTTTTAAGTCTCTCATGTATCATTTGTACATGTGCTGCTTCCACAGTCTCCTGGAAATGACCCATTTAGAGCCAACCCATTTGTTCCACCAACCCAAGCCATCAGTGCATCCACAGCTTCGTCCAACTCCTCCATTCCTGCAGACCTGTTTAACCCTGCTACCACAGGCTCGATACCTGCTCTCGGTCAGTGATTAGCTCTTATCATGCTGCTATGAACTTTATTTCCTTTTCTATTTTTGAAGCCATCTTTTGTATAATGAAGTTCGTGTCTAAAACATTAATGTGTTTGTTTAAGCTTGATCTGAATCTTACACATTATGGTAAACTTATTTACATGTACCTCTGCTCAATATTGTACTGTATTTCCTCAGCGATAATCCATGGCTCATACATCTTGCAAACCTGGTATTGGGTGTGGCTTGCTTAAATGGGGTGGCCAATCTAAAAATATGAAAACTCATTTGATGAAAGTATAACTCTGTCCACAAAAAGGCAACATCCCCAAGTGATTGAATTTAAATGCACTGTTTACTGCAGCAACGAACAGTTTGAAAGCAGCGCAAAGTTAGGCAATGTTCTGTCTAACTTAAATGGTGCTGCTGCCTTCCAGCCTCTCAAACTTTTTCAGGCATTTGCTACATTACATTACACCCTAGTATATAATACAAGCTCGGAAAAGGCTACATTTAAATGAAATAAAAGGAACAAAGGTTTATTATTGGCTGGGAAAAGATGATTAGTTTAATTTTTATTTAAATGACTACAGAGTGGGGGTGCTGCAGTACAGCAATGTAGAACTTCTGTCTACATGTAATTTCTTCTTTTTATAAAATTAGCAATACTGAAATGTAAAAACTATTAGACTTGCCTTACTTCAAACTTACAACTTTTCAAAAGCAACGACCTGGAGCTTAATTTCTGCAGCATAGGACTTGCATTGTGGCATGATATTGGAACATTTCAAAATTTTAATTTAATTGTGGTCAACTATTGTATGTCACTACCAATATAGAGGTCTCCAGGAGTGAGTCCGGTTGATGCTTCTACTTCAGATTGGTAAATTCAATAACGCTGTAGCTAATAACATGGGTGTATCATTGGGGAAATATGGTAGTTCTGGGTACAGTAATCATTGTAAAATTTAAGGCAGCATAGACAATGTAATGGCTGGAAAGAATTTGCACAGAACATTGGCAGCTAGTGTTTAAAAAAATGAGTCTAACCCATTAACTCATGAGGCAAACTGACTGCTGTAGATCATTGTTTAATCATGCGTCTTCATTCTACATATAGCTTTTGGCCATCATCTTATTCAGATTTCCTTTACTCTTGCCTCTTTAGATAATGTCATACAAGATTAACCCAATCCTCAATTGTTTTTTGTATGGTTTCCATTTCCATAAAGCTAATTGTCAATACACTGTGTAAAGTGAAATACACTGCAGTATCAGAATCAGAAAACTTTATTAATCCCGGGGGGGGAAATTGTGTCTGTGTGCTGTGGCAGTTAATACAAACAGACACAGAATAATTTGTGTGATACTCTTGGTGTCACTGCTGTGTTGAGAATGATCCATGTGGAGATTCTGAATATTGATGAGCCAAATAAAGGTAGCCAAGGTAAAACGGACACTGACTACACTAATTGCACTACAAAGTGCACATACACTGATCACCACCTGCCTAAAATTGTGTCTTGGTGTGTAAGTTGTGGCTGAGGATTGCACATCATAAATGGGTCAGATCAAATCGACTGTGAATAAAAATGCACATCTCTGCAGCCAATACATATACAGGTCCTTCTCAAAAAATTAGCATATTGTGATAAAGTTCATTATTTTCTGCAATGTACTGATAAACAT
>JBBIGC010000082.1:11663534-11675096 GCA_037576955.1 Lepidarchus adonis | reverse complement strand
TAATTTTTTGAGACAGGAATTTTGGGTTTTCATGAGCTGTATGCCAAAATCATCAATATTAAAACAATTTAAGGCTTAAACATTAGAGTTCCTATATATTTCAGATTCATTACACACAACTTAAGTAGTTCATCAGTACATTGCAGAAAATAATGAACTTTATCACAATATGCTAATTTTTTGAGAAGGACCTGTAGGTACTGGTCATATAAGTTCAATATTTCTTGACATTCTTTCAAAAAGTGAAACACATGTATTATATAGATTCATTACACATAAAGCAAAATATATTACGCCTTTATTTCTGGGAAATTTGATGATTATGACTTGCAGTTAAAACACAGTTCACACTGTCAAAATTAGAATATTGTGAAAGTTAAATCTTGGGAGAAATCATGTCATCCTAATCAGCTAATTAACTCAACATCTGCAAAGGTCTTTTGAGCCTTTAAATGGTCTCAGTCTGGGTCAGGAGGCTACACAATCAGGTGAAAGACTGCTGACTGGACAGATGTCCAGAAGACAGTCATTGACCTCCTCCACAAGGAGGGTAAGCCACAAAAGGTCATTGTTAAAGAAGCTGGATGTTCAGAGTGCTGTATCAATGCGTTTTCATAGAAACCTGAGTGTACAGAAAGTGTGGTAAGAAAAGGTGCAGCAGCAACGGGGACAACTTCAGCCTTGAGAGGATTGCCAAGCAAAATCCACTGAGGCTGAAGTCACAATCAATGTTGCTTGAAGTTCAGTGTGAATTTTCCAGTCAGTCAGGATTTGGGGGCATCTGCTGGTGTTGTTTTCAACGCAGCATCTACCAGGAAATCTTGGAGCACTTCATGCTTGCTTCTGCTGACAAACCCTTTAGAGATGCTGATTTAATTTTCCAGCAGGACTTGGCTCCTGCACACGCTGCCAAAAGTACCAAAAGCTGGTTTAACTACTAGGGTGTTAGTGTTTGATTGGCCAGCAACATCACCTGACCTGAACCCCATAGAGAATCTATGGAGTATTGTCAAGTAGATGATGGGACAGCAGGCCCAACAATGCAGACGACCTGAAGGCTGAGATCAAAGAAACCTGGGGTTCCACTCTTCCAAGTGCTACACACAGTTCTGCCAGGTCATGTGGGGGTGGGGTCTGATCATGCAGTCTCTGCTTCAACTGGTCCCAGACGCTCTATGGGGTTCAGGTCAGGGGACATTGATGGCCAAACCATATGAGGCACTCCAACTTCCTGAAGTTGAGCTGTGACAATTCTGCCACGATGTGGTGGAGCATCATCATCCATGAACAGGAAGTTGGGGGTGTGCTGGGGGGAATAATTGGATGATGTGTCTGAGGTAAGAACGTGCAGTGACTGAGCCATGTACAATAACCAAATCTGTTTTGCTCTGACTGGTGATGCCTGCGCAGATTGTTGCACCTCCTCCACCAAAGCAAACCCTGGGGACCATGTTGACCTCAGAGTATCCCTCACCTTGCCTTCTCCTGCAACGCTGACCCGACACTAATCGGTGTCGACAGTACAACAGGACGGTACCACTGCTGCATTGTCCAGGTCACATGGTCTTGCGCCCACTGCAAACGTTCACAGCAATGTCTTGGTGTCAGTGGAGTCACCTACAACAGTCGTCTGGCATTCAAGCCAAAGCAGTTGGTTGTGAATAGTTTATCTGGAAACGCTATTACCCCTCACATCTCGTAAACAGGCTGCAGCTGTGGCAGTTGCATAACGATGACTGAGTGCATAGGTCCTTAGGTACTGGTCATCGTTGCGGTCGGTCACTCAGGGGCTCCACTCCTGGGTCTGTCATGAACTCTGCCAGTAGTTCTGTGTCTTGATGCAAGTCTGCTGCTGACACTTTGAGACACACCAAGTTCACGAGCCACGTCTGACTGTCTGCCACCGACCTGAAGGTGCGCCATGGTCAGGTGACGCTGCTCATTCGTTAAGTGACGTTGTGTGTTCATGGCTGTTTGAATGATGAACTTGGAATGACTTACTGACAATAGCAGCTTTTTATACCCACAGAATGTTGAAATTGCTGCCACATTGACTGACTAAGATTGTCTTTTGGTATTGGCTCCAATATAAGGCACCTGTACTCAGAGACCATTACATACACACCTCATTTTGTGTTTTCCATCACCCCAATACAATTGCATCTCTATCCCAAAAATGACTGAAGTGAAACAAAACTGTATGAATGACATCCACTATGTCTCTCACAATAAGACTAACTTATTGTGAGTAGTGTTTCACTCTGTGTAATGAATCTATATTATGTTTTTCACTTTCTGAAAGGAATGTCAAGAAATATTGGACCTTTTCATGATATTCTAATTTTATGACCAGCACCTGTACTTGCTTTGGGAATTAACTTTTGAAAAGGTGTTTCTTCTGTATTTTAGGAGCATTGTCTATGGGACCATCATGTATTCCAGCTCCAGCAAGTCCATGGGGTCAGCCAGCACCCTCAATTTTCCCTCCCCTGGGCCATGCTCCTCAAGTACCAGCCCAAGGTATAATTCCACAAAATTCCTTCCCCCAGGCCTCTGCATTTGGAGGAACATCAGTACCTCAGTGGGGGCAGCAGGTGGCTTCTCCTTTTGGTCCCAAAGCAACCCCCCAAGTTTGGGGCCAACCAGCAGCAGCTGGAGCAACACCTGTGGGCAACTGGCCCCCATCTGGTCCCACTTCTAGCTCATTGCAGTCAGGTCAGTTTCTTCCTATGACTTTCAATCTTGGAGGAATGATGGCAGGCCAGCAGTCTTCAGCGGTCCCCCCACGACCTCCACCTCGCACCCCAGTGAATGAAGAGCCAGCTGTTAAAAGTGCCTTCACAGCCTTAGACCCTCTTGGTGAGAAAGGGCAGAAGACTGGGAAAGAGATGTTCAAAGATTTCCAGATGGCTAAACCTGGAAGTGCTCAGATTCCTGGCTCCAGCAAAAATGACTCCTTTGACCTGTACTTCTCCAGCAAAGTTGGCGTACCCCAGGACGTAGCGGACCATGATGACTTTGACATCAGCCAGCTCTCTACAAAATCCATTGGTATTTTTCCTTCGATTTTAAATGATTAAGATATTTTTAAAAAAAGATATAAAAATGTTTTTAACTGAGAAACTACATGCGTGTGCAGTCTTATGCTAAAGTTTGGGCACCTCTTGATGAGATTGATTTTTGGCATTGAAAAGGTGTTCAGTCTCTCTAGGACATGGAAAAAAAAATCTTCAGCAAGCATTGATTTATAGTTTGTCATGAATTGAACAAAAATAAAAAATGTATGGCACTGTGCTAAAGCTTGGGCACCCTAAAAGTTCCAAAATCTCATATTTTTTCAAGGTTTCAGACCTTAATCAGCTAGTTAGATCAGATGCATGGCCAACAGCTGTCATTAGTAACTGTCAGCTGGTGCCAATTTCAAAGCTTTACAAATACTATGACTCTTCAGACCTTGTGCACACACTGACTTAACAACCATGGGTTCCTCCAAGCAGCTGTGTAAGACTCTGAAAATGATAGTTATTGATGCCCACAATGCAGGAGAAGGCTACAAGAAAAATAGCAACGCATAGTCAGCTTGCAGTAGGCTGGTCAGAAAGATGCATCAAAATCCCCATTTAACTGAAAAAACTCTGCAGGAAGATTTTGCAGATTCAGGAGTGCTGGTGCACCATTCCACTGTCCTTCATGGAAGAGTGAGCAGAAGAAATAGAATAGATTCCACTTAATGCCAGCAAATTCTGAAAGCAAACGTCACAATGTATAAAGCTGAAGCTGAAAAGATGGCTTCTACAACAGGACAATGATCCTAACGTAACCTCAAATCGACCATGGACTACCTCAAAAGACACAGTCTGATGGTTTTGCAGTGGCCACAGTCCCCCCGCAATTTAAACATCACTGAACATTTGTGATTAGAGCTTAAAAGAGCTGTGCATGCAAGACGACCAAAGAATAATACAGAACAAAATCACTACAAGAATTGAAGGACTTTTTGCTCCTTGCAAGCTGTTATATCTGTCAGAGGTGGTGTTGCTAAGTACTGATTATGTAGGGTGCCCAACTAATGTTTATTTTTACGCCATAAATTGAACAAAAATATAAATAACTATGCATCAATGTTTGCTGAAAATAGTGTGGGTTTTTTTCCTTGTCCTAGAGACTGTTAACATGTTCACAATTACAAAATCACCAAAATCTGTTAATCAAAGGGGTGTCCAAACTTTTGCATACAGTAAGACTGTATGTATGTGTGTATGTCTGTGCACTATGCTGATTTCAATCGCCCCCCAACTTGCACTTCAGTCTGTCTCTGCAAATGCTATCCCAGCTCAAACTCCAGGGATGAACCCTGCCCCAGCAGGAGGCCTCTTGGATGCTGCCTTTGTGCCTAATGCTGTCCCAGACTCATCAGGCCCAGCTCTTCCCCCAGCTGTTGACCCATTTGATGACCCCTTTGTAACAAACCCTTTTGGAGCACCAATTACAACAATGGTAAGAAGGGTCATACAAACATGATTTAACGACCACTATTGGTCATGATCCACTGAGGACAACTAAAGTTGGTACATTTTTCTTTATATACGAGACTTATTTTTATAAATAACGTAGTGGAGAAGTAGCTCATTTTTGTGTGGAAGTAAACCATTTATTATTATAATAATTATACATTTTTAATTAATGGTGCCTTTCAATTTTTTAAACCATTTTGTTAGACTATTCCATGAAGCATTTCCAATTTACAGTGTGTGGTCTGTAATATAATGCATCACTTAGTCTTTCCCTTTTTTTTTTAAATTGTAGACTCCAACTCTGCAGACTGCGGCACAAGATGATTCTTTTGGAGACCCTTTTGGAGGAAATCTCTTTACTTAAATTTTGTTGTCCTGCACTGTTGAGGTGCATGAAATACCTTATTCCCCTTTACACTCACTCAATCTTTATTATTATTATGTTTTTTTTTATAAATATTGTGCAAGTTGGGGATTATCATCATCAGTGGTCTATATCTGGATCTTCCTTTTTCAACAAGTAAATAGCATGAGCATCTACTTTTGCAAACATACATTTTAGTCCCCAGAAATAATTAGACCTGTTTGTAAACACTGAGTAATGCTGCTAATAGAACTGGGTTTCTTAGTTCTTGTTCTACGAACCCGCTTCACACATGCACATTCAAACAGGACAGACATGGATGAGGGTGTGTGTGCTTATATATTGAACATTCTTTTATTGGGTGGGTAGGGTTTGAATAGGGTTGAAGGTCTTGGCTTACTGCTTTTAAATGTTAAATGTCTCTTATTTTTACTTTCAGTTTCTTCACCCCCAATGGGATCACCAAAAATCTTCAATCTCCAGCCCAATGAACTGAAAACACTTGATATTGTGAGCTCCTTGTTGAGACTGCACTGCAGAGCCCTTACTGTCAGCATTTTTCTGTGCCTTTTTGTAACTTGTTAGTGTGTCCCTTATTAAATCAGCAGATCTAATTTCTAAAGTGACTGATTATTGATATCGAAATTGAATATGGGATCTAGGGCGAAGTATGAGGGTGTAACTCTAATGAGAATGAAGAAAACAAAGGATGTATTTGAGATGCTCTATTTTGTCTGCCATTTAAGAAAATCAACTGCTGTTTGTCTCCTTTTCTAATTCATTCTTGTCAAAGCAATCATTGTTTCTTAAATAAAAAGAAAAGTTGCATTATAAATTGTGTCCATAAATTGACAAAAGGGAGTCAGTCACTTCCATTGCATTACAGGATTTGTTATTGCTTTATAGACAAATAAAGCAGCCAATCCGTAGCTTTCCTTTGTTTCCTTTATATCCTTTAAATGGCGACTTTGGCCAAACAGTGTAGAAAGGGTGTGAAATTTGCAAAGAAGTGTCAATGTTCTAGAATTACGCAAGTCTGCTTCCCTAACTTCTATGCAGACTTTGTTTGGCTCTTGACATTACCAGGGAACGGTCTTCTCTTTGGCTGATGGGAATGAAGGCACATACCGTTCCAGCCCAACTAGCAAGCTTGCTGTTACTATGGTGAGGCAAAGAGCACGGAGATGTGACCAGATTACTGAGGGCATCGAGAGAACACCACCACTACTGCACCTATTGTCATCTGCCAAGAATTTGCCGTTTTCCCTTCAGAGCTATTAATACAGACAGAACTGCATGCCCGGTGTATGTCAGCCTGTAGCATGGAGGTGAAAGCTCTACCTCACCCGTTTATTGAGGCTCAGGACTTGGATAACGACATTTTGTAACGAGTGCAAATCGGATAAGCTCAGTATAAAACAAGCAGGTATGCTGTGGAGGGAAAACTTAATTTAGCCTTCAAGAGCAGCAGTATATACTTATTACAATCTTCTGTCCGCTTAAATGTTAAGTCAAACCAAAACCAGGGATTCATCTAAGCAGTTGACTTCAAAAATGCCTCGCCCTCTGTTCAAAAGGAACAGTAACTGGGACCCTCTCCCAGACTGGCCCAAGTCGAGCATCGTAGACCAGTGTACGGCAGCATCTTTTTTTCTTGAACCAGACAACTTCAGCTGGTTGGACACAGCCAGGAAAACGCTGGAAACCTCACCTTGGCCTGGATTCCTGTGCTTCCCTCTGGTTACTTCTGTTTGCCCAGAGATCTCATCTTCAGTTGAAAATGCACAGCAGACGCAGATTTCACAAGTTCAATGTGACAGTAAGACTTGGAGGATTTCTCTGGATGTCTGTCATTTCTGTGTAGAGGAGATCAGTGTCCGAGCCAATGAGGGCTATTTGGAGATAACTGGTAAGTATGGACCTATTTCATAATTACTATTGCAAATTACATTTAGCACTTAAGATTATGTATGTTATTTAACCTCAAACTTTGATACTTATTTAAAAATTTTATTAGAATTAGTATAGCCATAATTTTTTTTTGTTTTCTCATGAAAGGAAAACATGAGGAAAGGCAAGATGATCATGGGGTCATTTCCAGGAGCTTTACAAGAAAGTACAAGTAAGAATATGACATTTGACCATTTACTGTTGTAGTATTTACTACATTTTTACTTCTCTTTAAATAGTTTGATGGCTTGATGGGGTAGATTAGTTTGTGACGTATGCCCACGGTTTCTGTGTAATCATAGAGCTTTTATTTATCTGTCTTCAACTTATCAGGCTGCCAGCAGAAGTTGATTTGCACCAAATGAGCTCAACACTTTCTTCTAATGGGATTCTTTTGGTGGAGGCACCTCTTGGTGCCTCTCCCAGCACCTTCCCTGCAGAGACCGTTATCCCCATTCAGATGCAGCAGTAGGTTTGTCTCAGCATGGAAAAGTGACCAGCTTTAATGCTTGACAGTGCTGTGAATTAATTTCCCCCTCCTAGTTATTAAAAATAGCTTTGTCTCAGTGTTTGGATAAATTGTGTACATTTAACACTTAACATTGTCGATACATGTTACCATGTTTGCTCTTAATTTTGAAGGGTAACACTAAAATTATACTGCTGTAATTTATAGTATTGTTAACATCACTGTTTGTTTTAATAAAACTTTTTAAACTAATTTATTACAGAATGTGAGTTTTCATAACCGGAATATGCTGATTAGTGTTTCATTAGTTCACCATAGTATAATATAACTGGTGATGTGAAGAGCATTGACTGCGGTGCCTGTAATGTCAGTGTCCTAGCAGCTTCTAACACTTGTGATTTGGATGAGAAGATTTTGTTGTGGACAAGCTTTTTCATGTGAGAATACTTTGAATAATACTTTAACAATTAATATAAATTTACATAAATTTACACACTATAGTGAGTACAAGCTAGACGGTTGATAAAAAGGTAGCGACAATCACTGAAATGTCCCTGGCTTTTTCCTACATTGGCATTTCCACACCTGAAGGCTTTTAACACATCTTTACCAGGGGTGCCAATAATTATGGAGGGCACTGTACATATGTTACAACAGAACACACACTGTATTTATGCATTGAATGTGTTTATACTGGCAACAAGTGCAATCCACAGGGACAAGGATCCACATATCTATCTTTTTATTTATATATATATATATCCACATATGCGAGAGAGAGTTCCACTTTCTGTAACTAGGAAGTTCTGCTGTCTAAAGATCCCCCTGCTGTCTAAAGATTTTTTTGCTCTTTAAAAGCACACTCCACGGCAACAGGGCTATTAAAATTTGTGATTTATCTGTTTTTGTTTGTTTTTGTTTTTTGTATTAAATTGTGTGCATTGTATTTATTACACCTGACTACAAAACAAAACTCCTACCTAGAGACAAGTCGTGAACAGAAAAACTGAATGTGAAATCTTAGGGATTTCTATGCCTTTCAAGCATGATTAATTGTTTCTGGAAAGTTTAAAAAGAACGGGTAAAGCAAATTCTATTTCCTGAGGAGACTGGGCTCCTTCAACATCTACAACAAGCTCCTGCAAATGTTCTGTCATCATGTGGTTCTCTTCTATGCTGTAGTGTGCTGGGAGGTAGTCTGAAGGAGATGGTGACCAGCTGATCAGGAGAGCAGGATGAGATGTGCTCTCTGACAGTGGCAGAGAGGAGGACACTAGGCAAACTGTGGACAGTGAGCATCACACACTACACACCACCATGTGTATATGTACATTTGCATATTTGTATAAGTGGAGACGCCCATATATCCCTTATCTCATCTGCATGTGCCCTGTCACTTTATTTCAAAACACAAATGATACTTTAGCATTACCATTGCACATTTCATTTCATTCAGATTTTAGCATAATTCATATTGCACTAGTGTTCTGTATGCACCATCCGCAATGTGCATACATGTGAACTGAACCCTGCTACTTATTCTGTTTTTGTTATGGGTACTGTTTTTGTGCTTGTACGTATAGTATGTATATTTGTATAACGTAAATTCTGCTGCTGTTGCCTACATTTCTCCCCAAGATTAATACTTTCTTTTCTTAGTTAAATTTTATTCACTAGTTGCAGTAAGCTTTCCCATTGATCTTCAGGTGCTGCATTGGAGTCTGTGTTTCTAGTCCAACATAAGGAGGAAAAAACAGCAGAATCAGCTAATGTTTTGACTGGTAAATTACAAATGCAATGTGAACCATGTTAATGCTGTAAACTTCACACTAAATACTACAAGAATCAGTCACCAGTAGAAACTAGGACTGGGGGGTGTTTTTGTCTTTGTATTTTGGCCATGTTTTGATGTGACTCTCCCAAGTTAAGGGCCTAGCTCTAAATGTCATGACTTGCTACTGCTATAAACTGAAATGAAGGGTTTATATTCTAATATTCTTGTTAATGTTGATGTTATACTACTATAGAAAATGCATCAGCATGTGAATAAATAAAAATACTTGTTGATTTAAGGGAACACGGTGTGAACGTTTCCCAGGCTTGGCTCCAAAAACAAATACTTCTTCAGTTACACAGCAGGACCAAAGCAGGCAGCAATGTAGGGTGTGAAATAGTAAGAATGCCTCCAGCAGTGAGGACTTCCATCTCACCACAAAGAAATGAAGAGACTGTAGCTGCATACAGTTGTATGCAAATGTTTGGGCACCCCTTGATAACAGATTTTGGTGGTTTTGTAGTTGAAAATATGTTAACACAGTCTCTAGGACTTGGAAAAAATACACAATATTTTCAGCAAGCATTGATGCCCTGTCTTTCAGTTCTTGTACTTAAGAGCTGTGCATGTATGGGAGAAGATCCTAAGATCTACCCACAAATTTCCAACATTGTTTAAATCAGGAGATTGTCTTTTTACAAATGGTGTGATGTTTGCTTCCAGATTTTGCTGGTATGTAGTGGAATCCATTCCTCCCTCCACCCGTGCAATGTTTCCTTTGCCTCTGGCTGCAACATAAACCCAAAGCATGATAGAGCCACCCCCATACTTAATGCTCATTTTTTCTCTCTAAACATGCCTGATTGTGGCCAAAGAATTCTACCTTCATCAGTCCACAGCACTTGTTTCCAAAACGCATATAGCTTCTGTAAATGTGCTGTTGCATACTTCTGATGTTGGGTTTAAGATGGGGATGCAGGTAAGGTTTTCTTCTGCTGAATCTTCCGTGAAAGTCTTGTGGAATGTTGCTCCACCACTCCTGAGCCTGCTAAATCTTCTGGCAGTTTTTTGTTTTTTTTTTTTGCGCAGTCAAATGAGGATTTTGATGGTCTTAGAGAAAACTGCTCATTGGCTGATCCCAAAGAGTTTTCTTTGTCTTTCAGATCTCACCTTGACCTCCCCTGTCCCCCTGAACTGCCATTTCTTAATTACATTTCTCACTGTGGAAACTGCAAGCTGACGACGCTTTGCTAGTGAGAGTGGTAAGAGGAAAGGAGGGAGACTGGCTCTGTAACTGAGACGTAGCGCTGTTAGCAGTTAGCATGCGTCCGTTTTTCCTTCCTAGGGAGTTCTTGCATTTTATCGCGATAACAGCGTATGTTCTCAGGAGACTTTAACCATGCTCCTCTGGACTCTACATTGCCGAACTTTACCCAGTGTGTCACATGCCACACCAGGGAAAATAAAACGCTGGACTTACTGTATGCCAACGCTAAGGAGGTTCATCACCTCGCCCTCCCCTAGGACAAGCCGATCAGAACATGGTGAACCTGGTCCCTGTGTACGTGTCATTGGTACGCAGAGAGCCAGTGGTCACCCGCACAGTGCAGAGATGGTCAGCAGAGAGCGAGGAGGCTCTAAGGGACTGTTTTGAGTCTACTGTGTGGGAAGTGTTGTGTGATGATCATGGGGAGGACATTGACAGCCTAGTTTCCTGTGTTACTGACTACATCAATTTCTGTGTGGAAAACACCGTACCCACCAATACTGTGCTGTGTTTCCCCAACAATAAACCCTGGATCACCCCTGACATCAAGGCCATCCTCAAGCAGAAGAAGAGGGCTTTCAAATCAGGAGACAGGGAGGAGCTGAGGAGGAGCTGAAGACTGATCAGTAAGGGGAAACAGAACTACAAGCAGAGAATGGAGAACCAGCTTCACCAGAACGGGAGTTGAATGAGCTGAACCACTTTTTCAACCAGTTCGATTTATCTGCCTCCACCTCTACACCCACACTGCCCTCCCTAATGCAGTGTCAATCGTCCACCCCCACTTCTGGTACATCTCAAGCACCTCACACCTCTCCGACACTTGGCACTACTTCCACACCCCCACCTCACTCCTCCCCCACACCCCCTACCACAACATCATCTAGCAGACGGCCCCAGTCTGAGGGAGCAGAGGAGGACCAACACCAGGAAGGCAGCGGGTCCAGATTCCAGGGTCGTCAAGTGCTGTGCAGACCAACTGGGCGGGGTAATGGAGCACTTGTACAGCATGAGCGTGAAGCTGGGGAGAGTTCCATGGCACTGGTACCACACAAGATGTTTTCCAGTGCCAAAGACCCCAGATCCCAAGGATCTCAACAGCTACAGGCCAGTGGCTCTAACATCCCACCGGATGAAGTGCCTGGAGCGGTTGGTCCTGGCTCAGCTTCAGCCCCTGGTGAGCTCATCGCTGGACCCACTCCAGTTCGCCTACCAGCCTGGCAT
>JBBIGC010000082.1:11610783-11628305 GCA_037576955.1 Lepidarchus adonis | reverse complement strand
GTGTGTGTGTGTGTGTGTGTGTGTGTGTGTGTGTGTGTGTGTGTGTGTGTGTGTGTGTGTGTGTGTGTGTAAAAGTATTTGGCAGCCACCAATTCTGCAAGTTGTCCCACTTATAAAGATGATAGGCTCACTTCAACTGTGAGAGACAAAACCCAGGAAATTACATTGTATGATTTTTAAAGAATTTATTTGTATAATGGTGCAGAAAAAAGTATTTTTTATTACACCTACAAACAAGCAAGAATTCTGGCCCTCACAGACCTGACCTCACAGAAGCTCTTCTATCCTCCACTCGTTACCTGTATTAATGGCACCTGTTTGAACTCGTTATCTGTATTAAAGTCACCTGGCCAAAGACCTAATGACACCAAGGACAAGATTGTACACCTGCACAACACTGGGATGAGCCAATCTACAATAGGCAGCAACTTGGTCAGAAGAGATCAACTGTTGGAGCAATTATTAGAAAATCTCCCTCAACCTGGGGCTCCATGCAAGATCTCACCTCGTGGGAGAATGGTGAGGAAACAGCCAAGAACTACACAGGGGGAACTGGTGATGATCAAACAATGGTTATTATTAGCAACACACTACGTTGTCATGGATTAAAATCCTGCAGCGCTCGAAAGATATCCAGGCCTGTCTAAAGTTTGCCAGAGACCATCTGGATGTCATGTGGTCATACGAGACCAAAATGGAACTCTTTGGTATAAACATCACTTGCAATGTTTGAGAGGAGAAGAAAGCTGAGTTGCATCCTGAGAAGACCATACCCACTGTGGAAACATTATGATTTGGGGCTGCTTTTCTACAAAGGGGACAGGACGACTGATCCGTATTAAGGAAAGGATGAATGGGGCCATGTATCGTGAGATTTTGGGCTAAAACCTCCTTCCATCAGTGAGAGCTTTGAATTTGAAACATGGCTGGATCTTCCAGCATGACAGTGATCCCAAACATACTGCCAGGGCAACAAAGAAGTGGCTACGTAAAAAGGTAAAAACGTAAAAATTTTCAAGGTTCTGGAGTTGCCCAGCCAGTCTCCAGACCTCAATCCAATACAGAATCTGTGGAGGGAGTTGAAAGTCTGTGCTCCCTAGCGACAGCCCCAAACCGTCACAGCTCCTGAGAAGATCTGCATGGAAGAATGGGCCAAAATACCAGCTACAGTGTGTGCAAACCTGGTGAAGACCTACAGTACAGGTTTGACTTCTGTTATTACCAACCAAGGTTACATTACAAAGAATTGAAATGAACTTTTGTTATTGACCAAATACTTATTTTCTGCACCATTATACAAATAAATTGTTTAAAAATCATACAATTTGATTTTCTGGATTTTTAAATTCTGTCTCTCACAGGTGAAGTGAACCTATGATGAACATTACATACCTCTCTCATCTTCTTAAGTGGGACCACTTACAGAATCAGTGACTGTCAAACACTTTTTGCCCCACTTTATATACCAAAAGCCTTTAAATTAGCCTTTAAATTAAAGCTGCTCATCAAAAAACCCAGTCTTGACCAACGCAACCTATCAAATTTTAAGCCAGTCTCTACCGTATTTGCCCAACGATAGGCTGCGGCTAATACATTGATTTTGCAAACCTGGTATTGGGTGTGGCTTGCTTAAATGCAGCGGCCTATCTAAAAACAAGAAAACAAATTCAGTAAAAATATAATTCAGGGCACAGAAAGACAACTTCCCCAAATGAATGTTTACTGCAGCGACAAAAAGTTTCTAAAGCAATGTAAATCAAAGATAGATCAGTAACAATGTTACTCTGAAGCTTTTTTAGTCCCAGGCTACATTACATTACATCTTATATAGTATTTTATAGTATTTATAGTATAGCTAAACTTAACAGAAATAAAAGGAAGAAAACTTTGTCGGATGGGAAAAGACAAGTTTTTAATTTTCCTTTGAATGACTGGAAGGGTGGGAGTACGGCAGTACAACGAGCAGACGGACTGAATGTATTGTAACGGGTTTCCAAAGTAGAAATCCGTTGACGGAGAGAAGAACACTTGACACCAGTGTTTAGGTGGCAAACGGGATGCTGCCCTTTTCTGGATTTATTTACCAGCTTTGACAAAAGCTTCCGGAACCTGTGCACCCTCTGCAGGCAGAGTTCACATTAAGCTGTGCCCAGTGTGTGGGTCTGATGGCAGCCATCCGGCTCACCCAGGTCATCAGTCAGACCAATCATCCTGCGGTGAGCCCGGACCGCCACCATCCGCCCGCACATCAAGACACCTGAGAATACTGGAAACTATATTAACCAGAACCCAAGAACTTGCCCAAAACGATTTTAAATGATCTCCTACTGTCCCTGACAACTTTAATATATCTTTACTGGTCCTGCTTGACCTCAGCACTGCATTTGACATGATAGACCACTCTATTTTATTGAATAGATTAGAAAGCATGGTTGGAGTAACTGAAGAAGCCTTATCCTGGTTTAAATCATATCTGACTGACTGCTACCAATTTGTGTAAATGGTGAACCAGCAGCTCATACATAAGTAAAGTATGGAGTCCCACAAGGTTCGGTTCTGGGACCCCTATTATTCTCATTATACATGCTCCCACTGGGATCAGTTATTTGCAAACATGGAATTAGTTTTCACTGCTATACAGATGACACACAACTATATGTATCCTCCCATCCAGACAACAAACTTAAACTAAGGAAGATTTTCAAGTAAATGCTGAAAAATAGACGTTCTTCTTTTAGGACCAAAGGTTGCTAAACTGACAGGCCTAATTCTTTCAGGTTAAAAAGCATAGTATCACCTTTTGTAGCTGGATTTCATGGATATAGAGAATTGGATGCTAGTGCTGTGGCTCCATCACTCTCATGTGTTCTCCAAAGCAGGGGTGTCTTGGGGTGCTCTCATGACCATGACCCCTGACTCTGTCCCCTTTAGCTAGGCTGTTATAGTCAGGTATAACATTAACATTCAGGTATTCATTGGCGAACTTCAGACGGACTTTCACATGTGCCTTCTTGAGCAAGGGGGACTTTGCGGGCACTGCAGGATTCTAATCAATTATGATGTATAAGAATATTTTAAACACAAATGTCAGGCTTCTGAAAAGTATGTTTTCAATAATTGGTTAGGCCTCCTTTTGCATAAATCACTGCATCAATGCAGCGTGGCATGGAGGCAATCAGCCTGTGGTGCTGTTGAGGTGTAATGGAAGCCCAGTTTGCTTTGATAGCAGTCTCTTCTTCAGGTCTCTATGGGGTTCAGGTCAAGTGAATTTGCTGCCAATCAAGCACAGCAACACCATGGTCATTGAACCAGCTTTTGGTATGTTTGGCAGTGTGGTCAGGTACCAAGTCGTGCTGGAAAGTGAAATCAGCATCTCCATAAAGCTTGTCAGCAGAAGGAAGCATGAAGTGCTTTAAGATTTTCTGGTAGATGCTGCGTTGATTGTAGATCTTAGAAAACAAAGTGGACCAACACCAGCAGATGACAAAGCACCCAAAACCTCACTGACTGTGGAAACTTCACACTGGGCTTCAAGGATTCTGTGCCTCTCCATTCTTCTGGGACCTTGATTTCCAAATAATATGCAAAACTTACTTGCAGGTCCCGTTAGTTCTTGCTGCACATAAAAAAAATGCCCTTAGTACACAGAGTGGGCACTGGGAATACGCTCCTTTGCCCTTCGGTTTGCATGGAGCTCTGGCCACCTTCCATTATATATATATATATATATAATGTATACACACACAGCGGGGAGAATAAGTATTTGACACATCAGCATTTTTATCAGTAAGGATATTTTTAAGTGGGCTATTAACACAAAATTTTACCATGTGAATATCAACTCAAGTATTTAATTCATGCAAAGTCCATAAATTGAGTTATGTGTAATAAAGTGAAAAGTCACAGGGAAAAGTTTTGAACACATGAAGATATAAAGGTGCAAAATAGCATTGAAAGCCAGATCACCCGAAATCTGTCAGTATTGAGAGGGAAACCCTGCCCCCTATCAGTACTAATTGATATCAGCTGCTTTAGTCCTAATTAATGGCATATAAAGGCTGCTCATTACCCAGGATGCACACAGGAAAGACTTCAAAATGGGTAAAAGCAAAGAACTCTCCCAAGATCTTCGTAATCTTGTTGTTGAAAAGCATTCTGATGGGAATGGTTACAGGCGCATTTCCAGAATGCTGAATGTGCCTGTGAGCAATGTGGGGGCCATTATCCAGAAATGGAAAGAGCATCAGTTCACCATAAACCGACTACAACCAGGCGCTCCACATAAGATTCCTGTCTGAGGAGTCCAAAGAATAATCAGTTCTTCAAGAGCCAAGAACCACTCGGGCAGAACTTCAGGAAGACCTTGCTTTTTCAGCATTTCATCCTTTTACAGATGCAAAAAAATATATATACAAAATAAATTTAAAAAACAAACAAACAAACAGACAGATGGCTAAATAGATACAACCCCAATTCCAAGCAGCAAATTTGCAATTTCATAGACACTGATGAATCTTCATACAATCAGAGCTGCAACATTTTAAACAGTGCTGAAAACAAGCCGGAAAATCCCTTGTTGGTTCATCTGACCACAGAACAATTTTCCAATTATGCCTCAGTAAATTTTAAAAGAGCACTGACCCAGATAAGATGGCAGTTTTTCTGGATCCTGTTCACAGATAGTTTTTTTCTGTTTCTTATCATATGTAAAAGGCAGTTCAGATGCCACACTGTACTCTAGACATGCTGTTCTTTCAATAAAGCAGGGGGCCCCAGAGTTTAGGTGCCATTTGCAGTTGCAGGAGGCACCAACAAGGAAGTGCTCTCCATAGCATTAGGAGTTGCCACCTTGAGCAGCAGGAGATGGCAGTGCTGAGATGCTGAAGGGGACTTCAGAGGCACAACAACTGGAGGAGGTGCTGCAGCCAACCTGCCACTAGAGAGCTAGAGATACGGCTTGCTGATAGATACTTTGGTGTCTTTCTCACTGTGGTGCTTTCCCCTGCACCTTCTTCTTTTAGTAGATGCCAAAGCAATATCTGCACCCTCTGTAAATGTAACAGACCATTAGCAGCTAACCTTAGGAATATTGAGTTTTGCCTAACCACTAATTTGTTCACATTTAATCAGTAATAAAGCAAAAAAATTGACTCAAATAGTGTCTAAAATAAAAGCAAATAAATAGTTTATTGAAAATGTAAGTTACACGTGTCAAGTTTACAAGCAAAGAGGGTCATGGCACACCACTTTGTGTCAAACATGGTCAGAGGGTTACAAGTCAGTTAAAAAAAAAAATTTCAACAAAAAATTTAGATTTAGGTCTTTCACCATCTACAATATATAATATTTGGGAAAGATTCAGCAAATCCAGAGAAATGTTTATTAAATTAGAGCAAGAAACCACTGTTAATTCTCAAGACCTCAGATCATCTCAGATCGCCTTTTTTGATCATCTTAGATCATGACTTATAACTGCATTTGATTCCTGTATGAAATGTTTCATTGCTTGCATTAACATTTTAGAAGTGCAACCCTAGGTTAGGTTCAAGGCTTGGCAATGCCTAGATATTCAAGGTTAATATGATCAGTCAACACAATAAAATGATGGCTATATCCTTCTAACCAATGTTCCCTCTCCGCCTTTGCCAGTTTAATTCCCACCAAGTCTTAGTTCCCCATGTCTTACAGCCTGGTACAGATTCATAGAAATGAATGCACAGGGCTAAAGTTTCTCTGGTTCACCATATCAAGTTATGATAGTCTTACTCTCACTCCCACCTCCCACCAAGTGTCAACTTAAACTATGACTTGGTAAGATCTGGGGGTCTCGGTGTAGTGAATGTCTTAAATTGCACTTTCATGTCCTTGAATGCTTAGAGAGCAATATTGCACTTCAAATAATGTGACCCACCCCTTGTTTGCTTCAAAAGATAGGCCAACAATGCTGTCACTGAGCTGAGTGATTATATGAACCTTCCATGCAAATCTGCAAAACAATCATTGTAAATTTAGAATTTTCTGTCTTCACAGCTGGTTTTCTAGTAGTCATTGAAGCACTGAATAAACAGGCTGCATATTTTGCCCCACGTTCTCAGAGAATATTAAGATGTAAGACATTTATTTAGCATTAATGTTCAAGGACGAACACTTGAAATATTGAAAAGCCCAATATTGGACAACCACTTAATACTCTGTCACATGGCCCTGGGTTTATGCATGGCACCGCCCCGCTTCGGAGATGTGACGCAGTGTACCAGAGTTCAGCACTCCGGAGAGCACCTGCGTCCCATTCAGCTAATGCTGTGACTCAGGCACGAGGAGCCGCGCCTCTTTTGCGTGGCTGGCTCCAGATTCAGGGCTAATCAAGCCCGGGGCTGACGAGCATAAAGCGCGACTCCATGGAGACGTGCATGCTCAGCCTTAGCCCGTGGTTGTCCGGCCAGCTATCTGAGCCCTTTGCTTCTTTTTCTAAAGCCTGTGTGTTTCTTATTGCTTATCTTTGACACTCTTTATTCTTTAACCTGATCTTTATGTCTTTGCCTTACCCCTGTTTTGTTTTCTTATGTCTCTTATGTCCTTCCATAGATGAAGGTGATACGGATGCTTAAAGCAGAGAGTCAGATGTGCCCTATTTTTGCAGTATGTTACTTAGCAAAACACATGGTCTAGTTTGGAAGTTGGGTAGCCTCCTTTTTACTAATTACCTATAGATTATGGTATTCTGCAGGTATGTTGATGGTACCACTAATTTCAGAACTTTTAATAGAAGTAGCTACACATGGGAGTCACATAAGATGTATGGCAAGCAATAAGGCGACCATGCTATTGTATGTCATTTTGAGCCCAACATGAGGATTGAAGTGGTTAAAACAACTAGAGTAAAAACTAAAAAGGTTCTTAATTCTTTCCTTTGGGCAATTGATTAAATTCTGCATTCAAATTGCATCATTACTGCTGTAGCCGACTGCAGAGCTTTCCCAAACAACCTATAGCAAACAAATTCCCCACACGCATATGAACTTAAGCAAAATCCCATTCTTAATCCATAGGGTTTAATATGACGTGGGTATGAAGGCCCACCCTTTGCAGCTATAATATCTTCAACTCAAGGTTTAGGCAAGCTTTCCACAAGGTTTAGGAGTATGTTTATAGGAATGTTTGACCATTCTTACAGAAGCACATTTGTGAGGTCAGACTGAATAATTCATCCCAGAGGTGTTTTATCAGGTTGAGGTCAGGACTCTATGTAGGCCAGTCAAGTTCTTCCACACCAAAATCGCTCATTTATGTCTTTACAGACCTTGCTTTGTGTTCTGGTGCACAGTCATGTTGGAACAGGAAGGGGCCACCCCCAAAAATCCCCATATTTCCACAAATTGTGGAACATGAAATTGTCCAAAATCTCTTGGTATGCTGAAGCATTCAGAGTTCCTTTAACTGGAACTAAGGGGCCAAGCCCAGCTCCTGAAAAACAACACCATACTATAATCGTCCCTCCACCAAACTTTACTCTTGGCCCAATGCAGTCAGACAAGTACTGTTCTCCTGGTAAACACCAAAGCCAGACTCAGATTGCCAGTGATTTCTCACTCCAGAGAAAGCGTCATCAATGCTCTAGAGTCCAGTGGCGGCGTGCTTTACATCACTGCAATGCATTGCACTTGGTGAATTTGGTTTGGATTGATCTACCTGACCCATTCTTTTAAGCTTTCTATGCACTTTTTTTGAGAAAATCTATGAAGGCCACATAAAGTTTGGAGGTCTGAAGTGATTGACTCTGCAGAAAATTGGCAACCTCTGTGCATACAGCATACACAGCATTCACTGACCCCACTCTGTCATTTTATGTGGTTGTTGTTCCCAGTCATTTCCACTTAGTTATAATTCCACTGACAGTTGACTGTGGAATATTTAGAAATTTCATGACTGGACAGGTGGCATCCTATCACAGTACCACGATGGAATTCACTGGGCTCCTAAGAGCGACCCATTCTTACTCAAATATTTGTAGAAGCAGTCTATACACCAAGGTGCATGAAGTTCATAGTTCACATTCAGTGTTTTCAGGACATTCATCAGTGTTTCTTTTTTGGGGGAAAGAACTATTCTTATGTAGGAACATAATCTATATATACTCAAGAGCACATTATCACATATTTGTGTGATGACATTTTTATACAAAATAGCTGGATATTGCATTTTCTACATTAGAAATCATTGTATCACTTTTAAAATAAATAAAACTACACCCGCACGTTCACAATTATATTACTTTGGAATCATGCTATTTAATATACAGTGATTGATTGCACTAGTTATAGGCCTGAAAATAGGCCAATGGAGAGATTCTGTAAAGAGGAGTGGTCTCAGATGCCCAGCTTTTATTCTCCAACCTAATTTAAAGTTATAGACTTAGTGATATTTTATTGGCAAAGAGACGTTATACAAAGCTATACAAGTGAAAATGAATAATTGTGTTGGGTTCTGGGGGTAAGCTGTGAGCCACTGCAGATTACACTCATTTCAGAACATCTCACATATGCTGAATTAGATTGAAATATGGGGAATTTGATAAAATGAATGGGTGTACCAGGTCCACAACAAACTTTAGGTAGGTTTCACATGTTAAACTGGCTCCATCTGAATGCCCAGATCCAGGGTTTTGTAGTCAAATGTTATCCACAGCATCATACTCCCTCCTCCAGTTTGTCTTCTTCCCACAGTGTTCTTTACGCCCGTCCATTTTTCCTACATCGAGTACATGAACTATTAGGGCCAACTGTTAACTTACTGTCTGAAACATATCCCAGATCTTGAGACAGGGAAAAAGAATTGAACATGTGAAGATAGAAAGGTGTGAAAAGGCATTGAAAGTCATGACACTAGATGAAATGTATCAGTAATTGGAAAGCCATTCTGCCACTTAGTGCAAATTAATATTAACTGGTTCAGTCCCAACTCCCAACTAATGTCCTGTATAAAGGTTTCTCATTAACAGGGTGTCACACAAGAAACATCTCATGATGGGCAAAACTAAAGAGCTCTCAAAAGACCATTGCAATGTTATTGCTGCAAGACATACTGATGGCAGTGGTTATAGATTTTTTGTTGCATTTATTATGTCCCAACTGGGGTCTATATTTTTTATTTACAGGAATAAATGAACTATATTCCAAAATACTTCATTCTTAAACTAACCCCCAATGTCACGATTTCCCTGATAGCCATGCCATACTCCTATTGGATTATACACCTGTCTTCCATTTGTGCCCATGCCCATGCCCAGGTGTTCAGTATAGTGTCATGTTGTTTCCCTGTTAAATCTGCATTGTATTGCTGTTATGCTCCTGTCATCTCCTGTAGTGCTACTTGTTATGTTTCTTGTTATGTGTTTGGATCATCTTTATGTTGAATAAAGTATACTCACTGAAAGCCCTTGCATATACTTCCTGCCATCAGCATGTTACATCCCACCCCTGAGAAAAAAACGAAAGCCTTTTTGAAAGTGTTTTAACACATGTTGCAACCCATTAAAATCTAAATACATTTTGAAGGGACAAAAACACAATTTTATCAGCAAGTCCTCTGTAACCTTGGTAAAACTCTCTATGCTATTATTAATCATTCATTCTACAAGACACACATGGAATGTTTGTGCTAGAAATTGAGAAAAAATGACCTTCCTAATCTAAGGCCATTTATGCTAATTAGATTATGTTATCAGACAGGATTCATATGTGTGCATTAAGGCACAGAGGTCGGAACAATGAGCACAAAGTACTGTGCAAAAGAAGCAAACCCTTAACTGGACCAGACCAAATTAAAAGAGAAAGCATAAGGGCCATGTCTTTGTAATAAGACTTTTAAAAACAGCTCAAAATGTTTTTTGGTATCTAATGGATTTTTTATTTCTCTACAACATAGATAAATTAAGTTCTCCCTAATAAATTATATATTCAATGTCTTCCATTTTTTTGTACTCTCTGAGCTCAAAGCCTGATGCATTGCTTTTTTGTGATTGTTCAGTGACATGCAAGGTTTTCCTGCTGTTTTACTGCTGTATAAATAGAGTTTACCATAGCTTAGCTTACAAGCTAGATTGCAACTTATTTACAGCTAGTTTTTTGTTGTTGCTAAAATTTTAAGCAGAGCATCTCTGTATATTAAAAAGACCTTTGTAAGTGTTCAAGTGATTTTTCCATACCTACAAAATGCTAAATGAAGGACAATGTGTGTATTTCCTGGGATCATTTCATTGAAACTTTTACCGTATAGGGTGTTATTTTCTCTTGCCATTCTGGATCTCAAGTTTTCTTGCCATTCTGGATCTCTGCAAACACATGTAAGGTTCATGTTCATTTTTCAATGAGCCATAAAGCCTGTAAAATGGTTAAGATGAGGTTCTATACACTTTAGAAGTATAGATAGCAGAATCAAATTTTTTAACTGAAACTTATGCACTTACTCTATGTAAGTAATAATGAAATAACAGTACAATATAATACTATATAATAATCTGATTCAAATAAATACGTTACTAAAGACTTCTTATTAACATATATACCAAGCATGATGGCCCCAGCAAAATAGTAATCTTATCTCTTGCACAGTTTGATCAGATTGAATATCCCTACATGTTTGAATCATTGTGAAGATTTGGGTTTGGTGAAATATTTATATGTTGGATAAAACTAATTTATGCCACCACAAGTTTTTCTGATATAACAAACAGTGGTATGTCAGATAAGTTTTCTTTATACCCCTTAGTCTAACAGGGCTGTCCTCTTTTGCCCTGGAACCCCAGGCTCTGGGGTTAAGAAACCATCCAAATATTCAGGGCTTGAAAGTGGGAGATTCTGAAACACTTATTAGCTTTTATGATGATGATGTGTTACTGTACTTGCATGAGGCAGAAATACCCTCCTAGACTCAGGCAGTTCCTTTGGTGAGCTATCAAGGTGTATAATCAGCTGGTCTGGAAAAGATTTTCTGCCTCTTGCAGACACTTATACACCAAGGCTCCTGGACAGTATCCTTTTTAAGATCATCTTACATATCTTGGTCTGATAAAACCTAATGTCCCAAATAAATATTTAAATTACACATCTTTGAATTCATCTCAAAACTTAAACGAAACATATAGAGTTGGAAAACCATACCTGTCTATGAACAGTCATATAAATTAAATTAAATTGGTTTCCCTCCCTAGATTTCTTTATCTCTTTCAAAACCTTCCTTTTTTCTCACCTTAGTTTTTTTTCAAAGAGCTGGACTATATAGTCTTATCTTAAGTCTGGAATTATAAAAATCACAGGATATCCAAAGCCCATTTCTGAAGCCTAACTCCCAAGAGGGACTGGGCCTACCTGTATTCGAACATTATTACTGGGCCGACAACCTCAGAGTGTTTTAGCAGGGGGTTACATATGGAGTCTGGTTTTATTCAGGGGTCTGATTTATTGGTAGTGGTAGTGTAACGTTCAGGGAGTTGCCTCTCTGATTGGAAGGTCACCCGTTCTAATCCCAGGTACCACTGAGGTACTCTTGAGCAAGGTACCGCTGCCCACTGCTCCTTACAGATGGGTCAAATGCTGAGGTGGCATTTTATGTTGTGTGTTCACAATGTCAAATATTCTTCACAAATAACCATTGCATATACACAAAACGGGGCCTAAAAGATGCATACGTCTCTTCCTATGCAAACGTTGTGTTCTATAGAATATATACAGTATACTGTATACTCAAACTCTGACACATATGTGACATACACCGTACATTTAATTTAGTTTAAATAGTGAACAAATAGTGAATAAATATATCAGTAAAATATATAATCAGACTCAAATCTTACCTTGATCTACACTGTTAATCTATGCGCTGTAGCAATGTGCTGAACAGGGTCCAATGTTAGAGATACCAACCTGATGGAACCATGGAATCCTGTTACAAATACAGGTACTTGACTCTGGGGTGCCTCGCAACTGGCTCTTACCAGTAGGAATAAGCCAAAATGTATATGTTATAGTTAACAATAAATTGTTAATTTGTTTTAAAGCTTATTTATGAAATATATGAAAAACTGAACTGCATTTAACTGTATTGTTTATTTGTATATCAAAAGGCATTTGCAGCAATGTCAAGTTCCCCAAATGTAATCTATGCAGTTGACTGCACTCACATTGTAATAAGGGCTCCATATGAAAATGAATTTATTTAGGTAAATAGAAAACATGTGCATTCTATAAATGTTATTTGTTATTTGTTACACTGACATTGTCCTGACAAAAGTGGTTGCAGGAAGGCCTGGTTTAACAGCATGATGGCCTGGTTCAACAGCACGATGGTTGACTTCATACATGCATTTACCATGTATGGTTGAAGAGGGTGTGTACAGTAGGTGACGGATTATTTAGGAAATCCACGTGCAAACAATCAAAAAAGTGTGATTTTTAAAGGGTAATTGAGTTTCTTCTTGAAGAATTCTGTTAGAATTTAAAATCAGGTCAGGAGTGTTTCAAAATTACCAAAAATTCCAATTTGTCATAATCATGCTTTTTTGCTTTTTTTGCTTTTTTGCATTTTTGTACTCTTGTTTGATTGTTGTATTGTGGCTTCCACTGAGGGAATCAGGGAGACCAGGAGTAAAAAGTTGGGCATCGAGTTTCCTGGGACTGGAACAAGAGTCTGTCTTAGATACAAGCCTGCTCTGTTAACTGCAGACATCAGCTGATCCAGTTTAAGGTGGTCAATTGGTTGATTTACTCCCAACTTAAGTTACACAGAATTTACTCCTCTGTTTCACACCTGCAATAGATGCCAGACAGTAGAAGGATCACTATCTCATTCTTTCTGGTATTGCCTGGACTAAAATATTTGATTGTTACAACTCTACAATAGGTTCTTCTCCTGGAAGCTGATCTCGCTATTTTTGGATTCTTGCAATCCACCTTGTCCTTCCCCACAGCTCTACAACAGTCTTAAGTGCTGGGGGGCACTTGTTGCCAAGAGACTCATTCTAAGGGAATTGAAATCGTGCTCTTCCCCCTCCTTCCATGCATGGATGGCTGTCATGATTTAATACAGAAGAAAAAACTTGGATTTTCAAGAACTAACTCGAATAAAAATGTCTTGACTATTTGAGACCCCCACCTTGCAGTCTTATAATGATTCTTATTCTACGAGACAATAACTCTGAGCACACTGGGTAACAGGCACTCCTCTGTCTAATTTTATTTATGTATATATAGTGCATATCCTTTTAAGTTGATCTATTAGTATTTGGTATATTATTCTGAGCCATTTGTTTTCATTTGGTTGTTGTTGTTGTTATATGAATATTTGAAAAAATGAAAACTAAATATAATAAAAATATTTTACTGAGTGCTTTCAATGACTATAAATGCACAGACAATTTACTATTTTTTAAGTTCATGCACACAATTAGCAGGGATCACTTGCAAATAAACAAACTATAGAGGTTTATTGTTTACCCATACAGTGGTGTTCTGTGAGTGACTGTGGCAGGTTAAATAAGGAAAATGCCATCATCACAACACATCATGACAACAAAATTATAATTTTGTTAAATCTCAGACAGAAACCACTAAAAAAGATAAATGATAAAAAGGTGCATGTCCCACAGCTGGAATTCAGCACCACATATGATGTAAAATAAAAGACAATTTTGCAATTAGAGATTTTTTGGCAGTGTATTGGGGGCTTGTTAGATAGACGTTTTTAAAGATTTAAATATACAGTTGTAAAACGTTGCAGGTTGGAAGTAAACGCAGGTATAAACAGAAATTGAAATTTAATATAAGTATTCATGGCATGAGAAAACAAGATTAAAACCAAAGTTACACAAAGCACGTATAAGTATCACATTGGCAACTCAATACACACAATAACCAAAGACATTAGTGAACATAGGCAAACACAATAACCAGCAAGGACAGACTGACACACAGAGGTATAAATACTGCCCATTACAACGTAAACCTGAATGATATAACAAGACACAAAGAAAAGGTGAACATGGGGATGACAAAAACACTTGAAAACTCATGACTGGGGAATGGTAACAAAACCCCTTCTCAAAGGGTTCTTTTACAAGAACAGTAGCAAGAGCCTGAAGTAGTATTGTGTTGACATTTTAGGGTTTTTGGAGACTTCTCTTAGCATCTTGCAGTCTGCTCTCAGGATGAACATGCTTGGACGACCAGACCTGGGCATGTTGGAAGTTGTTTTGGAAGTACTCCACTTAAAGTCTCATTTCTGGACAATGGAATGGCTGATCGCAAATTCTTTTGAAATCTTTTAAAATCCCTTACCAGACTCATAAGTTGCTATAATCTTCTTTCTGAAGGCCTCACACAGCTCTTTTGATTTCACCGTTGTGTTCAATCTCACCTCAACAGTCAGGAGCACACCAAACTAAACATCTGGGGTTTAAATAGAGCAAACCACCTTCAAAATGCTGGATAATGTTTTAAACATTTGCACCTGATGTGCTACACCTATGTGTGATCTGAGCCAGTTTAATGGGGCATAAATGTGTGGATGTCCTAATTTATTCCTCATCACATTTTTGTAGATTTACATTTAACAGAAGATTTTGTATTAGTAAATTTGAACGTTAATATCCATATGTCCAAGAATGTTAAAAAAACACATTGGCTTTCATAGGGTGTCCTAATTTTTTCACATGACTTGTATGTGAATATCTGATATAACTTTACAAACTCTTACTTCAATACTTCAAATCTTCATCACCCCTCCCCCTCAGTCATTGACTTCCACTTTACAAATGAACCAACCACAAAAACTGTTAATGCAGCTTGTTACCATTCATTATAAATTTGCTGAATTAACCGTGAATTGTGTATTTTTAGAGTTGGTTAATTTTAACTACATACCATTTGTGTTTATACTAAATCAAATCTTGATAAGTCTTTGTTATGAAACTCTTTGTAGAGAATGTGATAGCTCTCTGAAAAGGCCATTCAAGTTCCACTATTCCCTGTGGGGTGGATTTGGGAAATTGGAGCAATCAAGGGAGAGCTTGCAAATTCCACACAGAAAGAAACCTGTAGCCAACCTGAGGACGAAATCCTATTTACACAAACTAGAATGTATAAAAAGATCTTGAGATAGTGAAAGGCCCTGCATAAATTAATGTTTTTTTCTTATTCCTATTGTAATTCTTGTTCTTATTCTTATTCTGATTATTTGTTGTTGTTAGAATAAGTACATATCCTCTACAAAAACCTCACTTGAAAACATGTTAAGGTACATTGCTGGATTTTTGTTTATTGCTGATTTTATTACATTTTTTAAAAGTATAAATTATCACCTGTACAAAAGTTAGACAAATTTAATTAATTTGAAAGTTATTTATTATTTTAACAAACAAGCAATTAAATAAATAAATAGATGCTGCACTAAAATGAGCACTAAAGTGCCACATTTAAAATTCTTGTCTGTAGTGGACATATGCATATTTTCACTTCAAAACGTTACCAAAAATGTAACTTTATTGAAGGTCATAAAATGTTTGCTTAAGACTTTATATTTTGCACTCATTTTATCCATTGTTCTCTATATATGGTATTCACTCTATATCAGCATGCTTGCTACTGTATTTAAAGTTCTACAATTTTCAATTAATATTTAAGTAGTGAGTAGATGCTCCTATGGCTATTAATATCAATAAACACAGCAGTTCAAGTATTCAAAAGGGTTGTTAAGATACGTTGCCAAATCTGAAGAATCCTTATGGGGTTCAACAAACATGATACATGAATTCACAATTCATGATTAACAGATAGGGTGCTCTGATAATAAAGGCGTGAATAGATGAAACACTGTTAATTTAAACAATTATAATGATGTTATAGAAGGATTTGATCTCTGTTAAAAAAATTCCCCCGTAGAAGACTGCTTTATTTTTATTTTTTTTTTAAATAAGGAGGTCACCTCACCTTTTAATAATCCCACCAGAATAAGCTCTGGAGTGCTTGCCCTCCACCCCAGTAAAAGAAGCACTTTCACTGTCTTGTTGCTGATCTCCAAATGGTATAATGCCTCAATCTGGGAACATCACGAGTCTCTAGCACACAGCCATTTTAGCGTTCTCAGAGGGAGGAGAGATGAAGGCGGATTATCTGCCCCATATGGAGTGGCCTTGTGTAATGTAGGCCGTTTTAACATCCCAGTTCTTGTGCAGTCATGCAAGAAATCAGTGGGTCAGAGGGAAAACAAGCATACAAGTTGAACACTATGACAGATGTCAGGGAGAAAACTGGGATCCCCTCCTCCATCCATACATTCCTCAATATAAGCCTGAGACAGGACTTAGCTCAGGAACCCTTTCACTGTTTATTTCAATCCTTTCACAGCAGTGAATTTCACATTATGCTCATTCAGGTTGTATTCGTGTGAAATATGTGTTGATGAAACATGTAAAACTAAGATGTCAGACTTATAAATAAAATCTACACAAGAATATATCACTTGAGCATGAGATGTGTCTGGTATATAATGTTTAACATTTTTTTAAATATATAACATCAATTGAGCTGAGATAAATGGACCCCTCTAGTTTATCAGTTTATCATGGCATGCTGTCCTGAAGGAAAGCCATAAAACATTTACCTCTGTTTCACTGGATTACACATAATTCACCCTATTAGCAGAAACAGTATTGCTTGTTTGTCTACCAAACTTGCTCCTTGTGTGGTGATTACTAAGTTTCAGCACTCTGTACCTGATTACACAAAATGACACATTGATTAAAATGAGCAATAGATTAATTAACCTGTAATTAAGTTCACAGTCTTTAGGACTTACCTGTTTTAAATTGGATATTAATTTCAAGGCTCCAAATTTGTACAGTACAAATAAGGCTTGGAGATTAGGTATGCAGCTTTTTTCAAAAGACAATTGCAATATCTACCAATATAGTAATATTTGATTGAAAGATAACTGCAAAGTCTGTCAAAGACAATATTTAAAGAATTTAAAAATGTAATAAAATATTTTATAAAAAATTTAAAAGAACGTATATTATCATACAAAATGCTTAATTTTGTTATTGTTTCTTAAAAATGTCTTATTACACACAAAAAACACATACCTAAGCAATAGAACAGACAATAACCTTAGGTAATTGGGAATAATCACAGATTGTCACAGCCATTATAATATTACACTATAGCACACAACTTCGTTGTATTGCTTTTATACACAAAGTCTGCAAAAAAGTTAAACATTGATCATTTCATGAGATATGTTTTAATATAAACAGTTTCTGCTGGCAAAACAAGCAGTAGAGTAGATTATTTTGCCCTTACAGTTTAGTTTCAGTGTGTTGTTGTTCCACAAGCTTGCTAAGTGGCAGGTTGCAGGTTTGGTGTCACACATCTATAAAATCTAATCTGGGATGCAGGTGTGTGTGTGTGTGTGTGTGTGTGTGTGTGTGTGCGTGTGCGTGTGCGTGTGCGTGTGTGTGTGTGTGTGTGTGT
>JBBIGC010000082.1:11600410-11610683 GCA_037576955.1 Lepidarchus adonis | reverse complement strand
AGTGTAGAATAAAAACACCCAGTTTATCGTATGAATGTGTGTGTGTGCGTGTGTGTGTGTGTGTGCGTGTGTGCGTGTGTGTGTGTGTGTGTGTGTGTGTGTGGGCGGGGGTGGGCGTGTGGGCGGGGGTGGGCGTGTGGGGGCTCACGAGCAGACCTGTGGATCTGACGATGTGGAAACATACATCAGACACATGAAAACACACCGCAAGGACAGAAACGACGCTTCCGCTGACTGCGTGAACTGATTATTTCAGCATTAGCTCACGAGCGCGGAGGAAAAGAAATGTTCATTTGATCTTTGTAGAAGAACGAGACGATCGTGCGTTTACTCGCATCGTAAGAAAGTGTCCTCTAGACTAGACAGCTGTGGAAAACAGAGGAGCAGAGATGTTTACCCCAGTGTGGACTGAAACCGCACTGAGCATCTCAAACGCAGAACACTGAGGATCATGTAACTACCTGTAGGATCGCGTCGATGCCACAGAACCAGCAGAAAGCTGCTTCTGTGCTCTGAGTTTAAGACTCTCTCTTCCAAGGACATGAGCTGAAATGTCGGTTTAGTGGGCTTGTCTTCGAAAAGGTTTTGTTGTGTTTATCTCCGAGACAGCGAGCTATAAGAACAGCCGTGACCGACCGCGCGCGAGCGCCGCGTTTATCCCGCGATAATGTTCATTCGGAGACAAAAGGCACTGAAATGACACGCGCGTGTATGTATCTTGATGTATCGCCATTTTTATCGCATTGAAATCGAGAAAGAAATGAAGCGACCCCTTCGTCTAAAATAAAATCAGATCTTTGTGTAATATGGGTTTATTACATTACAAACGAGAGATATGTAAACCAAAAGTTGGATTACCTCCCTCATCGCCGCCTAACACAACTACTGACATTGAATGAAGATCAGAATTGCAGTGTTGGTTTGTCCTCGCAGCGATGCCAGTACGTGCAGTGACCTCCAGGTTCATGTACAGGGGGCTTTGCTCTATTGAAGATATCCTCTCATACAAGTCTCCCGTCACCCTCCCCGAGGACGAAGTGGAGGGTCAGTGATGTTTAATCTTTACTGTAGTTTTTATGGGGTTGTTTTCGCTTTGCTTTGTTCTTTGATGTGCATTTATTGATTGAGCGCTAGTGCTTGTGATTTTTGAGTATTTGGTCATTTCATCCCCAGGGTGACAGTTGCCAGGGTGAGTTCCTATGACTTCGTCTTTAACTGAGAGCTGTGTGGGAAGCTCTGATGTAATACTAAAGTTGAAATTTCACAAGCCCACCTTGGATTCGTGTCTGGGTGGAAGAAATTGTGACAGAAATGTTGCATTTATGACTATGTTTGAGACAAGCATGTGGCGGCTACAAAACACTCTTTGAGGGATGTTTTCAAAATGAGCAATTGAGGAATGTTTTTGTTTGTTTTTCACACCTCTTCTAATAATCAGTTCCAAACTAAAAGCTATTTAGACATTTTTTCAAGTAGGTTTAAAGCTTAAGCCCTCAGAAGGGATTTGCAAATTCTGCAAAGGTATCTGCCGCTTAATGTGACAGATGCTTTGAGTCGCTGTAATTGATTCACATGAAATAATTTTAAAGGGTTTTTATATTGTATTTAATAGTTAAGAGTCTTATAATCCAAATGTCATGTGATATATTTTATGTATAAATACTGTTATGATCGTTTTATTGGTATTTTAAAGCTGGTTTGCTGGATTAAGTAAATTACTCAGAATTAACATGTTATAAAAAGAATGTTTGGAACTGCATCCAGGACATACAACGCAGAGTAAAGTTAATGTAAATGTATGTGGTGCCTCTGCAGAGATCCGAGAGGCCTTCAGAGTGTTTGATCGTGATGGCAATGGCTTCATCTCAAAGCAGGAGCTTGGTGCGGCTATGCGCTCTCTGGGCTACATGCCAAATGAGGTGGAGCTGGAGGTCATCATTAAAAGACTAGACATGGATGGTACATCTGCTCTTTTTAATAAGGCATACATTTCACATCATATCAAACCCAATTAAGCTGTTATATGATCTATTTATTTTACATTAAATAATAAATATGCAAGTCACACATTCTAATGTCTTTGTGGCTGTAATGTTTTTATATTAGACAGGAAGAAGGCATTCATTATGAGAAGCTTGTCTGAATGTAAATATTTTGTATAATCATTGTTTCACAGTCATTTGAAAACTTCAACTGATTTTATATTGTGTGCTCATTTCTTGTTGAAAATACCAAAAGAACAAGTCTGCAACTTCATTAATTTAACATACATTCATGTTAACAATTTATTTTTTAAATTTTCCACTTCAGTATCACAATAATAGGGCCAAACTAGAGCTAAAACAAGTGCATCTTTTTGGACACTTGTAGAAGAGCTTTAAAGGACAAACACGGTCCATTCAGTGTGCTTCACAATTTTAAAACACTGTGATGAAGTGGCTATTGTTCTGTCCGCAGGTGATGGACAGGTGGATTTTGAGGAATTTGTAACTCTGCTTGGTCCGAAACTCACCACTTCCAGCATGCCTGACAAATTTAATGGAGCAGATTTTGACTCCATATTCTGGAAGGTATGTGCTGTCACACCCCTGAAGTTCAACAGTCATTTTTATTGATTTATTAATTATTCACAAACCAATTAACATTAATTTTGTAATAAAACCTACAAACTTCTCTGTGATACTGGGTCACAATATTCTGCTTCGGCAAATTTCAAAATCATTGTATCTGGGCCATGTCAACATTTTAGTACATTATTTATCACAAAACCTCACTCAAAATACTTATCTACCAAGTCAAGATAATATTTCTTTCTCCCTTTTGACTTTTATTCCATTAGTGTGATATGCAGAAGCTGACAGTGGATGAACTGAAAAGATTGTTGTATGAAACATTCTGTGATCATTTGACAATGAAGGACATTGAGAACATCATCATGACTGAAGAAAGCCATATGAACAGCCCGGAGTGCCAAGTTGATATTGACAGTAAGATTTCACACATCAAACAATTCAAACATGAAAACATTAAGCTACTGATCTCGGCTGCCTCTGGATTCATTTCCTGAGTGATTATTTGCTTGCCATTAAAGAGTGCTACAAACATGTAATTCAAATTTAATTAAGCTGTTAAGTCCACTGAGGCAATTTCTTAAGTTTATTTCAGTCACCACTTGTGTTCTGTTCAGCATTTTATTTGTGGAAGAGGGTTGTAGCACTCATATTTTAATCCCAAAGAAATACTCCAGTGTTTTTCAACCTTCTGCATCTGTAGCATACAATTGATTAATTGCATTTTGATGCCTTTATAAAATTACAGAAAAACTTTTGACTAAAAACACATGTATAAGACATGTCAACATTTTAATTCTTTATCTATTATTAAGTTATATTTATATATATATTTTATTTATATAGAGCTTTGTACAATTGCCAGACTGACAGTAAAATTTCACACATCAAACAATTCAATCATGAAAACATTAAGCTACTGATCTTAAAATAAAATAAAAATCTTTCCATGGGACAACACTAAATATATTACACTTAATAGCAGCGTAATTTGCAGCCCCCTCAAAATAATCCAACACGCAGCCATCAATGTCTAAACCACTGGCAACTATAGTGAGTACACCCCTAAGTGAAAAAGTCCAAATTGTGCCCAAAGTGTCAATATTTTGTGTGGCCAATATTATTTTCCAGCACTGCCTTTACTCTGTTGTGCATGGAGTTCACTAGAGCTTCACAGTTTGCCACTGAAATTATCTTACACTCCTCTATGACAACATCATGGGAGCTGGTGGATTTTAGAGACCTTGCAATCCTTCACCTTCCATTTGAGGATGCCCCAATAGAGTTTACCTTACCCTCAGTTTCTTTAGCAAGGCAGTGATCATCTTGGAGGTGTGTTTTGAGTCGTTGTCATGTTGGAATACTGCCCTGCAGCTCAGTTTCTGAAGGGAGGGGATCATGCTCTGCTTCAGTATGTCACAGTGCAGGTTGGCATTCATGATTCCCACAATGAACTGTAGTTCCCTTGTGTCGACAGCACTCAAACCATGATACTCCCATAACCATACATAACTGTAGGCAAGACACACTTGTCTTTGTGCTCTTTACCTGGATGCCGCCACACATGCTTGACACCATTTGAACCAAATAAGTTTATCTTGTCTCATTAGACCACAGGACATGGTTCCAGTAATCTATATTCTTAGTCTGCTTGTCTTCAGCAAACTGTTTGCTGGCTTTCTGTGCATCATCTTCAAAAGAGACTTCCTTCTGGGACGACAGCCACGCAGACTAGTTTGATAAATGTGCAGCATATGGTCTGAGCACTGCCACATTGAGCCCCCACACCTACAGCCTCTGCAGTAATACTGGCAGCACTCATACATATATTTTCAAAAGAAAACCTCTGGAAATGACGCTGAGCACATGCATTCGGCTTCTTTGGTTGACCATGGCAAGGCCTGTTCAGAGTAGAACCTGTCCAGTTAAACCACTGTATGGTCTTGGCCAACGTGCTGCAGCTCAGTTTCAGGGTGCTGGCAATCTTTTTATAGCCTAAGCCATCTTTATGTAGGGCAAGAATTCTTTTTTTCAGATCCTCAGAGAGTTGTTTGCCATAAGGTGCCATGTTGAACTTCCAGTGACCAGGATGAGAGAGTGTGAAAGCAACAACATCAAATTTAACACACCTGCTCCCAAATCACACCTGAGACTTTGTAACACTAACGAGTCACATGACACCGGAGAGGGAAAATAGCTAAATGGGCACAATTTGGACATTTTCACTTAGTGGTGTACTCACTTTTGTTGCCAGTGGATTAGACATTAATGGCTGTATGTTGAGTTATTTTGAGGGGACAGCAAATTTACAGTTATACAAGCTGTATACTGACTACTGTAACAATGCTGCTGTTCTTCCTCATCTTGTTTTTTGTTTTCATTACCATGTGAGTTTGTTATGCCTTCTTCTAATCTATGCCTTTGCCCACCCTATGTTTATAACATCTGTCCCTTGTCTCTTGTCCCTGCCCTAGTCCAGGTATATGTGATTTTGTCAGATATATTGTCTCTTGGGTTTGTGTTACTGGTTGTCAGTTCTCTGTTGTATTCATCTACGTTACTCAAATTATTTGAATAAATTATGCTCATCAGAAGTACTTGCACTTAATTCCTTTCTCCAAAACCTGGCAACTACATTGTATCAGTGTGTCATATCTTCAGTGTTGTCCCATGAAAAAATATAATAAAATATTTACAAACATTTGAGGGGTGTGCTCACTTTTGTGAGATAATATATAATCATATTTCAATAAATAACATACTACAGATAGACCTGGACTCCATAAAATTATTTATTACAAATTTAAATTACTAATTAAAATATGTATGTTGTTAGATAGTTTTTAGCCTAATCTACAACACATTTCATCAGCAAATACCTTTAAAAAAGACAAAGACTGTTACTACATGGATGTGCTGCTGCTCACTCTGTCATCACTAACTAAAATGCTCATAGTGATAAATACAGTGTTTTCAGTATTCAGACCCCGTTCATTTTTTTTATTTTATGTTGCAGCCCGATGCTACAATCTTTCAGATTCTCAATCTACACTCAGTCCTCATAAAGGCAAAACAGAATTTTACACAATTTGGTACATTTATTAAAAACTAACAAACTGAGATCACATTTTTGTAAATATTCAGACCTTTTGCAACAACACTTGAAATTTAGCTCAAGCATCTCCTATTTCTCTTGATTGTTGCTGTGATATTTCTACACTTTGATTGATGTCCACCTGTGGTACATTAAAATGATAGGACATCAAACACCTCTCTATAAAAGGGCTCATAGTTAGCAATGCATATCAGAGCAAAAAACAAACCATGAGATCAAAGGAAAAGCCTGCAGAGTTCAGAGACAGGATTGTTGCAAGGCACAGATACGGAGAAGTCTACCAAAAATCTGAAATGTTAAATCTCAAATGAAAGACATTTGGCACAACCAAGACTCTTCCAAGAGCTGGTCATCTGACCAAACTTAGCAATCAAGGGGAAAAGGTCTTAGTGAGAGAGATGGCTAAGAATCCAATAGTCACTCTGATTAAACACCAGAGATCTTTTGTGGAGATGTTTCAAAATGCTTTGAAAAAAGCACATAAAGAACTCTCAGAATGCGAGCAACTAGATGGAACCTGTTTGGGCTCAAATGTAAAAGTTATGTTTGGAGGAAACCTGGCACCACTCATTAAATGCCATCCCAACAGTGAAGCATGGCATCACGCTAAAGGTGTGTTTTTCAGCAGCAGGGACTGGGTGACTGGTTGGTTTGAGGGAAAGCTGAATGGAGCAAAATACAGAAATATCCTAAATGAAAACCTGTTCCACAGTGCTCAGGACCTCAAACTGGGCCAAAGGTTCACCTTCCGAAATGACAATGATCTAAAGCACAGTGAAAACAACAGGAGTAGTTAAGGGACACCTCCATTAATGTCCTACCCAGCCAGAGCCCTGGCTTAAACCCTATCGACCATCTCTGGAGAGACCTGGAAATGGCTGTCCATTGATGCTACCCAGCCAACCAGATTGAGTTTAAGAGAATTTGCAAAGAAAAATGGCAGAAAGTATCCCAATCCAGGAGTGGAAAGCGTGTTGCCTCATATTCGAAACTGTAATTGCAACAAATGACTAATTAAAAGGTCTGAATATGTATGTATATCTGTATTTACGCCATTGTCTAAAATTGTGTTTTGACTGCATTTATGAGGTACTGGGTGAAGATCAATGAGGGGATGAAAGTGTTGTGTGGGATTTGGAATTATCCACAGGCAGAACATAGAATGCAATACTGAGCTTTTAATGAAAATAAACAATAAACACCCACAGTGGACATGCAGTCAAACAACAACTGAGAACAAAACCAAGGACAGGGGAGCTTATAAGGACAACGGAAATTACAAACACCTGGTGAAGGGCATGGACCGAACATGAACATGTGACGAGACAAAACCAAGACGGGCATGACAGGGGAACCATGACGTAACCCTCCCCCAAGGAACTACTTTTAGGGGTGACAAGACAAGACAATGCAGGAGCAAGAACAGGAAGACAAGACTACAACAGGGAACAGGGCATGACAGTGATGGAACACAGACGAAGAACACAGGAAAGAACTAAACATGACCTAGACAGGGACAGAACTCACAACGAGAACCAGACCAATTAGAGAACATGGCAAAATGCAAGACAAAACTCCAAACTCAGAATACAAGACAACACCAGGCGAAACAGAGACAGAAGAGGAACACATACAAAAACACACAAAGACATAAAGTCCACAGGATTAGTGAGACACAGTACTTGATAACTGGGCAACTGCCCAAAAGCACCAGAAAGCCCTGGCCATATTGGTGGTGCTGACAGAGAAAGTCCTTGGTTAACAGTCCTGGCCAAAGCTGAGGCACAGTCTGTGGCGTGAACTGCCCACTCGACCACTCAGGTGCCCTTGGTTTTGACTTCCCCCCAAATGCAGTCCACAAAACCAGCTGTGGCTAAAAACCTGGGTGGTGAACTGGAGGGGTGGCGACAGGGTGAAGTTCGTCATTGTGGCCAGAGGTGAGCAGTCCCTCAGCAACTCTGGACATGTAAGGACATGTTAGGTGGGGCTCACCGTAGACTCTGGACATGGCGAGGTGAGGCTCACCATAGACTCTGGACGTGGTGAAGTGTTCCTTTCCCATTATTTACAGTGCCCAGAAGTCTTTCATGTTTCTGAGTATTGGTATTTTCTGATGCTTTTGTTTGGTTATTTAGTACTTTCGACCTTGGTTCCTTGTGTGTATTTTGCATGCTTCAATTTGTCTTGAATTCTTGCTTGTGTCAGATCTATTTCATGCTTTTGTTTCTTTTTTAGTCTTTAGCCATACCCATGTTCTGTCTTTCATTTTTGTCACTTGCCTTGTTGGAGATTTGGTAATGTCTGAGTCATGTACCTGTTTCCGTTCTATTTGTTCTGTTCTGTTAGATTCTCTAGCCAGAGATGTCCTGTCATGTGTCTTGTGCCTTTAGTCCTGTCTTGTCAAACCTGGACGTAGTTCCTTGGGGGAGGGTTTTGTCACAGTTTCCGTGTCATATGTCTGTGTCATGTCCTGGGTCTTGTCATGTGTTTCACTTAATCACATGATTAGTTATGTCTCCACCCTCTCCAGGTGTCTCCAGTTTAGCATGTGTATAGTTACCTCTTTGTCTCAGTCTCATGTCGTAGGTTATTGTTGGTATATCCACTGTGAATGTTTTGTACTTGTTTATTGTCATTAAATCTCATTTCTTATTCGATGGTCTGCTTGCCCCTACTTCCCACGAAGCATCAAGCTATAACATAACAAAACTGAAAAGGTGAATGGGGGTCAGAATACTTTCTGTGTTACACCCATTGTGTATACACTCTACACCCTTAGTGTAAAAGCTTTATTCAATAGAGAGACTGAAACAATGTATGATTGACTTAGAATATGCAAAGAATATTCAGACCAGCCCTAGAGATTTTGAGGTTGAAAAACAGTGGAATATTCCTATATGCAGGTCAAGTCAATTTTATTTGTACTTTTTACAACGGACAGGAAGGCCTGTTCAGTCAACACATGAACCTTATTAAGGCAAAACAGTCACATAGCATCTGTATTGCCAAAGCATAAACTAAAAATAATGTTCAATACTAGATTACCATTTTAGTATTGCTGGTCCATTATATAAAAAAGGCATCTCATGCAAATTGCAATAATGTAATTGCAGTAAGAATGTAACAGCTACTGCATGAGTGTCCACTGACTGTTTCACTTATTCTACCTGATTTTCTCCATCTTTGTCCTCAAAGCAAGCCCCATGCAACAAGGCAAGCACACGTGTGTGCGAAAGAGCTTGATTTGTGCCTTCGCCATTGCGTTCATCATCAGCGTCATGCTTATCGCAGCAAATCAGATGCTTCGAAGAGGGATGAAGTGAATGGCCCTGTCCAGCTCTTGTCAATGTATGCTCCTCAGTGTTGTTAACTCTTAAACGTCTTCCAGCGAATTCACTCACAGTGATATAAATCAATGTATAAAAAGGCAGGTTATTTCTGTTATTTTTACATTTCCAGAAAAGTTGGGACATTTAGTAAAATTCAGTGAATACAGATATGAAATTTGTTAATTTGTCTTTTGAATATTTAACTGAGAAATGTACAAAGAAATGACATTTAAAGCTTTGTCTCACCAACTTGGTTGTATTTAGTAAATATAAACAAATGTTAAATTTCACATCTGTGATCCACTCAAAAGAAACTGTGATAAGCAAGAGTGAAAAATTTAGAGAATATTCAAGGTACAACATTTTACCACTAAATTAAGAACAGTTGAGTAAATCATGATTGGGTATAAAACGAGCATCCACCAGTCTTTGCAAGCAAGTTGGGTTGAAGCTCAATACTTGGTGCCAAACTTCATGACAGATTTGTCAATCAATGTAAGACTTACAAAGAATTTAGGCAATTCATTATGCATAACTAGAAATCTCAGTCTGTGCAGGGCAGGGCTGAACACCTCACATGAATGCTGATAAGTTGGGAGTACTTGTCATTTAACACTGCTCGCTGCTGCATCAAGAACAACATGAAAACTCTATTACACTAAGAGAATGCCATACAGCAAGTTTATGCAGAAAGTGTTCCAAGCTCTCTGGGTCCAAGCTCATCTTAGGTGGACATAAAGATGAGTCCATATTTCATTATGTTAATTACTTTCATTTATTGTTTTAGGAAAAGTCATATATGGAATCTTTTGTGCCGAATCTAGACCAGGGGTGCCCACACTTTTTTGGCTTGCGAGCTACTTTTAAAATGACTAAGTCAAAATTATCTACTAAAACAAGTCCATTTATATATATATGTATATGAAGTATCCTTTATATTTAACACAGTGGCTTGCAAAAGTATTCAGCCCCCTTGAACTTTTCCACCTTTTGTCACATTACAGCCACAAACATGAATCTATTTTATTGTAATTCCACGTGAAAGACCAATACAAAGTGGTGTACTCTTGAGAAGAGGAACGAAAATCACCGCCACACATAGCGTTTTGCATTTTGGCCAAAAAGTTCCATTTTGGTCTCATCTGACCAGAGCACCTTCTTACACATGTTTGCTGTGTCTCTCACATGGCTTGTGGCAAACTGCAAACTGGACTTCTTATGGTTTTCTTTTAACAATGGCTTTCTTCTTGCCACTCTTC
>JBBIGC010000082.1:11578686-11600310 GCA_037576955.1 Lepidarchus adonis | reverse complement strand
CACAGAGCAGCTGTATTTGTACTGACATTAGATTACACACAGGTGCACTCTATTTAGTCATTAGCACTCATCAGGCACTCAGACCAAAGGGGGCTGAATAATTACGCACACCCCACTTTTCAGTTATTTATTTGTGAAAAAAATATTTGTAATCATGTATGATTTTCATTCCACTTCTCAAGTGTACACCGCTTTGTATTGGTATTTCATGTGGAATTCCAATAAAATAGATTCATGTTTGTGGCTGTAATGTGACAAAATGTCGAAAAGTTCAATGGGGCCGAATACGTTTGCAAGCCACTGTATATATTGTTTACCTTGCATAGCAGCATGAACATGTATGCCTTAATGAAGTGCTGTACATTTTTGGCCGTTACCTTCTCCAATGGTATCTTGAAAAGAATTTAAACAGCCAGAGTAGTCCAGAAATAATCCCCTCGCTTTTCGGTGGGTAGTCAGTGTCATACTATAATAAATATATTTTTTTGTTTCTTACTTGGTGGAGCTTCCCCACTCATTTTTACACCCTTTCTTTAGAAGTACATAAATTGTTAGCCGCTAACTAGATGACCTTAGTAGCCACTGGGAACACCACAGCAACCAACCAGGATAACAAAGCAACAGCATGCAAACCCGACATACCATACCAGACAGGGAATTGCTTAACTTATGCAATTATTTTGCATTTTCTTTAGGAAATTATCTGTTAAAACTGTTACTCTGTTAATGTTACTTGATCGAAACACTCGATTTTTCGAGTTACCAAGCTAACCATTTGCTGAAGTATTCAGTTCTCTGTTTTAGTCATGCCATCTATCTAGCTAGTAGCTAATGGTAACATTGGCATAAATGTAACACTGCATTTCAGAAAAAAAAACTTCAAACCAACAGTTTGGGGCTTTTTTGCTGCTGCAGGACATGGAAGACTTACTGTGATAAATGGAACAATGAATTTTGCTGTCTTGAAGTATGTTGTCCGGCCATCTGTTTATGACCTCAGGCTGAAAAGAACTTGGGTTCTGCAGCAGGACAATGATCTAAAATACACCAGCAAGTCAACCACTGATTGGCTGAAGAAAAACAAAATGAAGACTTTGGAGTGGCCTAGTCAAAGTCCTGATCTGCTTAAAAAGGCAGTTCATGCTCAAAAACACTCTAGTGTGGCTGAACTACAAGAATTCTGTAAAGATGAGTGGGTCAAAATTCCTCCACAGCACTGTAAAGGACTCATTACAAGTTTCTGCAAATGCTTGATTGCAAAATATACAGTACATAAAAATATAAATACATTTCTTGATGCAGCAAATAACTGTTAAGTGATAATGGTTTTCTGAATGACCAACAAGCCCAGGATATATTTGTCAGTTTTGTGATGCCACCTCAAAGATCATGTGCATGAAACAGTAGTTTCCAACTTTGCATTTTACACACTGAGATGTCCGACTCTTTTCACAATATTTTGTACTGTATTCTCTGAATTTTTTGCAATTTTGTGTTGAGAAATATTTCTTTAGAACTAACAGTTCTCTCATATTTTTGCCACAACAGAGTGAGCAATGACCTCCTTGCTTTCAAACTGAACCTTTTATAGATGCTATTTTATACCAAATTATTACACCTTACTTAACCATGGTAGCAGTCTTGAATACTGTGTGCGCATTTCAGTCTTAATTTAACTGTCTCAAAATTGTGTTGCAGAAATCTAATTATAATTTTTGGTATATTGACAAAATACAATTATGTTGGTCAATAAAACTATTAAAACTTTTATTGTTCCTCATCAGTTAGAAAAAGCTGCACATGAATAAACATGTTTTTATTGCATTTTGAAAAACATCCCAACTTTTCTGAAAATGGGGTTTGTATGAATACTGCCTACATGTACATCTTGTAGCTATAGTGCTAAAGTAAATATTCTTGATTCAAGAGAGGTTTATTGTCAGTACAACAAAATACACATTTGGTGTAATGAAATGCTGTTTCACACCAATACCACCCCCCCCCCCCCACACACACACATTTATAAAGAAAATGTAAAGTATATATAAAATAATATATAAAACAGAGAGAATACAAATTAAAGTAAATTATACTAAATAAGCAATACCAATATATAAAAATACCTATAAATCTGTCAACACTAAAAAGGGCAACAGGTGACATATGACATTTTTAAATTGCAGGGGCATTGTGCAAATGGTATGTGCAATACATTGTACCAAGTTATTTAGGATATTCCAACAAGACAAAGATAAGACAGACAGGTGCAAAATGAGCAGTTGTAAATGAAACATGGTGTAAAACTGGTATGGATGTACAAATGGCAATATTGCATGAAGGATAAAGTGTGCGACTAAGTTTGTGTGGTATTATTTTGGGTTTAGACTCAGCGGTCCTTTGGTGGTGGCAGTGAATTCAGGGCTCAAGAAAAGAAGCTCCTGCAATGTCTGGCATTCACAATTCTGATGTAGCGGAATCGTCTGCCAGACAGCAGGAGGGAGAGCAGAGCATGTGAGGGGTGGGAACTGTCCTTCACGATGCTGTTTTCTCAATGAATTATGTGCTTCTCATAGAGCTGGGAGATGATGCTCTCTGCAGTCTTTACTATCCGCTGCAGGGCTTTCTGCTCAGCGACCAAACAGTGATGCAGCAGCAGAGCACACACTCAATGGTCCCTGATGGGAGGAAGGGAGGAGGAGGCTGGTCTTCTTATGCTTTTGGAGGAAGTGGAGGCGTTGCTGGGCTTTCTTGTTGATGGAGGAGGTGTTGGGGTTCCAGAAGAGGTTGCTGATCATGTGCACAACCAGGAACTTCACACTGCTTACAATCTCAACATTGTCATTCAATGTTCAGCCATTTTCTTACTGAAGTTAATAACCACCACTTTAGTCTGGTTGACATTAAGACTTAGGTTGTTTCACATCCTCCCCGTAAGCAGACTTCCACCACTTTAGTGTCACCAACTTGATGTGGTGGTTTGAACTGTACCATGCAGTTAACAGCAATGGACTGAACACTCATCTCTGTTGGGAACCTGTGCTCAGTCTGAGGACTTTGGAAGTCTTTTCTCCTATGGAGACAGACTGGGGCCTGTCCGTTACGAAGTCTAACATCTAGTTGCCTAGGGGGGCATTTATTTCCAGTAGGCCCAAATTCCATATCAGCTTCTGAGGAAAAACAGTGTTGAACGCTGAACTGAAGTCAACAAACAGCATAGGAGGTGGGAGATGGTCAAATAAAGAGTAGATGAAATGGCATTGTTCATGGAGCAGTTTGGGCGGTATACAAACTGTATAGAGAGTCCAAAGTCTGTGGAAGTTGTGTTTTCATGTCCCTCAGTGTCTGGTGCTACAACAGTAGTTGTTGAGGCAGGACACAGTAGACTTCTTTGGCACTGGGTGATACTGCTGGTTTTGAGACATGCAGGTACCACAGCTAAATACTCAAGATATTTGTGATGTCATCCACCAGCTGATCAGCACATTCTCGGAGTACCTGAGAAGGTATGTTGTCAGATCCTGCTGCTTTCCGCATGTTCACCCTGCAAAGTTGTTCTGATGTCACCTGCAGAAAGACTTGGACAGTAGGGGAAGGAGTAGTCTTTCTCAATGGTTCCTTGGCCAAGCCTCAAAATGTGCAAAGAATTAGTTCAGTTCATATGGCTGGTAGGGCTCACTGCTGCAGGCCTGACGTGTTGGCTCGTAGCCCATGCTGTGTGTCCCTGGTAATCATGAAATAGCTGTTGATCTCTATGTATGCTTTGCCTCCTCAGCTTGTACTTAAAGGCAGAGTCCCTCTAGCTTCGTAGAGAACCAGGGTTTGTGGTTAGGCCAGGTGATTGTGGCCTTGGAGATCCTCAATGCCCTTGCTGATATAGCATGTCACTAATTTTGTGTACTCCTCCAAGTCCAATGAGTGTTCATAGGTGGCTGTTTCTCTAAACATCTGCCAGTCTGTGCAGTCTAAACAGTCCTGAAGAAAAGATATGGCCCCCTGGGGCCACAGTCTCTAATGGCTGGTCTGAATTGCTTGTTGATGGGTCTGTAGACTGGGGTAAGAAGTATGGAGGCGTATCTCATATGGAGGGGTGCAGCCTTGTATGCACGTTGGATGTTTGTATAAACAAGGTCTAGCATGTCCTCTTGTGTTGCAAAGTTAATGTTCTGCTGTAAATCAGGTAGAACTTACATGAGTGATGTGTTGTTGAAATGTGCTGCAACGATGAACAAGCCGTCAGGGTGGATTGTCTGCTGATCGCTGATGGTGCCGTGAAGTTCACTGAGTGTACCACTAGTTTTAGCATTAGCATTAGACGGGATGTAAACGTCAGAAATTCTCTTGGGATGTAAAATGGTCTGCATCTGACTGCTAAAATCTCCACAAGTTCCATCTCAGCATTCATATAGCAGATATTGTTGACGTAAACACACAGACCGCCACAGCCAATGAGGTGGTGTCTCAGTCAGTGCAGTAGCTAGCTATTCTTACAACAGAGTCTTATCTCTTTCTGGGAGGTCAGAAGCAGTCTTAAACAGTCCAGTTTACAGGTGTTTAAAGAGTATACATTGGAGAGGAGAAGGGACAGTAATGCCGGGCAGCTATGGTTAGCTTCTAGCCTAGCATGGATCCTAGCTCGCTTACCACAGTTGATTTGTTTTTCCCTAACATTTTTCTTTAAGAGGGTATGTAGGGATTCTCCCCACTGGCAGTTTTCTTGTCATGATCATGACCACTAGAAACATGATACAAATGTTACAATACAAATCAGAGATTTCTGACTTCTTTACAATAAAATTTGTTAGCAAACAGTGATCAAGCATAAGAAACAATTTGCAATTTAAGATGTTATACATATTCACAATTATAAAACTTAGGTGTTCTGATATAACAGTACTGAGAAGAACCAAGGCTACTCAGTTCAACTTAGCGAAGACCATGAAGCTGGTAAATAGTATTAAGGATATAACCTATGCTGCAAAGAGAGCAGCTACAACTATTTGTACTGTTTTGTTTTATTTAATGTACTGTGTGGTGTTTGAGTCAGAAAAAGTGTTTGTATTCAAAATATGCAAAATTAAACTTATGGGACAATTTACTGTGAACTAACTGTAATTCATGTATTTTGAAAAGATGTCAAGACATCAGACATATCATGACTACTTTCATTCCCTTCTTTGAAGTCAAATAATAAAAGTATTTAATTAGAGTTGCTTGTACTCCTCAAAAAGAGCAATATAATTTAAACATTTTTTTACTTCTCAGGGTGGGTGGGTGGTTGTCCCGGATAGGTTGCTATTAAGGGAATGTCAAATATGGTAAACTTTTTGTTTAAACTTTAATCAATATTTTTTGACAGACTGTTCCAAGTGTAATAAATGAATACTTGACTTCACAGCGTATGATTTAGTCACATGAGCAATAACATGTAATAGTATTATGTTGTAACACCATGCACATCTGATGTACGTAAACTGCATCAATATAACAATACACAACCTTGTGCTGAAATGTGATAACATGTCAATGTACCATGTGAGTAATAGAATTAAAAAGATTGATGGTCTTCATTCATTTACTGTATTAGACTGATACACCTGGTACATTAATCTTTATATCAGCTAAACAGCTGCAACAAATGCAATGATTTGGGGTTGGTTAAATATTCTTTTGGGAAACAGAACCATTTGTGGTCAATTGTGTGGATCAACGCTTTGCAAAAGGTTGGGAATCCCTGATCAGTGCAACCAATGAAACCGTGTTAGTCAGAGCAAACTTATGGGTTGTATGGTTTGCGGTGAAATAACTCCTGCTATACAGTACAAGGATTTGAGGGGTTGTACTGGTACTTGTTTGAAGAGAGCTTCGAGAGGTGGTCTTGGAACCACCTTGGAACTTACATGACAAGACATAGTTGGGGCTCTATCAGTGAGAGATCTTATAGTGTGAACACAGAGGTAGCAGATCAGTCAATGTGGTTGTGCACATGACTCCCAATCTCAGAAACACAAGTTGCCTAGTGTGAACACTGGAGATGCCGGCAGGCTCTGCAGTCTCATAAGCTTGACATAAACAAGGCATTACTGGCATTAGCCCATCTTCCATTCAAAAGCTTCAGAGATAACTGCTGCTCCTTTTCTCCCACACCCCATATTACAACCAGTCTCTGAACTATTTTACAGGGAGCCAGTGAATGTCCTTCTACTTGTATTATACATGGCTCTTAACAAACTTGCTTGGCCCGATGAACAGATCTTCATACTTCTTACATACTTGTTTTCTGAGACTGCGTACACAAATATTGGTTTTCAGAAGATTTGCTGCTTCAGTTTTTATGATGGCAATTTGCATATACTCCAGAAAGTTATGAAGAGTGATCAAATGAATTCATACTTTTCCATGAAAATAAACTTAATGCCCAAAAAAACATTTCCACTGCATTTCAGCCATGCCACAAAAGGACCTGCTGAGATAATTTCCGTAACCTTCTCGTTAACACAGGTGAGTGTTGACAAGCACATGGCTGGAGATCATTCTATCATGCTGATCGAGTTAGAATAGCACACCGGATGCTCAAAAAGGAGGATGATGCTTCAATCATTGTTCTTCCTCAGTTTACCATGGTTACCTGCAAGAAAACATGCAGTTATCATTGTGCTATATAACAAGGGCTTCACAGGCAAGTATATTGCTGCTACTAAGATTACACCAAAATCAATCAAAATCAAACAACCATACGACAATTAGATTATTAAGAACTTCAAGGTGGTTTCCAGCAAGCACCAGGACCATCTCCTAAAGGTTTTGGATCAGGGTGCCACCAGTGCTCAGGAATGGCAGCAGGCAGGTGTGAGTGCATCTGCTTTTACAGTGAGGCAAAGACTTTTGGCGGATGGCCTGGTGTCAAGAAGGACCGTAAAGAATCCACTACTCTCCAAGAAAAACATCAGGGACAGGTTGATATTCTGCAAAAAGGGAGAAGTTAAAGGACTGGACTGCTGAGGACTGGGGTAAAGTAATTTTCACTGATGAAGCCCCTTTCTGATTGTTTGGGGCATCTGATTTATTGTCCAGAGAAGAAAAGGTGAGCACCACCACCAGTCCTTTCTCATGCCAACAGTTAAGTATCCTGAGACCCTTCATGTGTTGGGGCTGCTTGTCATCCTACGAAGTGTGCTCACTCACAAAGAACACAGCCATGAATAAAGAATGGTACCAAAACATCCTCCAACAGCAACTTCTTCCAACAATTCAAGAACAGTTTGGTGAAGAACAATATCTTTTCCAGCATGATGGAGCACCGTGCCATACGGCCAAAGTGATTACTAAGTGGTTTAGAGAACAAAACACTGAAATTTTGGGTCCATGGCCAGGAAACTCCATAGACCTTAATCCAAATGAGAACTTGTGGTCAATCCTCAAGGGGCAGGTGGATAAACAAAAACTCACAAATTTTGACAAACTTTAAGCATTGATTATGAAAGTATGGGTTGCCATTATTCAGGATTTGGCCCGGAAGTTGATTGACAGCATGTCAGGGCAAATTGCAGAGGTCTTGGTATGAAATGCTTGTAATTATACCTCAGATGCAATTGACAAAAAGATCTAAAAACACTGAAGCAGCAAACTTTGTGAAAAACAGTATTTGTGCCGTTCCCAAAACCTTTGGCCACAACTACACATTCAATAGTCTTAACTCTCAGTCTACATTCTAACACAAACCAAACATTTTTCTTTTGCTTAAAACAGTCATTAAAAGTCCATTCATAACTACATCTATATTGTTGTATCTCCAAACTCCTCCTGAACACATTGCATTGCTTTTATTTGGTTGTCTGTTGTGTGTGCTACCGTTAGTCTCTTTGGCTTTATTACAAAATGCACAAACATCTGAGTATAATGATAAATGTTTTTATTGTTAAAATTTCTAAACATTTTAGAACAAGAAAGGAATAAAGGAAATTGCATAATGAGCTCACATCCAATCAGTTACTATATACCAGTGGTTACTTAAAAACTAAGCTTTATTTTAAGGCCCTAAACATTATAATTGGTCTTTCTTATGACACATGTTGTAGTTTTCTTTAAAGCTTTCTTTGTATTAACAACAACCATGATATGCACAGCAAAATCACAATATCACAATTGTTGTATTGGTCTATATAAAATGCTATTTAATGAATCATTAAGATTGATATGCAGATTGACTATATTCCAATTCCGAGCCCTGACCAGGATTTCTTCAAGCTCAAAAAAACCCAAAAGATCATTAAGATAATGCTGCAGCTGTATGTTTTAACACAAAAACTCCAAAGTAGCTGAAAACTGACAATTCTGGGTATAATAATTATAAACATATTTGTAGAAAGTGTATGTAACCGTCTTTTCAACTCCAGTCATAGTGAATTGTTCCTCTCCATCCTTCAGGCTGTGGAGGAAGTAGTGATGGAGGGAGATCAGGAACAGACAGCAGAAATGGAGGGACATCACCAGTTTTTGCCCCTTTTTCTTCCTCCGTTTTTAAAACACTGAAAAAGTTCACATTATCACATATTACCACAAAAATCAAACAAGGTAATTGGCATGTTATAGACATAACTGTGGCTGAAGCCTCATACTAAGATAAGATTTATTGTCACTGTACAAATACAATGAGATTGATTGAAGCAAACCTTAAGAATACAGTAGAATATAAAAAATCTATTTATTAATCCATCAACTCCAGATATACATAGGACATTAGAGGTAAAAATGTTTTGTCTCATTTACATTAACCTCACAAAAAGCTGAGCACAATTAAACTCAATAAAGACACAATTTGCCGTCACCCTTTTAAATGCAGTTTAATAAAGAAAGTTAAATGACTTTTACTTTAGGACGTTTCTTCAGAGTAATGGTGTAGAAATGCTTCTTCAGAATAATGTTGTAGAAAGATCAACTTTTTTCTACTAAAGAACCTTTTATTGCATGGATCTTTAAAAATTGTTGCCCACACAATATCCAAGATATCCAAGTTAAGGACAGGGGGAATCTTTCATTTATATGCGCATATTCATGAGTATGTGGAGTATAAAATTATAATGGATAATTATTATATTTCATTTCCAGAAAAGTTGGGATATTTTTAATAGAAAAAAATAATATTCACTTTATTGTTTTATTAACTAGCTTAAATATATATATACAGATTTAGAATTTGATGGCTGCAACAGAAATGTTGGGACATAAGCCTGAAACTTGCACAATTGCAAAACATAATTGAACCTCCACCATGTTTGACTGTAGGTAGTGTTCTTTTCTTTGTATGCATCATTCCCTTTTCTGTAAACAGTAGAATGATGTGCTTTACCAAAAAGCTCTACCTTGGTCTCAACTGTTAACAAGACATTCTCCTAGAAGGATTTTGGCTTCCTCAAGTACATTTCGACAAACTCCAATCCGGCTTTTTATGTTTCTGAGTCCTCCTGGGTCTCTTGCCATACCGTTTTCCTTTCGTTCAGAGGTCAACGGATAGCTCAAGCTGACACTGTTGCACCCCGATTCTGCAGAACAGCTTGAATTTGTTTATTTGTTTATCACCATTCAGGCAATCCTGCATTGTAGCAGTTTGGGGCAGTTTGGCCACAAGGATGTATCCTTCATGCTGCATAAAAAAGGGAGGCCTTCAACCACAAAAACACCATCCCCACTGTCAAACGTGGTGGTGGAAACCTAATGCTTTGGGGTGTTTTTCAGCCACTGGACCAGAGAACCTAAAATAACAGTAACCAGCCCCATGAAAAAAGAGCAATACATCAAGATTCTCAACAACAAAATCAAACAGTCCGCAGAGTACATTTCAGCATGACAATGACCCAAAACACACAGCACATATGATCAGGAAATAGCGGTAACATTAACTTTACGCCTTTGTTTACTTTTTAATAGATATTCTTACACATAGCTTATTTTGTTGTACATTTTGTCATACCATCCACCAAAATCTAAATTTTCATACAAGGAGCGCGTTTCAAGCACTTTCAACACCATGGATGTTGAGTGTCCACAAGTGTGTGCACAAGAGTCAAAGTATTTGTTATGCTTAGAAATTGGCACCAGCTGACATTTACTAATGACAGCTGTTGCCATGCATTAGATCTAATGAGCTTATTATGGTCAGAAACTCTTTTTGAACTCTTAGGGTGCCCAAACTTTTGCATAGTGCCACCATAATGTTTTTATTTTTGTTCAATTTATGGCATAAAAAGTAACTATGCATCAATGTTTCCATGTCTTAGAGAGACAGTGTTAACAATTACAAAATCAAGGGAAGCCTAAACCTGTATGTATGTATGTATATGTAAGACTGTATATATATGTTTGCATAATATATATATTTTTAGAGGGGCTAAAAATTTAAGTTGACAGTATCTTGAGTTACTCTACATTACCTTCCTGCCATCATAGCAGCCTTTTTCTTTTCTCTTCTGGAAAGCCATTCATTTATTGAAGGTTCAGTGGAGGCATCATCATGGTCAGGGCTCATCTTCCGACACCATTCATCTTAAAACACATTAGGCACACTATTAATATGCAGAACAGAAAAATGATTTGCAGTAGATGTGGTCTGCTTTTTTGTTTCACTGGCAGCTTGGCAAACACAAAAACAAAGACCATATATAAAACATCTAACAAATTAACATATTTATCTCGAAGCCAAAACATGATGTGGTCAAATACATTTTATTCATCCACAAAATATTGACAGGTATTTATTTATTTATTTATTTATTTATTAACTCATTCTACACAGACATAGATGTATATATGATTTTGGGTTAGCTTTTGCTACATGGGCATCTGCTTGATCATGCTTTGCCACTGTGTCACTGGTGATTCCGTATCTCCCCAACGATAGGCCGCAGATTATACAATGATTTTGCAAACCTGGTATTAGGTACGGCTTGCTAAAATGGGGCAACCAATCTTATAACATGAAAACAGATTCACACAAAAAATTATTCAATGCACAAATAGATGATATCCCCTGTTATAACTTTGATTGAACTTTGATTGATTAAAATGTTTATCGTTAAGGCACTGAAAGTGAGAGATTTGATTTACAGATTTAAAATAGGATTTATAGTCACGGACATTATGCATATGGAGTTAATGAAGTTACATAAGGAGTTATTTAATACTGTTAAGGGGAAAATGCTGAAGTGAAAGTAGCTACATTTCCCATAATGCTTGAGTAAAATGTCACAGATTAGGGTGCCACGAGAGATGTGAATGTAATGTGAAAACTCCCCAAGTAAAAGTCTGTGTTCGTAAAACGGTCTCCATTGGTCCATTATTTGCTGGTTAGCTAGATTATTAAACATTATTTGGTTCCAAAACCTAAGCAAATGACTAAGAAATGAATGAGCACCTGGACAGATATATAAGGAAACACAGAGCAATGCGAGGAGCCATAATGAAATCTGGCAGAGCATTGATACAGAGCTTAGACATGGGAGTGATGATGTGGGATGTTTGCGTGAATTACTGGTGAACTTGTCTACTAAAGAAAAAACATTGGTGAACTTCGGAATCAAGGAATTGAGCAAGAGATTGCTCGAGAGGATTTGGAGAGTGAAATCACGAACACGGAAGAATCTAAGGAATGAGTTATCACAATGAGGATACGTGCGCAGTGTGAGATACAGGCTCAGGACGGCGTGAGTAGCTCTAGATGAAGTGCTGCAGAAATACGTGCAAGCCTGAACTCCGAAAAGTCACCAAAGCTGATTATTCAAAGTTTTAGCGGTGATGTGAGTTTATGGAGAAAATTTTGGAACCAATTTGAAACCGCTATACACAAAAATGACACGCTGTGCAAGATAAAGTCTATAATCGTTTCTCACTTGCGCTGTAACTAAGAAAGTAGCAGGATTAATGCTTACAGACCACAACTACGGCCATGCACTGGACCTACTGAAGGAGAGATACGGTAGGAAAGATCTCGTTGTAAATGCTCACATGACTAAGTTAATGAGTCTTAGTCCTGTGAAGTCATCTTCAGTCATTGCTGCACTGAGACAGCTCTGTGGTGAATGTGAGATCCAGAGACTTATGGCAGTCTGCTTTGCCCAATCCTACTGCAGTTGATCCCAGAATGCATAGCTCTCGAGTAATGTAGGAAACAAGGACAGAGTGATGTATGGAGTGTTACTGAAATGATGGGGTTTCTCAGCTGAGAAAGGGCTGCAAAGTTGACAAGAAGTAACAAAAAGAAAGAAAACCAAACCCTCCATAAGCCATTTAAAAGGACTGATGTGACCAGTGAGCTGAAACAGAAAACACAAAGCCGGTCAACAGCTGCTGCTTTGCGCACTGCCAGCCAGAAAACAGAATTGTGTACTGTATACGATAGAAACAGAAATAGACGCTGGTCTCCAATAGTAGCCGGTCTGTAGTAAATGTGGTCTGTAATGACCTACCGCACTTTCCGTACACTAATCCTCTTTTATTACCACCTGCAGTAAATCATATGGTAAGTACCTTTTCATATCAAAACTGTTTTGTCAAGTAAAAGAGAAAGTCTAAACGAAATAAAACATTTCCTAGTCTCTGAAGAGATTCATAGTGAAACGGGGTTGTGTAAAGTGATATATTCAGACAATGCAAAGACCTTTAATCAAGCTGACCAAGATATGAAAGAGCTGTGGAAAGGTATGAAAGATCAGCAACTGCTGGAGTTCTTTTCTGAGAGGAGTATAAGCTGGTGGTTCATTGCTGAACAAGCAGCCTGGTGAGGTGGTTTCTGGGAACGACTCGTCATATCGTTGAAAACCTGTCTGAGAAGAGTCCCGGGACATGCTTCCCTCCTTGAAAAATCGATTACCCCCCTGTCAGAGGTGGAGGCCACCTTGAATTTCAGGCCCCTTACCTTAGCGGTCCATTATTTTCTGGTAAGCTAGATTACTGAACATCCCCAAATGATTATTTGATTATAAATGTAGTGTTTGCATGGACCTTAAATTCTGCAGTGTAGTTCTTGCGTTGTTGCATGATAGTTCGGAATGTTACCAATTTATTTGATTATTAATTCACAAATCCCTGGAAGTGCTGCTTAGGTCGATCAAACCATATAAATTTATACAGTATAATGTCACTACCGGTATAAAGTTGCAAAGGCCACCAGCAGTCAAGTTAGATGCTTCTACTTCAGGTCTGTAAATTCAGTAACACTACAGCTAATAACAAAGGGCGGCTTATCTTAAAGCTTAAAAAGATAAATGAGCATTTTCTGCAGCTTATAGAATGGGGCGGCCTATAATGTGGGACCGCCCATCATTGGGGAAATACAGTATCCATTTCAAGTAGTGTATATGACAAAGGTGAAGCTTTGAAGGAGAGTTCAACCCAAAATAAAACCAAGCTTGTTCAGTATAAAAAAAAAAGTAAGGACTTTACCTTCTACATGTTGCTCCAAAGTCATCATGTCTTTTTCAGAGAAATGTGAGTAACGGCAGCTAGAGCCATATGTGCACTGGCCTAAGAAAGATAGGGAGGGTATGGAAGTGTAGGAGATGAAGAATACATAGAGATTTTTGATTTTCATTTACATATAATTTAGCACATCAGATCATCTAATTTTACCACAGTTCAAATATATTAATTTGATACAATAAAAAAATATAAATGCCATTGGACAAAATATTTACAAATGGCTAAATCTATCCCCACAAAAAGCTGTGGGCATGACGCTTTGAAGTGACCTTCTCTGCTGCGCTGCACAAAGAGCCTCACATTCCAGTTCCCCAACATTACTGTGTGTGTGTGCGTGTGTGTGTGCGCTCAGGGATGTGCATGTGTGGCATCATCAGTCGGTGGTATCATTATTAACAATAATGATAATAGTGTAATGCTGTAGTAAATATAATAACATCAACAATATTATTATTAATGAATAAATGTGTTCACTCTGTAGCAATCCATAAACAATATTGCATTAAACATATAATTTCATTTTTATTATTAAATAAAATGTGAGAGAAAGAGAGCTACCACTTTAACAAACAAAATACCACTGAATCTGATCTCAGAACTGAACTGTATCAAACAGGAAATTACACAGATTATTACTTTACATGAAACTGAAGAAATAAAAAGAGAAAAAAGTCAGACTAACCTGTCTGCAGAAACTTTCTGCATGGCTGCTTTAACCGTTCCTCTTGTAGAACTACAGAAGCATCTAAAAGGCAGATTTTTATCTTATTTTTATTTACTGTCATAAGATACACTTCGGCCTGGGCAGTATGATCCTCGAACATCAGTTTATTAGAGAAATTCTGACTTTATAACGTGAAAAAATGCAAAGATATGTGCATAATGCAAAGTTATATTACCCATTGAATGTTTCTAGCGTTAAAAGGGTAATGAAGAACATAAAGTAAGGTAGGTCATGTAAAGTAATACGTGTCTACCTCTGAAGTTATCCAGCCATGCCTTTTTGGATCTTTGGTGTTGAACGCCGTTCAGATGTTTCTTTCGGTTGTGGAGTGTATCTTGAAAGCTGCGATCACAGTAATCGCAGTAATACCTCTTTCCCATTTCTAACTTAAATATAAATGACAAATTATTGCTATTACAGAGCCATCTTTCTCAATTTTTCAAAGGGAACCCTTCTCGATGTCACTATTCCAAAGCTCTGCAGCTTTTCCTTACCACGCATGCGCAGAAGGGAAACATCCGGGACAGCATTAGGGAACAGCGCCCTCTGACGGTTCAGTGCACAAACAAACAGTGCCTCGGAAGTTTTCTTTTAGAAGACTTTTGGAAGAGCAGAACCGTTAACAATGGTCTTTTCCCCAAATCCACACGCGTGGCTTTGCGTAAATGCACAGGGCGTGTTGTGTGTAGGTGCCGCAATGTGATAGTCCTCAAACGGAGCTGCAAGCCATAAACAGCTGTTTCAACGTTCCTCCCTGCTCATTAAGCCCTGCAGTCATGTATCGATTTTTGAACAAATGGTGTCTCTATTACCCCTAATTAATTACATGTTAAATGCTCAGGTAAGTGCAATTTATTTTCTTGCAAAACACATAATTACTAAAATTACCAGGATATTTATAAGTGCCATGCATAAACTGTCAATGTTTGTGGACTTAATAAAGTGCAAATACTTTATACATATACATATATATATATATATCATGTATATTGTAGCAGATTGTTTTGGTGGAAGAGAATCCGCCTAAGGAAAATAACCACACACCCCCGAAAAGAACTTCCGGTACCGGTGCGCCCTCTGCTGGCAGAGTTCGCACGAGCATGAAACTTGTGAGCGGATTGGCGGCGAGCCTCCCAAGCTAACCAAGTTATCTGCTTCCGTACTCATTACACTAGTGATGACTTGGGAAACCCACTACCAAATCCAGCGTTAAGAACACATCTTCAACTTGGAAGCACGCTAATTCCCCAACAGTACATGAGAACCATGAACATACCCAAACATGTTCAATATTACATTCCCCATAATGCCCCGCGAGTAACAGACGCCATGACTCCACCCAACTTCGCCACAATATATATATTTCACCTCAGACATTTTTGGGTTAGAGAGGCAATTGTATTTGGGTGATAGACACACCTCATTTTATGTTTTCCATTTAATAGTCTCAGTGTGTACAGGTGCCTTATATTGGGGCCAATACCAAAAGACAATCTTTCTCAATGTTGCATCAATCTAAACATTCTGTGGGTATAAAAAGCTGCTATTGTCAGTAAGTCATTCCAAGTAGGGCTTCAAATAACGATTATTTTAATAATCAATTAATCTGTCTATTAATTTTTTGATGAACCGAAGAATCATATCAACGCATCCAGGTGGAGTCAATAAGTTTAAATGAAAATAATCTCCAGTTTGTTTCCAGGATTCTGTAACACAAAACCGGTCGACTTTCAGATGAGATGTGAGGTCACTGATTAGTGATGCTTTATGACTTATGGAACGAGTGTGGAGAAGAGTAAGTTTAAAGTTGAGAGAGAGCATGAAGAAGGAGATGCAGATGGATTGGGCAGAGAATGAAGATTGTCACAGTTTATTCCTCTGATTAACTGCGGGCGACGACGTCAATGGTGATCAAACGTCCACATAGTTGGGATGAATGAATCAGAGCCAGAGCTGATCGAGGGTCCTCTGCTGAAGCAGTGAATGTAGTGAGGGCGCTGAGCAATCCCCAGTGACCGGCACAGACTTTAGGGAACAGGATGCATCCAAAGTGGCAGTCCAGGAGTTCAAGTTCAAAACGAGAGTACGTAAGGTGTACTCTCAACCAGGATGTAATCATCAAAGGGAGGAAATGATAGACACTTGACAAGAGAGTATTGCTCAAATTGGGACAAGCCCTTGCTTTATTAAGCTCTAAAAACAGCTCCAAAGCACACATGCGCCCCCAACAGGCGTAGCAAACACAGAGCACTCAAACATGAACTCCAAACCGCTAAATGGTTGGATTCACCCCCCAAGCCACCAAAATGCCTAGTTGTCCCAGTGGGGGTGTATCAGCCCATTTACCCCCAAAACTAACTACATTAAACCCAAATGACCAAACTTAGTCCCCTAAACACTTACACAACACAAAATACAAAAACACATTTAACCCCAAACACAGTCCCAAAACAAATTACCCAGGAGGCAGTGGGGCATAAGCGTGTCCTCAGTCCCGCTACAATATTTTGGAAAGGTTAACATGCACTAAAATTTAGTGAAGAATTTAGACACTGACAAGTTTATTTCTAGGACAGGGCTGTCCAGCTCCAATCCTGGAGGTTTGGTGTCCTGCACAACTGGGTAATTTCCTTGACCAAGCACATGTGTTAATTGCCAGGTTGAGGGAGTGTTTTTAAAGAGAAGAACTATGATAATTATATATGGTGGTACTGGGTTATTCCCAGCTATGACAACCAGCTGCTGAGAAAGACCAAGGCTAAAAGACAAACATTTCCTTTATATTTATTTTTATTTTTCTTAAAAAAGGGCTTCAAAGTAAAATTATTAGTACTATGGTCACTAAAGACTAAAGTTGTCAAAATTGCAGTACAAACAAGAATTTATATACAGATTGAATAGGGCCACAGAGAATGCCAGTGCCCTGACAGCACACACTGCACTTGCTTGCCTGGACAAGAGGGACACATACAGCAGAGAAAATGTGTATTAAACATGTCACCAGTTTTCTAAGTCAGTATATTCCTAAAGGCGCTACTGACATGGAAAATACTCACCAGTTGTCTGTAACAACCCATCCAGTCCATACATGCAAAGAAATCAAACTTTAGAATACAACTGTAAAGTCCATACATTAAGTTATGTGTAATAATTTGAAACGACACAAGAAAAAAAGTACTGAACAGATGAAGAAAGCAAGGTGCATAAAGACATGACATCAGCTGAAATCTATCAGTAATTAGAAAGCAAACCTGCCACTCACAGGAGCTGGTTCAGTCCCAACTGATGGCCTATAAAAGGTCTCATTACCAAGCTGTCACACAAGAAACATCTCATGATGGACAAAACCAGCTTCTTTACACCTTTAAACCAAAAAACAGGTTTAACTTTTAATTCAGTAGGGTTAAATGTGTGGTATTACAATTCCAAGTAGTAGATTTCTGTGCTGTTTGGAATAGATTACAGAGCAAAATTGACCATTTCCAAGAATTATTGTTTTGGTTTATACACAAATGATTCTTAATTTCTGTAGAAATAAAAAGGGGGATTTCATGGTACCATGGCAAACTGCGTACTCTGAAGAAAAAGAAAGTGAGGACCAAGAAAAGTTAGTGTTACAGTGAAATGGAAAGGAGGGCAGTGGTTCTGGCAGTTTGGCTGACAGGTAACGTGTGGTTATGGGGACCCCCCCCCACCACAAAAATGAAAAAACTAAGATAAATAAGCACCTATGTGAGAATCGCACTTGTCATTTCTTCAAAGTAGGCTACTGATTTTTTTTCTTTTCCGCAGCAGCTTGCAAGAAGTCTTTGATATGAAACATCACATACCTGATCATTTTTGTAGCATTACAGTAATTTGTTGTGTAATGAGGGCATTTAACAAGGATAGGCTTCGAAGCTGAAAGGGAATTAAAACAAATGTTTAAAAGTATTTAGGGTTGACTTGACTACACAAATGTATTATTATTATTATTATTATTATTTTATTTATTTTTTTATCGCATAGGCTGCAAAAGATAGAGAAATGAAGTTGCAAGGGAACTATGATGCATGCAAATTAACTCTACGTGTGAATTAATCAGTGTTTACAAATATGACTAAAGACAAAAATGACTGAACTCACAAGACCTCCACAAAAAATACATGCTTCACTGATGGAATTCAGTAATTGTCCAATTTCTTCATGTTGTGAGCCAAACGTTGTTATTTTTAAATACATGGAAACAGGATGAAAAGCTTAGAGTTATTTAAAAATGGTAACATATTTCGGTCCCCTTTACTTACAGTCTGCATTACAACCCCCTATATATATATATATAAACTGGATTTTCACATTGTCCTGCAAAGTGACACAGACCTGCACATGTAATACCCCATGCCTTACATTAAACAGGGTAAATCTAGTGCACAAGTTTAGCTTCTACACTGGGCAAACAGCAAAACTCCAAATGTCTGAGGTAAAACTAATTACAGTCATATTTGATAAAATACCTCAAAGGTTATTGTAAACCATGCTGTAAAGCTCTAGTAGGGCAAAAGCTCATTGATTAGCTTGTCACCCAAATGACCTTCTTTGACTTTTGCCTTGTTTATGTTTACATTTACATTTATTCATTTGTTTGACACTTTTGTCCAAAGCGACTTACAGGTTCAGGAACAATCAGCATAAATTCAGACATGACAACACTGATGTGCGAGTTACAGGGAGTTCAACTTAATATTCTTAAAAGATAAAAACAGTGTAAGTGCTACAACAGTGCATATAAGTGCTACAACATGATTAATTCTAAAACAGACGGCAGGTGCTACAGAATAGTTAACATGTCCGTAGACTGGGGGTTTATGACTATGCTACTGATAGTTACGCCCATGGTCAGTATTAAATCAAAAGTATTTGAACCAATTACATATTGGGTAAATCCTAGAGAATCGAGAATTGAAGTAAATGATGATTTAATAAGTGGGTCTTGATCTTTATCATAATGGATATTAAAGTCTCCAACAATTATTAATTTGTCATGAAAAATAGCTAAATTGGCTAGGAAATCATCAAATTGAATGACTATATTATTCATGTTTATGCCCAGGGTCAGTATTAGATCAAATGTATGATTAAAGCGACGTGTTGAACTCATTACATTTTGGGTAAATCCTAGAGAATCGAGAATTAAAGTGAATGATAATTTAAGTGGGCCTTGATATTTATCATAATAGATGTTAAAATCTCCAACAATTATTAATTTGGCTAAGAAATCATCAAATTCCTGTAGAAATTGGTGGGCTATAAATGGTTATTAATATGAACATTTTAATATGAAAATTTTGCTTGTGTATTTTTTTGGATAATAGCTCTTTTTTTTTGTTGTTGTTTTTTTTAAAGAAGGTGGCTACACCTCCATCTCTGCCACTTAATCTGGGGTTATGTGTATACCTGTAGTCTATGGGGGTGGCTTCATTTAGGGTGATGTATTCATCTGGTTTAACCCAGGTTTCTGTAAGACATAAAATGTCTCATTGATCTCTTTTATTATATGAGCTTTGTTAGCAAGTGATCTGACATTTAATAGTCCTAACTTTAGATCACATGTGCTGTTTAAGGGTTTGTTAAAGAGATTAATGTTAATTAAATTGTTGGAACAAACTTTTTATTTTTTCTTCTTCTGTAAAACTCGGGGAACAGACACAGTCTTAATATAGTGGACCTCGGGTTGCACCTCAGAGCCCCTAGCAGACGGTCGGTTTAGCCGGTCTGTCTGCTGCCTGGCCTCGGCCCTGGTTTGTCAGCAGCAGCAGCTAACTGAGCTACACTGCTAGCTAACTAATAAACTATGGGCTATGCTGTGGAAAAGGAAAGCAACACTCTCCCGCAACAGGGGTGGATACCGTCTCGGAACAGACTCGCCCTTAAAAGTGGACCAGTTATCTATGAACCCCACTTTATGTTCTACGCACCACTTGGACATCCAGCAATTCAGCACCCGAAGCCTGCTGTAGGCTTCAGCGCCACGCCGCATCGGATTGGGGTCAGAGCAAACTACGGCATTAGACATCGTCTGGGCTAATTTACACACCTTTTTTTTATCCAGGCAAAGCTGCACACACAGGAACATTCAGAATTCTGGAAATGCACCTATAACCAGTCCCATCAGAACGCTTTTCAGCAATAGGACTACGAAGATTTTGGGAGAGTTCTTTGCTTTAAACCATCATAAAGTCGTCCCTGTGTCTTTTCACTTTATTACACATAACTCAATTTATGGACTTAATTTTTTTTTGCATGAATTAAATACTTGAGTTGATATTGACATGTGGTGCAAATTTTGTGTCAATAGCCACTTAGAAATACCCTTACTGATAAAAATGCTGATGTGTCAAATACTTATTCTCCCTGCTGTATTTAAGTAGTAGTATATGAATTATAGCTTTTGCTAAGGGTACTAAAATCTTACTGTTCAAAATCTTACATCTTATTGTGGATGAGGCAGTCTCTCCTGATTGAAGCAATGATGTGATGACATCTCCTGCATGAACAGTGTCAAGTAGAATTCCTTTTCATGGTCCACTCGCACCTGGTCCCACACACCATAGGTGATTACTGCAGGCCTGGTAAAGGACAAATAAAGAACATTTATATAAATGTCTTCTCAATGTATTTTGCTTTTTGACCAGTAAAGGGTTTTTATTGAGTTAATTATTCATTTTGAATGTACCCATTCATGTTGATTTGAAAAGGTGGGGACTGAGTGTTGTTCATTCATCCCTGATAGTTCTAAGAATGTCTCTGATATGGTCTCTGACATCAGGTAATAGGTAACTTTGTTGACACAGTCTGACCCTGAGTCTTGGGATGTTTTTGATTGGTTTTCTAATGTTTTTGGATCAATTGGGACACATATATACATATATACATTAATGGTTTGATTGTTTTTGCTATGTTTCTCATTTTTCTTCTGTTACTCATTAAGTTCTGTATGTTTCTGGTTTCTAGATGCTGTATATCGGCTCAACTTAACACTCTCACTGTGTCTAGACAGGTCAATCAGGAAAATCAGGTTAATTATGTGGTTTAATGATGATAATGTCAATAATGATGATTCAGGGATGATTTTTGATCATGATTGTGTGATGTTTTTTGTAGTGTTAACTGCATTTATGCATATTCCTCTTTTTTCTTTTAGAGTTTAGAGAAGTTTAAGCTTTGGCTAATGGTAATGTGCTATTTTTTCACATTGTGTTGTTTGTATTTAATCATGACGTGTTGATTTAGGGTTAATTATTGTTTATGTGATTCCATAGGGTTTTCCATAGAATCATAGGGGGGGATTGTGGAACTTTGGTATATTATTTATACATATTTCCTAAGACTATGATTAGTATAGAATTTTGTGATTTTCTCTTTCTGTGCAGGGAAAACATAATTTTTCCTCT
>JBBIGC010000082.1:11556692-11576297 GCA_037576955.1 Lepidarchus adonis | reverse complement strand
TGTGAGAGCCAGAAATCTTGCTTGTTTGTAGGTGACCAAATACTTATTTTCCACCATAATTTGCTAATAAATTCTTTAAAAATCAGACAATGATTTTCTGGATTTTTTTTTAAATTTTGTCTCTCATTGTTGAGGTAAAACTATGATGAAAATTACCTGACTTAAACCCAATTAAGCATCTCTGGAGAAACCTAAAAATGGCTGTCCACCAACATCTACCATACAACCTGATGGAACTGAAGAGGACCTGCAAGGAGGAATGGCAGAGGATCCCCAAATCCAGGTGTGAAAAACTTGTTGCATCTTTCCCAAAAAGACTCATGGTTTTGTTAGATTAAAGGAGCTTCTACTGTATACTGGTCTGAATACTTAGGACCATGTGAAATTTCAGTTTTTCTTTTTTAATAAATTTGTAATATATAGTCAGCCAACCACAAGGCCAAGCGCAACACTCCCGTCTCCAGCCCTCTGACCTGCGTCCAGCTGCTGGTCAGGACCAGGGACAGCTCAGCTCTGTCAGCGGATCAGCGCTGTGTTATGGCACCCGGGCAAGCACATGGCCTCCCGGCCCGCACTGGAAATCGGCAGCTCATTAAGCCAGACATTGGAGCACACAAAAGACGGCCTCAATGGAGACCACGCGCTTTCGCCTTCTTGCTGCAATTTTGCCAGAAGCCGCACCCTGTTCAAACCTCTTATTAACCCCAAGGTTATATTGCTCTCTGTCTTTCTCCCACACTCTTGCGCTCTCTGCCCCTTTTCCTCTGCCCCAGCAAATTCTGCCGAGGACGAGGCAAGCCCCATTTGGCTTGGCTTGAGCAATGCCGGCTCCACCGATCCAACCCAGACCTGTCTCTCTCTCTCTTTTCATTATTGCCCCGTTGGTGGCTTATTTTTGTTTCACTTTCCCCCCTGGAAGAAGGAAAGTTCCCCAATGGTGGGCTGAACTCGTGTCCTGGCATGTACTCTGTCGTGCTATGACGTGATTCCGTGACATTTGGTGGAGAATGCCTGGCAAATAATGACCCAATACCATCAGAGTTTTACACCCCAACCGGCTAGGCTTTGCCAGGGGGCTACCACCCACATTTCTTTTATTCCCCCCTTTGGGTTTTCATTTCCCCTTTGGGGTGCATTTTGTGTTTACTTGTGTTGTCTTTGACTAATATTTAAATTTGTTTGATGATCTGAAACATGGAAATATGAAAAAAATGGGAAAAAAGATAATCAGGGCACTTTCACACCACTGTATATATATCAATTGTACTATCAAGCAAGGGAATGCTTCAGAAACTGCTGTTTTCTGCTTCAATAATCACACTGATTACAAGTGATCGCAGGTAGAAGCCAGTAACCATGGTCTGCAAAGGAAATGGTGGTTACATACACCTGATTGAGTTTACCAATGTTGTTGAGGAGGGGGGAGATTGCAAACTCCACACAAAAAGGAGCCTGTGGCCAACCTGGGGATCGAACCCAGGACCTTCTTGCTGTGATGTAACAGCACTCAAATCACAAATTAGTGCACCCTGACCAACCAAGATGTTTTGTGGACTTTACAATATATCTTGTTCCGGTAAATGGCAACCTGCAGCCCATTTTTTATGTACAGTGGTGTGAAAAATGGTTTGTCCCTTCCTGATTTCTGATTTTTCCCCCTCATGTTTGTCATACTTAAATGTTTCAGATCAAACAAATTTAAATATTAGTCAAGGACAACACAAGTAAACACAAAATGTGTTTAAGTGAAGTATTTTATTAAGGGAGAAAAAAAACAGACAAACATGGCCCTGTGTGACAAATGGATTGGCCCCTAAACCTAATAACTGGTTGGGCCTTTAGCAGCAAAAACTGAAATCAGGTGTTTGTGATAACTTGCAATGAGTCTTTTACAGCACTGGAGGAATTTTGGCCCAAACTTATCTTTGCAAGATTGTTGTAGTTCAGACACATTGAAGGATTTTTGAGGAGGAACCACATTTTTATTGTTATTCCACAGCATCTCAATAGGATTCAGGTCAGGACTTTGACTCGGCCATTCCAAAGTTTTCATTTTGTTTTTCTTCAGCCAATCAGAGGTGGACTTGCTGGTGTCTTTTGGATCATTCTCCTGCTTGAGAACCCATGTTCGTTTTAGCTTGAGGTCATGAACAGATGGTCGAACATTCTCCTTCAGGAGTTTTTGGTGGACAGCAAAATTCATGGTTCCATTTATCACAGCAAGTCTTCCAGGTCCTGAAGCAGCAAAACAACTGTTGTCTCATCGGTCCACAGAGTATTCTCTCAAAAGTCTTGAGGATCATCCAAAGGTTTTTGGGCAAAATTGAGATGAACCTTAATGTTCTTTTTGCCAAGCAGTGGTTTTCGTCTAGGCACTCCGGCACTCTGCCATGCAGGTCATTTTTGCCCAGTTTCTTTTTATGGTGGAGTCATGAACACTGACCTTAACTGAGGCAAGTGAGGCCTGAAGTTCTTTGGATGTTGTTGTGGGTCTTTTGTGACCCCTTGGATGAGTCGTCGCTGCGCTCTTGGGGTAATTTTCTTTCTCTGCATGATGTCTAGTTTTTAAGGATCTTTGGTCTACTTCAAGGCAAGTTTATTTATATAGCATATTATCAAACTCTCTCTCTGATGGATGTTTTCTGTTTTTCAGTCTCAGGATGATCTGTTTCACCTCCTTTGACCACATGTTGAGAGTTCACAGCAACAGCTTCCAAATGCAAACACCACACCTGGAATCATTTCCAGACCTTTTAACTGCTTAATTGACAGGTTAATGAGGGAAGAGCCCATGCAGCATTTGTTTTTGTTTTTTTCAGCCTTCTGAGTCAAATGTCCAATTAAAAGCGGCAGCTATGTATTAAAGAGCTGTAATTCCCAAACCCTTGCTCCAATTTGGATATGAATACTCTCAAATTACAGCTGAGAGTCTGCACTTTAAGCCCATATTGATTATATAATTGTATCCTAAATATTTTCGTTAACAACTAAAATAACAAAACTTGTGTCACTGTCCAAATATTTTTGGGCCTATAATTAAAACAATGACTATAATTTTGTTCTTTCTGCTGTGTTTCTATAGGCTTAACATATTTCATAAGGTTTTTATTCTACAGACTCTACAATCATGTCAGTGCATTAAGAAGGCTGATAGAGTGTCATCTGGTTCTATAAGTGCATTATGTAAAATGTAATCTCAAAACATTTTTATCAGACACATATGATATAATTACACTTAGATGTTATTGCCAATATCCTTTCAAGCACTAGGTTTTACCCAAGAAGTTTTTTATAAGAAGGGAAACTCATAATACAAATACATTTTAATGTATTAATTATTCTATTATACTGTGTGGCAAGTAGTTTATTATTCCATATGTTTTGACTGTATCTGCTATCCCAAATTACTTTGGTTTATTACTCTCCGGTTCTATAAAACATGGATAGTGTATTGTTGTGCAGTGTTATTGTCAATGTTTTCCATAATACTCTTTATTTTAAAATTCAGTTTGTCACATGGCCCTGGACTAAGACGCGTCACCTCCCCGTTCTAATGACGGAGAACAGACGCTGCCAGATTTCAGCACCTGGAACAGCGACATCGCTCCGTTCAGTAAGAGCGGCAAAGCACACGAGCGGAGCACGCGAGTTCCCGCGGGAAAGCACACACACCTACCTCCTCGGCTGGTATCGGATTAAGTCCGTTAAACGCCGATGATGACGGCTTTAAAAGGCGACGTCGCGGTGACTCACGTGCTCAGCGTTATGCTCGCTACTCTGCTATGCCCACGTCCTGAGCCGAATCTACCTGTGTGGTTTTCCACCCTTATTTGTATTTCTCACTTATTTGACCCTGTCTCACCTGTCTGTGTTTTCTCCCACATGTCCCGGGTCCTGGAGCAGACGAGGGCGACTACTTCCCCTGAGGGATCAGCCACAGCCCACTCCCTTAACAAAGCTTCTCTGCTCCTTAATTTCCTTTTTCTTTGTGTAAATATTGTAAATAAAACTTCCCTTCGGGGTTTCTTTGCCAATTTCATTGTGTTGGTCTGTGATCGATCCCGTTCACAATTTAATAACATTAAGCAAATGATCACAGAAGCATCTGATAAATTCCTAATTTCTGGGATTTACACATTTTTCTCTGATGTTGTCATGATGTCTCATTGTCATGTCATACAGTGATGACGTCAGATCTCATTACAATTAGGCTAATTTAATCTAAGTTAATCCAAGTTAATGTCTATATAGTACAATTGTTTTGCAACAAAGATCTGTGCTAAACTGATGTGGTCTGACTCTTTATACTGGTTGTCTGATAATAGACATGAATGGATTTGTATGCCATTGGAGATGAGACGAGGTGGTGTAAATTAGATCGCTCCAAACAGCTAAAGGTATAGAATTTTTCCAGTTTGGTTTGCAATAGATGAACCATTTTTAATTTCGTGGTCTGGTGTAATGATGCAGCGTTGTTGTGCTTTTGCATTTAAAAGTCACAATACAATGAAAGAAAACGAAGAGAATTGGTATCCTCAAACAAAGAAATCTAGACCGTCATTTTAGCCCATTGGGGGACCCAGTTTAAAAGCCAGTTAGACAAATGGGCATTTCTCAACATGCTTTCTTCTCTGTACTTGCGTTTTCATGAACGTTAGACAGAAGTATATTCCCGATTCAAAGCATCGTGCAAAATATAGATCAAAGGGATGATTATAAGAGATGCATCAGGACGTGACTTATGTTACGTTTCATAGCATGTACTTCTCACAAAGTAAACTGGCCTGTCCTGCACCCTCCCATTACCAGAAGACTGGACTTAAAGCCAATGACTTGAGCCAATCCACCAAAAAGAAAACATGCTCCATCGTGTGGCCACAAAGTGTAAGTTCCACGCACTCACACCGTGTTCATTCAGTTCCGGTTTTCTTCCAGGCCTAATGTATTGGAGCCAGTGACCGGTCATTTGTATAGTATAGTACAGCTTCTCTGTTTAGGCAAATGTATTTACTTCCTCAGTTGATCGCTTGGGGTTAAAGATGTATATGTTCAGATGGTCACACTTTAATTAAACAAGTTGTGGATGGTGGAGGGGATGTTGTTCGAACTGTAGAGTTTGCATTGAAAAACGGCGCACTGCTAGCACATTACAGGCTGCCAATATTTGGTCTTGAACAACACCAAGCAACATACTTACTAGCTTACTTTTTATGTTAATTATTACATTCGCAAGAAATAGAAATGTCACTGAAGCATAGCTATTGTTTGGCCATTTAAAGCTGCATTGAGAACACTTGGCAGTACAGCATAGCCTCCATTACACTTAGAACGCTATTTAAGGCCCAAAATATGAAGTGGACCACCCCATCCCCAAACACACACACAAAAATGTGTTAATAATAAATGGGTTTATTTTCCAGTATTTAATTGGTATGTAGGTTGCAATTTTACTATAATAAAATACAACAAATCTGAGAAAAAGGGACAAAAAAAAAAAATCAATAATTATTTAAATGTACAAAATAAATCACAGCCTCCTCCGTCTCATAAGCTGAGCCACTCTCAACTCCATCTCATTATTTTAAGTTTTCAGTATTACTGTATCACTAACAGATCCAGATTAAAGCACATAGATCACGGTTTGCATCATAGTGTCTCCCTTTGTGATGTCCTCTCACACTAACCAACTCTAGACTTGACAGCAACTCGGTTTATTCGTGCATATGTGCTGGGACCATACAGGACTAAATCTGGACAAAAAGAAAAACATCAGGAGAATTTCTACTTGAAATCTAACATCTCTATATGAGAAGATAATGCTCATGGTGAGAATGGCCTGCTCGAATGCAGAAGACTTAGGGTTGGCTTCCTGAACAAAGACTACTACAAGTTTCCTATAGTATCTCCATTCAGAAAATCCTGTCGTCCAATAATAAGCCTAAACATTGTACAGAGAATTAACCTTTGGAATCCATCAGATTTGAGTCTGGGGTTAGGACAGAGTAATCATTAAAAAAAAGGAATATATAGAAGCAGGAGGGAGGGAGGGAGGAAACCGTGGATGACCAAAGTGAGAAAGAGAGCAGGGTGGACACTGTGGAACTTGAAGACTCAGAGAAAGTAGGGTGTTGTTGTTCTGGGGGGTATGACCCTCTCAGAATCGGGCACAGCCCGAAAGAGTTTGGGCTCCCGTGTGCTCACATCCTTGAAGACCATGATGGAGGCGATGTTGCCACAGCGATAACAGTAGTTAGGAGCTGACCACACAGTCACCAGCTTCTCGTCAAACATGAACTTATACCCCTCATGAACCAGCTGATGTGCACGGCAAATTAGCTTCAGGTTGTTGATGTGGACAAACTAAAAAAAAAAGGAAAATAAGAAAAATTACATGTTTTAAATCTCAAGTTGTGATCTTAGTCATTAGAATTAATTGATATCAATAAAGCAATCCCCCTGTATGATCCAACGCTACTCATGTCATATAAATGTCCATAAAAGGCTGCACATGTTCACGAAATACTATCTTCATGAACATTCCACTTATTCAAAGGATTTTCTAAACAAGGAGATTTTATAGATGTTTAAATTTCTTTATTTGTATAAACAAAGACATATTTCTGCAAGAACTTACAAAAACTGCAGTGTGACTTAATTCAGGAGCAGAACTTGGAAACTACCTGAATCTGCAAATACACTTACTAAATAATTGTACAGATTATTAATCAGCTTAATATATATATAATTACCTCATTGGTGACCTTGGCACCAAAGAGCCAGCCAGCACCCCTTGGACTGATCGCCCAGGTGTCAACATCTTCTGGATCGGACCACACTAGGTCACAGAACGCACCCTTGTGAGGGATTTCCTGGTTTCTCTCAATGGTGCGAATCTGGTCCAAAGTTTTGATGTCAGGTGAAAGGCCACCATGCACACAAAGGATCTGCTCATCTATCAACTGTGGACAAAGAAAAGGCAAAGACAATATAACAGACGTGTATAGATTTAAAAATTAATAAGTAAAAGGTACGTCCCATCGACAGTTTTCAACATAATCTGAACAAGCAAACATTCCACCCCTTGATATTGAAAGAAAGATTATTCCAATTATAACTGGGAGGGTTGGTCTGCTACACTAGGGACTAGGCAAATGTCAAACAAAATTGACATTGTGGTCATTTTTTTATTTAAAACAAAAAGTTAAATCAGTCACACAGAAAAGGCCTGCATGGGAGGAGTCAGGAAAGCCTCTCTAAGAGTAAGTAGATATAAAACACAGACAAAAAACATGGAATAACTGTTATTTGGCCACAGCAACAGATGATCTGTTGTGCAGACCAAAAACAGCTTTTCAGAAAAGCCCCATACCAGTGACAATAGCCAGTGTGTTATCATTTGCTACTATCTTCACACAAAAAGACAATTTAGAAATTATACAGAAGATACGAAAAGCACAAACTGCACACAAGGCAAAAAGAGTTTTTCCTTAAACTGCAGTGGTGTTCAGGTACGTTCATTAACAGTTAGGGGAAACAATTAAGATTATTTTGTTTTAATTCCAGTTTATAACCACTTCAAGTTTACACAAAACATCTTTTAACACTGAACCAAAATATTTGCATTTTATAAGGAAAAGAAAGTCCATATCAAATGATCACCAAGAATTATTTTGTCAACGCAAGTCCTCTATAAAACAGCCTGTTATTTCTGGGAATCCAATGCCAGGTACACTATTAAGACAGACAGTTTCTGCTACAGAAAAATCAATGACGCATCTACATACTTGACCACAGAGATGGTACTCTTCTGGTCATAAGTGTCCATATAACTTCATAAATCAGTAACTGCTTGGTGAAGAGACAAACTGCTGCCAAGATGAAGTTGTGGAAGATTCATGACATGGGTCATAGACCATAGCAACACAGCAACAAGACACCGGGTCGTCATACTGCATTAGCACTGTCTTTTCCAGACAAAGATTTCAAAGCAGAACGGCGTTTCAATATGTGCTGGACAAGCTACTTTGGAGACGCACTAAAAACGGATCAGACATTCTGGGTCAGAACTGACCTGAATCCTAAAGAAAATTTATAAAAAAATAACTAAAGCTCAGAGTTCATAGAAGGGGCCCAGAAAACCTTCAGGATTTGAAGACTGTGGAAGAATGAGCCAAAATCAACACCTAAGCAATGCATGCGTTTCTCTATTGCACTAGTTTCTCCATACAGTAGGCGTCGTGAAGCAGTCATCACAAAAACGTTTTTGTACTTCACTAGCATTTCAATATGCAAATTCCATACTGTCATTCCATTTTATCATGCATAACTGTGCATAACAATGCATGAACATCAATGTTTTGATTTCTTTGCACATGTGGATTGAATGGTTTGTTTCCGACTTGTGGTGATGTCAATAGCACCTTTAGAAATACATTTAATTAGAAAATACTTATTTTACCCACTGTACTTTTCCATCGTGCATTCCCATCAGGCAGGCACATAATGGCTCAGAATGTAATCAGCAACTGCCATTTTTCTGCAAGTTTCCTTAGCCGACCACTGCATCTACAATCCTCAACATTGCCAGTTTGTTTGAGAGTCTTTAAAAGAGCTTGAGCAGGTCTTGAAACCCCAGTCTGCTTTTAAATCTTGACCTTGCTGATGCAGAATCCCATCTTATTTTTTGTTGCTTTATTCATTCTTGCTATGGTGCATGATCAGTTGTTTCGGTTTCAGTCAATGACATGAAACTTGCATGTGAAATTGATGATTGTTAGCCTCTGTTTGGTATAACTGATTGCTCAGACTCCTGAATATAATCCTACAAAATCCCTGCCTTTGTGCAAGTGAACCTATAAGAAACTAGAACAGCAAGAAATTATAAAGGGTCCAAGGATGTTGGAATTTAATGCAGCCTAGAATTCAAATGTTCATCCCTGGCATTGGATGTAAGCGATGGCCAGAAAATTTATTGACACATAACATTAAAATTAAGAATCTGCTTCAGTCATTGATATAACCATAGTATAGAGATCATGTGTTTTCTTCCTTGTCAAGAAGGCCCGCAGAGACTGTTCTTCCTCAACGGCTCGAGTGAGAACTAAAACTATGGTGAACTTTCCCTGCTGCACTATTTTACATAAAAGTAAACATTTTAAATACATGTATATGATCTGTATATTATGTTCTTTCAAATAAACATTATGTAAAAATATATAGTGATTTATTTTTTAATGGGTTGTAGATTACAGGTGACTCAGAAAAAAAAATTATATATATATATATAAATAAATGTCAGCGTTTCAAGTAAGTGAGCATTAATGTTAATAATCTTTATGTGAAATTAGTTTGACTTTTATTGTCTTTGTTTTCAGGTTGTTACAGAGAATTTAAAGAAACTATTCAGGGAAACATACTTTAAACTTTCAGTAGACTATACTACACAGTGAACACTTTTCTGGTTGTATAAACAGGCTCAATAACTTACCAGACACTCCTCCCTCATCCATCTATTTTTAAAAAATCTAGCAATGGTCTCTCCTCACAGCTATTTATCACCATTTATAATTCATGTTATGTACAAACCATTTCTAGAGAAGTTGGGACATTTTTTTTGTATGATTGTGTCCAAAAACGTGACATTTTTAAAAGGCGTCACAAATTTTCAAGCACAGCTGTAAGTCTATTCAGACCTTTATCAGCAAAAGGTGCAAAAGCCAATATCTATTATGATATGGAATGCATTAGTGCCCACAGCATGTGTGACTCACAGGTGTGTGATGCCATTTCCGCAGAGATGAATATGGACATTTTAGAGAAACTTCAGTTCACTAAACTATAAAATATGTAATTATAATGAAAAGTGATAACAGTGGTAAATATGTCTCAACTGATTGTATAGCAAGCATGAAATTTCAAATAGATTTATATTTACAATGTACATAAAAACTGTTTTGTGACACTGTGAAGGTTTTGTTTGCATCACTGTCAGTAAAAAAAAAAGTGCATATAACTACAAAAACATTACAAACCATTTCCAGAAGTTGTGATTTAAAAAAAAAACCATTTGTTAACTTTCTTGAACTTTTATTTAACTAATAAAAGTTCCAAGAAAGGATGCATTTTCACAGATCAACCTAAATGTGTTTGTTTATTTACTAGGCCATATCATTTTACTTCAATAGCACACAATGTTGGAATGGAGGAAAAAGAGAGTGAAATATAGAATAATCAAGTCACACTGTTTTAAAACATTACACAATGACCAGGTGAGCTAGTAATGGGTGAGGGAATCATGATGGGGTATAAATGGAGAATCCACAAAAGGCTCCGTCTCTGCAATGTGCCATGGCTCACGACTTGGTGCTAAATTTAATAAGGGAATTAAGGGAGTAAAAAAGAAACCTTCTCAAAATAAGATTACAAAGAACGTAGGACTTATCATCTACAGTACATGTGAAAACATTTAGGAAATCTAAAGAAATATCTGTGTCTGTATGACATTGCCAGAAACACAGTGCATGAGCTGAACTGGTCTGCAAGCAGTGCATCTTTGTCTCCTATTGAAAAACAGTAGTAAACTTTCCTTGAAATTTGCATTTATCATTATGAAACAAACCTTAATTGATCAGTGAAAAGATAAAATATTTTCTTAAAGCTCTCACCATTTAAATACAAATTCAGAAGACTTAACAAATCACACATCTTAGTTTTTACTGCATTCTATGAAAAATCCCACTTTTTCTGGAAATAGTGTGTAGAGTTATAAATGGCTTTAATTCTGGTTGTATCACACTTTGCCAGAAAATTGATAGGTTCAATACTTAAGTGAAAATATTTCTAAAAGGTGCTATGTTACAACTCATCGAATCCACACATGCAAAGAAATCAAACCATAGACATGAAGTTATGTGTAATAAAATGTAATGACACAGGCAAAATGTATAGAACACATGAATAAAGGAAAGTGCAAAAAGGCATGGGAAGTCAGGACACTAGCTGAAAGTATCCATCTGCAATTAGACAGCACTCCTGCAAATTTATATTAGTTGGTTCAGTCCCAACTGATGGCCAACCAAAAGGTCTCATTACCAAAGTGACACAAGAAACATCTCTTCATGGGTAAAAACAAAAAGCTCTCTGAGAACTTTCGCAACCTTAATGTTGCTTACTGTTACTGATGGCATTGGTTAGAGAAGAATTTCTAGACTACTGAAGGCTCCAGTGAGCACTGTTGGGGCCGTAATGCAGAAGTGGTAAGAACATCATAACCTTAAACCGCTCATGACCAGGTGCTCCTCCAAACAATTTAGACACAGGAGTGAAAATTATTCAACAGTTGTCCAAGAACCAAGGACCATTTGTGGAGAGCTGCAGAAAGACCTGCAATTAGCAGGTACAACTGTAAAAAAAACAAACAAAAAAAACAACAGCAGCCGCAAAAACCTGTATGCATGCTCACCATCCATTACTAAAGAAACAAAAAAAAAATGTTGAAACGCGTTTAAAGTTTGCTGACCAATATCTAGACAAGCCTGTCAAATACTGTGAGAATATGGTCTGGTCACATGAGACCAAAATTTGACTCTTTGGACTGAATAATACACACCATTTCTGGAGTTCAAAATGCATTGAATATCACCCCAAAAACACAGCATGTGGCACGGCCATGATTCATATAACTGAACGAAAGACAAATGGAAAAATGTACAAAGACATTCTTGATTAAAATATGCTGATGAAGGTGAAACAAGGGTGGACATTTTAGCAGGACAATGATCCCTAACACAGCCCAAAACACTCAATTGGTTTCAAAGAAAATAAAGTTGCTAGAATTACCCAGCCAATCATCTGACCTGAATCCTACAGAAAATCTAAGAAAAGAACTAAAGCTCAGAGTTCATAGAAGGGGTCCACTGGACCGTAAGGATTTGAAGACTGTTTGGAAGAATAGGCAAAAATAACACCTGAGCAGTGCGTTTATCTAACAAACTAGTTTCTCTAGTTAGAAAAAATAGTTGCTGTGGGATTTGGCATGTTTCATGGGGAGCAATGCATTGTGTCTGGTGCAGGAAAACAGGTGGAAAGAGCTGCTTTCTGAGACTAGTAGAAAGCAGCAGAATGCCTAATAAAATGCTTTAAGGTAGAACTTTTTCATTATGTTATGCCATTTTATTACACGCAAGGTCATGTATGGACGTCTATGTTTAGATTTATTTGCATGTGTGGATTAGATGGGTTATTAAATACATCTGGTGAGAATTTCATGTCAATAGCACCTTTAGAAATATATTTACTTATTGTGACACATGATCAATGTTTATTTCACCCAGGTATTTTTTCACATTATATAAACTAAATAAACTGATTTGAATTTAATTGAGTATATAAGTATTTGATCCCCTACCAACCATTAAGACTTCTGGCTCCCACAGACTGGTTAGATCAGAAGCGTCGAACTCCGGTCCCTCACTTAGCCTGGCAATTAACAGGTGATTTGCAAGTGTGTTTTATTTAGTTATTTTACCTAAGAGAGTATCATAATCGCTTAGCAGCTGCTGTTTGGATCAAACATTAAAATTCTGGTCAGGTTTGGACAGAAACATATGAATGCGTGTCGGGTTCAGGTTGGGTCCAGACACTGCTCTGTAGAACACGGGTGAGATTCAGACAGAAAAAAGAGCCCGATCAGCACTCGCTAAAGTTAGGAAAGTCATTCACTGAAACAGAAACAGTTGTGTAGGAGGATTAAAACTGGATGATGACCGTTTCATGATAGATAAAATACCATGGCATGTCTGCAGACTATCAAAAGGTCTTTTGCAAAAAAGAATTTAAAAGCAGACTGGGGTTTCAAGATGAAGATGCATAAAGAAACGGACAACCCTGAGGTGATCACAGTGGTCAGCCAAGGAAATTTAGTGCAGCAGATGAAAAACACATCAAGCTTATTACCCTTAAAACTAAAAAAGATGATGTCCAGCAGGACCATTAGCTAAAAGCTGACAGTAACCAGAAGGACTCCGGGACACCCATTTACTGTCCCAAAAACTCTGGCTAGACGTGGTCTTCTTGGAAAATTTACAGCTAAAAAGTCAGACCTCCAACACAGAAACAGGGCCAAGCAACTCAACTATACACGCAAACATAGAAATACAATTGTGCAGAAAAATTGCAGCATGATTGATCAAAATATTGATTATTTTGCACTTTGTTCGTCAATGGCCCGGGGAGCTGTAAAATAATGAGTGTCTGTAGGGGACAGTAAAGCATGGTGAAGGTTCCTTGCAAGTTTGGGGCTACATTTCTGCAAACAGAATTGGACATTGTCAGGATTTATGAAGTCCTCAATGCTGAGAAATACAGGCAGATATTTTTCCATCACGCAATACCATCAGGTAGGCATATGATAGGCCCCAAATTAATTCTGCCGCAGGACACCAACCCCAAACATATAGCCAATGTAATTACAAACTTCAGCATAAAGAACGAGGAGTCATGAAAGGGTCCTCGCGCCAAAGCCCTGATCCCAAATCATCAAGTCTGTCTCGGATTACATGAAGAGATAGAAGGATTTGAGGTAGACTACATCCATAGAAGATCTGTGCTTAGTTCTCAAAGTTATTTAGAACAACCTACCAGCAAAGTTCCTTCAAAAACAGTGTGGAAGCATACAAAAAAGAATTTATGCTGTTTTGAAGACAAAGGGTGGTCGTATCAAACATCGTTTTCTTTGACATTGATTTATCTTTCTCTTCACTGCATTTTGTTAATTAATATGAATAAACTAATTACACTAATTTCTCAACACATTCATAGTTTGTAGCATTTTTTCTCACATCTGCCAAAAAACTGTTCACACACAAATTTATATATATATATATATATATATATATACACACACACACACATACTTATAGATCACTTACACAAAGCATACAGTAATCCACCCACAGATGGGATAACACAAACACTAGGCCTAATCATGGTTTCATGTTTTACAATGAAATGTTAAATATTAAAAAGATCTGTATGTGTGATATAGTTTTTAAGATTTGGGAGACCAGGTCTGGAGTATCTGCGGTTGGTCAAGATGCTCACAGCACACAGAAGCTCAGAAATTTGTTAGAGGATTTATCTGTGGCTGAACTTCTGTAATAAAAATACTGAAACATGCTAAAAAGAAATACTAATAGTTAGACACTGCACATCTCCCTGTTCTGCAAACTTTAACAACTACATATCAAACTGCAATATTCTATACATTTAATTTAATCTGATAGGAGTGAGAAATTCTCCTTAAGACATTGACCATAAGTTTAAATCCCGGGAGATGCTAGATTACTAATAATGACTAAAAATAATAATAAATAGAGCCAATAATTGTAACTCAAACACTGTCTGTATTGCATAAAAGAAACTGTGATAATTCAAGATTGGACTTACGGCAGCAACTGTAAGCATGTCAAACACTTTAGTGCAGTATCGCCAAGCATTAGCATTTCCATACTTCGTTTGGCACTCATCTATGGAAAAAAAAAACACCTTTTAATATCACATTCACTGATGTGAGAATGGCAGTTTCATTTATTATGATACTCACCATAAAAGCCATATACTTGTGTGATTTGCCTGCTCTCGTGATTTCCACGCAATAGTGTGATACGGTCAGGCCACTTAGCTTTAAGTGCTAGCAAGTATGTGAATGTCTCCAAGCTGTAATATCCTCTGTCCACAAAATCACCCTACAGAGAGAAAAATCTATACTGAATAAGAGCCTCAAATATGCAGAAAGTGCTTTTACATGACTGAGTGAAACTGCAGACATTACATTTAATTACATATATAATTGTTTTTAAATCAATATATGAAAAGAGTAGCTTTTCATTAAGCGGTTTCTAGACTCAGAACAATGACTGAAAATTATTTTTGAGGTGATTTTACCATAAAAATGTAGTTTGTGTCTGGAACTTGGCCACCAGTTCTGAAGAGTTCACATAAGTCATAGAACTAAATAAATGCAGAAAAACATGCTTAATATCAGTGCATTAAAAAATTAAGAATTAGAAAAATAACAGCTGCTATTTTTGAAGTTTTTACCTGTCCATGAATATCCCCACAAACTGTGACTGGAGTGGATACTGGCTGTACATTTGATTCCTCTAGAAGCAGGTCACACACATAGTCGCACAATCTCTTTCAAGGCAAAATAGTTACATTTAGGCAAATATGGCAAATGGTACTCTGGTGCAACACAGACTGTAGAGCAATTCTTTTAAAAAATCGTTTGTTTTTAAAATAAGGCACATCCTCTATAACCCTTTTCATTGATATGGCGCCTTAAACATACAACATATCATTGCATCCTTCTTGATAAAGAGAAACAAACAAGGTGCTAAATCTAATTGTTTACAAATAATGAGCCTTAAACAAATAAGAGTGTTGATTTTTCATTTCAGTTTTACGTATTTTCATAACGTAACGAATCATGTTTAAAAACATGGTCAGTCACAAAAAATGATCTAGTTCTGGTCGGCTTCAGGAGTTGTTGCCATTTGAACGAGGACGTGACCAGAAGGTGCATCAGTAATTTCATTTAAAAATAATAATAATTGTATTTTTTTACTAAACACAGCAATTCCTACCTGAAGGAGAGAATTGCACCTTAACTCAAATTTTGAACGATTCAACCACGATGTTAACCAGTGCGTGTAAGAAGGCAGGATATAAGGTAGCGTAACACAGGTTATTTTAAAATAGGCCTTTAAATAATTGTCTTTCTTCATGAGTCTCCTTATATGAAATACTGTAATTCCGAGCGCTGAGAAGTAAATATGAAATATAAAACAATAAATGTAGCGTGCCAAGTTAGCGTTAATTCACTTCGTAATGATAGGATAGCCTTGCTACCGTTGCTAGCAAGTCAGAACTAGCCATTTAGTTTTCTCTACCGTTGAGAGGGGGTGCCGTTGTAGGATTCGTAGTGGGTTTAATGTGCAAAGAAGGCGGCGATCCTCACCTTTAAATCGTTTTCTGGAAGATATTTACACTGTCTCGCAATTTCCACGTATTTGTCCAAGTCTAGCGGCGCCATTTTAAGAACAGCAGCTCATTGCAATGCAGACAGGAAGCGCAGATACGTCACAAAGCGGAAAGGCTGATCTGAGATCAGCTAAAGTATTGTAGGGGCGCGTGCGTTGGTTGAAGCGTGTTTTTTAGGGGGGTATTTGTGGGAAATTGTTTGTGTGTGCGTTGTAGGAATTATATTGGGTATTTTGTGTGGATTTTAGGGTGGATGGCTGGACTCAGCGTGCTCTGTGCGGTCGGTGAGCCCAGCCGTTCACAGTCATTTGGGTTCTGATGCCTCAGTGCTCTGGTTTTGCGTGCGCTATGCCAGTAGGGGGCACACTTGCATAATGAGTTCTTATCATGGCTTTAGTAAAGCGACGGGTTGTTGCTCAATTTGAGTATAACAACCTTGGTGTCAGTCTTATGTTTTAAAACCGCCCACGTTATTAGCCGCAGCATTAATAAACTTCAATTCAATTCATTTTTTAAAACTTTATTCAAGTTTTATAGTGTGTCATCAGCATAGCAGTGAAAACTAATTTTGTGTTTGGGAATAACTGATCCCAATGGAAGCATGTATAATGAGAATAATAGGGGTCCCAGGACCGACCCTTGTGGGACTCCATACTTTACTTTTATATGAACAGACGGTACACCGTTTGCACTCATGAATTGATATTGGTCTGTCAGATATGATTTAAACTAAGACAAGGCTGTTCCAGTAATGCCAACTACGTTCTCTATTCTGTTCAATAAGATATATACTATACTATATACTATATACTATATTACTATATATTACTATATTGGGGGTGGATGACTATGCTATTGATAGTCAGTATTAAATCAACAGTATAATTAAACCAATGTGTTGACTTATCGTTGGGGAAGTAGTGATCTTCTACTGAAGCGTCTTTGCCTTCTTAAATAAAACATTAAATATTTGTTCAATCAGTCTTATGCACCTACAGAAAACAAGTCTGGGATTAATGTATTAAAAATTTAAGAAATATTAAAAGTATTTTGGGAAGTATTCAAAAGTAAAAATAAGTAAAAATTTCTATTTGCTTACAGAAAATGTTTCTTTTCATTTTCTTAATGGAATGGACGTCCTGGGAAGAGGCATCACCTTGATGTCTCTTTAAAAGCCTAATAAATGCCTTAAATAAATACTTTCACATACATGTACCTCTTTTATCACTTTTGCATCCCCATACCATCACAGATGCTGGTTTATACACCTTTTGCTGCTAAAACTTTGAATGGTTGTTTCATCTTTGGCACAGAGAACTTTTGGGAAGCAAGCTGGTGAATCTCACAATAGCACAATGTCTTTTAGTCCATGTGAGATGAGCTCAGGCCCAGAGAATTTGCAGTAGAGTTGATGTAGGGCACCCTCCCTGTGTAATACATTTCCTGATGCAGTGTCAGACTGTCAAGTGGCAATGGTTTCCTGAAGTATCCCCAAGCCCAGGTGGCTGAGGCCTGAGGGCACAAAGTTCACATGCATTCAACAGTGGTTTCTGAATGTGACCTTGGACTGTGAACAGTGACAGTGTGTAGTGCAAGACCAGGAGTAAAGTGACAATGTTTTTTGGATAATGAGTTCAGTAGTCTGATGGCCTGTTATAAAAACTGTCCCTGAGTCTTTTGGTGCCGGGAGTCATGCTCCTGTAGCTTCTGCCAGACGTCATGCTGGATGGCTGTGGTCCTTTATGATGCTGCAGGCCTTTTTCAGACACCGTTGGTGGAAAATTTCCTGAATAGCAGGGAAGCTGTTGTCACCCTCTATTTTGCAGCAGTGGGAGTTGCTCTTCCCACACCACACTGTTATGCAGCTCGTAATCCAGCTCTCGATTGTGCACCTGTAAAAGTTAGCCCGGGATGGTATCCACCCCATGCGGGAGGGTGCTGCTCTCCTTTCCCACAGCTTAGCCAATAGTCTTCTGAGCAGTGTAGCTCAGTTATCAGCAGACGGAACGGCTAAACTGACTGTCTGCTAGGGGTTCTGCAGTGCAGCCCAAGGTCCACTCAATGAGACTGTCTGTTCACAGAGTCTATAGACTCTGCTTTCAAAAATAGAAAAAATCAAAAAGCTTGTTCCAGCAATCTAAGCCACATTAATTTCTTTAAAAAACCCAAAACAGCACCTGTGATCCAAAGTTAGGACTATTAAATATCAGATCACTTGCTACCAAAACTCTCATTATAAATGAGATCATCACAGACTTGAAGATTGATATTCTATGTCTTATAGAAACCTGGGTTAAGTCGGATGAATATATCACACTAAATGAGGCCACGCCCATAGACTACAAGTACAGGGTGTCCTTGAGTTGGTTACGTCACTTGCTCCATAAAAAATATGACGTTTGTGCTCCATGTTGTTGTGGGATTTGGCATGTTTTATGGGAAACAATGCATTGTGGACTATGTAATGTCTGGTGCGAGAAAATATGTGGGTAATGCAGGTGGAAAAGTGGTGAAAAGAGACACATACAATTGTTGAATGCAGTTGAACATCTCCTAATTGAGACTGATGTTAGCTGTATAGATGTTTTTCCTTTTCTGTGTTTGCTTGACGTCTGTGGTCAGAAGCCTGGGGAATCCGCAAATTTGGCTTCAGGGCTGAAAGGCAGCTCACTCAGGATAATTCCCAACTTCGAGTGGATGCGCTTCTTCGAAACCAGCAGCTGGTTTTATTATTTCCACTCAGTATAGAGCAGTTGCGCTGCTAACCTGTGCTCTCCCCACTAATGGTTTACAACTTCCAGCAAGCAACACTCTCTCCACCCCTTTTCTGCCTGCATTAACCACCCATTATCTGCTCCACAAGCTGCACAGTCCATAATGCATTGCTTCCCATGAAATATGCCACATCCCACAACACATGATACTTGTTCATGCCTGTTGCTGGCTGTTAATAAAGCACCGTGCTGTTCAATAAAGCCTCCATAGCATCATTACAAACATTACAAACATCATTACTCCACCAGTTCAAACTTGCGTTGAAAATTGACTTGCGTTGCACTCAGAGGAACAGAACCACGACATTTGAGGACCCCCTGTATATACCTAAATCTAGGTTAAGTGGCAGGGGTGGAGGTGTAGCCACCATTCATAGAAGGACCTTAGCCATGAACAGTTTCTTCATTCAATTCTTTGGAGATTCTATCCCTTAATGTAAATTCACATCATTCACATCAGTCACCATCTACAGGCCACCTCCATCATTGAATCTTGCAGAAAATCACAACGAAGTTTTGTGTTCATCGAAGTCAGAGGAAAAAAACAGCATGCCATCAAAAATGGAACGCATGGAACTCCACCAAGTTCCATCAAAAATAGTCCATTCATTTCTCAAACAGAAGCCACTAATAAGCTCCACCAACGCAAACATGCTTTTAAGTCTGAAGATGGACAACAATAAAATAAATGTCATACTATTCTTGTTCACCTGAACCTGTAATTATTACATGATTATTTATATTTAATATATAAATGCATAAATATTTCACATTCATTTTATTATAGGCT
>JBBIGC010000082.1:11520150-11544942 GCA_037576955.1 Lepidarchus adonis | reverse complement strand
TGTTCTCAGTGCTGTTCCCAGAGCTGTTCTCAGTGCTGTTCTCAGTGCTGTTCTCAGTGCTGTTCTCAGTGCTGTTCTCAGTGCTGTTCTCAGTGCTGTTCTCAGTGATGTTCTAAGTGCTGTTCCCAGTGCTGTTCCCAGTGCTTTTCCCAGTGCTGTTCCCAGAGCTGTTCTCAGTGCTGTTCTCAGTGCTGTTCTCAGTGCTGTTCCCAGAGCTGTTTTACTCTATTTACACTTTTGTATTTACCGTATGTATCAGCTCAACCACATGATAAACTGTGTAAATGAATGAAATATCTAGATGGATAATAACATTCTTTGACTTAATGCTGAAAAACCAGAAGACCAAAAGCTCTTCATCAATAAACTCCCAGAGCTATCAACATCAACTGGATCACGGTCAGACCCCATAGAACTTGATCATGCAACTAAATGCTCTTGGGTAAACCTTCTGTTATACTTCAGAGCAGGGGTCACCAACCTTTTTGACACTGAGTGCTACTTCACGGGTACTGAGCCATATGAAGGGCGACCAGTTTCATACATGCTTCTTAAATAACACATTTCCTCAGTTTACCTTTAGTTATATGTTGTTAATAATGATTAATAACACTCATCTATGTGAAGGCACTGATCACGGTTATGATGAGACACTCAGGTTTTTTTTCACAGCAGTAAAAAATAACTCTTCCTCCCATTCACTGTGAAAATGATACCTTTTCTTTTTTTTCTGCTATGATGTTGGGATCTTTACTGTGGCATCGAGTTTACTCTCCACCAATGTTTTGTCATACCCCAATACTGATCGTTAAACTAGAATAGAACAGAGTTTACCCACACTTATCTAAACTTCCTGTGTAATAAACATGTCATTTTCAAATCTATATAAATGCAAATGAGATTAAAGAAAAATAGCAACAGAATCAAATGAAATTTTAGATGCTGCTCATTGGTGAGTATTTGGAACATGTCCATGGGCGCCTCATGTGGACCATGGGGGCATGAACTATGAACTATGCTCATTCCTACATAGGAGCAGCATGATGAACTTTTCCTGTCGAGAACCATCATTATTCTATAAAAGTTCTATAAAAATGTGAAGTGTTATTGTACAATTCTTTAGTCGTTCTCAAGGATACTCAGTGGATACATGAGTCGGGAACTGAACCTGCGACCCTCCATTCACACTAACCTGTGACCTAAAGATTACAGCAAATTAGCAAGTTGATACACAAGTACTAAGCCACTAAAACATCAATTAATACTGGACAGTATTTATTTAAATAATATTTATATTTTAGTTGTCAAATGTTTATTACTTTTTATCTTTTCTACATTATATTCAAATTGACATTAGATATTTACTAAGGAATTAAAGAAAATGTGCAGTATCTAAACATCTAAACATATAAACAGCTGTTAGTTTTCATGCTGGAACTAAAAAATCCATGATGCAAAGTAAGTGTGTCACAGCGCTACATGTTGTTCTTACCTCAAAGCTCATCATACAATTTTGTTCCAAATGAAACAAGCTATTAGCCTCATTTTCACAGTAGAAGTTGTAAAGGAATCTAACTATGCTTATGGGATAAGTGGTGGTTCTCCCTCATTAGAAATATTACAAATATCACTAACAGATATTTTTGCTACTAACGACAGTTTAAAAATGTATTGTGTGACTTAATTCTGTTGAACATTTTATTTAACTAACTAATTTTAAATCAAATTAAATACATTTTGGACACATTAACAAATTTAAAATTTCATCCCTGCCACACAGGCATTTTATTTTGCTTATATATTCACAAAATAAAATCAAGTTGGTCAGTCAAAGCATTCAAATGCATTTCTTTATACTTTTGCCAGTTAAATTATTTGGTAGTTTCCCTCATTATACACACTCAATGGTTTGATGAGAAAGATCATCAAACTGTGTTGAAACTCCTAGGACTGGAGTTTGAGACCCATCATACTGTATAGATCAGATTTCTTGTCCTCACCCAGCAGTGACAATGACATATAAAACCCCAGTTCCCCAGTTAAGTTGGGACAGGGCATCAAAGGATTGGTGGTACAAAACAGAAACAGCCTGAGGAACATTTTGCAATCGATTAGGGTAATTGGCAACAGGTCAGTAACAAGTCTGCGAACTGTGCGCAGTGTGAGTAGTGAGTAGTGTTTCCTCATTGTAAAATTGAGAAGATTTTGAAGGTCTCGTCATCTACAGTACATAATTCAAAATTGGAGAATTCTGTGTGTGCAGGAGATGAGACCAAAATACATTTTAAATCATTTTTGTGCCATGATCTTCATGCCCTCAGGTGGCACTAAAAACAAACATGAATCTGTCATAGAAATTCCTGCATGGGCTCATGCACACTTACAGTGTCTATTAAAACATCATGGCTTTTCAGTAGAAGAGCCTGGTGCTGAACTGGCCGGCCTACAGTCCAGACCTTTCATCAACTGAAACATTTGGTAGAACATTGAAGAAGACCAGGAATGTCGAGCAGTTAGAAACCAGTATCAGACAAGGACAGTACAACATTCCAGTTCCCAGACGTTTATGGACTGTTGCTAAAAGAAGTGAGGATACACAGTGCTACACAGAGGTAAACACGGCCCTGTCTGAAAGAAGCAACATGCCAAGTTCTAGTTAATCCCATGTATGGATACTGAGAAATGGTAATTTGGGATTTATACTGCCACCTAGTGACAAATTTGCACCAATTTTGATTGGTTCAGAACTAGGGTAAACTTAACCTGTTAAGTTACATTTTAAAAAGTGTTCGCAAGTTTTACTATAACATGCATTTTTCTGGAAGGGTTAATTAATATATGGCAACCATATTGTTCCAAATGTCTATATTTATTTTGTTTTTGACACCAGTTATCTGATTATTGGGTAGACATTTGCTAAATTAGGTTTTATACATTATGCTAATTAGCAAAAAGTCTAGAAGGAGCTTCATTTTCCAAATAACTGATTAGTTTGTCTTGACGCAAGGAAACAAATAATTAATAAAGTTTCTACAACTTACAGTTTGGTCTGAGTATTTGTTTTACACCAGAATCAGAAAAAAAATAACATTAACAATTATGATGCCCATGCACCCTAGAAAATCCTAATAACAATTGTGCTCCACACACTTGCTTGTTTTGACCCTACAAAATGTATGTTTGTTATAGGACAGGTTTGTGCACTCATGTGATGCTTGCCAACATTTATGTGAATAATTGGGAAAATTAGCTTTTATCCATTGTTCTGTAAATTGTTACATCGCTACACATTTTATTTTAGTGAGAGTTTAATTGTTTGCTTAATCCAATGTTAAATCAATCCTGCGTGAAATACAGTGTAGTTATACTACGATTATACAGTTTTTCACATAGAAAGTAATCAGTTTCACACATATTGATATACTGCTAATCCCATGAATATATAGAGCAATTCTATGATGCTATCCTCCTATTATATACAATGTAATGAACATTCAGTAACATGATAACGCATGTGCTCTGTAGATCTTAAACATCTGTTTGTTTGACTTATAAATTACCTTATCATATTTAGGAACCTGACTGTTTACCAGTCTTGCTATGGGTACCAATGAAATTCCTATATAAAAAAGTATACAGAAACAAACAAATAAAAAAACAACTAAAACAAAAAAACAAAAATGGGACAACTACGAGGAATAGTATAAATTGTAACACATACTAATTACTGTGTAATGTTTATTTATGTCAAAAATGTAACGATTGTGGAATTTCCATAGTACATGCACACAATGCTGTTGCTCCCAGTTAACAGTAACATTTTAATAAAGTATATATTTACCACCTTTCATTATGAATTTTCCTCAAACAAAAAAAATTACAATAATCTTATATGATTGAACTTGACTGTAGTTTAAATTACAATGGAGAATGCAATGAAAACAAACATTACTGTAATCTAATAGCATGTGCATGTTTTCTGTTGGGTGTTGCAAATACAGTATAAACATAATCTCACAAAAGTGAGTACATCCCTCACATTTTTGTAAATATGTTTTGTTTTTCATGGTACAACACTGAAGATATGACACTTTGATACAATGTAAAGTAGTCAGTGTACAGCTTGTATTACAGTGTAAACTTGCAGTCCCCTCAAAATAAATCAACACACAGCCATTAAAATTGTGCCTAAAGTGTTAATATTTTGTGTGGCCACCGATAATTTCCAGCACTGCCTTAACCCTCTTAGGCATGGAGTTCACTAGTTTCACCAGGTTGCCACTGGAATTCTCTTCCACTCCTCCATGACAACATCACCGAACTGGTGGATGTTAGACACCTTGTGCTCCTCCACCTTCTGGTTAAGGATGCCCTGCAGATGACCAATCCAGCACCTTTACCCTCAGTTTCTTTAGCAAAGCAGTGGTCCTCTTGGAGATGTGTTTGGAGTCATTATAATGTTGCAATACTGCCCTGCAGCTCAGTTTCTGCTTTAGTATGTCACAGTACATGTTGGCATTCATAGTTCCCTCAAAGAACTTCATGGTTCCCAAACCATGACACTCCCACCACCATGTTTGACTGTAGGCAAGACACACTTCACCTGGTTGCTACCACACATGCTTGACACCATCTAAATCAAATATGTTTATCCTGGTCTCATCAGACCACAGGACTCCAGTACATGATTCCAGTAATCCATCCTTAGTTTACTTGTCTTCAACTGTTTCTGCATCATCTTTAGAAAAGATTTTTTCTGGGACAACAGCCATGCAAACCACTGCTGCCCATTCACACCTGAGACCTTGTAACACTAACAAGTCACATGACACAGGGGAGGGAAAATGGCTAATTTGGTACAAATCTGAAAAATATTTGGTACAATTTGGACATTTTCACTTAAGGGTGTACTCACTTTTGTTAGAAGAATTAATTGTCCCAGGTTTATGTACTAGACATTAGACATTAATGGCTGTGTGTTGAATTATTTTGAGGGAACAGCCAATTTAATAATAGTAATAATCATTAATAATAATACAAATAATTAAAAATAAATTAATTAATGTACTTTACATTGAAAGTGTCCTATTTTCAGTGTTGTCCCATGAAAAAATATTTTAAAGGGGTGTACTCACTTTTGTGAAATACTATATCCACATCAACTTCAGGTTGTCAGAAAATAGCTTATAATGAAAAGACAATTAAGTGTTTTGCATAGTTAACATGTTTGCACACATTTTGTGATGCCCTAAATATGTTTTATATTTGCTAAAAGCAATAGGAAAGCTCCATATACTCCACACCCATCAAGGAGTTCCAGGTCCATTTTCGAACACTGGTATGAACACATCACTGCAAACATCTTGAATTACTTGCCTTTAAAGATCTTTAATTCTGTTCAGATTTTCCTTTTGTGACTTTAAAAACTGCCTGCGCTAAAAAGCCTTGCAGACAAAAGCCACAGTTAAAGCAACAGCTTCCTGTTCTGTTTTTACTCAAGCTTCCAACCCGCCTGAGCCAAATGGATGTTAATTTTTTTGAAAGGAGGTCAGGGATGGAGGGGTCAGGTTTTTCCATGTGGCAAACAGGCACAGAGTTCTGATGTGCTATGATGCTTTGTCTCTTCCTTAGTTTTGTTGCTAACATGCTACAGTTGGTTATTCTCATTTTATAAGCAAAACCTTTCTTCACTTTTTCCATTAACCTCATAGTTTCTTTCCCCTTCAGTTGAGTTCTTGTCCTTCTCCTCTTTCTATGAAGCTTTAGTGGGGTTCGGAAGGCTTTTAGTGGCAAAAATGATGTCATCTTGAAGTTGTTTGCATGAGCTAGCTTCCTCAGCAAAGTTGCTAGACGGTTTCTCAGAAACATTGCTGAAGACTTGGCCTCCTCCGGTTTTATCTGTTATATCAACATACATTTTGGTGGGAAAAGAGCAAGGGTAGTAGGTGTTGACCTTCTGTCTGTGGCTCAGCACCACAGCTGAGCAGACAATGGCAAAAACAACCACAAGCAGGCAAGTAACGACCAGGATGAGAAAGAGATTTTCTCTTAAAAAGTCCACCATTTTGGCTAGAAGGTAGTGCTCCATATAGGTTCCTTCTGTGGGCTCCAGAAGTTCAAAACTGCTGGAGGTGATACTCGGGCTGGGTAACAACTCCCTAGTTTGTACGTCCCAATCCCCACTACCCTCAGCGGACAGGTTGGGTAGGAGAGGAGTGGCATATATGAGCCCTTTCCACTGCAGAATTACAGACCAGCTAAATAAGCAACTGAGAATTGAGTGATCCATCCTCCAATCTGACACCTGCATTCAAAAAATTATTAAACATTAAGTTAGATTTTATGGAAATTTCTACCAAAAATAAGAAATATATATCAAAGTGCACATACTATAAATCTGGTCATGGAGCGTCTTTTCCTCCTCCAACAAAACTACTTCAACTCAAGTGAGGTGCAGCAGCAGGGATTTCTAATGGGATCACACAGCAGAAATAAATAATATGATAATTGCAATTTATGACAAGAATAAGTCCAAGCTTTAATCAACATGCCATAGTAAACTAAGACCCAATGCGGAATGTATGGATAAAGCAGAAAGTGTTTTTCCTCAAGTTTTTTGCTACTAACTTCAAAGAGCTAAATATTCTGAAAAGTTAACCAACTTTAAATAATAATTCAAACTAATAATCAAAAGTAAAAAAGGAAAATACATGTAGGAACTATAAAACATAAAACACTCAACTTACCGGACACTATGTATCAGACCATATGATAATAGCTGTTAGCTGAAGATCTCTGCTCTCCTTCCACTCTTTGTTATAGATTCCTGTGTCCCAGACGAAAGAAAGATGGTTGGATCAGTGTGGAAGGGGTGGATCTTTTGTCCAATCTCCTCCCCTCCTGCTGTTTTACTTGTGTTGAGAGTGACTGGGCCAGTTCCAGACAGATTGTTCTTGTTAAGTTCTGATGAAGGCTGTTAGGAGGCATGTATATGTGTATTGGGGGATGGTCTCTGACTTTCACACTTTGAGATGTGGACTAAATGCAGCAGTGGAGGCATTGCAGACCGACTAAAACTAAACTAAAGATCTAAAATACTGGTGTCCAAATGTAGATTTCATAAAAAATTCTAAATGTTGGCTAATTCCGCATGGCAGAATTTTACAGCAGTAGGGTACCCAAGGATACAAGAGAAAAAAGATCACAACTCTAGGACAAATGGTTCAAAGCTAAAATGTACCTCAAAACTTGGCCTGTTGGAGGACATACATGGATTGAGTTTGCTATTTGCATACTTTGTACTGTTTTCTATCAATGCTCCAAATTTCATTAAAATATATAAATAGAAATATGGGTAGCCATAGACTCATAAAAAAAAGAATAATACGGTAAGTAAAAAAACCAACCAAACAAACAAAAAAAAAATATATATATATATATATGATATATGTAGTGAAAAATTGACATTCCTTTCTGAAAGTGAAATCCATAGATTAATTACGCATAGAGTGAAATATGTCATGCCTTTTTTTCTAGGATTATGGCTTTTAGATAATAAAACCCAAATTCACTCTCTCAGAATTTTAGAATATAACATAAGATCAATTAAAAAAAGAAATTTCAAACAGATAGGGCATGCAACATCACTTTGTCAATGTCTAATCTTGTTTTTATTTAACCCTGAACAGAGGTTTTCCCCACTCCCTAATGCAGAATTCTCAAAGCTGTGAGATGTTGGAGGAGTTTCTTGCATGTACAACCCGTTTGAAGTCACCCCATAGCATCTCAATGGGATTAAGATCAGGGCTTTGACTCAGCCACTCCAGAACTCAGGGTCAAGTTCCTCTTCTGTTTAATGTTCTTAAAGATGGTTTTACATGATCCTAAAGCACTGATACATAGAATCTCTTGCATCTCTTAGTCTTTGTGTTTGTTCTTTGCTTTATCCAGTTTCTTTGAAACAAAGTTATTTAAAGTTCAGCACATCATAAATGAGTTTACTGAAAAGTCAATGCATAATAAAAAAAAAAGAACAAACCACACACCTGATTCTATAACAGAACATAACGAAACAGGATTTATTGTGGGGTAGACTTTTTGTTTAGGTGAAACCTGGAATGCATGCACAAGACTGTTTATGACACATACGTGTTCAGATTCATGTTGGCCAAGCTCCAGCCAGTATGTGCTGAAGATTCCAAGCTAAAACCATTAAATACACGAAGAGGCACCACCACAGATTTGCAGATAATTTACACTGGTGAAGGTCAACAGGTAGCCACTTGGAAACCAAGTTAAAATGCCATGTCAGGGAGGAGTGGATATGTATGTATGTATGCAAAGTCTTTCCTGTAATGTGACTAGAATAACACAGAAGAGGCATATAACACACAGACATATGACGAGCTCTGTGAGTATGTACTGTACTGTAAGTTTAACAAAACAGCTAAACCAGTCTCTGAACAAGCATGAGTATGGGTTTAAAATGAGCATTTAAAATTGATAGGGAAAGATAACTCTCTCTTCCAAGTCAAACAATATTTTGAGTTCACATAAAGTATTGATTTCTTTTAACAACATTTCAAGACTTTTTCTATTGTAATTTGTTGGGGCATTTTCATAGCAGTTACAAGTAATCATTAATCAAAGTTAAAATGACAGTCTTATCCAGTGCAAAGTTTTATTGCTATTTGGAGAATGGCCCTAATGCAGTGGATTATTCATTGCTACTAACCCCTGTTTGTTAGTGTACATATTAAAGAATAAACTGTATAACTCAATTAAAGGAAACGTTGGCCGCAGTACTGATTGCTTTAGGCACCTCAACTGTTTTGTTCAATAATGTTTACAATACTGCTTACTGTTTGCACTTTTGCACTGTTTGCACTTGTAGTTTTTTTTTCATTTCATACTATTTTTCTAAAGCAATTTCTGTCATAACCGTTACCTTGGCACACTCAAGATATACATCAAGATGGCTTACGCAGCCTCAAAATAGTTGACAGATTCTATCTATAGCAAAAAAGAAATCATAATAATAATAAAAATAATAAAAGCTAAAAGGACATTTTCAAAAATGTGCATGTGTCACCTCACATTTGGCGTTACAAAGAAATAAAGCAATATTGATGCATACATAAAAAAACACTTAGTAACTTGGCAGTCAAGGTGAATGGTCACAAATATATACAATAAAAGAAATGAGCAAAAATCTAAAATAGTCAGATGAAAATCAATGTCCCTGGGTAAAAGCCATCAAAAGATAAAACACAGGGCAGAAACCAAATTGAGAGTTGTTTTTCTTTTGTTAGCGAATGCTCAGGGGAAAGCAAGGTGAAACTGAAGGGGAGAAGCAGGGCACAAGTCCATCTTGGAATGTTGTCTGAAGTCATCCTTGCAAAAATTACCAAGCAGAATGATCGTTCAAATCAAACTGTAAAATTCTGGCAGTGACTGGCCTCTGCCCGTCGGAAGATTTCCCTCTACCCTGGCACGGTGACTCAGACTACCAGCAGCGTCTCAGATCGCCACTTTGGATACCTGCTCTTCCAGTTTGGCGATTCGTCTGTCCTGAAGCGTCACCAGGTCTCTAAGTGATTTGACTTCTCTGAGCAGCTCCTCCAATTTGACTTCATTCTTCTGCAAAAGAAAAATGAGTGAATGAGCAAAGAGACACAAATACCACAAACAGCAATTACAATCGCTGGGTAGTTTAGATCTTGTACTGTCCATTGTAGGAAGCACGTAGCCCCAGGTCCTGACTGATCAGAGACACACACACACACACACACACACACACACACAAATAATGTTTGCACTGTGGCCATAACACACACATAATTGTTTTAAAAAAATATATGTAATATAAAAATAAATATAAATGCAGAATTTATTTCACTGCTGCACATCTACACTTCCCTGTGAGCGCATATCAGTGTTAGGAAATATGAATAAATTAATAATATACAAAACAATGGATTGTTACAGAGCAAACATTTATTCATTAATCTTATTCATTATTCTTGCTGAATGTACTAAAGAGACGTAAGAGAGTAAGGAACGGTGGCTACTTGAAATGTTAATAAGAACATGTTTGAATTTGAATCTTCAATAGTGGATAGTGAAAGTAAATTTGGGAAAAAGTATTTTGGAATGTAAAAAAGAACTAAAAACATTTTGACCAGTGGTGTGTGTGTTTGGTAGTTACAATTCTACATCACTACATTTTAAACTGGCTGTTTTAAAAGCAAGTATAAGAAGTTAAATAAAAAATATTTTAATGTGTGGATTATATATTGCTAATCAAACCCATTTTGTTGGATCTATTTAAATGTTATGTATTTAAGTTATTATTAATAAGTTACTGTTATGTGTCATTTTCTTCCAGAAAGTGAAGTACAATCCTTTATACACTCACCAGCCAATTTATCAGGTACACCTTTCAACTGGTGGACAAATAGCTAATTAGCCAATCACATAGCTGCTTAATGCAATTATGCATCTAGAAGTTGAGAAGACAAGTTGTTGAAGTTCAAACAAAGCATCTGAATGGGGAGAAAGGTTTTAAGTGACTTTGTATGTGGCATGGTTATTGAGGCCAGAAGGGCTGATCTGAGTATTTCAGAAACTGCTTATCTAGGAGGCTTTTCACACACAACCATCTCTAGGGTTTATTACAGAAAATATCTAATGAGTGGCAGTTGTGTGGACAAAAATGCCTTGTTGATTTCAGAGGTTAGAGATGAATGAGCAGACTTGTTTGAGATGATAGAACAGAACGTTCAAGCAACAGTGGCTCAAATAACCACTCGTTACAACCAAGATATGCAGAATAGCATCTCTGAACCCACAACACATCAAACCTCGCGGCTGTTGGGCTACAGCAGCAGTAGAAAACACCGGGTGCCAATCCTGTCAGCCAAGAACAGGAAACTGTGGCTACAATTTGCATAGGTTCACCAAAATGAGACAATACAAGATTGAAAAAACGTTGCCTGGTCTGATGAATCTTTCAGCTGCTACTTTCAGATAATGTGAGAGGGACATTTCCTTAGAACACTTTTGGCCTATTGATACCAATTGAGCATTATGTAAATACCACAGCCTACCTAAATATTGTTGACTACACCAATCCCTTCACAAGTCCCTTGACATGTTAACTGTACTCCCATGGCTTTCACAGTCACTAGACCCAATACACACATTGTGGAATGGGACATTTGCATCATGGGTGTGAAACCAACAAATCTGCAGCAACTGTTTGATGCTATCATATGAATATTGACCAAAATCTTGGAGGAATGTTTTCAACACCTTGTTGAATCTATGCCATTGAGGAGAACAATTGAGGCAGTTTTGTAGGCAAAAGAAGAGTCCCACCAGGTACTAGCAAGGTGTACCTAATAAAGTGGCCAGTACGTATATGTCTGTCATGTGTTACACAAAATATACTGTAATTACATAAAAGTTATTATTTAGTAATAATTATCATATAATTATATTTAAAGAGCACAGCTTAAACTGCAGAGCTAAGTCAATAAATGTAAAAAATGAAGCAGGGGTGGAGAAAATTCAGTACATCTTTAAAAAAAAAACACAGACAAACAGATGTTGCCTTAATTCTTACTCTAGTGAGCTGAGGAGAGGCAGGTTTCTGTGGAGATAATGTTTCCTCCACCTTCTTAGGCGACTTGTTGTCCAGAACATTCTTTTTGACCACTTTGAGGTCGCGGTTCTTGCCTGGGACGTAGCCATGTTTGAGGGATATCAGGATGGGATCACCGTTCTTGCCCTCAAACCATTCCTCTGCTTCCAAGGCGTAGTCTGGACCTGCTGTGTCAGGATAAAGGTCATCCTGGAACAGGTCTGACTGCAGGAGTGAAAGCGCAAAAAGGTGTTAATTAAACAGTCAATATATATTCTAAAATGACCAACATTATAATAAGGATTACAACTTTATGTCCTTAGCTGACCACAAGGAATGTAAACTTTGATGCAGCCTTCATAGCTTAAAACAATCCCCAAAGTAAGAAACTGGATATTTTACTTAAAATTAACAGTTGTAATTATTTAAAATATTCAAAGTCCTTCTCTCTCTTACCTTCCTATTTTTATTGAACTCATAATGCAAGCAAAGTAAAAAACAATACAGCTTTCAATACCAAGACAATACTACTAGACTGTATAATTTGTACCTTTCTTGGGACAGTCATGATAATTGGCTCACACTTCCTCTCATGAAGTTTATAAAATCTGTAAATACAAGTAGTTAAATTACAATCAGAGCGTAAATAAAAAAAAGATTAAATAAAATGAACACACAGATTTTTAAATATAAAAAATATTTTAAAATATATTATAATTAATATATTAATTATTCTTATTGCATGGTAACTGGAGCCATCATAAAAGATTTCATTTAACACTAACTTTATAATGTAGTTCATAATTACAGCTTTTTTTGTAGTTCACAGCTACAGCTACCTTGCTCCTTTGAGATTATGATGGCTTCTGCCACTGTTGCACAAAAATTCCTGCCTCCCTCTAGTGGAAGCAATAAGATGTGTCACTTTAAATGCAGCTCATTATATACAAACTGACCCAAACCAACTACAGGGGGTCCTTGAGTTATGTCGGTGTTCCGTTCCTCCAAATGCAACGTAACAGGAATTTAGACAGAAGTCAGAACTCACGCACGTAATGATGTGGAGGAGGCTTTATTGAACAGCACTGTGCTTTATTAACAGCCGGCAACATGCATGAACGAGTAGCATTCCCATCTCACTCACCTTGCTATCTCACATTTATTAACATCTAGGCCTCGTTTGGGCATGTAGCCCATGCCCCTCTGTGGCTCCTTGCTGGAGAAAGTATTAAGGTAATGAACGTATGGAGCTTCATCTGTGATCTCAAAGTACCGGATGCTGCTGTCTCCCTGAGTAAAGAGAAAAAGTTCATCAGTTCCACAGCCAACTAAGTTTGTCATAATGCCAGAGATTTTACTTTAATACTAAGTGACAATGTTGCAGTGGCCTAATGGATACCAAAACAATACCATGTTGAGTCTTAAATGTTAAATGTTTAAACTACAATGCATTTATTTACTTTCTTAAAAATTACATTTAAATATGATTCAGATGACTGGAAATCAATCAAATTGCATTGTATAATTATTCTTAAATTACATTTAGTTGAAAAAAACTAATAAGCATATGGCAGTGGTCCCAACTTCACTGCTCCCCGGGCGCTGTTGATAGCTGCCCCGCTGCTCCACGTGTGCACGTGTGATGGGTTAAATGCAGAGCACAAATTTCGTTGTGGTGACTGTGTTCACAATGACAGAAATCACTTTCACTATTTGTGAAATTTGTGCACTTATATTATTGTGAGATTTGACCACTTTGTATAATCATAATTATTTATTTAGAAATCAAGCTACAATGAGCAAGCGACAGAGGCAAGGAAAATCTCCCTAAAAAGTAAGAAGGAACCTTGAAAGGAACCAAGGCGCAGAAGGGGAACCCATCTTCCTCTGGTTGACACCGGAGAGTGATAAACAGAACAAGCATAAATTCATATGGGGCAGTGGTTAGGACTTTGCCCCCGAGAGCAGAAGGTTGCAGGTTTAAGTCCCAGCCCGGGCTTGAGCAAGAATCTTCCCCACTTCACTGCTCCCCGCTGTTCATAGCTGCCCGTTGCTCCATGTGTGATGGGTTAAATGCAGAGGACACATTTCGTTGTGGTGCACTGTGGGCAGTGGTGTGTTCACAATGACAAAATCACCTTCACTTCACTTCACCTCTGAAGATGTGTTGTGGTATCTGGCAGCAAGACATTAGCTGCAGATCCTTTAAGTCCTGTAAGCTGCAAGGTGGTGGTTTCCAGGGATTGTACTAGTTTGTCCATAATATAGCACAGATGATTGATTGGATTGAGATTTCAACATTAAGTTTCCTAAAAAAGTTCTGCAGTCTGGCAGTATCGTGCTGAAGGAAGCCACTGCAGATATCCTTTATGCTATTTGGATGTCCTTGGTCTGCAACATGTAGTACATGGTAAGTGCCAAAATAACTTACATTTTAATGCCAGGACCATACAGAGTGTTATACTGTTGTCAGCTTCTCTTATTTTCATACTGCATCCTGGTTCCATCTCTTCTCCAGATAATTCATCTCTTCTCTGTACAACAGTGACACTTGTGTTGCCCATGACCATGTTGCTAGCTCACCAGCTGTCCTCCTTTTACCATTTATGGCATGTAAGTATTTATCACTGTATACCAGGAATAAAATTCCATCTGCATTCTAGATATGGTAATTGGATAATCAATAATCTATGTTCTAGGTATAGAAAGTTGGTAATATTCTATACAACTGAACAAGCACCGACTTCAGTGAACTGGTATAAGAAAGATTTACACCTACACACATGCTCCAATCTTTTCCTTGAGAAAATGAGAAAATCTAAAAATAACTGTAGTTTTGCGTCGTCATCTTGAACAATGTTAGAGATTGTATACGAAGTAGCAGAGCCAAGCAATGACTTTTTGTTGAACTGATCTATCACATATTCAATATTATGCCTACCTTTCCACACAGGTAGACAACATTAGTGTCTGGGTCATAGAAAGGAAGCAGCACTCCATTGCTGGTGTCCATCTCATGCACAGAGATTGGTTCATCCATGTTTTTCTGTAAATTAAACATGTTACATTCAAGAAATCTTTCTGATCTTTGAAAAACAAAGTCCAGTCAAATGCACATTGCAATTGCATTTAAAGCTTTTAAAAGGGCCATATAATGCTTTATATACAGAAAAACTATATAAAAGCTGATTTCATATAATTTTCAATTTTACATATTCATTTCCCCAATTTCCCTCATCTCTCATTCCATTAAACATCAAGAACAATGATATTAAATTGCCTCTGATGTTAAAACCATGATGAACTTAAAACAGCTGTTTAACAGGTCACTTTCCAAATACGGACTAGGGACTGAATACTACAGTACATTTCAACTTGTGCTTACATACCAGATCAGGCTTTTCTTACAATATGACCTTTTTAGTCTCATGAATTTAGCCCCACTCTGAAGCAACCAGAATTTCAAATAAAGGCAAATTTAACTCAGGTCTACGAAACAGCTACAGCAGAAAAGCTTGAGCTCACCGGGTTCCATAAAGCCAGTTGCCTCTCACTCATGCGGCTGAAGCCAGTGGTGAAGACATTTCCATCAGCAAGGAAAATAGCTCTCATGGGTCGTGCACCTTCATGGGCCTTGTCTTTTTCCTGAAAATGGAGGACAAAATAGAATTTGCATTGAGCTTCTGAGAGCTACTTCCCTTTTATCTTATGTTCATCATCATAAGGCAGACTGAAAAAGGGACAGGAAATTTATTACACAGTTACAGTGGTGTCAAAATTGTTTGCTGATTTAGTTTTTTTTTCCATGTTTGTCACACTTAAATGTTTCAGATCAACAAAAATATTAAACATTAGTCAAAGACAACACAAATAAACACAAAATGCAGTTTTTAAGTGAAGGATTTTATTATTAAGGGAGAAAGAAATCTAAACCTACATGGCCCTGAATTGACAAAGTGATTGCCCCCCCATTGAAACATAACTTAACAGTGTATAAAAGGTCAGTGAGTTTCTGGACTCCTGACAGACCCTCGCATCTTTCATCCAGTGCTGCACTGACGTTTTTTGGATTCTAAGTCATAGGGAAAGCAAAAGAATTGTCAAAGGATCTGCGGGAAAAGGTAGTTGAACTCTATAAAGGGATCTAGGAAAATATAAAAACTGAGAAATTCTCAAATTAAGAATGCCAATCAGCAATGTTCAAATTCTAATTAAGAAGTGGAAAGTTAGGAGCCAGGCAGACAAACTTAAATTTCAGTTACAACTGTTAGGAAAGTTGTTCGGGATGCAAAGAAAAACCCACAAATAACTTCATGTGAAATACAGGACTCTGAAAAAATGTGCTGTGGCTGTTTCAAGATACACATTAAGCCGGCACTTAAAGAAAAATGGCAAATGCCACAAAGTATCCTCTTTACAATATGCACTGAGACAAGCCTCACACTGTCTCTGTCATTCGGAGTGATGAGACTAAAATTGGCCAGAACCATAAATGCTACATTTGGGGAGGAGTCAACAAGACCTATGATGAAAGGTACACCATTCCTACTGTGAAACATGGTGGTGGATCGCTGATGTTTTGGGGATGTGTGAGCTACAAAAGCACAGGAAATGTGGTCAGAATTGATGGCAAGATGAATGGAGCAGGTTATCAAAAAAATTCAATAATATCAAAAATATCGGAAAATTTGTTCTCACCAGCCTGGAAGTTGACCTGTCATTGGCTACAGCAAAGTAAAGTGAAGGTTCTAGTGTGCCCATATCATTCTCCTGACCTCAATATCATTAAACCACTTGGGGAGACCTCAAAAGTGAGGTTCATACAAAACAACCCAAGAATTTACAGGAACTGGAGGCTTTTTGCAGCAATAATGGCCGGCTTTACCGTCTGAGAAGATAAAGAGCCTCATCCACAACTACCACACAAGACTTCAAGCTGTCATTGATGATAAAAGGGGCAAAACACGATATTAAGAACTGCAATGTGCAAACTTCTAATAAGGGGTATTTGGGTAGTTTGTGTTGTGATTATGACTTAAAATGTTGACTGATAATAAATGGCTTCAGCCAACCACTAACCATAAGTGAAAGAAAAGTTGTATCATTTATAGTCTCTAAAAAGTGATTAAGGAATCATAGGTTCTGTCAGAGTATGTGAACTGATGAGCACAACTATGTTACCTCTGGGAAATGTTATCTGAAAGTTAACTTCCACTGCTATGTAGGTGATCTGGCAAAGTCTGGTTTGGTAATTTGTTTTGTGATTATGATTTAAAAAGAATACACACAGTTGACTGATAATAAATGACTTCAGCCAACCACTCCCCTTGAGTAGTAAGAAAAATTTGTGCCATCATTCATATTCTCTGACAAACGGCAAAGGAATCATAAATTCTGTCAGGGTATGTAACCTTATTTAACACATAAACTGAGTCGTGAAAAATTATTCAGCTAAGCTTAAGGCTCTTAACAGCCTTGCAAAACTGTGCATCAAACCAGAGCTACTTACAGCGGTGATCTTGCTCTTACGTGGGTCAATAACACGAACTTTCTTGTCCTTGCAGGCAGTGCAGATGAGGCTGCCATTACGATTCCAGCAAACACTAAAGATGACATCCGGGTGCATGTCATCTAAAGTGATCAGTGGTTCACCAGTGCCCACATTCCAGATTATGATCATATTATCACATCCTGAACAGTGAAAAGAAGAAACCAAGTAAAAGTAACACACATTTTTCAGTAATGAAAATAATTATATATAACAATATATATACACACACCTTTCAATCATTTACAATATCCACTGTATCAACTTCTACATCACATCATCACATTGTATATGCCAGTATATACAGAGTTCCTATGCCTTATTAAACATCACACTGAAAAATAAATTTTTCAAAATAAATAGGCAAAGTTTGAGACATTGCTCAAATTTCTTCTACATTTCTTTTTAGCTTAACATTTGTTGGTGGTGTCACAAATAGATACACTATATGGCCAAAAGTACTTGGAAATGCTTGAATTCCATTGTTTATGCCACAGCCATTGCTAAATAGTATGATAATGATGAATAAAAAACAGAGTAGAAGGTTGTACTTACCAGCACTGAGGAGTACATTACGGGCTGTTGGATGCCATGTTACAATGCCCACCCGTTTAGAGTGACCTTCCAACACCACAACTGGCTCCGACAGAGCAGAAGAGAGGCCATTCTCAGGAATTTGCCACACCTGAAACAGAAAAAGATTCATCATGCTAAAGGTCTATGCTCAAACCATATTTAAACAAACCACAAAAAGTAGATGTTAAAGTGTACATTATAAATAAGCCAAGAATAGTGGCTATTCATACCATTACAGTGCAATCTTCTGACCCACTGGCAATGACATGGTCATTGTGTGGGCACCAGTCAATGTCCAGCACTGGGCCTGTGTGTCCACAAACTGTTGGGTAGGCCTTGTCAATGCGACCAGTCTGAAAAATAACTTAAACCAGTTATACAAAAATATTGGCATTCCACATGCAAATTACAGTATTTCAGTGCAGTATAACACCCCTTTAGTTCTTTGATAGAATTTTAAGCACTAGGAGAGCGCCAGGTTATGCAACTTGGGTAAAAAAAAATAAAATGTTAATCTCAGGATCACACAAAAAATCTGGGCAGAATTTTAAAGTTTTTGAAGTTCTTTGTACTAACATACAAAGGGGGGTTGCGCTGTTTTTGCTGAGATGTTTATGTTATTAACTGTTTGTGTTGAATACGAGTTCATGTGGATTGGTGGGTGAGATGGGGGGTTAATAGTGCACTGTGCTAAGGCACCGTCAGTGTGGTCTTGCCACAAGTCACCTCTCCAATGCATTTACTGCTGTGGTGTATGTTGAAATGTTGAAGCCATTAAATAGAGCTAAATGCTTTACTGTAATATGAGAGCGTTCATACATATTGCTGGTTGTTATTAAAGCACAGCGCTGTTCAATAAAGCCTTTGCAGCATCACTACATGCATGAGTTCCGCATTATGTCACACTCAGAGGAACCCATGTATAGACCCCTGGGGCCTTTGATTTGATAATTTAGCTTTGATGACCATGTGAGCATGTGTGTCCATTCTAGATTACTGTCCGATGTCAACCATAAGAGGATGGGTTCCTCTTCTTCCTACATTTTAGGGAGTTTTTCCTTTTCCAGTAGGGGCTTGAACCCAGATTCTCTAAAGCTATTCTGTGACAACGTCCACAGAGGCAACATACCTTCCCCAATATTTTGGCCTTTCCATATCAAGCAAAAAAAGGTAAAATACATAGAAAGTAGGGATGCACTGAAAGGAAAATTTTTGCCAGAAACCGAAAACTGAAAATTTGATTGTAACAAGATGAGGTCCTGCTGCTGTTTCCTGTTTCTATGGAAAAACCAGACTGCAGGTTCAGTGAAATGTTACCTTTTGCAGAGGGAGAACGAGAAAAGCTCCACCCCCGCTGGCCTCAATGATGATGGCAAGGAATTTGGGGTTAACTGCACAGAATGCACTATCCCAGGTGACCCGAGAGACCCTGATGTCATCATAGCACTGGTCGTTCTTCACCGCCTGGCCAAAAACGTGACGAAACTTGCTCTGTCGAACCACTCGCCTGATCATCTCTGAAAAAGCAGTGCAAATAAAATTAATAAGTATAATGTGTAAATAAGTACAAGTAATTCAACATACAAAGACAAATAAATAAACAAATGAAAATGCTATAAAACAAAAGTATCTTTGAGATATTCAATCTATTAATAATGGAAATCTTTATGAGGGCAGCCTAATTGCACATTAACCACAAACCATAAAAAGGCCATAATTAATGCAGTTATTTAGCAGTACGCTGCATGTGTCCAAATCCAGCCTTTAAACCAAATGGTGAAGACACTATTGTATTAATATGAGACTGTTGCGTAAACAAAAGCATTAATACCTGTAGTAAAAGAAGTTCAGTACTAGACTGAGTAGCATCATTGTGGGTTTCCACATAAAACATTTGTCCTGTAAACCCTCTCTAAAGTTCCAAGATGTACTGTAGGTGTGATCAGATAAAATTTTAATTTTTTAGTTTTTTTTTTGCAAAATAACAGTTGGGTAAGATTAATAAACCTTTTACACAAGCATGTTGCAAAAAAAAAATTAAACCGAACGTTTCGCAGGTGTAAATGTCACAATCTACTCCACCCATAAGTACAAGGGGTCCTCGAAGTTACATCTGGCTTCCGTTCCTCCAACTCATGCATGTTACAATGGCATATATGTATTAAACATTAACTAATAGCATGCATATAGCCAACATCAGCATCTCATAGGTGTTTGTTGTGGGATGTGGTGTTTTATGGGGAGCAATGCACTGTGGCCTATGTAGTTTCTGGTGCTGGAAAACAGGTGGGTAATATGGGCAGGAAAGATGTGAAAAGAGAGTTGCCTTCTGGGACTCATAGTTCATTAGTGATGAGAGATGAATTTCAGCATACATTAGGGCTGCAACAATGAATAAAAAAATAAGATATTTGGCAAACTGATTACTTGATACCATGTTGTGTGCTATGTATATATTATTATATGTATTATATGTATAATATGTGAATATTAGCAAAGCTCATTGTGATATTTCGGGGGGGGGTAAAAGCATGGTGGACACGAAAGAGGTGGACAAAACTGTTTAACCAAACTCCTGTGTATAATGAGAGTACTTCTCATTAAATAAAGACAACATAGTTAAACAAATGACACAAATTTTAATATGTGATTGGAAAAAAGTCCTTAACAATTCTCTAGTATAGTTCAGAATTCATCACCACCAATGATGGCAAGCCGTCCAAGCCCAGATGAAGCAACACAAGTCCAAACCATAACACCCACCATGTTTTACAAATGGGATAGGGATCTCAAGCTAGAATGCAGTGTTTTATTTTGTCCAAATGTAACACACCTCATTGAAGCCAAAAGGTTCTATTTTTTTTCTGTCCACATACAATTATTCCAGTATTCATTTTTTCCCACATAAATCATTAATAAACTAGATCGGCAGACATGTTCTTTTTGGAGAGCAGTTTCTTTGCTCTGGCATGAATACTCAAGTTTTCTTTTTGTGATGGGTAATGTTTGAGTCAATATTAGAGAGAACTTTAGGTGTTACCCTGGGTTCTTGATGTGCCACCACTTCTGGGTAGAGTAACAATGTTCTTAGAATTCTTCCATTTGTACATTATGTGTTTGACTGTTGATGGATTGGGTCCAAACTCAGGTCTTTAGACACCTCCTTTGTTTGAGCCATGACACACACCCACAAATGTGTTGTGTGTGTGACCAGGCTTTGCTGGATCCCTGTTCTTTAAATATAACCGGGTCTCCCACTCACACATTTGACTGCTGATTTTACACGCTCTGCTGTTGAGATCCATGAAACTAGTGTGCATATAATACCACAAGCATTGATTTAAACAAGGGGTCAGTGCTGTGCATCGTGAGGCTAAGCATTGACTAAGCAAACATCGGAACATCAAATGTCAACTAACCGCAATCACATCTGATAAAATACTTCATAGGTAATATTTTTATTTCTTAAGGAAATCTCTCTCTTTTAAAGGTGTCCAGTGCATGCTGCTTCAGTGTGGGTGGTCCAGCTGTGCTACCCGAGTGATGTTGAATATTAACTTTATAGGTAATCATATAAAAGAAGTAGTATTAAATGTATCTCTGCTTTGTGTCCTCTGTAACTCTATTACTATGCTCTGATAATGCTTGCATACAAACATTTTAACTATGTGCTGCCACAAAGCTCTCTATTTAAAGCACCTGTGTGATGGCTGATGTAACACATCAGGTTCAGGCTTATACTGATCTTCCAGATCGGGTTGGTGACAACAAAACAAAACAAACATTGTTATTTAGGTTAATACTGGCAGTTAATATTGTTTACCTGCCCCAGAATGTCCTCATGTTCTGAAAGGCCACCGTTCTGGCACTTCTCTTTAGATTCACTGTCATAGTTGTGTCCGAGCTTCTGCTTGCACTACTTTGTGTTTAACAACCTATATCTTGCTCTCTCTCTCTCTCTCTCTCTCTATTTCAGTTGAGCCAAATGCCATCATGTGATTCCAGTGAACTTTACTGCTGGAATCCACTCACTCCAGCTGAGGAGAAGCCCATACACCACTGGTGGCATTGGTAGCCTAGTAGCTGGGATGTTACACTTGGGACGAGAAGGTCCATTGTCTGGCAACAGTGAGGTATCCTTGAGCAAGGTGCTGTCCCAATACACTGCTCCCCAGCCATGAGCACGTGCTGGGCCTGTTTGTTTAAAATGCAAAGAAAAACCCACAAATAATTTAGGTGAACTATGGGACTCTTTGAAAAAATGGGGTGTGGCTGTTTCAAGATGCACAATAAGGAGGCATCTGAAGAAAGATTGGCTGCATGGTTGAGTTGCCAAAAGAAAGCCATTTGCACTCACCAGCCCAGAAGCCACGTATAGGGACGTATTTAGACATTTTCCAACATGACAATGATCCAAAACACAAGGCGACCTGTCGTTGGCTACAGCAAATAATGTGAAGGTTCTGGAGTGGCCAATCTCAGACTCCTAACCTCAATATCATTCGGCCATGCTGGGGAGACTCAAATGTGCAGTTCATACAATACAGCCCAAGAATTTACAGTAACTGGGGGCTATTTTCAGCAATAATGGGCTGCAAATAATAATATCGCTTTCATGTTTCGCATCCCCACCCATCCAGAAAACTCTCTCATCGCATGCACGTTTTGAACTTCACTAACAGTGGAGAGAAGCGAGTCTGCAGAGATCAGCAAAAGCCCACACAATTACAGAGACATTCATTGGAGATGGAGGCAGATTAATTGGTTCTGAAGAAAAACAGCACTGTTCTGTTATTGATTTATAACATTATTTATAACTGTTATTTATAACTTCATTTTAAAATAAAGAGTTTGTAATATTATACTTTGGTATAAAATAGTCTTTGCTATGTTAAAAGCTGGTTTAAAATAAAGAGTTCTGTGTTAAACGTTATTTAAAATAAAGTTTGCTATATTATACTTTGGTTTAAAATAAAAGCATTTACTAGGTTAAACTTTGGCTAAATTCATTATATTGCTGTCATTTCTTGCAATATAGGGCTGAATGTATCATTTATACAGTGATTTAGAGGAAATTTCTAGGTATCAAGATATTTATGGTGTATTACATAACTCGCAATATAATTTTAATGCCATATCGACCAGCCCTACTTCAGCCATCCACTAACAATGAGTGAAAGAAAGGTTGCATCATTCATATTCTCTTAAAAATGATTAAGAAATCCTAGGTTCTGTCAGGGTATGTAGCCTCAGGTGCGTGAATGTCTCCCTCTGGTGTACTGAGAAAAGAATGGCTCCAGGGTAAAAAACTACAGACTTACGACACATGTTGGAATCCCCTTGGAGAAATGTCTGCCCTGCAAACTGTCTTCCAGAATGTGAATGGATTTGAATATGACTTGGAAATCAGGTGCAGGTAGTAGTCTTAATCTGTCTTTTACAAGGAGAGTAGCTTATTTGTTCCCAGAAAACCAAAGGCATGTCCTTAATGTTGTAGTTCAATACCATGAAAATTAAATATATGATGAAAATCATTTAATCATGAAATTATATTAAAATTGCTGTTAATTAAATGATTAAAATGTTTTAATACAATCGATTTGGCAGTAATAATTAAAACCAACAGTAAAGATACATAATGCAATATTTTTTTCACTCCTATATAATATACATAAAATTAAGAAGATCACTGTTAATACGATACGATAATGCGATAATCCTTTATTGTCCCACAAGTGGGAAATTCCACAGTATACAGTAGGACCTTTAAAGTAGGGTTTAGCTGGTTTGGAGAAGGGGTTTTCAACTATATCATTAAATGTGCTGAGCTTCAGTAGTTCCTAAAGAAAAAATATATGTAATATATATATATATATATATATATATATATATATATGAGTTATATGTAACTCAGGTTGCTCAGGTTGTAGCAGGCCTTTATTGCCATTCTAGAATAATGTTGCTGATCAATTTAAATTTATTTTTCAGAATCAAATGGTTAAAGTCGTTCAAACATTTTTTATAGTTTAAATAAGGAATTTTTATTTATTTATTTTAGGCATAAAACAGAAGATTATTTTGTGCCGGGCTGAGTGATTCTCTGTGGCCTCTTTCCCACACTTGTTTTGTGTGGAGATGAAGCCTACAAGCAATCATGTGTCAATGTGAGTAAAAATCATCCATGGAGAGCATCTTTGAAAAAGGGGGTAAAGACCCAATAATGCAAGGGCGTAGAAGTCCCAACCAATATCGATCATTTATTGAAACATCCTCAAAAATTATTTTAATCAAACAAATGTGTAGCATCATAAATATAAACATCATAAATATCTAACATAATGCTTCTCAGTACACAGAGGGTTAAAGTAGCGTGCTCTACCCAAGGGCCCACCTGCCAATCACACATCACCGATGTGATTGGTGGAGACACAATAAGTGTTCAGGAGATGGGCCTGTTAATTACACGTTGCCAATGTGATTGGCTTTTGCTTTTTCCTGCTGCTCTATATCGGTCACATTTTGTTAGTGCCAAATGTTCCAATAAAGTTTCAAAATGAAAGAAACATAACTGTATTTATTTGACTATTTTATTATATATATATATATATATATATATATATAAGTTTTTATTATATTATTCAGTTGGCTATGTTGACTACAATGCCTGGTTACTTCTTTCTGTTTTCTGTTATTTATATACAGTGAGGAACATAATTACTGTATATCTTCTAATAATAGCCTGTCTCTTTTAGTCGTCCGTTTCCATTAAACGCCGAGATCGAAAGACAAAAATAGAAATAAACGCCTGTCTCCAATAGTAGCCGGTCTGTGGCAAACGCGTTCTCTTGTAACCGGCGATCTGAAATATCCTACTGCGCTTACCGTAGACCAAAACAAAAACTCTAGCTCCGCCCCTTTTCCACCCCGTCGCTGCCAGAAGCAAACGATGGAGGAAAGAGACGGCTAAACGGCTAAAAGAAAGTGAGCGAGGATTTAGATGGACTAGTGTTAACATGGATAATTG
>JBBIGC010000082.1:11497899-11514647 GCA_037576955.1 Lepidarchus adonis | reverse complement strand
AAAACTGCACTGACACCCCAGGCAACAGAATTACCATGCTGCTTGCCTAACTGTCAGAACAGGACAAAAAAAATAAATAAATTCAGCTTTAAATCTTTCTCAAAAGTGATGTTATTTCAAGGAACATTAATCTTTAATGTGTGCCCAGTTTTGGTGGCTGTGTGCACTTTTATCTTTCATGAATTAATGGGTGATGTATTCTTTCCTAACACTTCTAAACACAGGGACGTTGCACGTGTTTTCTACATATTTGTCAAAGACCCCAGACTACAAACCTCACTTTCAGACTCTTTGCTTAAGTGGCATTATAACTATTTTACAGCCCAAAATACTTCAACCACTTAGAAACATTCTTACCTGTTGCTTTTGTCACAAAGGGAACGAGAGTGATTTAGGAAGTTGGGCTAGTTCATCTATTGCAACTGGATCTTTAACAATTACAGGCACATCTGTGGCCAGAGTGGTCAACATTGATTAAAGGATGATGGGGGTGGATAAGCATTCCTACCAAGCAAATCCAAGATTTTCCTAGGTTTCTATCATGATATTTTGCGTTATAAAAACACTTAATTCAGAGAGCTTGCTGTGATCAGTCACTGACCAGAAGTTGACTAGCATAAAGAAGCTAGTCAGTTTAACCCTAAACTTATCAGTGATGGGAAGTTACCTTTCGTGTGACCATTTGATCTTGTAAAAACAAAACCTGCACAGTGAAATAACCTCTGCTCAAGAATTCCCTTAATGATTTCTTTGGTCATTTTGTTCTCGGGGCAAGGTCCTCGCCACTAAGCCACCACTCCAAGCTTCAGCCAATTTGAGGATCTCTGTACTTCAGTGTAAGGAGTACATTTCATTGTTGCAAATTTTTGTAAGTGTACCAGCTTTAGATGTAGGTGGCGCAGACACAACCAAGCACACCCTCATGACTAAGTGCTGTAGTGTTTATTGCTCAAAATCCGATGCCTAGTGAATGTAAAGGTTCATCACATTGTAGAGTTCCCAGCTGATAGAAATGGAGTTTGATGTGTATATCAGGTCATTAGATGTTTGGGAGTGAAATTAAATAAAAAATTATTCAAACACGAATCAAACACGTTATCAAAGTTGGTCCTTTAATATAATGTTGATAAATTAACAGATGTATTCAAACAATGAACAGAAACATGAACATTTTGGGAAATTGCTTATTGTTGGACAAATTTATGCCAGCTCCTCTTCTCCCTCTTCCTCAAACTCACCCTCCTCCTCTGCTGTGGCATCCTGGTATTGCTGGTATTCAGACACCAGGTCATTCATGTTGCTCTCTGCCTCAGTGAACTCCATCTCATCCATGCCCTCCCCAGTGTACCAGTGTAGGAAAGCCTTCCGTCTGAACATGGCTGTGAATTGCTCAGAAATGCGCTTGAACAGCTCCTGGATGGCTGTGCTGTTGCCAATGAAGGTGGCAGCCATTTTAAGGCCACGAGGTGGGATGTCACAGACTGCAGTTTTGACATTGTTGGGGATCCACTCCACAAAGTAGCTACTGTTCTTGTTCTGAACATTTAGCATCTGCTCATCCACCTCTTTCATAGACATGCGGCCACGGAACACAGCAGCAACAGTGAGGTAGCGACCATGCCGTGGATCACAGGCAGCCATCATGTTCTTGGCATCAAACATCTGCTGAGTGAGCTCAGGGACAGTGAGTGCACGGTACTGCTGGCTCCCCCTGCTGGTCAGGGGTGCAAAACCTGGCATGAAGAAGTGCAGGCGAGGGAAGGGTACCATGTTGACTGCCAGTTTGCGCAGATCAGCGTTTAGCTGGCCAGGGAAACGCAGACAAGTGGTCACGCCACTCATAGTTGCAGAAACCAAGTGGTTGAGATCACCATAAGTAGGTGTGGTGAGCTTGAGCGTGCGGAAGCAAATGTCATACAGAGCTTCATTGTCAATGCAGTACGTTTCATCAGTGTTTTCCACCAGCTGGTGAACCGACAAGGTGGCATTGTAGGGCTCAACTACGGTGTCTGAGACTTTAGGAGATGGCACCACACTGAAAGTGTTCATTATACGATCAGGGTACTCCTCACGAATCTTGCTTATGAGGAGGGTTCCCATGCCAGACCCAGTGCCTCCACCTAAGGAGTGAGTGAGCTGGAAACCTTGCAGACAGTCACAGCTTTCAGCCTCTTTGCGCACCACATCCAGCACAGAGTCCACCAGCTCAGCTCCTTCTGTGTAATGGCCCTTGGCCCAGTTGTTTCCAGCCCCACTCTGACCTGGAGTAAGTAGTTTGACAGTAAGGCCAAGCTTGTTATTTAACACAATATACAAAAAAAAAAAGTTATAATACTCACCAAAGACAAAGTTGTCTGGTCTAAACACTTGCCCGAAAGGACCAGATCTTACAGAGTCCATTGTTCCAGGCTCCAGGTCCACAAGTACAGCCCGGGGGACATATTTTCCACCTGTTAAGCACAACAGGTCACTTATTACTGACAGGCACAGAAATAAAACGTTAAACCAGTTTGATAAACTGACTCGAGTCAAATTTACCTGTAGCTTCGTTGTAGTACACGTTAATTCGTTCCAACTGTAAATCGCTGTCACCATGGTAGGCGCCGGTGGGGTCGATTCCGTGTTCATCGCTGATCACCTCCCAAAACTAGAAGAAAAATGATAGAAGTGCGTTAATGGGCCTCGGACTTCAATCACTTCAACTGAAAGTTGAACTAAGTACAGGGAAAACGCCAATAACCTATACATATTTTGGGTGTTTTTTTTTAAACGTCAGCTGTAGGTTTGGGTTCTTTTAATAACCAATGAACCAAGTAGTTATACTGAAACGATGTAGATAATTTTGTAGTGCTAGTTAATGCTATCTTAAAACAGAAACCTAGCATAGATTTGAAATAAAACATGCAGCATCGCTAACGTTCCTTCACTACAGACGGTTTCACCGTGCCTGTGGAACCTTAGTTCTTAAACTTACTTTGGCACCAATTTGGTTCCCACACTGACCAGCCTGCAGGTGAACAATTTCTCTCATTGTGAATCCTTTACTGGATAGGAAAAAAAGTTTCCGTTGAATTAAACTTTCTCCACCGCCTACCGTAGCCGCCAGGAAAACCCTAAACTACCCGTAGCCCTACCTGATTTATAAAGGACGCGCAGTCATCCTCGACTACGATTGGCTGATTTCAACGTCAATCATTATTCTACTCATATCGATTGGTTCGTTGGAACAACAGCAAAGGTATTGCGGATTGTGATTGGTTACGAGTGATTGTATTCCGTTACCCCCGGTTACGTCTTGGCGAGGCCTTAGAGACACTTTTGTTTTCTGGTGACTAGATACGTGCACACAGAAAACCGTTTTTGTCACTGTTTTAAAAGGATATAGCATGTTCAGACATGTTTGCTTTATTGCAAAATTTCTTTATAAACACAGATATGTATATACTAACTGAATAGTTACCCTCCTGACCCATTTTCAAACAATAGTAGTCTTGATATTATCTTAGTTACATTAACACATATCAGTTATCTTTAAAGGTGGTATCAGGTTTTTTTGTAATCTGATATGGTTTTTATTTATTTATTTTTTAACCCATACCTGCATTTATATTTAAAGTAGTGACACTGACTGGTTGGGGCATGTGTGTTTACAGAGAGTTTTTTAAACACCACTGTGCTCCTGCTAGGCTGAGAATAGTCCACCTACCAAAATTGTCCAGCCAACCATATACTGTGGTCAGGAACTGGCCACTGATGTACTGACCTCAGTAATTTGAAAAGAGTTAACACAAAGGGAACAGTAAGGTAATACAGTGTTTAAAAACTGCAGGATCGCTGTTGAATGTGATCTGCTCAGTGCAGCACACACTTGGCACAACTAGAGGTGTGTCTAGGGTGGCACTGGATAGCCCTGATATCTGATTGGCCACCCTAGGTGCCACCCAAATGTCATTTGCAATTACTGGTAATTTGATACTGATACTTTCTTTTCACCTTATGTTAAACATGAGCGAGGGTAAGTTGTCACAACTGAGATCCAAGAAAAGTGGATATTTATGAGCTTCCCTAAATGCACACACAAGCTCTTTCATTTCCACCTCCTTAATCCAAGAGTTCTTGATCCAAGCCCTTGTGTATGCATGGTCGTGAGTGTTTGTGTCTGTGTGTGTATGAAAGTGACTTTTTATCGTTGTGAACACACTCAACACACAATTTGCAGCACAACAAAATGTGACCTCTGCATATAACCCCTCATACTTGCACACGTGGAGCAGTGGTCAAATATCAACAGCACCTATGGAGCAGTGGATTGGGGATGGTACCTTGCTCAAGTGTACCTCAGTGGTACCAAGACTGGGACTAGAACCTGCGACCTCCCATGGGCAAGGTCCTAACCACTACGCCACCACTGTATTGTGCCATTAGTTTAGGTGCATCTGATGTCCCAGGAGTCCCCAGCACACATATGTTTTGTAAGTTACTGATACATTCTATATACATGAAGACAGACTGCATAAAGTAGGGACTAATGTGATGTTCTCTATTTAACTGACCTTTTTATCTTAGTTCTTGTCCTTTTAATTACAATACAGCATTCTATATCATCTAAAAGAAATTTTTTGAGAAGGAAAGAAAAATTATATGGAAGGAAAATGCATTGTAAATCCATTGACTTTAAATACTGCAGGATAACACAATTCACTACAGCAGGTTATGAAACAGTGTTTAGAATTAACAGTGAATCTACAAGCATTTTCTGATTTTTAAAAAGTTAATTACACATAACATTAAAAAATCAGTCATTTTGTATTTAGTCAAAAAATACATGTATGCAAGTGAGAACAAAGAGGCTTATAACACTACCATTTATAAATAAGGTTGACTATTTTGGGGGAAAAATGTTACTACATTTGATGCAGAAAATGTTGGACGTACAAAGGGCTGCTCTTTACAGAGGTTATATTTTCTATCAAAAATGTTTTGTAGCAGTGCTGTGTAAAGTATTTTTTTTAATAATCTAAATGGGAAATGTGATTCTGAGTGGAGAGCTTGCCTCTCTATTCCTGAGTGGATACAACCTTCATGGAGGTTTCTGAACAAGTCTTCTCTGTTTAAATGCTCAGATCTCCAATAAAGATTCCTGCACTGTGCACTAATCACCAATACTTTTGTTTCAAAGTTAACCCTACAGTATTACGGCAATATTTGTTTTGCCATTAAATAGATTATCTGCCTGTTCTAGACTTCTTCTGCTGTTTGAGGTTCTCAGCCAGGTTCTAAGAGGACTAGGATTGCTGTTCTGTTCAGTTCAGTTTATATTTGGGTATAAAAATTCCAAAGTGCAGCGCTCCAATTTTTCCAGTTCTGACCATTTTTTTAATGGGAGAGGCAAAACTGAACGCTCTGAACACCTTGAACGCTCTTGTTCTTCTTGTTACGCAATGTGTCAGGGCATATTATTCTGCAGAAAGATTTCAGTGCCATCATGGATATTATTGCCATGTACAGTTTAACCCCATTATCTAATTCCCATTGGTTCAGGCTCTAAATGTGGCAAGAGGTGAGGAAGGTGAGCTATCGAATCACAGGGGGTTATGGTTATGGAGCTGGCTCCCTTTTTTTGCGACGTTTGACTCTCATATACGGTAGTAAAATGTAGTTGAATGCTTACTAAATGCTTAATTATATTACTGGACTCCCACAGGAGAGACTGGCTTTCGCTAAATGTGCGCTGGTTGTTCATGTTGCCGGCTGTTAATAAAACCTCCACAGCATTATTACATGAATGAGTTAATAATGAGAAAACGGCGACAGCAACAGCAGTTCTTCTGTGGAATTGGACCAAATAGACAACCCTTAACTCGGCACCAGCATTGAGTGCCCAGTGAGTGTAAGCAGTTCAGTTTGTCCAGTCTTGGACATTTGTGGCTGCTACTAATCAATTAAGACATTAACACCCTACAACACCTGCCATTTTGGTGTCTAGGTTTTGCTCTTACCCAGTCATATAGACATCATCAATGCTTGACTCTTGTCAATGTCGCTCACATCCTTATCATTTTCGATTGGCCCTGCTTCAACTTCCAAAACTGCCAAACAATTTTTCTCCTCTTGACAGGTAACACTGTAACAAGATCATCAAAACTAAACTTTTAAAGTTGTGACTGTTTTATAATAAAGGTTTTCATTGGAATTTACATTAACATTCACCAATGTTGCATTGCTAGCTTACATCTATGCAGTTTGTATCAAACTTCATAATGATTGACAGTTATTGCAGTTTTCTATAGTGATAACCTTAGCGTCACACAAAAATCTGGCCACACATTTAAAGCTTTAGAAATTCATAATTCTTTAACACAACAACAAAAAGTAAACCTACTTTTTAAAATCTACAATAATCCACTAATTATTGTTTACAGACCCCCAGGGCCTTACTCAGAATTCCTAAATGAATTTGCAGATTTCATCTCAAATTGAATTGTTTCATCAGGTACAGTTATGCTCATAAGTTTACAAACCCTGATAGAATGTATGATTTCTTGGCCAGTTGTCAGAGAATATGAATTATAACACAAAAACTTTCTTTCACTCATGATTAGTAGTTGGCTTTTCAGTCACAGCTGCCAGGGAAATTGTTCAGGATGCAAAGAAAAACCCACAAATACAGGTCTCTCTGAAAATATGTGGTGTGGCTATCTCAAGATGCACAATAAGGAAACACTTGAAGAAAGATGGGGTGCATGGTCGAATGGTGGAAGAAAGCCATTACTTGCAAATGGCACAAAGTATTCCATAAATGCTACATTTGGAGAGGAGTTAATATGGGCTATGATGAAAGGTACACCATTTCTACTGTGAAACACGGTGGAGGATCACTGATGTTTTTAAATTCCAAAAAATTTAAATCATATTCACAAGGCTGTAGAAACAGCAGTTTATTGTAGCCATTGTCTCACCCCTGAGCTACTGGATACTACCTGACCCTGTTTTCAGTGCAAGGCTGTTGCTGGCAATCCCCATGAGGAAAGCTAACCTGAATGGAACCAAATCCCCCTCCACCACTGACACAACAAAACAGCTCTATAGAAACGGCCACTGCCATTGCTATAGAAACATGAGGCACACAGTGTGTCATGTTAGAGCACCAGGAACATAAAACTATACATTACATATTTTATGATAGTAAGGACAGTTTTCACAGACAATATCTCGTTGATCTTGTAATACAAATGTGTGAAAATGATAATTTAATTAAGAAGTGAACATCTATGAAACACAAACTTATCTAATTTATATTGTGTTGATGCAGCCCTCAGATTTTGATACACATCATTCAAGAGTTTAAGGTTTATTGCACTGTATGCATATCAGTACAGATCCATATCTCTGTGTTTTGTGAAAATACGTTTTTTGACAGCTGCCACTCATCATATCGTCTTCTGTTGCTTGTGTCAGTATTAACATTTCCTGAATTGTGAAACAATGTGGGAGTTTATTTGCTCAGGGTGATAGAACTTTCTATTTATCAACAACAGCAGAGCATCCACAGGAGCAGAAAAAAAGTGCAGGAAGATCCTGTATAGTAATTATAGGGATTTTTTGCAATTGTAGGTAAAAAAAAAAACCTACTTTATATTCACAATGTCATTAATAATGATTTCATTCAAGCATGTGCTTCATTCAATGCTGTTTCTCTGGAAACATGCTCATCATGCATTCATTTTATTGCCATCCATGCAGTAGTGATGCAGGTACACTTTTTATTCCCATATAAAACTGATCCAGATAGTAAAATCTAGTAAACCTAGTAGTAGCATTTGTTCTGGAGCCTCAAATCCAAATCAAAAACTGTTTTGGAACCTTTTTAATGGTGAACTTGTTGAATATGTGTGGTGCACTTTTTATTAGACGCAAGTAGTATAATTTGTATAACATTCCTTATTTATTAACATGTATACTGTATTTGATTTAATGTGTTGTTTATAAGAAGAGGGCGTGGAATTCACTGGAGTAATTGTAGTTATTACACAAAGCTTTTTGTGAACTTATGAAGGACCTGTTAATGTTCTTTCAACCTAATGATAGGAGTGGCTAAGAGCAGGGGAGCAGAAACCAAACATAGCAAAAAAGAAATATTCCACAAACCAACCCATACACAGCCCATCAAATCACTGTGTGACATGACTTTTGGAATGGGACAATTTTTCCAGCAAAATGAAAACATCTGGCTTTCAGGCCTTGAGAGATTATTCAGTGTGAGTGTATGTATGTGTCTTTGAGGTGCCAGGGAAAGCATGGTTTGTTTGTGAGTATGGTTGATATGGTTGAGTTGTTTATTAGTTTCCTTTTTTTTTCTTGTAAGACCTGGAAACTAAATGCTAAGATTATCCACATGAAGATCTACCTCTTCTGTTGGTGTACTTCAGACTTTTGTGATTTTTCATTTTATTTTAGACCAACAGTGTAAGAGGAAGAACAGGGCCTATCAAACTTCTGTTTCTGAATTCAAGCAATCCAAGTTCTACTGCAGTTGCAGATGTAGCTCAGAAAATTATACTATTCAGGGTGAATAAAAAAATGCAATGGAGATCACCAGATAATCTTGTCATATTATCCTATTGGAACAACAATAAGCCAGAAAGGGCCAGGAAAGAAGACACCACACCATTCAGGTTTTGCATTACACTCAGCCTGTTTAACACATCAGAATGATTAATTTACTCTTCAATATTTCATAATTTCTTCCATTTTAATATTAGATTAATAGATAACACCATTATATTAATATATAAATTCCATATCAAACAGATTGTGTACACCTTTTCCTGTAACCAGTTTCACACATCATATCACAACAAATATAAAAAGCACATTAAAGTTTTCTTTTCTTTTTCCCTTTTTGACAGTATTGCTTCCAAGTCTAGTTCTAATCATTAGCAATTAAACTAACCATGCTCTGTCCACAAATGCATGCTTATGTAGTAATTGCTGCAAGGTTGAAAAGGTTTACAGAATGATGGGAAAAATATGGCACACTTCAGTTTGAGCCAAAATATTTCATATATTCAAATTAAACAGTTAAATTGGTTTGAGTCACCTCAAACCTTAGCACAGTGGCAATGGCAAAAAAGTCCATTATGTCAATGTTCAAATTCATATGATAAAATAAAATTTTGCTTTTGGAAATAAAACACAACAAAATATGCAAATATTATTTTCAAGATCCTGAAGAATGCATTTTGCAGGTGGAGCACGGAACTGGTATTGGTTTAGCAATTGGAAATAAAGAAATCCCACCACATTTGCTTCTAAATAAAGATGTAATCAAAGAACCTTTGGCAATTAAAAAGTGCAGCTGGGTATCTAACTCCCCTCAGTGCTGACAAGCAGCTTTTACTGGTAGTGCGAGGTCATGTTAGTACGTGATCAATTTCCAGCAGGTTTTACATTGTCTTGGAAGTAGCCAGGGTTGGTTATGTTGCCAGATGGCTCATAAAAGGCTGTGGTGATGAACAAGCCATTCCCATCTGTCGCTAGGCCAACCCCAACACGCTCCGAAGACTTCCATACCATCTGAGTGAAGTTTCCTAACAATTACATCCAAGAAATGCTGACTCAGACAAAGATCAAACTGTTGTATTTCACTGATAAAGTAGTACAGCAAACATTTACTATTTATTTCTATATATATAGTTTAACATACCAGTTCCACTTTGAAAAGCAGGGTTGGTGAAGTTGTATTTTGCAATTTCCTTGTACCATGACTCAGCAACCTCTTTGCCTGCAAAGGAGTAAATAACATTTGTTCCTCAGCATTGTGTTACTCCACCTATGAAATTAAATAACAGGGAAATATGGCCTGCAATATCTGAATTACAGAGTAGGTATATTCCAAAGGTCACATGAGTGCACTGTATCAATCAGGCAAAGAACCATTTCCAACTGAGCATTGAAAAAGGAACTGAATCTGAACTTCTAGAAGAAGGGTCAATGGAGAATACAGTCATGCTGATAATTGTTATGCGTCAATCGTATGAGCCATGAACAACTGTTTGAGTGTAGTCATATCAGAATTTGCCAAGCATTATACATTTTTGTATGGGTATTTGTTGCCATGTTACGATAGCTGTTGTAGCTCAGTATATGCGAATGAGCTTAATTAATTTTTCTATGTCCATTTGCAGATTCAGACATACACTATGTTGCCAAAGTCATTACTCGCCTATAAAAATAATTCAATTGAGGTGTTCCAATCACTTCCATGGCTACAGGTGTAGAACAAGCACCTAGGCATGCAGTCTGCTTCTACAAACATTCTACAAACAAAAGAATGGGTCGCTCTCAGAAGCTCAGTGAATTCCAGCGTGGTACTGTGATAGGATGCCACCTGTGCAACAAGTCCACAGTCGACAATCGACAATGTAGAAGCGATTGGGAATAACAGCAACTAAGTGTTCAGCCACATAAAACGAAAGAGCTGGGTCAGCGTATGCTAAGGCGCTAAGTGCACAGAGGTTGCCATCTCTCTGCAGTCGCTATAGAGCTCTACAGAGCTTCATGTGGCCTTCAGATTAGCTCAAGAACAGTGCATAAAGAGCTTCATGGAATATGTTTCCAAGGCCAAGCAGTTGCATCCAAGCCATACATCACCAAGTGTAATGCAAAGTGTCAGGTGCACTGGAATCTAGAGCAGTGGAGACGTGTTCTCTGTGGTGAAATAATTACAATTCTCCATCTGGCAATCTGATTGATGAGTCAGGGTTGTGTCATGGAAAGTTTGGTGGAGGGGGGATTATGGTGTGAGGTTGTTTTGCAGGACCTGGGTTTGACCCCTTAGTTCCAGTGAAAAGATTTTGGATAATTTCATGCTCCCAACTTTGTGGAAACAGCCCCTTCCTGTTCCAACATGACTGCTTACAAGTGCACTAACAAGGTCTGTAAGGATATGGCTAAGGGGGTTTGTTGTGGAAGAACTTGACTGGCCTGCATAGAGCCCTGACATCAACTCAACAGAACACCTTTTAAATGAATTAGAGCAGAGAATGCAAGTTAGGCCTTGTCATCCAACATCAGTGTTTGACCTTACAAATGTGCTTGGGGGGGGCGACATCATATTAAACCCTATGGATTAATAATGGGATGTCACTTAAGTTCATATGCGTATAAAGGCAAATGAGCAAATATTTTGGCAATATAGTGTATATTCAAAGATCACACATCCCACTGCCAGTGCTACTCACCTCCTGCAAATCTTTCCTGTCTATAGGGAGTGTGGCTCTCCTTTTTCACAAGTGCTTTTATGTTACAGTTGCATTATCATTAAACAAACTCATAGACCCCTATACAATAGAGGCTTATCACATGTTTCCAATTGCTCCATCCATTATACATCCCAAAACCTTATTCTTGCTCAATATAAAAATCCAGAAAATACTTTGTCTGGATAGGAGCACATGTTGCTCAGAATGTTTTGATGATATGTACTGTAGATGATGAGATTTTCAATGTCTTCTCACTTCCAGCTTTTACTTTTTGGTATCACTTAGTTTTCCAACCTTTTCTTGACCTGCCCCAAATTTTGAGATGTCTTGCTGCCATGAAATTCAACATTACATTTTTTTTATTAAAATGTACAATTACTCAGTTTACACATTTGACATGTTTACTATGTTCTATTGTTAATAAAATACTGGTTTCTGATTTGCAGGTCATTGCTTTCTGTTATTATTTATATTTTACACAGCGTCTCATCTTTTTCTGATATGGGGTTCATATTTGGGGGAAACTTACTTTTTATTTAATTTTGATTATATAAACATTCATATTTTCACTCTTAGTAACAGTACTGCATGCATTGTGATGTTAGAGAGCCACCTTGTGGCCAATTTTAGAAATAGCTTTACTTTATAGCCACATGGCTTTTTGGTATTGGTGTTCAAACCATGTTTTACTGGTCATTTCTGTTTTAAATGAGAGGGTGCTTTTGAAACCCCCACCATCCATTTCATAATACATATCACAAACACATGACACACACAAAATCAAACAACGTGACTATTTTACATAAATAATAGCAATGTTATTTTTAAAAACCCACAATGTTTTAAATCCATTCTGAACACAATAGTATGTTAATCAATTAACTCTGTAATGTTGGCAATGTGTGTTTAAGAGGCCTACCTCCTAAACACACATCATGTCTCCACCAATCACATTGGTCATGTGTGTTTGGGAGGTGGTCCATCAGAATGCTCTGTATACATAGACAGATTGTTAAAGCATTACAATCATTGCTGAGGACAGTTCAGCATTCACTAGATATTGGTGGGTATGTGTCTGAAGGCCAACATACACAATACAGTACTAAGCAATAAACTGGCAAATCAATACACACAGGCATTCAAATCTGTATTGTTGAATCAATGTGTGACTTTAAAATAAGGAGATCTGAATCTTTTCACTGGCAAAGTGTTTTACGTTTACTCAAGTGTGTAAGGTATGGGAGGAGGAAACGCTTACAGTCAGTTCTATCTTACCGGTGGGTGCAGTTAAACTGGATGTCCATTTGTATGACATGGTTTCTCCATAACCTTTCTGGCTGCTCATCAGAGTCTTCTTGCTCACTAGGTGAGCTGCCCATTCCTGTGCCTCCTTGGAGAGGGCAGAGCTCAGGGAGAGGGGGCGCACTCTATGAAGCTGACGGTAATGGTTGATTGTCTCCACCAACTGGCTGGAAAACTCCTTACCTTAATGAGAAAGATAAATTATCAAATGATAATTTATCTTAATGGTTTCTTTAATTATACATACACAGTATATTAAATATTAACATGTTTGTTTTATACTCGATTATCACTGAGAAACCATCTTTAGTTTTAGAAATGAATAATAAGCTTACAGTTCAAGAGGTTACATTTTGACTTGGCTCTAATGTGACTCACTTGTATCCCTTGATGGCCCTTTTTCTGCAGAGGCATTAGATGGAGGTTTGTTTGTCTGAATGCTGAGTCCAGCAAGTGCTTGTCCAGCTCTATCAACTGAACCTAGCAAGCAAAAGAACCTAATATATTTGGGTCTTGCAACACTGCAATATTCAAGTCCAATCACAATCAGCATCTATATAAAAAGAATGACAGATGATCTAAACTCTGATTGAAGACGTTTGTGTGTACAGTTCTCCACTCTTCCTGTGTAAGTGTACATTTATGAAGTACAGGTACATAAAAAAAATTGGAATATTGTGAAAAAGTTTGATATTTTTTGACATTCATTTCAGAGAGTGAAATTTATATATATATATATATATATATAAAGCAAGAGGGCACACAGTTCCTTTTAGCCTTTTTAAAGGCTCTGTGAATAAAGGATACCTTTATTCAACCCTTGTGTCGAGTCAGTACTTCATAGTGGACTTGGTTCCCTCAAGTTCACTACTATGTATATATATAGTATTTTCTGAATTCCACAGTCTTCACAGCCATCTACCAGGAAATCGTGGAGCACTTCATGCTTTCATTTGCTGACAAGCTTTATGGAGATGCTGATTTCATCTTCCAACAGGACTTGGCACCTGCTCACACTGCCAAAGGTACCAAAAGCTGTTTCAACCACCAGGGTGTTACTGTGCTTGATTGACCAGCAAACTTGTCTGAATCCCATAGAGAATCTATTGTCAAGAGAAAGATAAGAGACACCAGACCCAACAATGCAGATGACCTGAAGGCTGCTATCAAAGCAACCACACTGCCACACTGATGCAGTAATTCATGCAAAAGGAGCCCAACCAAGTATTGAGTGCATAGGAATTAACATACTTTTCAAAAGCCTGACATACTTTTCAGAAATTCCAAAAATTCAAAGGCTTGACATATTTCACTCTATGTGTAATAAATCTGTATAATACATGGATTTCACTTTTTGAAAGGAATGTCAAGAAATATTGAACTTTTTCATGATATTCAATTTTTTTTTCTACATTATAAAACAAATCTTTCAAACTTGAGTTGAAATGCTTTGTTACCAGATGTGTCTACAGGGGAACCTAGTGGCAAGACGTTCTTCTCAAAATAGCCAGGATTACTAATGTTGCCTGCAGGAAGGTACTGGCCCACTACAAAGATTGTAGCTCCATCTGTGGCCAGCCCAACTCCCAAATCCTTTGTGTTCTTCCATACCACCTGAGTGAAGTGCCCTAGAGAGGCCAACAGAAGTGAAAGTTAACACTTATTTAAAACAAATTAAATAAAAAAATTAATTGTATGTATGTATACTTTTTATTTTCTCGATTAGAATACACTAATGCTCAAAAGAAAAAGGCAAAAGATGATTGACTCAAATTGCCTGATTAATTTTTTTAAAACATAGCTAATAGCTACTACTGTAAAACAGTCCTCAAATTTGTCATCCATATTGACATGATAATATTGTGTAGTTGCTGCAGAATTAAACTTCTGCTCCACCGCATCCCAAAGGATTAAGATGTGGTGACTGTGGAGTACAGTGAACTTTGTCATTATTTGCAGAGTCCTTAAGTAAAATAAAACATTAATAGGTTTTCAAATGTACTGTGAGCAACTGATGTAGCTCCTGTCCAATAGCATGATCAGCTGTCATTGGTCTTGCTGAACCGGTCTTGCTTTTACAGGTCTGTTATGAAGAATGGTAAGATATGTAAGTTTAATATTAACCTGTTCCAGAGGTGAATCCAGGCTTCTTAAAGTTGTAGTCTTTAATTTCATTGTACCAGCTGTCTACTGCCTCATGTCCTGGACAAAACAAATATTGATGTGGTGTTAGAAACATATAGAACTTTAAGCCAGGTGATGCTGTAAAAGGATCTCGTAGGACACTGAAGATTCTACTTGCCTGTAAGTTTTTTGGGCGTTGAGCTCCATGTGTAGTACAGATTCTCTCCATAGTCAGCCTGGCTGTGCTGGAGTGCTTTGATTGACAGCAGGTTTTCTGCCCACGCCTGGGCAGAACGACACAAATCACGGTTTATAGTGAGGGGCGGGGCACCATGCTCTTTGCGGTAGGAGTTGTGAGTCTGCAGAAACTCTCCCTCAAAGCTGCTGTCTATAAATAGAAAAGCAGAGTAGTGTTACCTAGAAAAACTAAATATACATGTACATGTCAACACTTAAATGTGCACTTAAGTGTTTAATAAAAAAGCAAAACAAAAAACAAATGGGTTTTAAAAAGAGTCCCCACTGTGAAATCATATATCACGCTAAAATATCTTACATTTATTTAACCGCCATGGCCAATAAAATAGAGACGATTCAGGATGATCTGTCACGTTCCTACTATGTGTAGTCAATCACCTTTCATAGTGGCATTTTGGCATGGCCTCAGTTTATAGAACTTGGTTCCTTTTGGTCATTGTTGTCCCCCTGCCCCATAAGCAAATTTTTGGTTCTGCCCAACCCATAGTGCCTTTTTGGCAATGCAAGTGGCCCTATTTAAAAAAATGGTTTGTGCCTCCCCCTACCTCACCTGTACCTTTAGTTTCCCTAAAAGTCTGTCTGTGGCCCAGCAGAAAAATATGTAAGAAACTGTTTACAGCCACAAGAACATATGATTGACTTCCTATGGCCTTTTTTGGGCTTTTGTTAAATTTTGACTTACACTTGACCCCTGATGGCCCTTTTTCAGCCGGCTGAGAAGGTGATGGAGTCTTGATTGGCTTATTCTGTCCACCAAGTGCTTGTCCATTTCCACCTACTGAACCTAAAAAGCATAACAGTTGAAGTGTATCTGAATCTCATTATATTGCAATTAACTACCCATCATTTTTTTGCCTTGCCCTACCCATCATTTTTTTGCCTTTTTTTTTATCACCTGCATGTACATGTTAACTCTGCATTCATTTGATTGTACATTTGTAAGATCATGAAAAAGAACTCAATAAAACTAACCTCAGCATGCTAAGTTTACATACCAGAAGTTGTTGATTTCAGATCTACTACGGAACCTGATGGTAGGACATTCTTCTCAAAATAGCCAGGGTTGCTGATGTTACCTGCTGGAAGGTACTGGCCTACAACAAAGACTGTTTTCCCATCTGTGGCCAGCCCAACTCCCAACTCCTTAGTGTCCTTCCATACCACCTGAGTGAAGTGGCCTAGGCAGGAAAACAGCAATAGAACACTAGGCATTGCATGTCCAAAAATTGAGACTCTAACAACCAATGACTTTCCAACAGTCTACAGTAAGTACTATAGGTTAAAATAGAGAGATTAATCCAGCCATTTACAATCAATACATCAGTTTCAGAGAGATAAAATAAGTAGATTTTTTAAAAAGCTGAATTTACTGTTGCAATGTTCTATTAAATTTTGATTCCAGTTAATATTATCCATGGAAAATGTAGACTAAACTAAAACAAAATAAAATGTATGAGGTGATAGCTGGGTCAGTCATCTCTATTGAAAGCCAGATAGCCAGCTATGTTAATGCTACCCATCAGCATATATATATATATATATATATATAATGTATGTATACTTTTTATTTTCTTAATTACAATACACTAATGCTCAAAGGGAAAAGGCAGAAGATGATTGACTCAAATTGCCAGATTAATTTGTTTTAAACATAGCTAATAGCTACTACTGTAAAACAGTCCTCAAATTTGTCATCCATATTGACATGATAATATTGTGTATATCTGTTATGAAGAATGGTAAGATATGTAAGTTTAATATTAACCTGTTCCAGAGGTGAATCCAGGCTTCTTAAAGTTG
>JBBIGC010000082.1:11486381-11497799 GCA_037576955.1 Lepidarchus adonis | reverse complement strand
GGTGATGCTGTAAAAGGATCTCGTAGGACACTGAAGATTCTACTTGCCTGTAAGTTTTTTGGGCGTTGAGCTCCATGCGTAGTACAGATTCTCTCCATAGTCAGCCTGGCTGTGCTGGAGTGCTTTGATTGACAGCAGGTGTTCTGCCCACGCCTGGGCAGAACGACACAAATCACGGTTTATCGTGAGGGGCGGGGCACCATGCTCTTTGCGGTAGGAGTTGTGAGTCTGCAGGAACTCCTTCTGAAAGCCGCTGTCTGAGAAAAGAAAAGCAAAAGAATGTAAGGTATCCAATTTTACCCCAGGCATGGTGTAACAGATACACTGTAGAAAATAAGAGTATTGGTAAATCTTAATGTAATGTCCAGTTTAATCACTGTACCAGTAGTTAATATTCAGCAGGTTTAACTGTTAACAGTACTTAACAGACCACAATTTTTATTTTTGTGCTATTCACTAGAAATAGTTTTTTTCAACAAATTCTGTGTCTGATACCTAAGAGGTCTTCAATGTTTTGTTACACAGTGTTATTTTTGTGTTTTTTTCTTAAACTGTTTTGTTTGAATGTTAACTGCATATAATATTGTAGAGTGATGTTCCTCATCCTTTGGTGTGACACCATATCATTTGGTGAGGCAATAAAAAGATTAATGAAAAGAAAATCATATTAGCAAGATTCACAAGCATTGTGTTACATCTATAATAGAGTTGTCAGAATCAAACTAAAACATATTGAAAGACTAAGGACAGATGTCTAACTGTGTGTGATGATTAAGAACAATAATACAAAATATGGTTAAACTAGGTAAAATGTAATGACAAGACAGACAGATAGCATCACAAAAAATAAGAAAATAACACAGGCCAAACTCACCTGCCATTCTAAACACTTTTTTGGATGCTGGAATCCAAAGAAAACAAACATGTTATATGATGGAATTGCATAACACCTAAAAAACAAACCAGTCTGTCAATAGTGCAAGCTCCCAAAACACTTTAACCTATGGGTAAGGTGAGAAAGAGCCCACAGACAAACCATAATTACGCTGGAACTGTTCATCTAAATGACAGCTCTAACATAGAATTTCAGACAGCAATGGCAGGATGTTTAACCGGATTGTTAAACCACATATTGCACACATGTTTGTGTTTGTCCTCATACTTATGCATGTCTGTCTTCAATTAACTTCATACTCTAAATTCTGAAGTGTCTAAGAGTACACTTTTTGGAAGCATTTCAACGTTAAAATACTTACCTGGAAACAGCTTTGAAACTGTCATCCATTCAAATATATTGTTATCTTATATATGGAAATGAAAACCTACTGTAGCCTTAAAGGTGCACACACACTCACTCACACACACACGCACGCACGCACGCACGCATGCATGCACGCACGCACGCACGCACGCACGCACGCACGCACGCACGCACGCACACACACACACACACACACACACACAAAAGAGGTGAGGTGAGGCTGTGTTCAGGCTTCAGTTGCGTCATTGGACCTGTTATTCTGGATGTACAGCAGTCATGGAGAACGGATCATCTGCTCACCCACACACACACAGAGGCAATTACACTGTGAATCTATTTGCTTAAATTAACATAAATTTAATTTCTTAGTTGTTCTGTTCCCCATGTTTGAGCTCAACCCAATTACTTAATTTGGAAATTAAGCCACTATACACTACTCACAAAAAGTTTGGCATATTCGACTTTCGGGTGAAATTTTTGGAAAACGTAAAAAGTTCACACTACAGTGATATTATATCATGGTAGTAGGGCATTTAAGTAGAAGCATGCAATGGTGATTTTCTCATCTCAAACAACCAACAACAGTGGTGAGCATATCATAATTTTTTTTTAATGAATATAATGTGTCATGTGTCCTTGAGCATCAATTACAGATTGATAATGATGTCTTGTGCTGTTCACAAGTCCACTTTTGCCTGCTGAGGCATGGTATACCTCTCTTCTTGAAGGGCAGCCCACAGGTCATTGAGGTTCTGGGGTACAGAGTTCTGGGGTACACAGGGACTCAGCTGATCCCATAGGTTTTCTATGGCAGGGATTGCCACACTTTTTTCACTTGCCAGCTACTTTTAAAATGACCAATCAAAATGATCTACCCACAATAAAAATGCCAAAAAAAATGATACATATAAACATACATACTAAATATACTGTCTTATGTAAAATTTTGGGCACCCCTTGAAAAAAAACAGATTTTGGAGATTTTGTTAACACAGTCATTCTACAACATAGAAAATGTACACTATATTTTTAGCAAACATTGCATAGTTATGTTTTTGGCCATTAGTTAAACATTTTTTTAAATTAAAACATTATTATGGCACTGTGCAAAGGCTTGTGCACCCTAAGAGAGAGAAATTTTGAGACCTTAATCAGCTTGTTAGATCTGATGAATGGCAATAGCTGTCATTAGTAAATGTCATTTGGTGCAAATTTCAAAGCTTTTCAAATACTCTGACTCTTCAAACCTTGTACACACACTTGTGGACACTCAACAACCATGGCTTCCTCTAAGCAGCTGTGTAAGACTCTGAAAATGAAACTTATTGATGCCCACAATGCAGGAGAAGGCTACAAATCCAAAATGGACTACTGCAAGAGATGCAAGAGATGGTTTTGGAATAGCCTTCACAATTCCCTGACTTAAACATTATTGAATATTTGTGGGTAGATCTTAAAAGAGTTGTGCATGCAAGATGACCAAATATTACAGAAGTAGAAGCTTTTTGCAAGGAAGAATGGGAGAAAATCCCAAGTACAAGAACTGAAAGACTTTTAGCTATAAAAAGCAATTGCCAGCTGTGATATCTGCCAGAAGAGGTTTTACTAAGTACTGATTATGTAGGGTGCTCAAACTTTTGCACAGTCCAATAATAATGTTTTATTTTTGGGGGGTTTAATTTATGGCAAAAAAAGTAACAAATGCATCAATGTTTGCTGAAAATGTTTCCATTTCCATGTCCTTGAGAGAATGGGTTAAGATCTTTTCAATCTCAAAATCACCAAAAATTGTACCATAAAATCTTGAGTGACAACCACCTTCCCTCTGCCAGGACAATGAAAATGGGTTGTGGTAGTGAAAATGGGTCCAGCACAACAATGACCCAAAGCATACAGCAAAGGCAACAAAGGAGTGGCTCAAGAAGAAGCACATTAAGGTCATGGAGTGACCTTGCCAGTCTCCGGACCATAATCTCATAGAAAACCTGTGGAGGGAGTTGAGGCTTTGAGCTGCCATGCAACAGCAATAAAAGCTAAATGATTTAGAGCTGCTCTGCAAAGAGGAGTGGACCAAAATTCCTCCTGCTGTGTGTGCAAACCTGGTTATTAACTACAAGAGACATCTGACCTCTGTGCTTGCCTTCAAGGGTTTTGCCACCTAGTACTAAGACTTGTTTTGCTAGAGGATCAAATACTTATTTCCCTCAATAAAATGCAATTTATATATTTTATATAATGTAATTTTCTGGATTTTCTTTTTGATATTCTATCTCTCACTGTTAAAATAAACCTCCCATTAAAATTATAGACTGTTCTATAGTTTCTTTGTCAGGGGGCAAACTTATAAAATCAGTGAGGGCTTAAATAATTATTTACTTTATTGTATACATTTTTTTGGCTATTACAAAACTCCATTGATGTCTTAAAATGAATGGAATCAGCCAGAGTTCCAAACATAGTTTTTTCTCTTAACTTTTTGCAGTAGCTTGTGCGGTTGACTGAGCATGAACTGTTACAAAATGAATTGTTACAAAAGACGAGAATTTTTAATAACGTGATCTACCCACACTATCTGTACTTTAGTGTATTCAGTGGCAAATGAGTCACTCATTTTTATGCTCTGCGGTCTCCGGTGTGTGGTAGAGTTTATTTTGAAAAGCAGGGTTCCATGATTGACTCACATGCCTTTGCAATGTAGTGGTTAATTGCAATCGACGTATTGGGCATCCCTGTCATATGGGATTTAGGTCTGGAGAAAACGCAGGCCACACCATTCGAGGTCCAATAATGATAAGCCTGTGCAAATTGTAGGCGTAGTTTCCTGCTCTTAGCTGACAGGAGTTGCACCTGTTGTAGTCTTCTGCTGCTGTAGTCCATCTGCTTTAAGGTTTAACGTATTGTACATTCAGAGATGGTATTCTGCAAACTTTGGTTGTAGTGCGCAGTTATTTCAGCTATTGCTCTGTGTTGTGTGATATGTTTTTCTGCTCATTCTCTAACCTCTGACATCAACAAAACATTTTTGTCCATACACCTGCCATTCGCATGGTTGTGTGTGAAAATCCCAGTAGATCAGCAGTTTCTGAAACACTCAGACCAGCCCTTCTGGCACAAACAGCCATGCAACGTTTAAAGCGGTGGTGCCCAAAGTCCGCCCTGGAGAGCCAGTGTCCTGCACAGTCTGGTAGTTCCCTTCCTCAAACACACTCCCTGAACCTGGCAATGAACAGGTAAGTCTTACCAGATGAGCTTAATCAGGAAAATCACCAAACTGTGCTGGAAACTGGCCCCTCAGGACCGGAGTTGGATCTTACATCTTATATATCTTATTATATATCTTCCCCATTCTGCTGCCGGGTTTGAATTTCAGCTACTTGTTTTCTCTACATCTATGTAGATAACTAAATGCAGTTGAGTTGCTGCCATGTGATTGGCTGATTAGCTATTTGTGTTAACATGCAATTGAACATGTGTAAATAATGAAATGTCTGGTGAGTGTAAATTAGTCTGTTTAGTGTAAGGTACAGTTTGTATTTGTCTTTTTTGTTTGTTTTATGTATGTATGTTCAGAATATGAAGGCTGCTTTGTGGGCAAGTTTCTAAATGCTTCTTGGGGTGTTCATGTTGTTTTTTATATCTTCAAATGAACCAAAAATAATTACTCCTGCTCAACGTGCATTTTTACTTTGCAACCTTATCACGTTCTGTGAACTAATGAGTTGAATCGGAAACTGTGTGGAAAATAGGGTCCTGTTTTATATAACATACAGCTAACACAGCACACCAGTCATCAGCCTGTAATCTGATTCTGAAATATACTTGGGTTACGGAGCAAGACAATAATCCAAAGCAGCAGAGCAAATCTATATCTGAATTGCTCAAAAGAAACAAAATTATGATTTTTGAATGTCATGATCAAAGTACTGACTAACCTGAATGACATGCTGTGACATGACTTTAAATGTGCAGTTCAAAGCTCTGCAATGTGGCAAAGAAACATGATCCAAAATTTTACCACAGTGGTGTTATAGACAAATATCATGTTATGTGAATTGTTTGGAAATGTTTGTTCTTAAAAGTTGCTCAACCAGTTCACTGCTGTCCGAACTCCACTGATATCTCTGTTTTTTTTGTTGTTTTTTTTAAACCAAAGATTTAAAAACTTTACAACTGAAAATAATCTTTCATACACCTTTAGGTAATAGGCATACAAATGTATATAATTCTTCATGTTTTTTGGTTAAATTGCAACTAATAAGTGGGTATAGCTCAGGTAAAACAAAAAAATTTGCATACCAGATGGTCAAAACACATAACTGAGTACATGCATTTAATAACTTTTTATTCTTTTTGACCAAGCTAAACATGGCAGCTGTCAACCAGGACATACAACTGAAGAGGATTAGCACAAAGGGATGAATGGTGACAGTTTGTTTTTTTATGTGTAATCTGAATACTGTGTAAGAATATTATAAAACTGCTAGAAATAAATTCAATAGTGCTTTTGAATGAGCTAAAGAGAGTGGAAATTGTAGTAAGCAAAGCCCTGGGGGTTATTTCACTTGTACTCCATGTAATTTAATCCAGTCCAACTGCACTGGATAGGATAACAAGTAGACTGCACACTTTGCTTTTGCAAAGTTTGTATTTCTGTACCTAGACAGGTGTTGATTCTAGATTTCTGCATGTACCTTCAATCCCATTTCTTGTAATGTTGTTCCAGTTGCCATTTTAGGAAACCTGAGTTCATCAATTTGACAAACAGTTAATGATATGATAATAAAGTCCATACCAATCATTTTATGATCAGAGATTTGAAGATATCTGCTAGCTATGTTATCCAAACCATTGATGCAAATCAAATAAAAAATATTTCAATCAACAACAGTGGAAAAATCATACAGATTTTAAAATCATCAGTTGAACTGTAGTAAGGTCATGGGAGCAGATAGCGTATGCATATTTTCAGTTGCAGGAACATTGGGTTTGGTTTAAGAGGAAGATACACCACAGTTATGAAATCCAATTGTTTAGAAACAAATTTTACAACCAAGTTATTATGATCCTTAATTCAAATTGTTTTTAATCATAATTCATTTGAAGTTAGTTTTCAGGCTTGAGTGGCTGCTCACTGTGTTTACTTTTCTTTATAGTAACTCTTGTAGGTCTGCTATCATCCACACACTAAGAAATGCCTTCTTACACTTTGGTTATACATTTCATACTTAAGACAATATGAAAGGTTTTATTACTGCACAAGCTGTACTGCTGAACAACAAGTTTTTGTGTTTGTTTGTTTGTTTGTTTTTGTTTTATTTTTGCATGTTTCTAACAGGAGTGTAAAGTGAATGTAACTTACACTTAGTTTGTATATTCTATTACAATCTTTTAAATAAGGGTGTCAGTAAGTTCACTGGTGGTAGTTCATAGATGGTGATGCCATAGATGAATCATTCTTGGTTTCCTAAATAACTGTTTGATGAAAGATTCAATGAATAAGATAAATATATATGAAGAACCTTTTAAATAACCCTCATATAATGTAAAGCTTCTAAGAAAGAACCATTAAAGTTGTAAAGAATCTTGGTGTACCTACTTGCTGTGAGTCCACAGGCTGGAGTAAATGGTGCTCCCTTTCTTTCTGTCAGTTACTCTCTTGCTCTGCTCTCCCTTCCTGCCTGCAGTGCAGAGGAACTTACAGTAACTGCAGCATATTGCACCTCCCTCTTATCTGTGAAGTGAAGGAACTAATGTGCTCGCTCTCTCTCTCTCTCTATCCTCTCTTTCTCTCTCTCTATCTCTCTCTCTCTCTCTCTCTCTCTCTCTCTCTCACCCACACACACACACACACACACACACACACACACACACACACACACACACACACACACACACACAGTACTAATTTAATTAACATTCATATATTATCTGTCAGAAGAGAAGAGAAATGATCCACATGTTCTAACCTGTTTTCCTGGGTAGGATTTGCTCTCTTAATTGTATGCTCACTTATTGTACCTGATCTCGTCAAAATCAAGAGGATATGATTTTCTTGCATCATCTCCAGTTCCCCTTGCTGTGGTTTCACACCTCATATGCTTCTGTTCCTGTTTGGACCACATGACCAAGGCAACTCGGGACAAAACAGAATACAGATGCTAAACGTTAGACTCAGAAAACCCAGGGCTACTTAACATACAAACTGTCAGTAGCAATAATGGCAAGTGCATTTTATGCTAAGGTAATAAAGTCTGTTGGAATGGAAATGTGTGACATCAAAACTCAAACAAGCCTGAAAATGTACATACTGGATTCTACATGAGGCCTGAAGAACTTATTCTCAGTTTATTTACAGTATCCTCAATGGAGAGTATTGAGTATCCTTTCTTCGAAAAATAACACATTTACTCGTTTACGTAGTAAAACCAAAGTTGCTTTAAAGGGTGGTGTTAGCTGGCCTGAACTAGCAATGTACAGAGAGCAGTAGAACTAGGAGGATTGAGGAAGCACAGCAAACAGATGAAGTGATAGGAGAAATGTCTCTGAATTTTCTTCAACTAAACTCTTATGGTGAAACCTTGGTGTCACTATCTGTCTGGAAATGTCTATTGACTCACATGTAAGTAATGTCACTCAAACAGCCTTTCTCCATCCTCAAAATATTAATAAGTTCAAAAACACGGCCCTTTGTTGCCAAAGAATTGCGCAGACACGAGCTTGCTGCAGCATGTTTCGACTGCTCTGTGTCTTCTGGAAAAAAAATTAATAAGTACAAAATTTCCTTCTGGGATTCTGATTTTGATTCTGAAAAAATTAGTACCTCAGGACTAAAGTACTGCAATGCCCTGCTATCAGGATGTTTCATAACAACCCTAAACATACTACAATTAATCCAAAATGCAGCAGCTCAGCTTTTTACTAGAACTAGGAAATTTGACCATATCAGCCCAATCCTCCAAATTACAGTGGCTTCTAGTTCAATTCTGTATTGATTTTAAAAATGTAGTTTTTAAATATAAAGCCCTACACAGCCTTGCTCCCAAATACCTTAGTAAACTTACAGTTGTGCTCATAATTTACATACTCTGACAGAATTTATGATTTCTTAACCATTTTTCAGAAAATGAATAATGATATGATAACACAAAAACATTTCTTTCACTCGTGGTTAGTGGTTGGTTGAAGCCATTTTTTATCAGACAACTGTGTTTACTCTTTTTAAATCATAATCATAACACAAACTACCCATTGACCCTGATCAAAAGTTTACATACCCTGGTGATTTGGCCTGATACACAAACAGGTTTGAATGGCTATTGAAGAAAACCATCTTCATCTGTGATCTGTTCGCTTGTAATTAATGGGTGAGTATAAAAGATCAATGAGTTTCTGGACTCCTGACAGATCCTCACATCTTTCATCCAGTGCTGCTCTGACGTTTTTTGGATTCTAAGTCATGGTGAAAGCAAAAGAATTGTCAAAGGATCTGCGAGAAAAGGTAGTTGAACTCTATAGAACAGGAAAGGGATATAAGAAAATATCAAAGGAATTGAGAATGCCAATCAGCAGTGTTCAAACTCTAATTAAGAAGTGGGAAATTAGGAATTCTGTTGAAACCAAACCATGGTCAGGTAAACCAAGTAAAATTTTAGTCACAACTGCCAGGAAATTTGTTCGGGATGCAAAGGAAAACGCACAAATAACTTCAGGTGAAATATAAGACTATCTAAAAAAATGTGGTCAAACATTCTGACACATTGTCGTTTGGCGTGATGAGACTAAAATTAAACTTTTTGGCCAAAACCATAAACACTACATTTGGAGAGGAGCCAACAAGGCCTTTGATGAAAGATACACCATTCCTACTGTGAAACACGGTGGTGGAGCACTGATCTTCTGGGGATGTGTGAGTTACAAAGGCACAGACAATTTGATCAGAATTGATGGCAAGATGAATACAGTAAGTTATTAAAAATACTGGAGGAAAATTTGTACTCATCAGCCCGGAAACTGCGCATACTTGGACATTCCAACATGGCAATGATCAAGAAGACAAGGCCAAGTTGACCTGTCATTAGCTACAGCAAAATAAGGTGATGGTTCTGGAGTGGCCATCTCAGTCTCCTGACCTCAATATCATTGAGATTTTCTGGGGAGACCTCAAACGTGCAGATAATTATTAAAAATAACCATTCATCTTTACTTCAATTTCTCACAATCCGGTGTCAACCAGAGGAGGATGGGTTCCCCTATTGAGCTTTGGTTCCTCCCAAGGTTTCCTCTTGCCTCTGTCGCCTTGGCTCATTAGGGGCTTGGACCCAGACCTTTAAAGCTGCTTTGTGACAACATCTGTTGCAAACGGTGCTATATAAATAAAACTGAATTCAACTGAATTGACTGAGAAGAGTAGAATATATAGAAAGAGTGAGAGGAATAGAACCTATACAAGGAGTATAGTATAAAAGGAGTAAGAGGAGTAAAACTGGCTTATCTAGGGTTAGGAAATATTGATTTTAGGTCACATCACCTGACAGAAACAGATGCCTAAATTAATTAATTAGTAAATAATTATGCCATAATCACTTACTGTATATTTTCCTGTATTTCTAAAATACTGCAATGGTCTTCGGGGACCTGTTGCGTGATTCATTCTTATTGTAAAATGATAGGATGGGGCTTTGTAAGTGTTCCTTTGAAGGAAGAAAATCTAATTTATGAGCTATAGAGGGCTTGCATTAACGCCCCTTTCCATCTGCCACAGTTGAACTGAGTAGCCATACCTGCAGCTACAGTCTTATGTAAAAGTTTGTGCACCCCTTGATAAATAACAGATTTTGGTGATTTTGTAATTGAAAACACAGTTTTTCTAGGACATGGAAAAAATACACAATATTTTCAGCAAACATTTATGTTATATTAGTTATTTTTTATGCCATAAACTGAACAAAAAAACTTGCATGCACAGCTCTTTTAAGATTTACACACAAAGTTTCACCTGCACATGGGGGGGGAGGGGGGGGGGAAGCCCCTCAGTGGGTGAATAGTATACTAGCATATATAAAAACAAACCTATGATATTTCATATTTCAATGAACTTTTATTAAACTGATTCTGAAAAACATGTTCTGACTTACTTAATTGTATTTTGAAATTATACACAAATCTTGAATTTAATAGCAACACATTCAACAAAAGCCATCATTGGTGAGTTGAATGTATACAAAGATATCATTGACTCTGATGCATATATTAAGATTTTAGAGATACATATGATGCCATCGTGTCTCTTCCAGGGATGTCCATATTTTTTTAGGGGGTTTTTTTGCCTTCATTGCATTTACTTGTGAAGAAACAGTGTTTGTTGTTTTAATCTGTTTCTCAAATACAGACCCTAAAGAGAAATTCTTTATATCTTACTCCAATGACAAATTACATTAACAGAATTGCATAAAGACTTTGTCAAATGTACAGTGATAAGCCAAAACATTGTGACCACTCACAGATGATGCAAACAGTGTTGTTTTCTTGTAAAACCTTTTATATTTAATGGTAAACCAAAATCTAAGCGGAAACTCAGAGGAGATTGAGCTTTTGCTGTAGCAGCCCCTAAAATATGGAATGGGCTGCCTTTACACATCAGACAGGCCTCTAACTTATCTGATTTTAAATCTCTTTTAAAACTGCACTTTTTCTCTTTGGCCTATGACACTGTGTGAGATGTTGTTTTATAAAATGTGATTTTATTGCATTTGTTTATCTATTTTGTACTATTTTATACTATTTGTTTGTAAAGCATTTTGGTCCGCTGTGTTTTATAAAGTGCTTAAGAAATAAAGTTGGATTGGATTGGTAAACAAACAATCTGTAGCGTTCCGGGTTCAGGTGAGTGCAGCACGCGGCGAAAACACAATTCACCTGGGAATCGAACCCAGGATGCTGGCATCACACTCGGTGGCATTACTAGGAGAGCAATGGCAGGGCTGAAGGTGTCAGCAGCTCCTGTCCAGGAGAGAAATAAAACAAAAAAAATAAAAGAAACGAAAACCTAAACTACAGAACTAAGGCACTAATAAATCTAGAAAAGAGGGAGAAGCCCTCAGAGGAAAACTAAGGAACAGAAATATAATCAAAACAAGGAAAGAGAGATACGTCTCTCA
>JBBIGC010000082.1:11470459-11486281 GCA_037576955.1 Lepidarchus adonis | reverse complement strand
GAGAGAGAGAGAGAGAGAGAGAGAGAGAGAGAGAGAGAGAGAGAGAGAGAGAGAGAGAGAGAGAGAGAGAAACAATGCAAACACGAAAGAACAGACACAATAAGGCATGCACACACATGTGCAACACATTCACATGCAGTCCCCGGGGAGGCCTAATAATCAGAAAGCACTATAATGGAATGCAGGCATGCGTATGAGTAAACACACGCGCACACGCAGACACACGCACGCGCACGCAGACACACGCAAATCCACACAGCAACAAAAAACAGAAATGCGAACACCATTGCACAGGATTCAACAGAAACATGCCGCATCCTTTGCTAAAGGCAACGCAGTTATGCAATAGACTAGTACTGTGTTAGTATGGGCCAGACAAATGGGAGCGCGCGCGCGCGTGCATGCGTCTGTCTGACTGCATGCGCGCGCCGTGTGCTGTCCTTGTAACCTCTAGAAGAAGAAAAAACAGAAGCGTCAACAGCCCATTCGTCTTGGCAACGTTCCCTACTCATCAGACACAGCTCACACCTACACACTCATCACACACACATGCTCGCGCGCGCGCGCACACACGCTCTCTCTCTCTCTCTCTCTCTCCCGCTTCATTCGTTTGACCGTGCATGTGCAGAAGTCTGGCATGATATCGCATGCTCCGCTTGTTCGTACGTTAGTCCACGGGATGGAGAGAGGAAGAGAGAGAGAGAGCGAGAGAGAGAGAGAGAGAGAGAGAGAGAGAGAGAGAGAGAGAGAGAGAGAACGAAAGAAATATGAAAGCGAGAGAAAACGAGCAAGAGGGGTGCGACTAGGAGAGCAGAGAAGGGGATGGAGGCGACGGACATTTCCCCTATTTTTATTATTATTATTATTATTATTATTATTATTATTATTATTATTTACCTGGCAGTGGTCTCCAGGCTGGCGCTTGTCTGGAGGCGAGAGAATTAGCAGCCCAGCATTGCAGCGCGCGCTCAGTCTCTTCATCAGCTGATCAACTCACAACGCGCCGGCGAAGAGGGGGGCGAGAAAAGGCGCCCAGCTTTTCATACACAAATCAATTGGCGTTGGGATGATGAGAGAGAGAGGGAGAGTGAGGAGAGGGAGCGGGAGAGGGAGAGAGAGTGCGGGAGAGAGAGAGGCTCAAGGAGAGAAGAGCGCGGGATTGCCGCGATGTGTCTTTCTCTCGGATTGCCCCCTGTGGAAAGGCCTCGAGTCTTGGCTCCCCCCCAACATCTCCACTCCCCACCACTCTTTCCCTATCTCTCTCACCCTCGCTCTCTCACTCTTTCACTGTATGTTTTAATATCCACTTTCGCAATCGCATCTCTTTCTCTTTTTTCATCCCCACCCACTTTCACTCTCTTCCCTGGTCCCAGTGTGTGTGAGACTCTCTCTCTCTCTGGTCAAGTGCGTAATGGTCACTCTGTGGTCATGCATAGAGTTTACATATTACGTCATATCAGAATTGCTCCTAATGGCTTGAAAATTATGTTTAATCACACACACACACACACAAACACACCTTGATTGCTCTCTAACCTTCCTATGCACTCGATGGCACAGAGTTGACAGTACACCACGCCCCCAGCCCCACCCTACTCTTAGTAAGGATATGATTTTCATTCATAAGGCATTCTGTCAATGACTTATGACCATTGCCATTTATGTGTTTGTGTCATTGGACAAGTCGTTCTGAGATCTGAGGTCACTAGCTGCAACACATGGTCATGGCTTTATAATTTATTTGTGTGTCAGCTGGAGGTCATAACATTCCATATAACCAAGAAGACAGTCAGTCTTGCTTAATGACCCTTTACCTGTTTAATAGACTGTGCACCTTAATTGACTGACACAGCTCAATCATTCTCATGAGCTGGGATGAGCCAATCACGAGCAGGAGCTTGTTTTTAAACCCCAAGAACAGCAGGATTTCCCACAGCCATAAAAACAACTGAAATCTGTTGTCTGGCAGTTAAACAGGCTGTGCCTTTGAGACCGATATATGTACACAATCTCTTTTGACTGGCTGCAGAAAAACTGCTGTAGGCTGAATGAGAAGTTATGTAAATCAATTGGTTTTGTGACAGAAAATGCAGAGTTGAAAACAGGCTGAATGAACCTTTTGAGATGTAACATTTAAACACTTTTTCTCAATCATCCACATGAGCTGGGGTAAGCCAATCAGGAGCAGCCTTGAAGCTTGTTCATTCAGGAAACCCAAGCAGCTTACAAAAGAATCAGTATTCAGACAAGACTTTCTAATGAGTAAAGTCATCTACTGAAAAATCTGCCCATTCCATTACAGTACAGTGGTCAACCATGTTCAAATCCAGTCGTTCAAAGCTTGAAAGACTTGTCATGTATACAGATACTAATACAAAGAAATTCTTACTCGATTGCCTTGTTGGCTGTATCAGGCAACAATTAGAGCAAACACTTTAGGCACTTTTTCTATGTAATAAAAAGTAATGATATAATGATAATGGCCCTTAAATATATTGAAAGGCATAGCGATTTTAATGTGTAGTAGAATAATCTCAGTATTGATTATACTGTCCATATCACACAGCTGTAGCCAGATGGAAATTTCCCGTCTGCAGGAGTGGTATCACTAACGTTTATTTTAGTTTGTTGCCATATTTTGAACATGAGCACTAAAACCAGCATTATTGACCCATCCACATTGGAAATGCACAGTCGCCTGTGTTTGTTGCCATGTTTGAAGGGTGTTTGTCCTCCAGGGATCTGCTCCAGTCACATGACAGAAAATGAAAATCCTGTCTGGAGCATTCTGCCTCATTTCACTTTGAAAGCAAAACTGAACAGACACATCATTAAGACGGCATCATCCTGTTCCCGTATGCTTGATTAGACATATACTTCTATAAAGCAAGACACTGACATAAGAAGCTGGTTTCAATACATTTGTAACAATGTTTGTTCTATTAATGAAAATTAAGTAATATCTTCATTTCTATATGTACTGACAAGTTGCATTTTCATAACTTTTACTTGATCATATTTAAAATATCAAAGCTAAATAACAATTAAAAAGAAAATAAGATATCATCATCATCATCAAAAGCTTTTATTTACATTTTCTGAATGTATAAGCCTCTTCTGTCTGGTTCAATGCTGGTGCAAAATCAATCTTGAAAGCGTGTTCCTGCTCAGCAAGCCCTCTGGACCAATTTGACCACTACAGAGCCACCTCTAAGCCCCACTCATCCTCTTGATGAGCTTGATCAACATCTGCTCACTCCTAGCCTGTGCACACCTGCTTCACACTGTACTTGTTTACATGTAAATATTGCATTTCCCCCAGGATCAATAAAGTATCTCATTAACATGTCCTAAAATCAATCATGTTACATAACACAAAAACGCATTTAATTTTCATTATCAGATGAAGTCAATTAGCCAAGACATGCATGATATCCAAATTATTGTGTTGTGTTGTGCTAGAGCTACCAGGCTAATGTTGCTAACGAATGCTGTGTTCACTGATAGCCCAAATAATTTCAGGAAAAGTACATAAACAAAACTTCACTCCACCTGCCCAAACAGGATTCATATCTTCATTAGGGACACACAAACTTTTGGATGTACAGTAGGTCAGGAACTTTATCACTTTGCAAATACCAGCCTTGGTGTCTAAAATGGCTACCTGCAGCAGTGACTTTTTCTTATCAAAACTACAAACTACATCCTAAACCACAAAGACGAGTCTGCTACACCTTAATGAAGAGCAGATAGTGATTGAACTGGCTGGAAAAAGATGTGATACTGTTGGCTATTTGGGTGACTATTGCATTTTTGTCTTTGTTAGCCACATTAGGCTAACTGCTACAAATCTACTCTGCAGAGACAACATGTGGACACTAAAACCTCTTTGTTGATTACATATAAATGGAACATTTACATTTTACTTTCCTCAGAACCATTTCTTCAATTCTCATTTACACTCACAACTTATCTCTTCTTTATTCATTATTCAGCATTGCTTTTTTATTAGTCAATTCATTACCATTTATTTATTGTTCTTGTTGTATTGCTTTAGTCCCAGCTCCTCTCAAGGTCTCTGAGGATATTTGTACTTGCTACTCTCATTTTGGCTGCTCATTGTGGACTTCTGTAAAGCTGCTCATTGTAAAATACATAAATAAAAGCTGTACAAATACATTTGACTGAATTTGGATACAGAATAAATATCTCTCATTATTTTAATTCTCTACCACCTCCCTGCTATCATCATCGTCATTGTCGTCATTATCACAACCACCACCTTTGAAACATTGTTTCCGAGTTTCACTGAGGTGGCTTTCAGAATGAGAACACTTTTATTTCATATTTGCCATGGCAACAGTTATAGCACCAAGGACAGAACATTGTTTCACTGATCAAATATTAATGCAGCTTTATTCCAAGAAACCGTACAAAATTTTAAAGCTTTTGCTTGCAGTAAATAATAATTTGACCACAAAAGAAAAGAGAGTGCGTAGCATGATATGGCGACATGCTGCCATAATGATATAATTCATATTCATACTTTCCAGCCTGATTGACTAGGGCATTTCTGTAAAACATCTCGGTCAGTTACCATGGCAACACCACGTTTTACTGGCTGCAGAGCGCAGAGAGCTGTAATGCTATAGCATTCCATCACTACACAAACACAGACACATGCACACAAAAATACACACACCCTTATCCACCCATTACTGACATACATACCCATGCATACACACCGAAGATAAGCAATGCACATGCACATGTAGGAGCTCAATTAGCAATTAATTTTTAAACATTTAGACATAAAACCATACAAAACACATACACACACAAATGTATAAATAAATGTATATATTGTCATGGGACAGACAAATGGGAAAGGATGTGCACAAATAATGTGTGTGATAGAAGGACACAGACTTGTCCTTTACTAGATAAATGAAAGCTCATTAACTGCCTGTATTGTATTTGGAGTGTTTTGTAAAATGCAAGAAAAACAAATATTTGATTTTAACATATTTAACAGATATATGATAAATTTAGAATTTAATGCCTGCAACACACTCAAAAAGTTGTTGGCCTTTTTGAACACAGTGTTATATCATCTTTCCTTTTAATTAAACATTTGAGTTTTTTGGGAACTGAGGATACTAACTGCTGCAGTTTTGAAAGGGGAAAATTAATACATTCTTGCTCAATACAAGACTTATTATCATCTGATTCCTTTCTTCACCATGTAGCATATGGAAACAAAAGGAGAGGGATCTGGACTAATGGCAGTCAAGTCAAGCACACACACACACTTGTGTCTACATAACCATGGTGGTGTTGTATATGAATCACTAGTACCTTCACACATATGCAAGTCACCCATGCCAGATGTACTGATGCATTACCATAGCTTGTTGGCTCTTGCATCTACCAAGGAATGGACAGTAATCAAGATAATTTAAATTTTAAGTACTAGATTAAGTATCATTACCGTTACTGTGTCAACTTTATTTTCTATCTGCAAGAGGCCATATTGTTGGAGAACACATACTTAAAAATTTAACCTGGTCATACATGAAGTTTTCTATTATGGACATCATACAAGCGCAGTGGATTCATTCTACAAATCAGTTCAACAAGAACAGGGTCGGGTGGGGGTGTAAAAATATCAACAGATGGCTGTACTTTTTGTCAATTAAACAGTGTTTCTATAGGCTTTATTTCAAGTTCCAAAAGCTTTTTTGTTTTACAAAGACTTTGGATGGGTAACTGGGTAACTAATGTTTACTTTGGAAATGAACTAGGCACAAAGACCAAAGTCAAACCCTGATTAAAGTAGCATTCACTACAAACATCTTTGAGAAATTTGTTTAAAAGTGAATAACAGTTGGGGATAACCCATTTACTTCTTGCAAACATGAAGATCAATTATAGTTTGAGTGATTTGTTAGCTACCATAACTTTAAAGTCTTGAATGTGCATTTTAATCACATCTGAATCATCACTGAAGAGCAGAGGGGTAAATCAAAGAAAATGTGTTTTTGTCCCAAACATTATGGAGGACATTGGAAACAAAGGTGCTTTTTGAGTTTTCATACACTGACCATTGTCTTTACTAAAGAGCCCTTGAAGAGTACAGTCAGTAACTGTTAACTTATATGTACCTGTATAATGGGTGTTTCTGATAAAATGGTTGTAATCTCAGTGCTTTAGTTCATCACAAAGGTACTTTGTTGAACTGAAATCAAGGCTTTGTGTAGGGGAATAGTTAGGCTGGGACAAGAAAGAGTTTTTCCTAAATTGGCCCCACTATTCTGAATGCATACAGTTGCCTTTTGATAATGTAGAAGAATTCGGAAGAATAGCCTTAGACTATTAATCCTCCTTTACTAAATTATATTGCTGGCACAGTGCATTCTGGTAGAGTTCCCTTGGCATCAGCCAAACCCTGACGTGTACATCACACTGCCAGTAAAGTGAAGGGGTGTACATATTGTTTTAGCCATAGTGTAGGGCTATTAAACTGGCAGCTCAGTGTAAAAACATGAAACACGCAAATAAACAGTGAATATTCAAGATAATAAGCAAAATTTTTAAGCCATGTTAGCCCCCCCAAACACACACACACACACCCACACACACATTGTACAACTTGGGACAAAACATGAAATAAAATCTTGTCTGTTAATGGTTCATTGTATTAATTATGCAAGCACAGAGGCACAACTGCTCTAAATGTTTCATTCAGCTGACTGAATACAAGATATGGCGTCCCAGGCGCACAGAGAGATGCAATCTTGTGGTGACCAGATGGCAGCAATGCTTTTTCGGGGGACAATAATAGTCAGTTTAAAGTTTGATTATCTTTATTGAAAATATCTTAGAATTAATTTGGGAGGCATTTACATCAGGCTGTACATAAAACATGCTGCATGAAAAAAGGAAAACATAACAAAAACTAACAAAAGCTAATATTGCTAAAATGAACTGAACATCAACAGCCAACAATTAGCCATAAACAAATAACAACATGCTAATTGTTAGCACTTGTAGCTTCACTTTACTGTTAAACACATAAGGAAGTTTGTCAAGCTATTACTTTAAAAATGGCAATATTTATTTTATTAGAATACTCTTAGGCTGCAAATTGAATATATTTAAGATTTAGTCAAACGTTTTACAGATGCATATTGTCCAAAGAGCAATGTGGCATTTTAATGATATTTATTGACCTTGTCATGTCATTCACACAAGACTAAGTGCTGTTCTGTGCCTGGGAGACTATACTGCATAGTGAGCTGACAGATTACATTCTCTCTCCTATAACATCATTCATGCAGTCATGTAGTTGAATCAGCAATGAAAGGAAGTCAAGCCTTTTTAAACTGATCTTCTAATTGCACCTTGAGTTTTTGATCACTTTTGATTAAACTTTCCCTGTGCACAGAACACAAATGAATATTTTGTATAATAATTTATATTTATATTATCAAACAAATGTTATTCACATAATGCAGTAACTGAAAGCTGTCTTAAATTGTATATGAATTTTGAGTAGTTTTCTATGTACATGAAAATGCATCAAAATGAATGTTCATAGTGCAGATTCAGTTAAAAATGCTCATGAAAGTAAAGGGGGGTTACTTTTTTTTTCTTTCAATAATTTATTATTGTATTATAACCAATCCACAGGGTCAAGTAGCTTTTTAAAAACATCAACAGATAGAATATTGCTCTTTCAAGTAAGTAGTTACACCATTGGCTTCAGAAGGTAGTACTGCCTAGTTGTCTCCAAATCCAACTCCAACAAATGACAGCAGATTTGCATAGATTTTGCATAAAGAACATCCTCAAGCGTGGTAAATATTTCAGTAACCTAATGTCAGAGACCAATAGACAATTCTGAAAAACTCCCAAGTTATTTTTGGAGTCAAGGATGCCAAACTAGGTTCTGAACATAAGGGTGTACTTATTTTATTCACAAAACAATATTATATCTGTTGATATTTTGTTTCAAAGATACTTTTCCTTGCGGTTTTGTTCAAGTACATCACCTTTATCTTTTAAGGTCACCTAGTATATCACCTTTATCTGTAATAAAAGAGATAAAGTTTTTGCTTGTTCAAATATGTTGCAAACATTTCCATGGGGCATGCTTACTATATTTAATCACATGACTGCAGACTGTTTGTTTAGGCAGAGAGAGTTGGGTGACAATGAGTAAGTCTCACCAAGTTGCATAAAGAAATCATATTTAAGCTTTATTTTACATCGGCTTAATGTTTGTAGCCGCTAAGCATTGCTGCACAGCAATTCCACAGCAAGTTGTAAAAATTGCTGGTTTGTCATGATAAGCATAGGCACCAAAAGTAAAATCCCAAATTCATGTTCCTATTGAGAAAATACTTAAAATGCAATTCTCTTTACATTAAGAAGAATTTATTATACATATACGTAGCTTTAGGCTCCATAAATGGAACATTTAGTCAAGTCTTTAGCATTCTCTTTCATGGAAACAATGAACTATGCTATAGTAAAAAACTGGCAACTTACAACAAGAACTAATTAGATCATATTTTATAATATGTACATTACATCGACCAAGAGAACTTCTTAACTATCATCGAAGTAGGACCTACACATAAACCAGTCAGATTTCTATGTAATGCTTTGGAAACAGTATGAATGCTGAGAATAGCCACCAAATTAAATACACATGGACTATTAGGGTTTGCCATCCAACTGCTGATCAACACAAGCTTTTGGAATCGTGTGTAGCCATTGTCTCACAGATTTTTGGCAAGTTTGTGTGAAAAAGTATAAGAACAAGGAGCTAAATTGGTCGGGTAGTGCGCTGGGAAATGAGTGGAATAAATCACTCAAAAAGGCCTCTTGCTGGAACAGGTGGTGTCCTGCTTCGAGGAGTTCCCTGAAGGCACACATACATATGTAATCTGGAAAATGCAATTAAAACAGTAACAAACTTTAAAAAAAAAACAAAAAAACAACAGTGATATATTTTACCACAGATCCAAACTGCTTGAACTGAAAAAAGTCAAGATTTTGGTAGAATGTAGCATTTTCTACCATTTTTTCTTAAATACTTTTTCAGTGGGAAACTCACTCTAACCTTAAAGAATATAAAAGGTAGATGAGATGTATGAAGGTCAGATCCTAATTATTCACCCTTTAAACATCTAAATTGAATTGAGACTTTAGCATTTAACCTAGAAAAATGTAATATGTTGTTGTACTGTGATAAAATAAAAGTTTTTTAATAGAAAATTAATGCAATTCACATATTCGAGAAATTGCAATCAGCTATTTTCTCTGCCAGTTAGTTTCTAGATAATTTACTTTGGATCTACCAGTAGCATTACCGAGACTGATCTTTCAGATAGTTCCAGACAAATTAGTAGATGGGCTGAGTGTTGCTGCAAGCCGTAGTGAAGTAATAACTATAACTTCACCTTAACTATGAGGTATCTGTTATGAAAATGAAACAGATATAGAAAAATCTTGGCTCTGATCATTGGGAAGGATCTAACACAAAAAAACATAAAATAAAAACAGTAATATATTTGTAATTTGTCTGTAGAACATTTTCTCATCTGCCACAAAAAGTCAATGTTCCAGAACCTCACCAGTGAAGTCCTAGTCCAGCTTGTGTTAGTTACTTTACTCTTAACTGCTGGAACTATTTTCTTGGAATAAAAAAAAAAAAAAACACCCAAGGTCACAGTTTATACCAAATAACAAGGCAGTGAAATCTGATGCAACCAAATAAGGGTTAATGTTATTGACAATAACAAATAGCCTCGAGTGTTCTATTGCTAAAGTAGAAATCTGTGATGTGGATAGATGTTGTCTTACCACTGACTGGCCCTTGCGGTAATTCACATGAGCATACAACAGCATGGCAATGTCTTTGTGGCCAGCCTCCAATGCAATGGACAGAGCAGTGCTATCATCCTACACACACACACACACACACACACACACACACACACACACACACACACACACACACACACACACACACACACACGTCATTGTCAGCAATGTTAAACATGAATTAACTGCCAGTCTTCCCAAGTGTCCATCGACCTTTGCCCATATCTATTTTATCAGCTTTACTGACTATTTATACTTATTTTTTATATTTATACTTATTTTTACTTTGCAATTACAGACCTTTTTTTCTTCATTTGTTAGCCAACTTTTTACTGGCTTTACTGGCCCCACCCCCAAGACCACCTTATGAATAGATATTATTTGTTGATATACAGTGGGCAAAAAAGTATTTGGCAGCGACCCACTCTGCAAGCTGTCCCCAATTAAAAAGATGAGAGAGTCTGTAATGTTCATCATAGGTTCACTTCAACTGTGAGAAGCAGAATGTAAAAAAAATCCAGAAAATCATATTGTATAATCACATTCAATGTGTGTCTCATTTATTAAATAATTTCATTGCTCACACATACATTTTTACACCGATCAGCAAAAAGATTACCATCACTGACAAGTAAAGTGAATAATGCTGAAAATGTGTTATTTAATTACTGCGGCACCTTTCAGGGAGGTGGATTGTACAAGGCGGGAAACGTAAAAAGTAAAAAATCAGAAAAGCTTTGACAAGGGCTCAACTGAGTCAGGGCATCTACAAAATGGCTAATGGAGAGTTCCAGGCCAGTAATTAGTATTTACCAAAACTGAACCAAGGAAAAACAATTGGTGAATCAGCCACAGATTTTTAATGTTATGGCTGATCAATTTTTTGATAGAAAAAGCTGATTGCCATTTGACAAATACTTATATTTACTATTATATAAATAAATAAAACACAAACAAATTCATAGCCACAAACCAAGAACATAAATTAATAAGTGATTTTTAAAAAAAATGATGAAATGGTAGCTGGCCCTAAATAATAACTGCCGTAATAATTCATTATATTAATAACAATTAACCATTATTTATGATTGTTTTCATTTTCTATTTAATTGGTGTCTACATTGTTGTATTTGTTAGGGACTGGGTATGGATCACAGTATGCACAGAGTTTTATGAAATAACCATTGGTTGCAGCTCTACTTACATTGTCACTCAGTGTGGCATCACACCCTGGCTGGGCTAACAGGAGCTTAACAATGTCAGCATGGCCGTGCTCACTAGCACACATGAGTGCAGTGGAACCCTCGTCATCTTGAACGTTGACTTTTGACCCTGAATTCAAGAGGACTTGAACCATGTCCATGCGACCATGACTGACGGCCAGCATAAGTGCAGTCTGACCAGCCTATAGGACAACAGTACACACACACACTTTTATGAATGCACACACATACAGATACAATTTTAACACACATTAAATAAACAAAGACTGTGGTTATACATGGCCATTCCATGTGGATCATATCAGACTAACAAAAGAATTTTAAGCATATGCATTTATACTTAGTACTAAAATGATACTCTGGCAAGTCAGAAGCTGGTTGAGATCTCACTATTATGCTGTGCATAACAGGACAATTTGCTTACACCAATAAACAGTGTACCAGTGCAGTGTACTGTAATGATATGGTGCATGTGTGTGAAGGTTCCACCTACGTGAAGTGTGTACTGGGATTTTAGAAAGAATTACAGAATGTTTTCATCAAAACGTGTTTCATTTCAGCAAGACATTGCCTGATTTATTCTGCACATGAAGTAAAAATGAGAACAAATTGTGTATTGCAGACATCAAATTCTAAATGTGTTTTATTTACAAATTAGATTTAAGCTGGTGAGGGGAAACACAAACAAAATAATTTGATATAGACATTATAGACTGTAGAGGAAATTTTTACATATCACATACAAATTCTTAATTGATTAAAATAAAAAAATATATATATTTTGCATTTCATTCTAACTGTTGTAATTTTTCTGGCATATTTTGTTAGACCTAACCAATTTGAGCCCAGCCATTCTGTGCAAATTATGTACAAATCTCAAAGACATTTTGTAAAATGCAATCCAAATCAAGATTCGCTTATATCGGTTCTCTTTAATTTAACTGATACATTTTCATTGACCAGCTTAAATGTGTTCAGTAAATAAACAAAATTTGCTGCCAGCAACACAACAAATATTGTGCAAATCACTTTTTAAAAACACACTTTTTATTATACAATTACAGCAGCTTATCTGATACAAGACCCCATATCATGACTGGTGTGGACTTTCGCACTGTTCACTGATAACATTCTAAACAGTTCATTTTATCTTTGAAACAAATTTATTGTGTAATGTTTCAAAACAATTTAAACATTTCCTTCTTCACAAATTACAAAATTAAGTTGGTCAAATATATTAAAAGCAATTATTTCTCACTTTAATTAAAGTGCATGAGAATGAACAGACAGAACATTTTTATTCTAACTACATTGTACAAAATGTCCCAACTCTTCCAGAAAGGGGGGGATGTCTACCTGCAAAAGTAGAAGTACATGTATTGAATATAATAGGGATGTCCTGATCATGTTGTTTTCTATCAAGAGTTATTCATTATTGAGCATCTGCTGATACCAAATCCAAAATCCGAAATTTGTATTGTCCTAGTTTCACAGCTCCATCTTCAAGTACATTGAAGTTATTCAAATCCATTGTATATATCAAGGCTGCTTTGTAACAACGTCAGTTGTAAAAATGCTATACAAATAAAACGGATTTGACTTGCTTGAATTGTAGTAGTTAAAACTGATGCTTAATCCAGTGCGCAATGAGGATAAGGATCAACACCAACCAAAAATCGGAACTCGAACTGTCTGTGCTAAAACTAATTGCAGACACATCTGAGAAAATACTTTGTAGGTTATGGCGAACATTGCTGTAACGTTTTGGTGGGGCAGTATCGAAAAGAAAGGGCAGGTCATTGCTCAAAATGCTTGAAAACATGGCAAAGTCATTCATTCTCTACTACAATGATTGGTTGCTCATCCAAAGTGATGAATTCAGTTATCCTCTCTGTAATCTTAACTGCCTTTTTGCCATCTCAAGGAAATCCCTCTCTTCATTTAAAAGAGTCCTCCAGTGCACTTTGGTGCAGTCATCATCCGGGTTATCTGTCCTAATTCACTGTATTCCACTGAGTATTTACTTTCTAGGCTCATGAAATGCTCGTATAACAAACATTACAAGTGGCCACTGGATTGCTTTAATTAAGCCGTTTAAAATATTTCCACAGTGCTGATATTTTCACCATGTGCTGCCACAAAGCTTTTTGTTTACAGTGTCTGCGTTACGACTGACATAAAACAGGACGTAAAAGAATCTCCATCATTTAAAAACGCCCTGATCAGGCCAGATATCTAGGACATCCCTAGTTCACAGAAGAGAATGTTTATTTCACAGGGTATACCAAACATGTTTGGCCACCAGAAGAATCTATTCAATGCCACCATGTGGCCAAATTGAAAATATATATTTATAAAACGGAGCCAAACTAAATCTATCGCCTACAGATTTGTTTTTAATGAAATACGTTTTTCCCCTAAAACAACAATATTTAAAGAAAAATCTCCAGCGACACATCAGATCAAATTTTACTCTGCTACAAGTGAAAGTTTTACAGCTAAAGTACTTGCATTTAAAAATACTTATACTAAATGTTTACAAAATTAACACCCCTCACCTCACCCCAACAAAGAGTCAAGTTTCCTGTTTGGATGCACACATGATCCTATTAGTCAACTGGCAAAACAGCAACGAGTAATGAGAACCTTTACAGAAATGCCAACATTTTTTGGAAATCTTTCTATTGTAGAGGAGTAAAAGTTATGAGTTTCCCAAAAAAGTATACTCACATACTCACATAAGGTACAATACTCCAGTAAATCTCAAATACACACACACCTGAATGGCTTTGGCATTAACATCTCCCTTCCTGAAGAGCCTCTCCACCACCATCATGTCCTCCTGCATTTCCACAGCAGCCAAGGCAGCCAGCATGATAGGAGTGTATCCAGCTTTATTCTGCTGATCTATGTTACAAACACCTACACAAGCAAAGCAAAGACCAAAGGGATTCCAGAGTCAGATGAATTGCTACTATGCAGCAAAACGACTAGAAAGGTATTTATAAGTGTTTTTTTAAATACATTTTTACAGTTACTTTTAAAATGTTCTGAAGTATATTCAAATTCTAACAATGACTACTGCAGTTACTACACTTTTTACTCTGAACCTTTATTATTTCATTTTAGACTTGGTAAATACTGATGGATGCTGATTATAATTAATGTACAGTTCAACATTCATTACTTAATGAATGTTTGGAGCCATTTCTGTTACTTAAAATATTGTATTTAGTAGCTACATTTACTTCAATTGGGCCCAACCTAAAATAACAAAAACAACTTGACACCTGCAACACACTCAACAAAAGTCTGGTTGAGGTATGTTTACCACCATTTCAGTAGCCATTTTAATATTTATGGAACTGAGAATAGCAATTGTAATAGTTTTTCAACTGGAAATTTTGTGCATATCTTGGCCGATAAGACTTCAGCTACTCAACAGTCTGTGGCCACCATTCTCCTCTTCATGATGCGCCATACATGTTCAAAATGAGATACAGCTGCACTGGCACCAGGCCAGCCAAGCACATGCATTTTGTGTTTACAAATTCATGTTATAGCTTTGGTCTGGCATTGTCTTGCTGAAATAAGCACAGGCTGCAGATGCAACTCACCCAAACAGTGAACAGTGATGCATCACAGATGCTGGCTTTTGCAACTTTTACTGATAACAATCTGGATATTTCTCTCATCTTGGGCACAGAGAACTTGATGCCTTTTTTCTTGAAACAATTTTTTTAAAAAGTGGACTCATCTGACCTTAGCATACAGTTCCAAAGTCTTTTGGTCCATCTGAGATGATCTGGGGCCCACAGAACTCGCCAGTGTTTCCAAGTTTCACAATATTAAGTAATTATGTTGACTCTCTTTACATTAAGAAATGTTCCTCTGAATTCCCTCAGAAATGTTGACACAAGGACCACTAGTCATTGCTTGCGGAGTCTGACCCATTGATGGACACTACTTTTCTATCCAATCATAATATCTCACCTGCTGATTAGCTTAATGTGGAGTCTTTCAAACCAGTCTATGCAAGTTTCTGATTTTAACTCTGTCCCAACTTTTTTTTGAGTGTGTTGTAGCCATCACACACACACATATAAAATGTACTTTAAAATAAGTTTACATTTTCAATTAAACTATGGATAATCTTTTTCTCAAATTTTGTCATATAAATTGAGTTGAGTGAATTAACATATTTATTATAATATACCAATTTTTTTAATCCAATGTTTGCATTGGGTATAATTGAGTGTAAATAAACTTGCCACTTTTGAATAACCTTTAAATAAATAAATAAACAAACACACAAAATTAATGAACCTGCAACAATTGCTGAAAAAAAACAGATATTTCTTTTTTACCCTGAAATCAAATTGGCAGTTGAGGAATGTTGTTTAGTTTCACTTTGTACTGTGAATCATTCAATGTCCTCCACAATTATTAGCACCCTTTGTTAAAATTTATAAAAATAAATAAAATGAGAAAAAAAACAACTCACTTTTATTTTGGAAATAACTAAACACAAAGCTTGAATGTGATTCACATTTACATAGTAAATTTTTTTTACAAGTTAACTGGAGTGTGAAGGAACTTTTGAACCCATCAATGTGAAAAAAAGACACAAATCTGTGTGTGTGTGTGTGTGTGTGTGTGTGTGTGTGTGTGTGTGTGTGTGTGTGTGTGTGTGTGTGTGTGTGTG
>JBBIGC010000082.1:11451549-11469049 GCA_037576955.1 Lepidarchus adonis | reverse complement strand
TGAAATTGAACTGTTTCAGCAGCAGTACCACATTTCACAAAATTTGGCTTGCTTTCAAGGAGTGTGGCAGTGATGCAGAGTGTGAAATTGTATGAAGTTTGAACCTTTACATCGTAAGATGGACTAGGGAAGCACTATATTATTGAAGAGCTGTAATAATCTAGGCTTATGTGCTTCCTAAAAGCCATCTTGCCATATCAATTTTGTACTTCTAAAGAAAATGGTTGTTGAGACATGTGTATTATGCAGCTGTATTATATATTAAAATGCTAAAACTAGGTTAGAAAGATTTTAAGAGCAGAAAAAAACTGACCAAAACATTGTATGTTGTTTCTATTTAGTCATTAAAAAGAAACATGCAAAGAGAAACCACAATTTGATTATGTGCTTTACCGTCTATGCTCCTGAAGTCCAGTAGATAGGTCCTGCTGTCCACCTGGTAGAGCTGCAGACTCATCTTTGTTTGCATGCTTGTAACTGGGTTCTTCCTCCGCACCCGCAGGTAATATGGATTAACTACCTGGCAGCCCACAAAGGCACAAATATGTTATTTTCTTAACAGCATTAAGGTGATAGTTTCAACGGGTCAAATTATTCAAATGGTTTTCAGGGGGTGGGGGGTATCAGGATAATGGTTAGTTGTGAGTGGTGTCATTTTCTTGGATTGGGGGGGGGGGGTTCTCATGAATGAGGAGAGACTGTACTTAATCGAGTTAGGTCAGCTTCATTATTGAATGCAGAAATGATTTGTCAGAAACTACTTTGGCAGCTGTTACTATTCTTACTGGCCTGTCCAACTAACATATTTGCAAGAAACACAGTAATTTAACAACTCGATTTGATTTTAGGCAAGCAAATCACTTGGGCATACAATTTGTTAATGTGCAGCTTAAAAACTAAAAGGGTCTTCATTCATTAAAGGGAAAACTTTCAATGTATTATTTCTTTCTTTAGAACATTCACCCATTTGCTGTAACATTAAGACCACCTGCTTACTATTGTGTAGGTCCCCTTCACGCTGCCAAAACAGCTTAAACTGTGGTAAACAGTTTCAACACATTTCTATCAGAGTCAGCATTAACATTTTATGCAAAAGGAGCATCTATGAGACCTGTTACCATTTCACCAATTCACCAGCTCTCCTTCCTTGAATCAGGTAGGTACTTATTACTGCCTCCTTGGAACATTCCAGAAGACCTGCTCAGCAGAAGATCTGACTTCCAGCACATCAACTTCAAGACCTGACTGTTCACTTGCTGCCTAATATATCTCACCCACTACCATCCATTGTAATGAAACATTTTTGTAAAAAGATGTTCACTCTGTAAGTGGCCATAATATTATGACTGATTGGTGCATGTCTCAAGCCTCTACATGCTGGAAAAATGTCTCACTTAAAAATGTTACTGAATGTACATAAAAGTTTACATAGTATGTAAACACCATTTCAAAATGTACTGTACTGTCCACATAATTCATACAGTATATGAAATTGTAGCTGTAAAAATACTGCCTATTTTTACTTCACTGGATTTGTGATATAATTCACATATTCAAATATAAACATCTGTATATACATATATACTGCCTATAGCATTTTAACTCCACCTGTTAACATTGATTTATAAGGAGAGGTTCAATTTGGTTTAATGTGGATAGATAACAGAGGCTATTTACATATACTAAGCAGTTTAAGAGTTGCAGTTATGTAAATATGAGAGTATCTCAGGAAGGGTTAGTGCACATGTACTAATGCTGACACACATACATTGATCTAATCATTTTGAAAGTTGCCAGTCCATCTGTTATTGATTAATGTAATGCATAATTTTTCACATTAAGTTGTCAGCAGAAACAGCTGGTAATGACTATTTGTTTTCTAAAAATCCCTAGCCCAGATTCAGCCTAGGTGCAAGTAATTATGGGCGTGTGTGTGAATGCTTATTTTCAGACACAGAATTTAACAATGTGGATAAGATAAGCAAAAAAAGCTCAAATGAATGCAAGGGGCACGCATGGCTGACAAATACTGCTGACTCATTCACCACTCATCTTACACTTACTTCAGGTAGTGAATTGTCCTAGTAAACTCACACACTCCTTGTCCAGCTCTTTCTGCTGAAAGATTATAGCAGATTGTCTATTCTCTGGCTGCCAAGGCCTTAAAAGGTTTTCTAAAATAAATGTAGGGACTGATGTATAGCTCAAAGATCTGGATTATACATTTAACTGCCGTCCAAAGAAAATCAGGCATCTAAAATTTTCCATTTTCATTTGAACACAGCAGTTGCCTTTAGACTATGTAAAAGTTTGGCATGATGGGCCAACACAAAATAACTTTACTATAAAAAATAACCCCAACAACTTTATACTGAATAACACTAGTATTAAAAATCAGTATCAGTATCAGTCCACCACAACAAACTTAAAACAGACCAAGGTCTTTTGGAGTCTACAAATACTAAAAAATAAAACATCACTTGCTTTGAATACAATATTTCAAGAATTTAAAAAAATGCTCAGTATAGAAACATAAAAATGTTTTTAAATAGAAATTTCAAGAGCATGATTCTTAAAAAAAGAATTAAAAATGTAATTATTATTTATTATAGATAAGTTAAGAACAACTCTCCCTTAATGACAACAGGAATCCTGGCTATAAGGCTAAGGCTTTGGCACTTCTGAAATGGACTATTCGGTCAGTATAAGTCTGTCACCATGCAAGTGTGCATTGTGTATTCAGCTACCCTAATTGTCCGAAGCTTTAGAAGGAACAACATGCCTCAGTAGCAACGGTGGAACTTGACCCAGCACAAGAGGCCAGAGAGCTGAACTAAGCAACACACTGTTAATGTTTATGGAAGAAAAATGTTTCCTACTTCCTTAACTAAGCTCTCTGACTGTCTAAACAATCAGGAATCTATTCTTTTATTATATTCAATCCTTGATTTGTATTGTAAACATGATCGGTATCATTATCATCATTATTACTGGACTCTGTTTAACTGTGCAGAAGATACATTTTTATGTTTGTATGGCTTACTTTCCATTCATAGTCCAGCTGCTTCATGGCTCGACACACTTCACTCATAATATCATTGGGCCTGCTCTGGCTGCGGATGCCCAGGTGCCACTTGGCCCGACGGACACCCATGTGCTTTGATTTCTGTGGGTTGAGCTCATCCAGTGTGTGCCGTGGCCTTGGCTGTGCCTCAGCCACTAGGAAGGGCACTCGCTCTGGGTGCGGCTTGGCATGATGGTGTGCCGGTAGGTCATCCAGGAAGGAGTCAGGAGGGCTGGAAGCCAAGTAGAAGTCTTTGGCCTCGCTCATAATGCGTCGGTTGTCTATGATCAGATGGTACGCTACAGCTAAGGGGTCCTGATGATTACGACTGTTCAGAAATGACAAAAGTACAAAGAACAAGCCTTATTTGTGTAATAAACTTCAAAGTTAAGGTCACTTTACAAAGGATCAGCAGTAGAGAGCTAAGCCAATCAAAAGCAGTAATATTGCAAGTAAAATAGAGGAACAAATATGAATATAACAATAGTATAAACAAAAAAGGGAGACAAAAGGCAAAACAATGCCAAAAGAAATATGAATAAAATGGGGTCAATCAAGCACAGAGAAAGTTAATGAACTGTTTAAGGCTCAAATGAACAGCTTATTGCTCTAGTTCTACCTGTACACACATGTATGTGGTAATTCTATATAAAATAATCCAGAAACAATTCCCAAAAGGGACACACCTGTATAGGCAATTGAGCACCTCCTCCTCAGTGCATTCAAACTTCTCACACACCTCCTTCAATGCTTCCTCATCAATCATGGTGGTACTATAAGAAGCATCCTCTGGAAACAGATACTTAGGTAGTTCTTCTTTAAACCACTCATCCTCCCTGTGAAGAAAGGAAAATACCTTACAGCCAAGGGTTAATGTAAGCATTTGTATATGAGAAAGGACAGAAAGAAAGGGATGTAGGGAGAGGGAGGTATGAAAAGACAAGACATGACAAGAAAAAAAAGAACCTCTTCATTCTTTTTTTTTCTTGTCATGTCTTGTCTTTTCGTAGAGGAGGGAGCCGGGAGAGGGATCTGACCGAATTTCTTTAATGGTGGCTCTCTTCATGGGGTCCACCTGTAGCATATGTTTGAGAAGGCTGATAACTGATGGGTTCAGGTACTGCGGTGTAAAGAAAATGCCATCACAGATCTTCTTGAAGAGTGTTGGCACATGGTCATCATCAAATGGCAACGTTCCACATAGCAAAGCATAGAGGATCACCCCACTACTCCATATGTCCACTTCAGGACCCGCATACAACCTGAGAATGATCAGTCCCAAATCATCAAAAGACTGTTTCACATTAAAAAAAAAAAGTCAAGACATTCGAAAAGACAGTTCAGAAAAAAAATTAACAGCACCAAAAATAAGCAGAATCTACATTTTTGACAAGAAATAAGACAGTAAATGCTCTAAATCCAGGGTTTCTGCAAGTCTCAAAAAGTTAAATGCAAAAACATTATGAATGAACATTCACACTGGTTGAAAAAAAAGAATGAAAATAAAAGAATATAAGACTTCTAGAACGACTTACAAAATTAGCTACCAAAATCAGCTAGCAAAAAAAACTAGCACATGCATATGTTGACATGAGACCTAATCGTAACCCTTAAGACCTAGTGCATAAAATCTCAATGTTGTCAAAGCACACTTCACACTTTTGAATTACAGACTTTAAGAATTTGAATCAACAGAAAACTGTTAAATCACAGTCAGATAAAGCAGTTTTTCAGATAAGAGGAGAGAAAGAAACAAGTGTCCCATGAGGAACGGTTAAAAATATGAATAACAGCCAACGAATACTGTACCTTCCAGAGATGACCTCCGGTGCTGCATAATTAGGGGAGCCGCAACTTGTGCGCAGAAACTCACCGTCCGACATCATATTCGACAATCCTACATAAAACAAATGAGAGTTCGTTTCAGTAGCTTTAACAGTGAAGAGTGGAAAAAAGTTCTTTGAAAACCTAAAGAAACCTATAAATATTTAAGGTCTTTGGAGCGTTGTCACAATTTAGATTTACCATAAAAAAAATAAAAATAAAATAAAATAAAAATTGAAAAAACATATGGCAATTTTTAAAAATAACATATGGCATAGCATTTTGCAGTGTGGAAAATGTTTGGCAGTAATGCTTACAGAACAAGGGAAGGGAAGAAACTACAAATTTAATGTTTCACCAGTCGTTCACGTTCACTTTAAAAGGCATGTCAGCATTTCACTACACACCAAAATCAGCAATCTTGGCATTCATGTGAGCATCTAGCAGGACGTTCTCTGGCTTGAGGTCTCTGTGTACCACCATGTGTCTGTGGCAGTAATCCACCGCTGAGATGATCTGTTGGAACAGCCGTCGGCTCTCCTTCTCGTCCAGCTGGTAAGGAGAACAGCACATTCACAATCACAAACTGCACTGTGCAGTTTCTCAGAAGGTTCACATTACTCACACTACCTGAATTCTAAATGTTTTTAGTGATACTTGATCAATCACCTTATAATTATTTTACAAAAAAAATTCACTTTTCCTAAGTACAACAGGGAAAACTTGCTACCCTTTAACCTCTTCGTTAGAAGGTGTAGACCTATATTTGGATGTGTAGACATTGACAAAATAGTGTGATGTTAGTGTGGGTTTGTCTGCGATCCATTCTCAGACCCTACCCATTGGTCAATTTTGCAAAAGCTTTTGATGATAATTTAGCTGATGCTGCACAGTTCATGTGTTATCCTCTAGTCCTTAATCAGAGGTCAGTTTCTGACCATCGGAAAGTGTTGGATATTGCTTGGACACTGCCTAAAATCTCCAGCAGTTTGTATGCTACTCTATACTCCAGCACATTGCTGTGCTGAAAATAATCCACCTCAATCTTGTATTGGCTGGGCAATATGACAATATGTATCAATATAATCAATCATTATATCTTTTAAAATAATTAATCACATTAAAGTTCCTTAAATGTTTTTTCCAGGCATATTCTGAATCAGTTACAACATTTAAAAAAAAATAAAAGCAAAATTAATCCAGATTAATGGGATTAAAAATTGGGGAAAAATTGTATTGTACTCATCCATTTTTGTTTTTGATCGTATTACTTTTAAAATGAAGAACCCTTGATGATTAGCTTATTAGATGTTGAAATTAGACGGAGATTTCATTAACATATATTTTGTTATAGTGCACCCCCATGTAATAATCATAAAGCTCAATTAAAAGTATTTAAAGAAAAAAGCATACCTTTCCATTTTTGCAAATGTAGTCAAAGAGTTCACCTCCAGATACATATTCCATAACCATAAATATGTCTGTGGGTGTGCTAATCACTTGGTACCTGCAATCACACAAGAAAGTACACACTATTAGATTCCATAAAATATTCCGATGGATAGATATGCTCAGGGGCTACAGGGTATCGTTAGTATAAACAATTGCTCTTGTTATTATAATTTAACTGGCATTCAGTTTAACAAATGTTTCACAAAGGTTACCAATACAACCTGAAAAAAAAAAGAATTCAAATAATCTGTGCTTACCAGAGTTTCATACAGAATAGGATAGTTAGCAATATAATTTCTATTATTACTATAATAATGAATTAATATTCTAGTTATACTATTCATATTAATGGACTTTTAACATTTACCACAATGTGCTGTTAATTACTGATAACAGTATTATTGGTATACCACTAATTATTAATATAATAAGAAACTCTTAACATAATCATTATGTACAACACAGTCTCCAAATAAAGCGGGTCCTTAACCAGAGACAAGTTGTATAGTCTGTCTGGGCCATAGAATATGCAAGGACAACAGTGAAGACAGGAACGGAAGCAAAAATTAAGATGGCTGTGAATCACTGTTTTCATAAGGTGTTAGTTGTGTGTACTCATTTTACTGAAAGAAAATACACTCGTTATTATGAGATTATATAAATACACATTAGCACAGAAATGACAGTTTTCACTTAGTAGAAAAACATTTACGCCAAAGTCTCTGAGATTTCCAGTTGAAGAACAAGCTAATCTAATAATCAGACCAAAATGCAGAAACTGTGGCACATTTCTCTGATTGGAACATGTGTGCATATTCTACCAGATGTACAGACCTTGATGTTTTTGTTCTTTTAATTTTCCAATGACTGGGAGTGTGACTACTCCCAAATTGACTTGCCAAGACACTGAACTGTTTCCAAAACAAACATTAAGCCAGCTAGGATCCCTGCCGCTAAAAGATGAGACCAGATAGGTCTGATTTGAAAACATCAACTTTCAACCAAATGCAAGTACAATGCACAACATGAGATAAACATTTTGGGGTAATCATATGATTTATTTAGACACTAAACTGACTATATTGACTGTTTTAAGCACAGGGTATTGCTTTAGTTGATGTCATTAATTGTATGCTTAACAGTGCTGATTGACTGACAGCTGTCAGCTGTGACAGATCAAATAACAGACATATAGTATACAAGATCTAGATGAGGGGGTCCCAAACCCAGTTCTTTGCACATATTTGGGCTTCAAAACTAATCACATGATTCAACTCTTTACCTATTTAACAATCTGCAAAGTATATGGTCCCCAGTTCTGTAAAACTATTTAGCCTTAGATTAAATCTACTTATTAATGTCAAATTCATGCTGAGGTTATCCATCTGCAGTGATACAGTATTACAGTTGTTACATTATGGATAGTTCATTATAGATTATTCTAAATGGGTTTTTTTTAAGCAAAAAGTTATTTCAAACCCTCAAATGACTTGTCTCAGTCCCTCAAAGGGAAGAGAACAAAGCCTCTTTTCCACTTCTTCTGCTTTTCTTTTGAAGAGCCATGAGAACACTGTTAGCCTCATCGCTGGGGACACGACCCCGGAAATCCACAACAGTAGAAGTCACTCTTGCACAAATTTTCCTGCCACTTATGAAAGCAGTGTTTTAATTGTATTGTATGAAGTGAAAGAAGTTCCAAGACATAAAAATCATGGTCTAATCAAGATTCAAAAACCCAAATTTTTTTCAAGCCAAAATTCTTGCTTTCCTGTATTCTCAGATTGAAGTGTAGCATTTTGATCACCTTAGAGTAGGTCTTCTAATTGTTGAGTGTACCAGCTTGTGGGGAACGAACTTTAACAAGTAATAACATTCCACCTCACGTTCCCACCTCAACCTGTTAAAAACGCTCTTTAATACTGTATTTCACACAAATACATTGTAGAATGGAAGGATTCAGCCGCAGACCGTTTTATCTGTGAATAAGCACTTCCATGCTGTCAGGTAACGACCAAAAAGCAGATGGTTTAATAAATGTTATTAAAGACTGAATTAAGCAAACAGTGAGCCCACTGCATACTGCACTAATGAACTAAAAAAATAATTTTGATGACATTTATATCAGGTATTTGGGGGACATTTGTTCAAGTCTTTATTTAAGCAGCTAAACTGTTGCAACCAGGACACTGTGGCTCTTTGCTGCTTTGTACTTCTGTCTCAAACCCCCAAGGGGCATCATCAGCTGCAGCAGAGTTTAAGCACACTTAAACAGCAAGAATGAATCAGCGAATAAGAATGTGAGGGCATCTTAATGTGACTAATTGGATGAGTCAGAGAACATTAAACAGCAGGAGAAGAAGAACTGAAGGGTAAAATAAGGTGAGCGAAAGAAGAGAAGAGTGAGATCCAAATAAAAAGAGATTGGCATTGCTTTATTAAGCATTGTCCATGTATATACAGTGGAGGAAATAATTATTTGTTCCATCGCTGATTTTGTAAGTTTGTCCACTGACAAAGAAATGAACAGGCATTTTGAATGGTAGGTTTATTTTAACAGTGAGAGATAGAATATAAAAAAGAAAATCCAGAAAATCACACACACACACACAAACACACACATTATATATATACAAATTGATTTGAGTGTAATAAGTATTTGATCTCCTGCTTTAAATTCAGTGGTTCTAGGCTGATCTTGCACCATCCTCAAAATCATCCACACCCCACAAAGTGAGGTCTTGTGTGGAGCCCCAGACCGAGGTTGACTGATGGTCATTTTGTTTTTCTTCTCTTTCCGAAAAATTACACCAACAGTTGTCTCATTTTCACCCAGCTTCTTGCTCATGGTTTTATAACCCATTCCAGCCTTGTGCAGGGCTACAATCTTGTCCCTGACATCCTTGGACAGCTCTTTGGTCTTGTGCATGGTGGAGAGCTCGGAATCTGGTCAATTGATTGAGTTTGTGGACAGGTGTCTTTTATACAGGTGACTAGTTGAGACAGGTGTCTTTAATAAGGATGATGAGTTGAAATTAGGAGTATCTAACCAGTCTGTGGGAGCCATGGTTGCCAATGGTTGGTAGGGGATCAAATAATTATTTCATTCAATTAAATGCAAATCAATTTATATATTTTATTTAATGTGATTTTGTGTATTTTTTTTTGATATTCTGTCTCTCATTGTTAAAATAAACCGACCATTTAAATTATAGATTGTTACTTTGTCAGTGAGCAAACTTACAAAATCAGTGCTGGGTCAAATAATTATTTTCTCCACTATATGTATGTATGTATATATGCGAATATGAATGTGTCTATATACAGTGTATATATAGTGTGCTGTCAAGTTAAAATTTAATTACAGTTTGTTTGTGATGTGCTTAGAGATAACTTTTTAAATGATAAGCATGTTCTGCTCAGGGCATTATTTATTCATATTTTACAGTCTGAACATTCTTTACAACTGGTGGTGGATTAATAACTAAACAAATATTTTAAAATGTATTAATAAATTTATACTAAGGAAATCACTATATATTAATGTGAAATGTAAAAAATGTAATAATTTCTATACAGAACCGATATATAGCTATATCTTTATATAGCACAGTTTCAGGTTAAATTTTTAGGTGGAACAGTGGTCTGCGGTAAGTGGCAACAAAGAACAAAGAACACGTGTGGCTATCATTTTTATAAATGGTAGCATGATGGAATTTTTTTTGCTATGCCTTCTGAGCGCTCAAACGCCACACACCTTCACAGTGGTTTCCAGTCTTACTCCAACATGAATGGACATTCCTCCAGATTTCCTAAATCTTTTCACAATACTGTGTGTTCAATTATATATGTGGTGAAATACTTAAATTCTTTGTAATCTTGTAATTACTTAAGTAATATCTTCATACTTTAGTTAGTTAAATAAGTCTCAAAGAAAGTGTAAATTCTGTTGAGTGCCAACCCTCAACAGCTCAATAATATTTAAATCGTCTGCAAACATAAACAGGCTAAATAACTATCATAGCTGAGATCTATGCATGTATTTAGAGGTGGGCAAAAATATTGTATGAGCAATTTATAGTCACTTAATTTGTGGTGTAATGGTCTTTCCTATTTTTGACACCTGAAGGGCGTATTGCATTGGGTAAGTTAGTCACACTGGGTTTAAGCCGTATACATACAGGTGTTCACACTTTTAATAAGACAAGGTGTGGATGGCAGAGGGGACACAGTCCTTACCATAACATTGCATTCATAAACAGCACACCACTACAAGTTTTTATGTAAATTATGGAGTTTGCAATAAACGGGAACACAGCTCATGTGCAAGTATTGTTTGGAAATTGTTTTGTGAAGCTATGTAGTAAAAACACAAGCATTCACAACTCACTACACTTTGATTAAAGGTTACAGAGGAATATGAAATTCATTTTTGAATGATGTGACGGTTGTGTTTAGTAAGACCAAGGACATAAACTAATACATTACAAAAAAAAAACACTAAACATACAGTGCTGTCCTGCTACTTACAGTTTAATTATGTGTGGGTGCCGGAAGAGCTTGAGGTTCTGGATCTCACGGCGAATCTTGCCCACCACGTCCAGACTGCGGATTTTCTGCCTGTTCAGGATTTTCACAGCTACCTGGTGCTTGGTCAACTCATGCTGGCCCACTGCAGAGAAAGTGTTACAGAAGCAAACATTATATTCTTTTTAAATCAAGAGTCAGACATTCATTCAGTATATTCAAACAAATTAACTTTCAGTGTAAAAAAAATATATATTTTTTTTTAATATTATTTATTTAATGAGTAATTTTGGACAATTTCATTTGTCTTAATTTTTTGTAGTACAAAATGAAAAAAATTATGAGACTATTTTGTTCTAATAATGATAAAAAAACTAAACTTTTTGAAATAACGTATTTCAAATGCAATTAAAAAAAATAAATGAGTCTCCATAATGGTTTATCCTTAAATTTAGTGCAACATCATTTGGGGTAAACAAAAACTAGATGAAAATAATAGCTGCACTCACATTTCATGTGCCCATGTTTACACAAACCATAGTTCATGCACGGTCAAAATGCAGAGACTGCAAAATGACCAGTTTTCATTTTGTACTTTGAAAACAGCTCCACATTGTGAGCATTGAAACTCTTCTGTTTATGTCTGAAGACCTGCAGATTGTGGATACTGACAGTTTATGCCACTTTTACCATTGTGGCATAAATGTTAAGAAACAAAGAATCACAGCTAGATAAGAAAAATACCCAACTCATTAAAACATGTCTGCATCAGCCCCAATCCTGATCTACAAGATCAGATCAGGACACCTCCAATAAAACTGAGTACACTTACATTTACATTCCATGTTTCGAGACGTTTTAACAGTTGGTGCCACATTTATACGAGTACAGGCTACCTGCCAAACTTCAATGACTTTCAATGTCAAACACCCAGAAGACCTACAACTTTCACACACTCACACATTGCATGTGTTTTTACTTCTCTGTGAAATCAAATTTAATGACAATTTTTTTATAGTTTTCTGTTGTATATGAGGGATGTGTCCAGGCAAGTTCACTCTGATTTTATTTTGGTAGCCTATTTAAAAAAAGGCCTGGGTTATCAATACATTTATAATGTAATTAATCAGGCAATCCAAATGATTAAGTACGCACGGATGTGAGATTTGTAGACCAATGTTAACCAATGTTTTTCATGAACATATCTGCTGATACTGAAATAAAAATATATATTGGAGAAGTTGCATTTGACAATTACTGCTAATGTATTGTATATATTTATATATGTTTATAAATTATGCAAAAAGGGAGAAATGTTTCATTAAATATGAATTTGAAATATTAGTCAATTCTGAAACTCTGCATACTATATTTAATTTTAATGTAAGACATCTGGTTCTAATATTATTATTTATCCTTTCAAATAACATTCACAACCATGACCATGACAAGAACGAAAAGAAAATGAGACTCAGCTATGTGCTAAAGAAATATAAAATAATAAACATATAAAGAGCAAAAAGAAAAACCCTTTTTATAATAGTCTTTTAATGGCTTAAAAACTGCCCTCTATTTTTATATGATACAGTTTAGAAATCTGGGGCTCCACACCCTATCCACTGATGAGGCAACCTCTGATTGGTGAAATTTTCCAAGACTAGTCAGTCAGATAAATAACCATGTTATTGCATACTTTGTGATCTGAAGTGATCTAAACATTCTTATTGTTTATCAACCTACCCACCTCAAAGGCAAATTAAATTTAGTATCACAATCCCTTACATATCCTGTGTTCACTTGTCCTTTAAGGCATAAAGAATGACCATCTTACGACATGACAGGAAAGAAGGCATTGTCTTGCAATTTTGAAGTGACGAAATCTCACAATTACTGCATTGCACTTAGCAGTATGCTTTTAATCTGCATGTGGTCAAATTTATATATACAGTACAGACCAAAAGTTTGAACACACCGTCTCATTCAATGTGTTTTCTTTATTTTCATGACCATTTACATTGGTAGATTCTCACTGAAGGCATCAAAACTATGAAAAAACACACTATGAAAGCCGACAGCCCTATTGGACAACTGTTAAAATTCATATTATGGCAAGAACCAATCAGCTTCATTCATAGTTTTGATGCCTTCAGCCAAATTTTGGCCTGTACTGTATGTATGTGTGTGTGTGTGTGTGTGTGTGTGTGTGTGTGTGTGTGTGTGTGTGTGTGTGTGTGTACAAAAAGGACTAGAGAGAGAACAAGAAAAGTGCTTGAGATTTAAAAAAAAATGTTCATATTGATTTAACCTCAGGTAATGCATTAACCTGGCAGCAGTCAACCAAAGCGGAGTGAGTCATTGATGTGGGTAAATGGCCTACAGTTTACACAGCCTACTCAAGAGCAGAGCCCTAATACAGACAGCAAATATACTTCTTTCTGGCCACGGACATTATGCTCAGGACTTTGGCGTAGACAAATAAACAAAGACCAAGGAACAACAAAGCATTCTGTATGCATCCTTTCACCTAAAAATGCTAACATTGGATTGAAAGATTTAGCTTCAAGGCTCTAAAAGTCACCCTGTAGAATCTCAAAATATCACCTTGACATTAGATTGTGTGTGTTTTCATGTGTATGCATTTATGATAAAATTCAGAAATCAGTTAAAAAAGGTTGTTCTACTAACCTACAAAAGCTAAAACAACATAAACTAGCCTAACACCTAGAGTGAATCACAATAATAATCACAATAACTAGTAAAGCATTTAAAAGTACAGTCATAAAACATACAATGCAGTATTTATTAGGCTGTTGGGACAATAATGACCAACACAGGATCACATCCAGAAGTTTCATTCTACTTTGTACTTATGTTAATTTCTATTTATTATGATAATTTGTCTTTAAGCAATGACATGCTATGACTATGATATATCCACAGCTGAATTATGGTTATGGTATTTATGGAATAAATGAAATGCTGTATGAGAAATGACCAGGACACACAGAGAATGTGATCACATTAAATCCAAACATGGAGAAAACGTCAAAACTGTCCTCTATCTCCAACAGCTTCGATTCTACTGCTGGGAGGTGATCGTTTGTTGTGCATGGGTCTCTGGGTCTTAACATAAATATGTTCAAAGACGTTTGCAAATATGGTAACGGGGACAGAAAAGGCTGAATTCCCTTCGAGTGAAGAGTGGATTATTTATATAATTACGTGAGAATTGGGGTAAAAATCAAGCAAAAAATCCCAAACTGCTAAAACGCTCCTGTGGGTAGCTGGACACGTTTTTATCAGCTAGAAACTTCAATAAATACCTTTTACAAAAGACTTTCCCATTAACTTGACAGCAAGCGTGAAGGACTTTGACTTACAAATAAACAGCCGGCTGTAAAAGTAGAGGCTGGTTTGATTTAGCAGTAAGCTAAAGGCTGTGTGCAGGAAAACAATACAGAATACCGACACTGACTAAAATGCCAGTTACTTTGGTTTAATAAGCAAACTACTCGAGCTAATCTTCGGACTGTACACACAACAGGAAAGATAAAAATCAGTTTCGCTTGGGTTTAATTGTTCGCGATCAAACAAGTGAAACAATGTGATAGCATGTCCACTCACTTCATGAAACCAGAAATGCGAATTTACACCGTTTTGAGAAGCGACTACCGTTAACTACACAGCCAGCTGGCTAAACAGATAAGCTAGCTCGCTAACCAACAAGCATTTAAATACCTCATAAACAACTGTAAGTGCTACAACTGAAGCAAATTAAACCTGACATTTCATTTTGCTTATTACTTTAAGGAACTATATTACTGTTCGTTATAAAAACTACAAACGCTCTTCCAAAGACGCCCCCGAAAACCTGCAAGCGTGTTAGCTCGTGGCTAACGGCGGCTAGTTTCCTAACCGCCACTGACATCATCCGGACGGTGCCATTAAAAGACAAGATCAACAAACCCGCATGGAGAATTACCTTTGACTTTTCCAAACGTCCCAACTCCAAGCGTATCTCCTAAAATGTAATGCCCAATTTTTACCCTGCCTTCATGTTTGGGTTTGTCCGTCGCCATCTTCCACACGGAAGCCCGTCCCGAGGTGGCGGGGCTGGGCAGTGTCGGTGCGGATCTGTGCGGCGGACGGAGAGCGAAGAGCGGCGCTGCTGCTGAGCTACAACGGAGCTTCGCAGTGGAGCCGGTCTGCGGAGAGCGCCGCCCACTGTAGCCGAACATCATTGCAGGCGAAGGGAGGCGCATGACAGCGCCTGCAGAGCGCCATTGAAGACATATAAGCGGCTAAGCGAGAAAACGATCGTTTGAATATTCATTTCGTTCCCGTTTGTGTGTCCTCGCTGTTGTTTTTTCACCAATATATTTTGCTGTTGTATTGCAAACGCTTTTAAGTCAGAATAAGTTGCTATTATGTGATCAGATGGGACTTTTTGTTTGAAAAGCAGAGCTGTGGCTTTAGTTAACCTTTTAATGTATGATTCACAGCTGGTTGAAACATTGATGGTTTTAGTTATTTTTTTAGCTGGAGCAAATTAAATGCGAAAACAAGTTATCGTGTCGATTCTCTAGCAATGCCAGTCTGTATACACACGGGCACCCGGGGGGTATTCCAGAAAGCAGGTTATGTAACATAGCAGGGTAAGTTTAAGAGTAAGTTAGTGGATAACCTCAGCTTTCGGTTCCAAAAACGGTGGTAACTTTCTGGGTATATACGTAACCATAGCAACTTACTCTCTCAAGATAAGCTGCTCGGTAGCAGGTTATGTTCCGGTGTTACACCGTTTTCTGTGACCATCAAATGCTGTGACCTTAGGGGGCGCTGTTTAGCATTTCATGCGAAATAAACGTTTCGATGGCCGCTATCAGATTATGTGACACTCAATCAGTACAGATTTTGTAGATAAATTCAATAGTCTGCTGCTGGCGGAGTGGTCACCATTTCTGATGGCCACTAACAGAGTATAAGATAAGATATGTGACCTTGCCATAGTTTCTTAAAACACAAACCTCGTAGTTATGGTAACAGTAAGTATGAATAGCATGACCAGTTACTACAATATAATAATACATTCAATAATGAAATGTAAAGTGGGTTTTACTGATATAAATTATCAGTGTAATGTAAACAGTAACAAAACGCGCGGTTTCATTTTGCATAAAAACGTGAAACAGCGCCCTCTAAGGTCACAATATTCGATGGTCACAGAAAACGGTGTAACACCTGTTTTAAGTTTGTTTCAGAAGGTTACCGAGCATGGCGTGCCCTTCTGATGACGATCCTGTGGACGTGGAGGCACAAATTATACAATTTATTTTCGCCAGGAGAGAGTTATAAGACCGCGTATTGATGCCCTTTCTTTTACTAATTATTACCTAGTTACCTAGTTATTGGTTTTCAAAAGAGTCGTTAATTTATTTGGCGCATCTTTTGAAACCACATATTGCTAATGCCACAAACCGCTGATCTGCGCTTAGCACAGAAAACATTCTGTGCATAGAACTTCATTTTCTTGCGTCAGGGCATTTTTTGTATAATGTGGGCGATGCAGAGCGTGTAGGAAAGGCAACTGCGTGTAGATCTGTTCGCACAGTATGTCTGGTACTTAAACACTTCTTACACACGTTTGTACACTGTACAGTTCCCAGGCCTTCAACCTCTGTGTAATTAAAGAGGAATTCCTCAGAGTGGCAGGTCTGTTCTTTGTAGTAAAATCTACATATTTAATATGTAGTTTATATCTATACGTGTATTCATGCTGCACACACACACACACACTTGATACTTCCATATATGACTTTCTATTTCAGGGTTTCCAAATGTAATTGGGTGCATTGATGGCACCCACATTCCTATTAAAGCACCTTCCATAAATGAGGAAGGCTATGTTAATAGTAAATCTGTTCATAGTATCAATGTGCATGTAACAACTTGATTTTGTGTCCTTAATTTTTTTGCCTTGTTAAAATGATAAATCTCATTACTTTTTTCCCCACTAACTATAGGTAATATGTGAGGCAACTCACATCATTACTAATGTTGAGGCAAAATGGCCAGGACCTGTGCATGATGCCAGAATTTTCCGGGAGTCATCATTATGCCAGACATTTCAGCAGGTATGTTTTGCTTTATACAATGTTTTTTTCTTCTTACTATATTCGTATTGTACACTTGAATAATTACAGGACAGTACAGTGGTTACTTGTTGGGGGACAGAGGATACCCTTGTTATTTATTGACCCCCTACCCTGAACCTGATTCTGGACCACAGACACGCTTCAGCCTGGCTCACAGCTGAACACAGACGAGGTGGAGATGACTATAGGGATTCTCTAGTCCAGTGGTTCCCAAACTTTTTTTGCTGGGCCCCCCTTTTTCCCATGCCCCCCATCCCCCAAAAAGGGATATACATATACATTTTGTCCATTGAAGTTTATTTCACACATTGTAATTAATATAAACCTCAACCAATTATAATGGTCAAATCTCCATTTTTTAACAGAAGTGTACTGCCATAAACTGCAGACTGTAATAAGAGTAACAAGTTTGGAATTGGAAGTATGGAATTCCATATTCAAGCACCTTAACTGTGCAATGTTCAGTGCAACAGGCTTCTTTTTT
>JBBIGC010000082.1:11439467-11451449 GCA_037576955.1 Lepidarchus adonis | reverse complement strand
TTCATCCTCTGCTTTGCGTTTACGTGGGAGCTGCGTCAAGAATTTGTCCATTTTATGCCGTGTCATCTAGTTTAGCCACTGTATTTACATTCATTAATTCTTCCCGCCCCGCGCGTCCCCCAGTTTGGGAACCACTGCTCTAGTCTAAGTTCCAGTGTCTGTGTGGGCTCCGGATCAGTCTAGAGAGGGCATGCGACATCATAGTGGCTTGTGTTGTGCTTCACAACACAAGAGGAGAGAGTCACCCTCCTTGCATTGAAGAAGATGGCCCAGAGGAACCCATACAGATTTTTTCCCACAGAGATGGAAGACTTTTGAGAGACAGGATTTGTCAAAATTACTTTTATTAAATTGTTGCACTGGTCTGCTATGTAGTTCATTTCTTTATCTCCTAAAAAACAATGAAAGTAAAATAAAATGTGTATTGCTTTATATACTGTATATACACACACAACACTTTTAACATTATAATGCATTATAATGGTTTGCATCATACCTCAGTGGATCTACCAGCGTCATCCACTTCTGTCACAGCAGATGTGGTTTCTTCATCGCCATCTTCATCCTTCAGTGGAAATATGCAAGTTTACATTATCTGGCAAAAAGAAAAAACATCTAAAAGCAACTAAAGGTACCTGACAAAACACAACTGTGACAGACTGTGTTCTTTCTGTCGGGTCCAATAATACAATCCCTCTATCAGTATCTATAATAAAATACGATCCATAAAATTCTCAATATTATCAAAGAGGAACCAATGATGCAGGAAAAAACCTCAAAGTAATACAACTAAGATCACAGCAGCCTGTACATCATACGCAGTTAACTACAGTAAACCTGCACAAAAACACTAAACATGTTCAAAAAGTAATTTATTAAGTCATATAATGAAAACAAATCATAGTGGTAACTAACATTTCACCATGTTACTTGTGGTGCACGGTGTGTGTGATGAAGTCCCTCCTTTATTCAGAGACAGAGCTCCTCAGATGGGGTGAGGGGAGGTGGTGGTGGTGGACCCCCGCCAGTTAGATCAGCTTCAGCTTCTTTCTGTTAGCTACATGACAAACAATATACTACATCATGTTTAATAAATAGATCAGTAATTGTGTAATCAAATATTACCTTTTTGCAGAAAGTTTTTGTGTTTCATTATATATTCCTAGTCAATATCCATTGTTTTTAACCTAAAGAAATGAATGGCAGGAAAAGTAAATGCTTTCATAGAGATTTGACAGTCAAAGGGATGCGGAAGGGGTGTTTAATTATTATGCATTATAATAAAAGGGGAGGCAATTTAATACTCCTTTTAATACTTACTACTACTTTTCATTGTTATTGGCTTGAATTCTTCAAAAGTGTGCAATAAAACCTCCAACTCTGCCTCTGTGAAGTATGCCGCTCTTTTTTTCACTTTGCTTTTCCATTTTGACTCGTGAAATCTGTGATCCAGTTAGAACGTCTTGACGCACCGCGCACGCGCATTAACTCTGGGTAACCACTAGGAAGTTGATTAAACTTACTCTTCTCAGGGGTTTTGGAACCGACATACTCATGGTTTGCCAAATGGTAAGTTAACCAAGCTTTCTGGAAAACCCCCCCAGGTCGCTTTCTTCCACTGCTCCATTGCTATTCTCTGGGTTTAATGTGAGTGATTTTATATTTAGAAACGTTTTTACTTTGTGTTCAACGTCAATCAAATCATAAACAAAATGTGTTTTAATCTCCTTTAAAACAATAGACTGGAAAATTAAGTAGACACATCTGATGTAAATAAAAAATAAATTTATACTTATACCAGTGATATGATGTTGATTTTTCCAGGACCCAGCATTTTGAGTCATTTCCATTACTGAGAAATTTAACTACCAACAATATCATAGCAGAAGTTGATTTAATGTGGCAAAATAAATACAGCAAACAATCCGCTCCCGCTTTGTGTGAGGTAAGAGGTTGAGTCATTTAACGTTAACCAAGTTAACTAAACTAATATAACACACTGTGCTATAAACTAAATCCAATCAATGGAAGTCTTTTAAAATGTCTTGTCTGTCTTAAAATACTGAATTAAATTAAAAACAAAATGACATTTAAACATCTGGAAAAGGTGTACATTTATAATTGTTTTTTATATGCTTTAATATAACGCTTTGTCTATAAAAATATCAACATAATTTAAAGTTTACTTCTGTTACAAAAGGCACATAGGATACCTCAAAGCAGAGCTGTATAAAAGGCCTAGCACAGGGATGCCCAAAATCAGTCCTGGAGGGCCAGTGTCCAGCACAGTTTGGAAGTTCCCATTCTCAAACACACACACACTGAACCTGGAAATGAACAGGGGGGATTGAACCAGGTGTGTCTGTGCAGGGAAACTGGCAAAGTGCTGGACACAGGCCCTTTAGAACCGGAGCTGGGCACCCCTGGCCTAACAGGAGTAAAAGTAAATCATACTGGTCTATATGGGCACCCACTGGGTCAGAACTTACAACTATACCCTAAAGATGGCATCGTCCATGAACAAGATCCTACAGAGCATTAAAAGAACAGAAAGGTTTGTTTATAAAACACATGGCACCTTGGATAAATGGTTGGGTGTATGATTTAAAAACAATTTCAGGTTTTATTTCCCTAGTTTCTGATAACTGTTCATTTAAACAACTGTAATACATATTAAATATGTTTGCAATCAGACAAGAAAACAAAATGGGCTTTAGACAAATGTGATACATAAAAATAAAAAACATTCTCCTATAGTGTGCCATGCAAGCTGAATCAGGCTAAACTTATATTCCAATTTTGCTAACTTCATCCCATTTTTCTGTAAGAAATAGCCAAAGACTCATTTTTTGATTCTCCACTGTCTCAGGATATCTTCTGCTGCTTTCAGGGTTGAGTCCTCCTGTTAACAGTAAACAAAAACATTAGAAAGATATTCATTGATATGTCTACATTACTTTCCTCACAACTGTCTATGAAGAAATGCCATTGGATCTGTGCAATAAAAATGGCAGTAATAAATAATGTGGTTTTCTCTGCCACAGAGTTGATTACTGTTCATGTATTAACCAATTATTGCTAATTTTGCTCATACTGAGGAGTGAGTCTCCTTTTAACTGCACTCCATCAGTCAGATCATGAAAATAACTCAGACACCTCCCATGTTATCTGTAATCAACTAAAACATTGGCTGTTGTCTTAAGCTTTTACTTTTGCTACATGTTTCTAAAAAAAAAACATGGAATGAAGCTTGAGAGCCTTTTTAAAATCTATTTTTAAAGATCATGCGCTTCAATCCTACTATGTTCAAAGACAGAAATCAATTTTGCCTTTGCCATCAGGAGGCCATGACCATGACCATGTGCAGATTTGAATTGCCTATTCTCTATTTTTTTCTCTCTTGCTGCACTTTTGTCTTTTTGCTTGCAACCTAATTACAACCCACCAGCGCAAAATGCAAATACTTGTCTTACAGTTTTCTTCGGGAGTGTATTTTCTGGCTAAGCAAATTACCTTGACAAAGCAGAATCTAATGTAGTTCTGGAAATCGCCTCGGTGTTCTGGGCTGTAAAACCCAGATACAGGGATAGTGGCCAAACCCTAAGAAGACATATGGATCTCCATTTATTCATTTTTCATTAGAATGTCACAGATATGGCTTTGTTCAACAGCTACGCGTATTTATCAAAGGTTTTTTTCACACATACCTTTTCTTTTATAAGCCATTTAACAAATCTGAAGTCATAGGGTTCATCCACAGTGCTGGGGTCATTCAGGTCAACTTCTACCAGGGAGACACATAAAATCAAAACTGCTTCAGAACACGCTCACACTCCACAATCCTTTAAAAACTCTAGTCACACTATGTAATGCAAAACAGCAAATAAAGATATGCTAATCATCTGAATTTGCTTTCAGAAGATAAACGGTAGAGCTACACAATGTATTGTTTGTTAATTGTCATTACAATTCCAGTGTATAGCATGGAAATGTCCATCTATATCTATATGCAAATCCATCATAACTGTGGAACTAGTGACAGCATTTGCCACTGCTTCTATCTTGTATGTGATATCAGCTACCTGCATGTTTATTATACCCATTTATTTAAGTGACAACAGTAACATGTAGAAATACAGTCAAGTTTAGAAATAATACTTACTCAAACTGGAGATGTCTGTGATCATGAAGTATCCACCTTGGGGCATGATGGGCTCCAGACCCACACTCCTCAGACACTCTGCCAGTCGGAGGCGTTTAGAGTGAAGTTGTGCAGGTAACTGTTTAAAGTAGCTCTCCTCTGAGCCAAATGTGTCGTATTCCCTCTTAAAGCCCACTGCCACTGCCTCCTACAGAATATTTATTATTACAGTCAGCCAATAGCTACTGAAAAGTTAAAAACCCAACCAAATGCATTTCTTGCCACTAATATTCAAATACATACACTGATCAGTTTTAAAATTTACATCAAGCCTAAGAAGGCTGGCTGGACAGCGTCAGTGCACAGCAATTTTCAGGTCTCCAGAGATGTTCTACTGAGTTCAGGTCTAGACTTTGGCTGGGCCACTTTTTATTGGCAGTACGGTTTGGGTTGTAGTCCTTTTGAAATCTAAACCTTCACCCCAGCTTGCAATGGAGAGCCTTCTGGAAAAGTTTTTTTAAACTGAAGATTGCTCTGTACGTCTCTTTTCCTCACTCCTGACTAATCTCATAGTCTGTGATTCAGCAAAGCATCCTCTCTGCATTATGCTGCAGTGTTTTACTGCAGGGAAGATTTTAATGAGGTAATGCTCAGTGCACACGCCACTGGCAACTGTCCAAATTGTTCAATCTTTGTTTCAGAAGGACAAAGAATGTTGTTGCTAATGGTTTGAGAGTCCTTAAGGTGCTCTTTGTCAATCTCCCGGTGGGACATCATGGGCCTTTTAAGGTGATCATAAAGGCCTTATCGGTATTGTTAGAGTGGTCCACTGATGGTTGTCCTTTTGTACAGTTCTCGCATCTCCACAAAAGATTTGTGGATCTCGTTAATAGTGACCATTAGGTGTGCCCTTCATCCCGAGTTACTCAGTTTGCATGGATAACCAGATCTAGGAGGACAGTTGGTGGTTCCACATCTCCGCCATTTGAGAATAATGAAGTTTAAATAACTTACAGAATTACTTTAAACATCTCTTACTGACTTGTCATTGTGGAGTACTGTATATACATTTAAAAATATATATATTTCTATACATTTCACATGGGTCTGAAACATAAATAATGTAGACAAATTGAAAGGGTCTGAAAATGGGGTCTTTGTAAAATCCCATATCCCCCCCCCCCCATTTACATAACTGTTTATCTGTCCAATGTAAAATGATCAAGATTCTTCTACAGTGGGGTATGCAAGCTGGAGCAGGCTTTTTTTAGACAGACTATACCAGTCTTATTTTGGACAGTATCAATATCCTGAGACCGATAAAGCACTTGTATATATGAATAGGACATGTTAACTATGCTGTAGCACCTACCGTCTGTTTTAGAATTAATCATATGCTCTTAATGAAATGTGTTTCTCTTTCAGGTGGTAATGTTGTAGCATCTGCACTGTTTTTATGACTAAGAAAGTTGAACTCCCTGTAACTCACACATCAGTATTGTCATGTCTGAATTTATGCTGGATTGTTCCTTTACCTGGAAGACGTAGCCAAGCGTCAGCCAAATGAATAAATGTAAAATGTAAATGTATGCATTCTCAGGTGTGTGTTACCTGGGCAGGAGTGGCACAATGGTACACAGAGTTCTGATGGATGGTTTTCAGATGTTTCATGATGTGCCCAGGTCCCATTGCCCAGCCAACCTAAAAGATATTTGGGAAAATGAGCAGAAAATGTACTTGGGTCACATTAATCCATTGTGGCTTTAAATTTCACTACACTTGCTAACAAAACAAAATGATCATTCAAGTTCGTAATGTAGCAACTATAACCAATGCACAGAAGCATGTGAAGAAAACGATGGCTGACTAAGCATTTTCTGTTCTTTTCAGCAAGGATAAAGAAAAAGAAAATAATACAATAAGAGCACCTGAGTGACTTTCAGAATGCTTTCAGAAAAGGAACAGCGACTTCAAGCATTTGCTAGGATTTACCTTCCATCCTGTGGCACTGAAGCTCTTCCCTGCACTTCCAATAGTAACTGTCCGCTCCCACATGCCTGGTAGGCTAGCTACAGTGGGAGCATAGAACACAGACCATATAGAACATATCAAAGAATGTAAAAATGCACCAGACTGAAGGTAATTAAAAAAAATTGTACTGAATTAGTACCACCAGTAGCACTTGTATATTCAGTAGATTTTAAAATCTTCAAAATCATGCTTAAATATTCTATTCATTTATAATAATAGATTGATTTCATAAAGCATGAATTCCTAATCAATCAGCAATATAGACCATATGATGTCAAAAACCTTGTTAATGTACCATGCTCCTTGGTTAATGTACACTATATTGCCAAAAGTATTTGCTCATCTGCCTTTACGCACATATGAACTTAAGTGACATCACCCTTGACAATGACATTGGCCCACCCTTTGCAGCTATAACAGCTTCGACTCTTCTGTGCAAGCTTTCCATAAGGGTTTATGGGAATTTGTGAGGTCTGATGTTGGACAAGAAGGCTAATTCATCCCAAAGGTGTTCTACTGGGCTGAGGTCAGGACTCACTGTGCAGGCCAGTCAAGTTCATTCACAGCAAACTCACTCATCCATGTCTTTATGGACCTTGCTTTGTGCACTGGTGCATAGTCATGTTGGAACAGGAAGGGGTCATCCCCAAACTGTTTCCACAAAATTGGGAGCATGAAATTGTCCAAAATGGTAAGCTGAAGTATTCAGAGTTCCTTTCACTGGAACTAAGGGGCCAAGCCCAGCTCCTGAAAAACAACCCCACACCATAATCCCCCCTCCACCAAACTTTCCACTAGGCACAATGCAGTCAAACAAGAATGCGAAAAAGGCAACCGCCAAACCCAGACTCTTCCAACAGATTGCCAGGTGTAGAAGCATGATTTGTCACTCAGAGAACGCATCTCCACTGCTCTAGAGTCTAGTGGTGGTGCTTTACACAGATGCATCTGATGCTTTGTATTGCACTAGATGTATGGCTTGAATGCAGCTGCTTGACCTTGAAAACATTTTCTGTGAAGCTCTCTATGCACTGTTCTTGACCTAATCTGAAGGCCACATGAAGTTTGGACGTCTGCAGGGACTGACTTTTCAGAATCTTGCCGACCTCTGCGCACTATGTGCCTCAGCAGCCGCTGACCACATTCTGTCATTTTACATGACCAAACACTTAATGGCTGAGTTTCTGTTGTTCTTTTTGTTATTGTACAATTGACAGTGAATTTCATGACTTGACTTGTTGCACAGGTGGCATTCTAGCACGATACCACACTGGAATTCCTGAGAGAGACCCATTCTTTCACAAATGCTTGTAGAAGCAGTCTGCATGCCTAGGTGCTTGACGTTCTCACCTGTGGCCATGAAAGTGATTGAAACACCTGAATTTAATTATTTCGATGAGTGAGTGAATACTTTGGTAATATAGTGTATATCTCTCTTAGTTTCATAAATATAGTGTATAGTAACGCCCTACAGAAAACTCAAGATACTTAAAAAAATGACACCAAACATGAAAGTTAAACTTGGTTGTGTCTAAATTAACGGCTAGCAAAAACAATCTTACCTATTTTAATATGTTGTGCTCCGTCATACGTGAGCCATTCATACACCTCATCACTTATGCAAATAATGTCGTGCTTTATGCATAAATCCGCTATCATCTGCAACTCATTCCTTTGAAAAACCTTCAAAATAAGAAGTTAGAAGTCACTGACAATTTTTGCTACTTTAACTATTCATTTATTACACTGCTAAAAAAATAAAGGGAAAACTTAAACAACACAATGTAACTCACTTCTGTGAAATCAACCTGTACACTTAGGAAGCAACACTGATTGACAATCAATATATCATGCTGTTGTGCAAAGGGAATAGACAACAGGTGGAAATTACAGGCAAATAGCAAGACATCCCCAATAAAGGAGCGGTTCTGCAGGTGGTGACCACGACCTCCATGGGTTGATATATTTGATTTCCATTGATAATTTTTGTGTGATAAAGAACAAAGTATTAAATATTTAATTCATTCAGATATAGGATGTCTTATTTTTATGTTCCCTTTATTTTTTTGAGCAGTACTAGTTTGTGATCAATTCTGATAGTAATTTTTTAATTTAATAAGGCCTAGGAAATTATTTCCTTTATTGTAGCAAGTGAAGAGATGTACTTTGTTATGCCAATGATTTCTTATGTCACATAAATATGGAAGCAAATCATTGCAAACTCACCTTGCCTAATGGGTTATTTGGGGTGTTGATGACAATAGCTTTTGTGCGAGGGTTACATTTACTGGCAAGCTCTTCAGGACATAATACCCAGTCTGCACTGGACAAGCCCGGACCAGCAGATGTTTTCTGTGAACATGCGCACACATTAGCAACACCATATTTATTTCATAGCCAGATAAAAAAAAAACTACAAAAAATTAGTTTGCAACATTCACTTACAGGTTTTAGGGGGACATAGACAGGTGTTCCTCCTGCCATCACCACCATGGGCTGATAGCAGTCAAAGAAAGGCTCCACAATTATCACCTGAACCAAAATACATGTGTGTATTTGTAAATATACTGCACATTCAGACACCCTTTTTAATTAGTGAGTTCAACTACTTCAAGGTGCATCCATTACTGACACATTACTGTTCTCTGGAGTAATATAGCCTCCATCCAATACATTTGGGATGAGGTGGAGTGCATTTTTGGACCCAGAACTAAGTCAACCATCATCCCCACATGACTTCATTCATGTTTTTTTGATTGAATGCAAACTCAAGAGTAATGTTTCACCATCTAGCTCCTTATTAATATCACTGACTTCAAAAGAAATGCAGGACAAGCAGTTGTGTACAAACTGCCATAAATTGCACATACACCAAAAAAACTTTCTTTGCTTAACTTACCTCATCACCCTTATCAATCAGAGCCTGAAAGGTGCAGAAAAGGGCCTGATAGGCTCCCACTGTAATCAAGAAGTCATCCATGGGGTCAATTTCTCTGCCCACAATCCTTCCAAAAAACTTAGCAAGGATCTTTACAAGCGGTGGATGGCCCTATGGGTTACAAAGCACTCATGTAAATTAGGTTATCATACAGTCATGCTAATTACTAAAAGTATGAGTCGCAAAACATCTTCAAACCATGGTTGAAAGTTTTGGTAACAAGCCAAACAATAAGGAATTCAATACGCAAAATCTTTAGTACACAAGCTCTAGTGCAAGTTGGAGATGAATTAAGAAACAAAATGTCTTACAAAGGCTCGTGTGTACTGGTGCATGGAGGCGCCTTGACTTATGGCGTTGCAGAAAGCTTCCCGGATGAAACTTGGAGGAGAGAAGTCCGGGAATCCCTGACCCAGGTTCACAACTTTATACTCAGCAGCTAGCTGTGTAAATTCCACCCTAGGACACCAACAAAAGAACAGATAAAAAAAATACCCAAGACCTAAACTAATTTGCATAATTTAACAGTGTCACCAACTCCATTTTTGACAGAAGAGCTCAAAATATTTAATTCTTCAGAAGATGCATATAGTGTCTACATCAGCTTGCTGTCTTTTCTTGACCCGTTACTGGCAGCAAATAGAAGAAAAGCTCTATACTGCTACACACTGCTATGTGGATACTAGGGGTGGGAATCGCAGGGTCTCACGATGATACGCGATGGGTAGCCCACGATAACAATAATATCGCAATCCCATTTAGCAATAAGCGATATATCGCACAACAATTACGTAGCGATTTAACAAAGAAACATGGGGGTGCATTATTAACTTACATAAGTAACAGCAATGCTATTGTTACCTTTCCCACATTTACTTTGCGGCCACGATCGGAAGTGCAGAGAAACAACTACTTCAGCGTCAGGGCTTTATTTCTGTTCCCCTTTGTCACTTGGCAAGTTGTGTTAGCATTGTGCTAACAACAAAGTCAAACTAACACTACACAGTGCATTGCTCCCAATGAAACACGCCTACTGCTACAGTGCGATAGTTTTAAACATGTCTATACTGTGCTACATACCACTTAATACATTCTTTCAGCACATGCAGATTCACATGTACTCTTCATGTACAACTCACACATTATACCACACATAATATTCCTCAAGAACTGTCAGATATCGCAACAGAAATGAGTAATTACACACATTACACTAATATAACTGTCTTCAGAAATCAGAAGCTTGTTTTAAGCCGTTTCATACCTTTTAAGGAATAAATTCTGTTAAAACACAAACGTACAAAGTGAGAGCTCGGAGATGTATGGTTGTTTACTCACGCTGATGGCACTGACAGTGCTGGTAGTGTCATTCAATAGCTCTACTTTACTGTAGGAGAGATACAGCCATCACAAAATAATGTGTGCTCTGTTTCTATGTCACTTTCACTCAAGAAAGTTTAGACCATAACACAAGTTAAAACTTCTTCACCGTTTACTCAAATCCCCTGCACTCAGTCGAGCAGCGCCCCCCAAAGGAGAGAAGAAGTAGCAACGCCAGGGAGTCAACTTGACAGCAAATATTTAGTCATTTAAATATCGATATTCCCGTCGGCATATCGATTATCGTATCGTGAGCAAAGACGACAATATATCGCCATGTCGATACTGTGGCCCACCCTAGTGGATACACACAGAAACCCAAATTGGGAATACATAAGTAACTTATGAAATGTATTTGGATTCTCCAACCAAACCTTGTGAAGACCCGCAGGTAAATAATTACCAAATGTTCTTGTCGACCCCTCCTTCAAGTCTCCGCGCGTGCAACTCGTGAGCCATGTCTGTCTGAAGGAGAACAAGCATTGGAGAAGAAGTAGAAGTGAAACCTTATGTCTGAAATAATTTCTGAAACAAAACTGTGCCAGAAAGCATTTAAAATCTTACTTTGTTCCGGGAGCTGGTGAGAATAACTAATCTTTTTCCAATCGAAACCCAGTTCAGCGCCGGTCTCCTCAGCATACCAGTGTATAACCAGCACCTTTAAAACAGTGTCAGAACCTGAACAACTAACAATGCACAGCCTGTTACTAATCCGAGCATAACGACACCCTCACAGCTTTAGCGACCTATCAACTCAGGCATTCAGGGGCTTAACGGTTAGCATCTTCGCTAATGTTTACAAACACAAAAACAACGCAGCTCCCTCAGTGATGTGTCTTTCCCAGACGCGGCTCAAAGCCGGTATGAATGCGGTGTTTACCGAAGAAACGTTCCCACCGGTTCTGCATTACACCTCAAGAGAAGGCGTCACACACACACAGCTCAAAGAAACGCCCCCTGAACCTTGAAGCCTGTTTGGCTCCGTCCCAATACGCGTCCTATGCCCTGAATCTCTCCTTGAAGTACACTACGGATGTCAATGTTATGCGGGCGGAAGATCTCAAGGGAGCGTTTAAACGCGTGTATTTAGGACAGACTAATACGCGAGGCTGGAGTTGGCTACTTATTCACAGCTTCCGAGTCATTTGGCTTCTTATTCGACAGCGGCCTCTTCCACGAAATGAAATTCGCTTCTTATTCACCGCTTCGAGAACAGGGGGTGTGTTCACTGTGGCGAAAGCTGCGCAATTTTCATCTCAATTAGGGAAAAAAACAAAAACAGATGAACCGTCTCCGTCGTCCCGACAGTCCACAGTCCCTTGGGCGTTTAATCGACAAACAAAATACAAACAGTGCAGAGCAAAATGGTGCGCACTCACAGACAGTGTAGTTTGCGTAATCGCTAAAGAGATGTTACCCTTTAATATAGTTGAAAAGCCAGACTTTCCAAAAATGCTGCAAACATTTGAAAGCCAGTACGAACTGCCCTCGA
>JBBIGC010000082.1:11398292-11435359 GCA_037576955.1 Lepidarchus adonis | reverse complement strand
TTTATAAATAAACAAAACAACCAAAAACAATAAATAAAATGGAGTGTTAAATGTTCTTTAGAAATTAAAGTTTATTGGTCTTTGAAAGGTTGTATTTGCACTTATTATGCCACTATCATAACATAAGTTGAAAATGGTCTCACAAAGACAATATTATCATTTATCGCAATAATTTCTGGGACAATTTATCGTACAGCAAAATCTGTTATCGTGACAGGCCTACATTTATTTGTTATTTTGAAAAAACAATTGCACTAAAAAAAATTCATATACTGCATTTATTAAATATTAAATTACCAGTCTACAGTATTGTATCCATTGTATAGTGGAAAATCTTTTGAATAAGCCAAGTCTTGCCAGAATTTGCCCTGACCAAAACAGATTTATTAAATGTATTTATTATAGCTAAAAATGAAAGTGTAGTTTTTGGCTGGTGCGTGATAACGCTTAAATTTTTCAACAGCTGTGAATACTTCTAAAAGTCAAACCCATGAACAGGAAACACTAACTGTGCACTACAAAATCTTTGAGGTCAAGGGTTACACAGCTCCAGACTAGCATTAAGACAGACATCCTATAACATACAACTTTTCAGTGAAATATTTGTAGATACGTTGGGTTAAACATGTGATTAACCCAACTTATTACTGCAGCCATTCTGGTTCCAAACATGGCGTCTCCCAATCCTGATACTACTGTTCCCCTGAGCTGCACATGTCGTTATTTTTCCTCTAGTCTAACACAATCATTAAACCACAACTGAGAAGTTGAGTGATTAGAAAATATTAAAGAATAAAAAAAGGACCCAGATAACCAGGTTCTTCCATGTTTTACAAATTCCTTCATAATCCCACCACTAAACGTCAGGGAAGTCAGAATGGTTTCATGTGAAATGCACCATTTTACATGAAATTAGAGATGATAGTAACCAGACATTTATTTTAATATACATGTTATACTCACTTAAAAGAAATTAGAGTCTGTACGTTTTGCATCATTTTCTGTATTTCACATTAAACCACTTTGAACGGTTTACATCTCTATTATTAAATTACGCAGGAACTTTAAAAATATCACTAACAAAGGCAGCATGAGCTGTTATGTTTTATATACACCAATCAGCCCATAACAGTAAAACTGAACTGAAACTGAAACAGTTCTGACACCTTTAAATCATTTTATATCGATCACCTTTTAACATTTTACTGGTGCTCCTCAGCCTTCGCTCCCCACATTAATCAGTGAGTCTTGGGCGCCCATTAATGTTTGCCAGTTGTCTTCCCTTACATACTAACCATGGCAGACCTTGAACACTCCATGAGACCTGCTGTTTTAGAGCGGAGTGTCGAAACAGACAGTACACCATAGTCACAACTGGGCAGCATTACTGTTATCAAGCAATATTAATTTTATTGTTGTGACTGATCGTGTGTATATTTTTATATATACACGGTCATGACAATTTTGTACAAAGTTATTTTTTATGCACACATTTTCTATCCTGTCTATACAGCAGCACTCTTTAGATCCTCAGGCAGCACTCTGCCCTTCTTCCTGGCCCTCTGTTTACATTTCTCCTTCTTGCTCTGCTTGCGTTTCTGGATATTTCTGCGTCTTTTGTCCTGTCTATGCTGCATCTTCTCCACTACTTGCTGGCTCCTCTCTTCCCACTTTTTCTTTCTCTGAGCTTTCCTCTTCTCCTTCCTTTTTAAGGACGCACGTAGAAGCTGTTCGTTGTCTTTGATCTTCACACCCTCAGCCTTGTAGAGAACATTGGTCCACCTCATCTTCTCTTCTTCCTTCTTGGCCTTCGCTTCATCTTTCTCCCTCAACTCTTCAAGACGAGCCTTCCTGGCCTCTACCCGAGACAAAAGCTGCTTGTAGTTCCTGCCTGTGAGTGGAGTGAGGTTTCCTTTGACTTTCTTCTTCTTCTTTTCCTTCAGCTTGGTGCCTTTGTCCACATACTCCTCCCCAAACTCTACCTTGTTGAAGACTATTGAGCTTGTGTCCTTTATGGCAGGTTTGGCTGAGGTGGAATTGTCAGTAGGTAAAGGCTCTTGCACTGTTTTGCTTTTTTCTTCTGACTCAGTGGAAGCACTCTCTGCTAACTCTTTCACCCGGAATGCTTTCCTTTTCCTCTTTTTGCGCTCTCTCTCCTGCTTTCGCTTTGCGCGTCTTTTCTGCACTTCTTCTGAGGAGGGGTCTTTGGGAGGACCCTGAAGTGGGAAATAAAAAAAGCTATTTCAGAATCAAGACAAGCAGCAACTTTCAATAATAAAAATCCAATTTTGAGAAAAGATGACACTTTGTCAAATGCAATAACAATTAGTTTTTTATTTTGTTGCCTTTATTTCTATTTAACTGAAATGTAGAAAATAAAGTATAAAAACACATTTCAAATTTGATGCATGAAAATCACTCAACAAAAGTTGGACTAGGGCAAAAAATGGTGACAATTTTATAGGATATTATTTTATAGGAGTTCCAACTTTTTGAAACATTACAAAATAAGCAGGTTAATTAATAAAAATTAAGAATGTCCTTGTTGTGCATTAAAAGACCATCCTCAAAAGGCTTGGTCGTTGCATGCAAAGATGGGTTTTGTCTGACAGCCAGCAGTCACTTCAATAAGAATATTTTCCTTTAAGATTAAATTTTTTTAAGTTTCAGCAAATCTGGAGAAGTTGCTCTAGGGGCAATGTTTCCACAACGTTTTTAGGCCACACATGCCCTTTAACATCCCCTCAACATTTAGCACAAGTATCAGAACAAACAGAAAGCTTCAAACCCAACGCTTGATTCGGGAGGGCATGTTATACAGTCATAACAGTAACAAGTGGGTGCAGCTAAACTGTAGCTGCGGCTTCTCCATCAGCTTCTCATTTCAGTCTAAAATATATGAATATTTCACTGCACTGTTGATCATGCTAGAGTACATTACGATTATGGTACTTTTAAGTGCATGAAAACAGGGGAAAAAAACTATTCAAATGGTTAAAAAAAAGTAAATATGCTAAAATAAACACAGAGATACAACTGTCATAAAATAATCCACAGTCTGTTCCGTCAGTGTTCTAAAAGCGAAGCAAAGGGAACCCAGACTTTAGATTTAAATGTGATCTTTCAGCCCAGCATTCAATGTGTCTCTCCGTTGAGTTTCCCCATGTCCTGCAGCTCCACCAATAGGAGACATGCAGTAGCGACACTGATGAGTTAAATTGGCGGCGAATGTTTGTTATTTAAAATATCAAGATTGTCGTTGGCGTATGAATTATCATATCGTGTGAACAAGGATGATGATATATCACCATATCTATATTGTGGCACACCTCTACTACATAATACTACACAGTAACAAAATATAGTTGCAAGAAAGAAAAAGGTAAATACATACCTGTCCACGAGATTCTTCAATCTTCTGATGAAGTCTTTTCCTTAAAATATCAACTGCATTAAACTCTCCCTCTGTCTTTGTACCTCGGGTTTAAATGAAATATGTTAATGAATATACAGTTATGAAGTAGTATTGCCATTTAGGAATCATTAATTATTTAATAAAATACAGACATGTGGTTTACCTTCAGTCTTCTGTTGCTTGTGCACCTGATTCCCATTTTGAACTTTGTTGTGGGTAGCATGTTGAATGGCGACACTGGTCTGTTTCTGTGCTGTTTTCTGGATGGACTTTGGACCTGTCTTCTTGTTGTCTGTGTTCATATTATTCCCTTTGGTAGGCTTTTGTTTTTTCTTTTGCTTCTTTTTAGGGGGACCACCTTCACCATCACCCCCACCACCTCGAAATGGAACTAAAAGAAAGAAAAGATTCACAGATTTCAGGGCATCACTACCTGGATTCAGGTTTCACAAAAGAAAATCTCCTTTTTCGTTTTTAAATCATCATTTAGTTCATATTTGATGGTCAGGGTTAAGGTTTCCCATTTTGAGTCAATGTTTGTGCACAACGTGTTTGTGTTTGTGGCCAATGCGATAACGTTAAATGGCTTATTTTTATATTGTCATTGCATCATTGCTGTAAAAAATACTATGAGATATTATTGTATAAAATATTTATTGAGAAGTCTATATCCCCAATTGAATCCAATGTTGTCTAAATCAGACAATAGGTGGTCATCAAGAGCAATGTACTCAGTAAGTGCTTATTTTTTGCCCTCAGATTATCTCTCAGGATATTTCCTTGCATATGCAGTGTTTCTTCACAGCTACAATTTTCTGCATGAAGACTTAACGTAACATCATACGTACCACATCAGTTATTGGTATCAGCATATGAGCATGGTATTGGGTCAAACGTCTGTACAAATTAGTGCATCTCTATTAAATACCATGTAAAACTTTGGAGCACTGGATCCATGTAACAAAACCTCAGTAATAACAATAATAATAATAATAATAATAATAATAAGGGGGTTCTTATGATGCCACTGAACAATTAATTACTTTTCTATTCCTGCATACAATACACATTACTGTAGATAGTACAGTGTGTGTGTGGGGGGCATTTATGACCCTGAAATGTTATGTATTTCTACATGCAAAGCAAGGTGATTTGTCAGGCCTGATATTTCAGCTGGACAACATGTTGTGACAACACTGACATTTAACTTGGTGTTACAAACTGTACTCTACCATAGGCTCTCTTCTTGGGTTTTTCAGTCTGGGAATGGCAAACTTTGCGGGTCAGCTTCTCAAGGTAGTCGTACTTGGCTGCGAGACTGGACATCGTTGCTTTAAAAACTGAACAAATAAGAAATAAAAGGTAGTGCTGAGCAGGTAACTTTAGAAAGCTTGACAAACGTGCAATTGTAAAAATTTACAACATAGTTTAACAACAAAAACCGTCCAATCTGACAAAGTCTTAGATAAAATAGTGTTTTAAATGCAACAGAAATGAAATTTGCTAGACAGATCGCAAACAGTAAGAGCAGACTTCTCGGTTTATTTACCTTCAACACGGTCCAACAGCTAACGATCTACTGCGACCTAGCTGAAAGAAGTAGACAGCAAAGTCTGGGTGGTGGTTTTTTGTTTCACGCCAACACTCAAAACGATTTCAATTTTCACGCTTTCAGAAAACACAAATACTTCCAACAATAGTTATTTTACAGAGCGCTCCTTCAACTCGCACACGTGTTTAACATGGCGCATGCGCACACCTACTTTTCTCCGGATGGTGTTGCAGTGAAAACCTTCCGCTGCACACAATGTGTTGTGGACGACAGTTGACCGGTTTGTTGGTCATTTCATAAAGAGACACAAGCCCATTTTGTGATAATGAATAGCTTTAAAATTATTTTCACGTTATGCAGTCACAAGTACAGGATCATTCGGATGCATGTAAGTTTCTTTTTACACTTTTTGCTAGTTTTTGTCGCTAAACCACCTTAGCAGGCTTAGCAGGCGTATGTATATATAGTGTTAAAGGTCTTTCAACATTAAAAAGGACCTGCTTTCCTTTCTCATTTTCTTTTTTATTTATGTTTTTGTACTGTTACTATTTTTAAATCAAAGTTAATCTTTACAGTGGTAATGTATTTTGTAACAACTGAAATATACCTCATAAAATTAATCATGTTTTTGTTGTAGTAAGTATTGTTTTATTGTTACTGAATTCTTTATTTATAATGTGTAATCTTATTCAGGTGTGGCAATCCTCCTCATATCAAACTGTAATCTTTTAAACACATTATCGTGAGTCACACTCAGAATTGCATTCATTCTTTCTTTCTGCTTTTGAAATGTACTGTCAGGAATATCCAGTCTTGAACACGCCTTTGTACTATTTGCACTATTTAAGTTTTCCAAGTGTCATTAAAACTTTAAATTTACATATTAACCATTTAATACATTACAAATCTAAAAGATTAAGTTGTAATCTGCATTTAGTAGATAACAGCTGTTAAATAAGATTTTCCAAGTACTCAAAACTCAGACTGTTTTGCATTTTTAACAACACTGCTATTGAGATAAAAAGAAAACCAAAACAGAGTAACAACGGTGTAATATAGATTTATCTGATTGTGCTTAACCAAATAACTGTCATACTACTGATATACTTACTGTTAGCATAATAGACAAATAATGCAGTGTGGCCAGTCAGCACAGCCATCTAGCAGACAATAATTCTGTTGGTTTGTGACAAGAATCTGTGGTGTATTTGTACAATGATAACTAACCATTGAAGTCTGAGGTATGTTTCTCAACACACCTTCAAGATTGTTAATGAAATAAGATATTAAGTTTTATTATTAAGTCTAATTGGTCAACTATTGGATTTATTTCATATTATTTTTTGTGATATTGCTTTTATATTTAATTTTGGGTGGTGAAGGTTTACCCTAGTCATTTGTACTTGGAAGAAGGCTTTTGCTTGCAAAAGTGAACATCAACTTATTCTATTCAGAACACTTCTGCATTCTGTCAGATTCTTTATGTTTTTTTTCCTAGACTCTGGCAGCAATTCCCAAGAGGAATCTTTTCTACAGGTCAAGACCGGGTTTGCTCAAATGTGAGGATGGTAAGCATATGTAAATGGTCAAACATATATAAGCTGCTGCTATTATACAGGTAAAAAAATTATATTTTCAATATTTCTTGACATTCCTGTCAGAAATTGAAATCCATATTTTATATAGATTCATTACACATAAAGTGAAAGTGACTTTTATGTCATTGTGAACGCACCACAGCACACAGTGCACCACAATGAAATGTGACCTCTGCATTTAACCCATCACACATGCACATGGAGCAGCGGGCAGCAGTCAACAGCAGCGCTCAGGGAGCAGTGAAGTGGGGACGGTACCTTGCTCAAGGGTTCCTCAGTGGTGCCTGGGCTGGGACTTTTTAACACTTTATTTTGTCACACCCCTCCATAACAGAGCATATAGTGCTCTATTGTGTTTGTAGACAAGTTATAATATAAAACAACACTGCAGTACTAGCTGACGGTCCAACTTTTGTTGTGTATTACAGTTAAACTTGTTCATGTGAGTCGACAGACCAGTTCTACTTCTGCACAGGCAGAAAAGGGTGAAGACTTCTACCTTAAATGGCTCCTGCTGCTGATTCCTGTCACTACCTTTGGTCTTGGAACATGGCAGGTACCCCTAGTCACCATTTTACCATAATGCATCACAAATGGTCCAAAAATGTTTTTTTAAAGAAGTCATATATGTGTAGGTGAAGCGCAGGCATTGGAAGCTAAAGTTGATAGAAGACCTCCAAACTTTAACAACTGCAGATCCAGTTCCACTACCCTCTGAGTAAGTCCCTACCATTTTTGCCTTTTCCCAGTGTTTCTTAATCCTGTTTATGGTAACCCACAATACTGCCCAGTTTGCATTATTCATTGATTCATAAATTCTGGTGATTTTTTAAGTACCAGTATATGCTTTGCAGTTCCCTTTTGCATACACTACTCACAAAAAGTAAAATTTCGGGTAAACTTTCAGGATGACCCTAAAATGCACCATAACCTTCATAGGTGAACTTAATGTGACATTCCCTAAACTTTTGAAAGCACATGTCCGACTGTTTAATTTTTCAATACTTTTTACACAACTTGCTGTTCTCTAACACTGAGCTTAACTGCAAAATTCACAACAGAAGTTTGATCCAGGAATTAACAAATACATTTCCTGATTCAATCAGAATCAGTATTTAAACAGTCCTCCTCATCACATTTTGACATCATGAGACAAGACGTCGCCTAACAATTGATCATCAGCTATAGGGAGGCTTCAAACAGGATGATCTCAGAAGGAAGTGGTCACTGAGCTTAGTGTCATCAGCAGATTGCAACAAAAATACAGAGAGACTGGAAGAGTCACAGAAAGGCATAGAAGTGGACGTCCTTTTGTCCAACAGAATGTCAGTGGATGATGTCAGCTATTGTACACTTTAAAATGGATAATAAAATGTCCAGTTAAATAAATAGTTTGCTATTTAATCTCTACTCCAAACACATAAATAACTCAACAACCTGACACATACTAGAGCTGGGCATTATGTCAACAATGTAATACTGCAGGAGGAGAAATATTCTTGTGATGTGCTCAGTAATGTGTATTGTGGTAATTTATTGCAATTATTTATAAATCTAATATTGCTCATCTCAAAAAATAAACTTGCAGTATTTTGCCCTTACGTCACTGAGGGATGGCGAATGCCTATTGGGTTAATTTAATGAAAGAAAAAACCCTTTGCTGTCCTCTGAACCTGATTTAATTCATAATTTGGGTTTGTGTGTGGTCTTGTGACAGTCCTGTGGAGCTGAAGGATCTCGAGTATAGGCGTGTAAAGGTGCGTGGACGGTTTGATCACTCTCAGGAGCTCTACATCCTGCCCCGTTCTCCAGTAGATCCTGAGAGAGAGGCCCGCGAGGCAGGAAGGCTATCCTCCAGCGGAGAGAGTGGAGCCAACGTCATCACACCCTTCTACTGCACAGATCTGGGGTGTGTATGAAACACACAACACCTCTTTTTGGCTTCAGGTTTACATGATCTTGCTCCTTAAAGGAACATACCAGGGTTTTTTCACCATCTTTATTTGAATGTATTGTCTATGTGCTGTTCTGTCCATGAGTGGTTGTGAAATTCACATTTTTGCTAGTAAACCATATTTATGTAATGTCATTGTATATTTAGAATAATTTGTTCACAGACTTCTGCAGCTGGACACTGGATTTGATTGTGTGAAATGTGAAAGTGACTATTTGTCAAACACTCAATCACTTACAAAGTGCACCACAATGAAATGTGACCTCTGCATTTAACTCATCACACCTGCACAATGGGCAGCTCTGAACAGAGCCCAGGGCAGTGTCAAGTTCAAGTATATGTCAGTGGTACCTGGGCCAGGACTTGAACCTGCAGCCTTCTGATCTCAAAGGCTAGCTGACTAGCTGCCTTGCAGACCAACAAGCATTCTGTTCTTTGCTAAGTACAAGGAAGTGTGTTTAAAGTACATCAGCAGTACAGAGTGAGATTTGGTTGAAAAGTTATTGTTTTAGCTGTTAAGAGATTTTTCATTTGTTCCCCACCTCTTAGGATCACAATCTTGGTGAACAGAGGTTATGTCCCCAAAGTTAAAATTAGACCAGAAACCAGACTGAAGGGCCAGGTAAATTACATTCTCCCAAACATCTTTCAAGAAATACCTCAATGAATCTTTACACGCACTTGTTCACTGTTTTGACTGAATCCATATTAAAGCCATATATTATCACTGCATGTTCTGCCTACAAGGTAACAGAGGAAGTAGACGTGGTAGGTGTTGTGCGTTTAACAGAGCAGCGGAAGCCATTTGTTCCTCAAAACAACGTGGAGGCAAACCGATGGCATTACAGAGACTTGGAGGCCATGGCAAAAGTTACTGGTGCAGAGGAAATTTTCATTGATGCTGTGCTTGGTTAGTGCTGCTTTCTTATTATAATATTCAGGTCAAACATTAAAGACAACATTGCTTAGCACAGTAGAAGTGTACAGCAAAAATGATCTCCTAAATTCCCATGCAGATAGCACAATACCGGGAGGACCAATAGGAGGCCAGACAAGAGTAACCCTTCGGAACGAACACATGCAGTACATCATCACATGGTGAGCAAGCAATTCATATGATTGAAATTAGCTTCTGTAGTTCAGTTTTCTCAGCAGATAAACACTGCTTTGTTGTATCATTCTCAATTATAGTTTTATACCTTGCTGCATTTAAATCTTTTCAGTGATCTTTTAAGAAATTTAATTTTCTGGTTAATCAGTATATTCAATAGAATAGTTATTGTAAAATCAATATGACAGTGACATTGGATTTCCTACCCTTGACACACACACATGTAATACCTAAAGGTATTCCACCCTCTTGCGTCTCCAGTTTTATCTCAAACTTTTTAATGAATTTTTTTTGGGGAATTACAATGAGTGTTTTTTTTAAAGAAAGTTTTCAACCCCATTGCATTAGAGGCCATATGTTCACCCAGATTAAAGTTCTTGCCTTAATGAGAATACAAACAACACAGCGGTTTAGTAGGGTCAGTGTTTGTTTTATGGCCAAGCCCAGATTGCAGTCCAGTCATGAACCTGTGGCTCTATTTGAAAAGAGTGGCCAACAGGTACATCTAAAAAAAAAATTAGATTGTAAAAAAGTTCAATATTTGACATTCCTTTCAGAAAGTGAAATCCACATATTATATAGATTTATTACACACAGTGAAATATGTCAAGCCTATATTTTTTGGAATTTTGATGATTATGGCTTTCATATAATAAAACCCAAAATTCACTGTCTCAAATTACAATATCACATAAGATCAATAAAACATGTAAACAGAAATGTCAGGCTTCTGAAAAGTATGTTCATTCCTATGCACTTAATACTTTGGGTTGGGCTCCTTTTGCATGAATTACTGCATCAATGCTGCGTGGCATGAAGGAGATCAGCCTGTGGCTCTGCTGAGGTGTAATGGAAGCCCAGGTTGCTTTGGTCTCAGCCTTCAGGTCGTCTGCATTGTTGAGTCTCTCATCTTCCTCTGGACAATACTCCATAGATTCTCTATCAGGTGAGTTTGCTGAACAATCAAGCACAGTAACTCCCTGGTCATTGAACCAGCTTTTGGTTCCTTTGGCAGTGTGGGCAGGTGCCAAGTCCTGCTAGAAAATGAAATCAGCATCTCCATTATGCTTGTCAGCAGAAGGAAGCATGAAGTGCTCTAAGATTTCCTGGTAGATGCTGCATTGACTGTAGACTTCAGAAAACACAGTGACCAACACCAGCAGATGACATGGTCCCCAAATCATCACTGACTGTGGAAACACTGGACTTCAAGCAACGTGGATTCTGTGCCTCTTCACTCTTCCTCCAGACTCTGAAACCTTGATTTCCAAATGATATGCAAAATTTGCATTCATCTAAAAAGAGGACTTTGGACACTGAGCAACAGTCCAGTGCTTTTTCTCCTTAACCCCAGTAAGACGATTCAGACGTTGTCTCAGGTTCAGGAACAGCTTCACACGAGGAATGCGACATTTGTAGCCCATGTTTAGGATTTATCTGTGTGTAATGGCTCATGATGCACTGACTCCACCCTCTGTGCACTCCTTGTGTAGCTCCCCCCAAATTCTTGAATGGATTTTGCTTGGCAATTCTCTCATGGCTGCAGTTGTTCATGTTGCTGGTGCATCTTTTCCTACCACACTTTTTCCTTCCACTCAACTTTCCATGAATATGCTTGGATACAGCACTCTGAACAACCAGCTTCTTTAACAATGACCTTTTGTGACTTACCCTCCTCAGTGCCCAGACTGAGACAATTTAAAGGCTCAAGAAACCTTTGCAGGTATTTGGAGTGGATTAGCTGGTTAGGGTGTGACACCATGACTTTCCTGTGACTATCTGTAAGCCATAATCATCGAAATTCCAAGAAACAAAAGCTTGACATTTCACTCTGTGTGATGAATCTATACAATTTATGAAATTCACCTTCTGAAAGGAATGTCAAGAAATATTTAACTTTAAATTGTTTTTTTTATGTACCTGTATTTACCAACCAAACTGAAGTAAATTTGCAGAAACCTACCTCAACAAGCTTAAAGCTGAAGAAAAAAAAAGTTCTACCACATGGTTTGCTGCAATGTAAAAAATGTGGTTCTACCAAAGGTTTTGCTGTAGTAAGACTTGAAGGGGTTTAACATCTCACATTGATTACCCATTAAAATGTATTTAGCACATTGGTTTTTAATAAAAATACTGTCTAGAAAAAAAATCTAATCCTGACAAATTTCCATTATGGGTTGACAACTTTTGCAAGACACTACATGGGAAGGGCAATTTCACTTATTCTTCACTTTTTTTAATTTGCTTTCTAGGTATGGACTATGTGCAGCTACTTCATACATGTGGTATGCCAAGTTCATCAAGCGCATTGTTGTATGAAGCTAATGTTGGACAAATGTATAACCTGTTGGTGTACTTGGATAACTTCCAAAGTCCATAATCTAGAATGGGGTCTCCATTAGCAAAGCAACATGGCTGCAGAGGAAAACAGAAGCGCAAATTGCACCAATTTAATGTATGCCCCAGCATTAATAAACACAAATAAGACTGCAGTTGATCCTGTAATCTAACTCTGAATGGAGAAATCTGAGCAGCCAAGAGGTTACTTGGCAGACTTCGTAACTCCAAAACCTCAGAGTTAAATCCATTACACCCTTTAACAGGTTTCTTTTCTATCAAGGAATTCATTTGTAAAGCAGGAAGGCCCATTTAAAATTTACCAACACTGCCACAAATCAAATTCGAGTACAGCTGAATGTACTGTATGCTACTAACTTAAGGGTTAAAGAAGCAGACCAATCCTAGTGCAATTATGCAGACTTCTGAATAATCTTTTGCTCAGTGTTACCATTTGATCTGCACTGCTGTCTATAGGGGTTTTACTGTTAAGTATTTCAAGAAATCTAAGGGACACGAGCAGAATTAGAATGTGGAAACTCAGAACCCCAAATAAAGCAGAACTACACCAATTGTGTTCGGGTTTTTATTTATTGTTTTATTTATAAACAGACAGACGTGTGGTAGGAGTTCAGCCCAGCTTGGTGGCCAGCTCCTTGGCCTTTGCCTTCTCAAGTTTAGCAATGCGAGCAGTAGACTTGGGACCCATGATGTTGCCACCCCAGTGACGACGGATCTAGAGGAAGAGAAAAGTCAAACAAACGCTTATTGAACCATTACATCAGTTCCAGCCTGAACTTAAGATTTTTTTAAAAGGTGGAGAACAGTGGCCAACTTAAAGGAATCAGAAGAATAACTGACCTCCTCATATCTGTCATTGTAGTTGGTTTTGATGGCCTCCACCAACTTGGCAAGAGAAGCTCTGTCCTCACTACAACAGAAACCCCCATTTTAATTGTGGACCACTTACCAAAAAAGTGCATGAAACTAACAGGAAACCTCTTTGCTCAGTGTTAAAAAGCTCATTTTAAACCACATGGTTGTTCAGGTGAAGAAATTCAGGCATCACAGCTGAGGTTTGCGTATACACACATTTATACAAGGAAAAGGATACTCACGGGTTTGTCTGTGTGAAGCAGACAGTAGTACAGGTCTTTCTGTGTACCAGTCTGCCCAGTCTGGCCTTGCCCTTGATGATGCAGTAAGGGACACCCATCTTGCGGCACAGAGCAGGAAGGAACACCACCAACTATACAATAGAAAGGCCATTGCAGTAGACATTTAAGGCAACTGTCAACTGCCTTTTAACCAAAATAATCTCAACTGTTGCATTGTGGTTGTTGCTCAGGGTTAAAAAGCTCATTTAATCTTCAGAGTGAATTCAGGTGAAGAAATTCAAAACATCATTGCAGACAACCACACCATAATTTTAACCACCAGCTTGGCATCCTTATTCTCATCTCTTCAATGAACGAAATCAGTGCATTCACCTCAATTGGGTCCACATCATGAGCAATCACAACCAGCTGGGCCTTTTTACTCTCCACCAATGAGGTCACTGTGTTCACACCTGAAAGCAAAACGTAAGAAGGCTGAGAAAGATACAATTGTACTATGACAAAAGGAAATGGCTTAAAGCTAGTATGCACCAATTAAATGCATTGCAACAATGCTCTCCAGACAAAAAGGTCAGCACGAGCTAGCAGTCTGCGCTTCTCCTGCTTGGTCTCGGGTCTGTACTTATGAGCCAGTTTGAACAGTTGGGTAGCTGATGAACAGATCCAAGAATCGTACCAATAACTTAATTACCAATAGCTTGTAGCAAAAGTAGAAATGCATTACAACTAACCCTCCATTTTCACAGTAAACTACAGTACTGTTATATACAGTGCATCAGTGATCTTGGTGGGAATGTCAACACATTCTTCAGATAGCAAATATTCTTCCACATCATTTGCACAGCTTAGGCATGTTCACAGTTAAATACAAAAGCGATTGGTAGACCAATTAGTAACTAATTCCACATAATGCACCACATTCTGTACATGCAAGTCCATAATACATGAGAAATAAAACAGACTTAAGCCCATGACAAAAGCAACAATTCTAAGCCATTGTAAAGTCTTTGTATAAACCATTGTTTGAATCTCCTTGGGATATAAAAATTCCCCACTTGTCTACAAACTGCAACAGGCACCAGACTCCTTTTTTGCAAGTCTCAATTTAAGTTGGCTAAATCAATAGTCCACAGAAACAAGTGTATGCGTGTCTCACCTGCACGAAGAACAGGTGGCCTCTTTGTGGGAACATCTCCTTTCCCAGCAGCCTTCTGTTCAGCACGAGCTAGCAGTCTGCGCTTCTTCTCCTGCTTGGTCTCGGGTCTGTACTTATGAGCCAGTTTGAACAGTTGGGTAGCTGATAAACAGATCCAAGAATCGTACCAATAACTTTTTAATTACCAATACCTAGTAGCAAAAGTAGAAATGCATTACAACTAACCCTCCATTTTCACAGTAAACTACAGTACTGTCATATACAGTGCATCAGTGATCTTGGTGGGAATGTCAACACATTCTTCAGATAGCAAATATTCTTCCACATCATTTGCACCGCTTAGACATGTTCACAGTTAAATACAAAAGTGATCCAGAGCTAGAAATAGTTTTCAGCCCCTTACCAGTCTGGCGGTCCAGAGCTTGGGTGAACTGGTTGATTGCAGGGGGGACCTTCAAGCGCTTATACAGAATAGACCTCTGACGCTGCAGGCGAACATATCGTGGCCATTTCACAAACCGGGTCAGATCTCGCTTTGGCTGGATGTCCTGACCTGTTGAGAGGGGTATGGTTAGGGATCTTCAATGCCAAAATTAAACCCATCATCAATTTCAGAGTGCATCAGTGATCTTGGTGGAAAATTGTCTGCATTGCTAGTAAGATATCAAATATTAATTTACATCATGTGCACTACATTGAGCCCAAATGACTCAACATTTAAGACAACAGTTTCAGACTAGGCAGTTACTCACCAATGCCAAAGTTCTTCGGCCTCTTTTCAAACAAGGGGTTCACAACCTTCTTGACCTCATGCTTCTTGGCCACTGAAGGGGCAGGTGCCACCTTCTTCCCCTTGGCCTTCTTTCCTTTAGGCTGACAAAAGCACAAATACGTATCAGGGCTATGAAAATACTACACACACAGTGAAAAGCAGTTTATGGCTCTTGCTCAGGGTTAAAAAGCTCGTATGTGTGCTCCACATAGAATTTCAGGTGAAGAAATTCAACTCATCACTGCAAAAGCTTTTGTATAGACACGTCCGATTTAATTCTCAACAAAATTTCTTTAGCCTTCTCAGACTTCAATTCATTTGTATTATGTTAACTTGCAGTAAAACAGTTCAACTGTTCATTTAAGACAACGCACCGGCTTGTTAGCCAAGTAGCCGACTATCTCAGCTTATATGGCCTAGCAATTAGCCTTGCCCTTAACCAAGGTAAAATCTCACGAGCATTTGAGCTCATTTTACCCTTCCCCAAAATACATGTATACCAAAAACATCGTCATAGAAACAACAAGTAATGCGCAACGAACATTGCCCTGACAAGACTGGCTAGAAGTTCAACAATTCCAACCTAAAACGCAGAGCAACGAACGCTGTCGCACAACCGAATTTAACTACATTGTTATTCTTAATATCCATTCGAAAGAGGTATATGATTAGTCTACTTTCCATTCATGTAATTTCTTGATTATTATACATTTACTACTGGGAGATGTTCGATGATTTTAAAACGTACTCGACAGCAGATCGGAATGGCTACACACTCACCATGTTGGTTCAGATAGAAAGGAAGAGGTAAGGAATTGTGGGTAACTATAAGGGTCGATGTCGTTGGAAATTACGTCACTGGCGTGCGACAGAACAAAGCGGGAAGCAAGAAAAAAAAGGCTAGTCGTTGTTTACAAAACAGGCACAAAATGCAGGAAATTGTAAGTCACGGTTTTCTTTAAAAGTCCAATATCTATTATCTTATTATATAGATATTAATACTTATTATTAATATCTCATTGATATAACAAGCAGTATAACAAAAGCTGTAGTTGCGGGAGTAGTAGTATCTACTTTCGGCTCTAATTCTCTTCTCTTCCGTCGTTTTCTGAGACTTTTGGTCACTCGCTCACTAATATATTACTAATACCTATAGTTAACTTATTTTCTAATGTTACAATATTCGTGTTCAGTTGTTTTTGCAGTCTAAAATTGTCCTGAAAAGAATTAAAGTGGTATCAGATAATCAGGTATTATCTCATAGTATCATTAAATAAGTCACATTTCTAAAGTGGCTGACTAAATGTATTGCCTCAGCTCCGCTACAGTATTATATATTTTTAAAAGTTTAGGCACTAGAAAATTAGTTGTCTAATAAATTACCTGTTGTGTTAACCTGGCACCGCAGCTGAGTTGGAGTGGTTATATATTGGTTACCTGATGAATTGCATAGTTTATAGAATGTCCACTTGCAAGCTTTTCTCCATTAACAGTGAGGTGAGTCAACAGTGTGAATAAAATGGCCACCCAGCGAGTACTCCCACAAAGTAAAGAGACTCTTCTTCAGAACTACAACAAAAGGCTAAAAGATGACATCAGGTCCATCCTGGACAACTTCACAGAAATCATTAAAACTGCCAAGGTATGTCTTGTTGATGTTTGAGTTTAGTTTTTCCCCCTTTTTCAGGTGTGGAGTGTTTTCTGTGAGAATGTTTAGCTGACAAAATCACACTTTCATCTGTACAGGTGGAGGATGAAACACAGGTTTCTAGAGCAACACAAGCAGAACAAGATCACTATGAAATGCACGTCCGAGCTGCAAATATTGTAAGCTGTATTATTGACAATAATTCTTTTTCATAAAACAGTGTCACAAAACTTTGTGTTTAGTGGAAAAATATTGATAATCCATAATTGAATTTTAAAATCCTCTTGTATTTTGTGTCTACAATCAGGTGCGGGCTGGCGAGTCTCTGATGAAGCTGGTGTCTGACCTGAAGCAGTTCCTGATTCTGAATGATTTTCCATCTGTAAATGATGCCATTAGCCTGCGCAATCAGCAGCTGCGTGCACTGCAGGAGGAATGTGACAAGAAGCTAATATCACTGCGAGACGAAATCGCCATTGACCTGTATGAGCTCGAGGAAGAGTATTACTCCTCCAGGTACAAATAGTGTCCCCAGAGACCCTACAATCCTGTAGCCAAGTCTTATAATATCCGACACGCACACATCCGCATATGCACAATACTTACATTATGCTTTGAGGAGAGCACTTTCCTATGAAGATTCTCCTGAAGAGATTCACATTTGTGGCCTTCACACTTATTCAGTGCAAGTTGTCTTGAACATGCCCACATTTCTTTCAAACGTCCTAGTGCCTCAAATATAGTATTTTATTTTTTTATCAAGACTGTGACGTAAGGTGAAGAGTTTTGTCTAATGACCATCAGGAAATTATATACACTTTATCATACTGTCTACCAAGTGCAATATTGCCCCAAGAATTTTAAAGTCAAAAAGTCAAATTTATTTGTATCATGCTTTTTACAATTGGCATTGTCACAAAGCAGCTTTACAGAATCTGGGTTTGAGCCCCTAATGAGCAAGCAAGAGGTGACACAGGCAAGAAAAAACTCCCTAAACTGTAGGAAGAAACCTTGGGAGGAACAAAGGCCCACCCTCCTCTTGTTGAGACTGGATAGTAATAAGAGATCGTAATAAGAGACAAAAGTAAATAAAATAAAACATTAATAATAAATTCAGTTTAAAGAGGTGTAGGCAGTTCCTTGTGTATAAGTGGGCTTTACTGAAATCAGTGAGGTGGAGCATAGTTCTGTCCGTATGGGCTGGGTCAGTGAATGGGTTCCAGTGTCAGGATTGGTCTGTATCAGCACAGCGTGACAGGATCACTGGTTTTAAAGATATTCACTTGAAAGAAAAATCAAGGTTTGATTTGTCTCCAGTAATAGTAATATTTTTAAATTATATGCTAAAAGTTACAGGAAATGGTGTTCCAAGTGCCTTTATTTTAAAAGAGGTTTAAGAGGTATGTTTCTGAGATTCTGAAGTCTTTAAAGGAATACTCCATTATAAATATGTGGTGTCTGTCTTGTACAGTTAATTACCATAGACAACAATTTAGCCACATTTCCCTGTAGTAAGTAAATAAGCTTAAACCTGTTTGCTTGTGAGCAGTTACTAAAATCCATCAGTAAACCTTTTTTTGATTTAATTTGTTTTAATAGGAAACTTTAAAGTATTTTTCTGTCAAAGATTTTTGGCTATTAAAGCAACATTATGTATTTTAATCTAAAAATGATCACTTTAGTGGTGCACTGACTTGTAATGGCATGGAATGCTATTTCTGTCATTGCCAATGCACACTCAGCTCTGAAACTTCTAATGGGAATTGAGTAACACTTTATAGTTCCAAGTCACAGAGCAACAACTAGGAATAATAAGACGCTTGCTTGGTATTCTTCGTGACAGAATCTTTAAGCTGTAAATCTGTAGTAAGTCTTTTTTTCAGCGATGAAACTTCTTTTTAAGGTGGAGGATTTTGTGATAATTTTTTACCTGCATAGCAATATGGGAGGAGTTTTCACAGGTTTTTTGTCTGATCATTTCTGACTTTATTGAAAAGCTATGCTGCTGCAGGGTTGGAAACTTGTCTAAAACCTTACAATATATACATATTGTAAATGTTTATCCACAGGATTTAGCAACAAAAATTTCCATTACAAGCAGTAATTATTACTAAGTAGTTGCTACTTTCTCTTTCAAAAGTAATGAAAATCTGATTACTAGATGTAAAAAGTAGTTAGTTACTATAGAAAGGCAGTTGTGTCTAACAACGCTGTTTAAGCCAGAGCTGCTGCCCTGAGTATGCTGTCCAAAATTACTATCATTTTTGAGCTGAAGCAAGCAAATAATTTAGGAGTAACTGTGTGGTAGAGGAAGGTATTTTCACTCCAACGCAATTGTTTGAATTTCAGTAGATGGCAAACCTACCATTCCTCTTATGGACATAATGTGTTATACGAGACAAAAGTACCGGTAATCAGAAAAATAAAAAACAGTAATTGTGGAATTAATGTAACAAGTTATTACAAGTTTTATTTCTGAGTACAGGGAAATGTGTTGCAATCGTTGTCTAAAGTTATTGACAGTACAGATTTGGCAGATAGAGATGAAAAGTCATTCAATCACTGTATATATAGAAATTTGCAGATTTGAGTAATTCCATGTTGACATTACACACATCTTGGTTTTAAATGCTGTGTTGCTGGATTAGACAAATTGGTGTCGTATTGTATGAAAGCATATTTATCTAGATTTTGTACCTTTAGAAATGAGGAAAGTTAAAACAGCACATTTTAACATGTATTGTCAGATTATTAGGTGACGTAAGACAATCTTTTAAATGTATTGCTTTGGATTTTGACCAAGAATATTGATCAAAACTGTAGATTATATTAAAGGATAATTTTTTTTAGTTTAAGTTGATCATTCTTATGTATAAGATGTAAAAGAGATTATATTGTCTTGTTAAAAACTTTAATGAAAGTATGTGTAATATAATTAAATTTTAGCCTGCACTAGTAAAGACCATGTTACATGATTTAAAAAAAATATTCTTTTTCTTCAAGCATACATTGTTTCTTTATTTTTTCAAACAAAGTACCTTAATGAGAGACGTTAGCTGTGGGTCAAATCTATTACTGCTTGAAATGTTTTAGAATGTTTCTCACTTTTGCTAGTCTAATTGATCATGTGAAACTTAATAAAGCAGAAAGGAAAGAGAGCAACTTTAGTGTTCTTTTATTTTTTGGAGTGCTCCTCCAAGAATTCTTTCCCTCTCTGCTTCAACCTGAATGTGCTCTTCAGGTTTTCTCTCTGCTCTAAGCCTTTGCTTGTTAACTAACCATTAGCATCTGAAAATATCTTCAGTGAAAACCGTATCCAACACATACAGAAATACAATAATTACCAGCTTCTGAAATTTAGATTTTTTTTGTGACTGTTTGTCATTGTGAACACAATCTCAAAGTGCACCACAATGAATTGTGACAAACTGAATTTAACCCACCACTCGTGTACGTGTGGAGCAGTGGGCAAGTATCAACAGCGCCCGAGGAGCATTGGTATCTCATTGGTGCCTGGGCTGGGAATTGAACCTGTGACCTTCATATCCCAAGGGTAATGTAAAACCTTTAGGCCCACTGCCCAAATTTTCTTGTACCCTAACTGTACAAAGAAATAACTTCATGCTTTTACTGTCAAACCTGATTGGTTTTTTGTAAATATAAACCAGTTAGAAATTTGACAACTTCCACACCATCACAAAAAGTTGGAATGGATTAAAATAAGAGCAAAATATTGAATGTGTGTGATGTTCTAGCACTCAGAAGACACTAAAGAACACACAAGAAACCATTGCATTACTGAAACCGTTAGATTACAGTCTCTCATGCAGTTTTTTCTGTTCTTGACACATCTCTCAGCAGTCCACATTTTTAATGAATATGAAAATAATGAAGAGAATCAGACCATGGTGCCCTGTCGAGCAGTGGAAGTCTTGTGTCAAACAAGAATGGGTGAAATTCCATTCAACAATTACTTTCTCAGATGAAGGCATTTGTTATTTATTAAAATACATTTAAGTTACTAAGTTAAAACATTAGAAACATTTTCTTTGTACATATAATAAATAAACAGAACATAACATTCTTGTTTTTCTAGACTTTTACAGATTGTCCCAGTGCATCACTCTAGAATGAGTGTTCTGGAAATAAAACAAAATGACTTGGCACTGTAAAGGCTGCAAAAGTGATCAAACTGAACATTTGACAGAACATTCTGCTGACTGCTGCAATGCTTTCATTGTTGCTGCCAGTGGCAGTTTTTAAGTCACGTCTTTGTTCAAAATCATGGATTTTACGTGTCTACCATCATTTGAATGCATATGCAGAATGTTATTGTATTTTACATATTGGCATTTGTGTCCTAATGTTTTTAAAACTCCAGAAAACTGGAAAATAACATACACATACACACTGACCAGCCAAACATTAAATCCTCTTGCCTAATATTGTGTAGGTGCCCCTCATGCCCCCAAAACTCTGCTCTGACTTTGGTGCAGTTGGTCAGAAACCTTTCAGTCATCCAGTGTTTATGCAGACAGACTAGCCTTCATTCCACAAGCATAAAAATGAGTTTTGACTCTGCCCATGACCAGCACACCAGTTGTCCTCCCTTCCATCACTTTTGGTAGGTATCAACACTGCATTACAGATAACACCCCACTTGACCTCCTGCAATGAAAATGCTCTGATCATGTCTACAATTTAATCTCAAAGTCAGTAAGATCTTTATTCTTGCTCATTTTCCCCACATCCAACACATTAACTAAAACTGGCTGTTCACATGCTGCCTAATATATCCCACTCCTTGACCGATACCATTGTTATAAAATAAATACTTTACCTGTCAGTGGTTTTAATGTTGTGGCTGACCAGGTGCATAATAATGTATTCATATAATTTTTCTATAGCTTCCAGCCTTGTTACTTTAAGTACTTTATATGGTTTGGTTCATTTGTATGTGTTGTGTGTCCTGCTGTACTTAATTATACTAAATGTTTTAAGGCTTGTGGGAGCCTAGGCTTTACTGAGGGCCAGTTTTTAAAGAGCAAAGGTGTGTATGCCTAATGTGTGTGTCTGTGTAACATTTCTAGCTGTGGACAGTGGGATGGTGTTGAATTGCCACTGTGTGAGGCGTTTCATCGGCAGGACAGTTGGGGGTCACCCGCAACAACCTCTGACCCCTCAAATGGAAGCATTGAAGATTCAGAGCTGCCTGTTGCCCAGGAAACGGTGCCACATCACCTCAACGGCCATGGAGGCAGCACAAGCGAACAGTCATAAAAAAGAAGTTAGGCTTAAAGATTGCCATCAAAACATAATCTCTATTTCATGAGCCAAATCTAAAAACTTGACTTGGTGATAGTCTTTATATCTGCTGTGAAAAAAAAACACGTAACATGTTTAACTACTGTACATTCCTTATTCTCATACCTCTCAGTATTAAGTGTGTGTTTGACTTTTTTTCATTTGGTAAGCAGACATTTACATTTTTTTTTTATTATTTAACTTGTTAGATCTGCTCATTTCCTAAACATTTCAAAGCATAGAATCGGATTGTGTACATTTCCAGTGTAAAATTAAGGTAAAGTTATTCTATCCAGTTACTTCAACTAAAAATAAAATGTTTTTGACTTTAAGTTTCTGAGTATTCATGGTTGTCTTTAGGAGTCTATTGTGATGCAGCTACAAAAGATAATCTAAAGGTCATTGAAAATGTATTGTACTAAGGCAGTCCACACCCATGAAGTAAGATTGTTAAAGGAAATATCACCTACATATACACAGCAAGTAATAATCATTAAAAAACAAATCAAATGAGACTAAATTAACTAAATTTTAATATACAGCATGTAGCATTAAGTATTGTGTTCAATATCACAATAAACATTGTTTTTAAATGTTTAATATGACTTTTACATATTTCCTTTAACATAAAGGAAAAGTCCAGATACATCTAGGAAGTACAACAAACTGCTAAGAGTGTACTGCATGTTTAAAAAGAAAAAAAAGAAAAGAGAAAGAAAAAAAGAAAGTTTTGTATTCTACAGCTGATTTTGTGGATCATTTATAATGACAGAAATATTGGACAGCCACTAAAAATGCAGAACACAAACACTTGTAACTGCCATGAGGAATCAGTATCTACGGTTCATCTTCTTGAATTTTTCATAATGGTAGTCATCTGTGGCCTTCTCATTGTTTGGTCTTTTGCGGTAGTTTGGCGGTGATTCTAGGGAGAAAACATACATATTACTGTCACATTAGTAGCCATCAAATCACATAAAATTTATAATTCTAATTCATTCCAATTCATAAATTACTACTTCATCAAAAATAAATACAACCCATGGAAATTGTTGATTTTCAATATAATAATTTCACCCTCCTTAATGCAGTGTCTAAAGACTGAAAGTAACACAGTGATCTTTAGATGCTGTATTAAAGAGGGTTAAATAGTTACTTTTTCAAATAAATAAATTTACATGGTATTTACCCTTTCCCCCACATAACTGAATTATTCTACGTCTAAAGATAGTATAAAGTAGGATTATAACAACATACTCTATGATCTCATGATTCTCACAAAGATTTGGATCTTTTATCGTCCTGCATAGGGATATTCATTCTCTGCATTTTACCAATCCAATGCAGTGAACCCATGCGACCAGGTGGTTCTGGTTCTGGGAATCTAACCCATGATTCTTTGGTTAAAAACATTTCTCTAACCATTAGGCCATAGCTGCCCAAAACGATGGCTGTGTTCAGTTGTGGCAGAATTTTCTAAAGAAATAGGAGGTGGAAGGCTGGGAGGGGTGATGTATAACATAAATGTGCTGGACTGAGTTGATTGGAACTGTTCGAACACTAAACAATACAGTTGCAAAAAATAATGTAATTAATAGAATAGCTACTCTGTGTGATTTACATGGTAAAATATTTGCAAAGCAGGATCACAATTTTTAATGCAGTTTCAAACTCCTTCTCTCTACTTCAAAGTGTAAGTCTGCTTTACAGGTTCTAGTTCACATATTGGGAATCACATTTCACTTTATGAGCAAATACATTTGAAATCCATTTAGTTGTAAAAGGTTTGTTTTACTCATACTCTCTGGCGCTGGTTTCTCCGTGTCTCCAACACGCAGTGGTCTGGCTTTGGGCTCCTCTCGGTGGCGTCCTCTCTGAGGTGCATTTGCATCTTCATGATAGACTGAAAAGAACGTGTTTGTTTTTAATATATGGCATGAAATATTTTTTTACTGAAGACTGCAAAGTATAAATGTAAATAAAAAACAAATGCTTTCAGAACAGTGTCATTGTATATTAGAACCCATGAAAGTAAGTGCTCTAAAAAACAAACATGGCTTCCTATATACTCACAGCGGTTATGTTGGACGTAGTTCACTGCAATGTTGGTGGGAACAAAAGAGGTACCACTATCCTTTTTCTTATTTCTCTGCTCAGCAATCAGCTTTGCTTTGGCGTCTTCTGTACTGATGATGTTCTTTATCTTTGCGCTGAAGCATGGAAAAAAAACAGAAGACACTTTAGAAGAACTGCTTACAGGTAAGAGTGGTTAGGGTGTAAAGATGTATCTGTGCATTATGATGAAGACATCTGAAGGTGGTGACATTGCCCAGATTTTGGAATGTTGGGACTACAGATTTTCGACAGATTATCAAAAGGGAGATTATTTGGTCTCCTCTCACTGCTTCATTTAATATCCTGCCCACAACAGTTTCTGATTGGCTATATATCACACAAGTAGTAGCCAATCAACACTGAAGCCTTGTTGTCACTCACACAACACCTACACCACAAAGCTCCTATGAGATATTTACATTATTAAATGCTGAAAATGTCTGAATAATGAACCTTGTTGTGGTGACAACTTGAGCTTATGGAAGCATAATGCATTTACTAAAACAATCCAAGCTGAATTTTAACAAAATGTGAAGACATTACATTTTTTGGCAAATTCATCTTTCATATGAGCCTGTTACCTGCGTATGCATTGGCGATGGCTAATATTGCAACAAGAACTTTGAGCTTCCACTCTTATTGAACATTACTTCTGTTACTCATCACTATGAGTTGGTGTTCTCACATGTTGTGTAACATTAGCTGAGTCTTTTAATGCTAATTTAAATTAAAATATTTTATATTATTTAAAATTTTAATTATGAGTGGTTGTGTGATGGAGTTTGTAATAAAATAAAAAAATCAATAAAAAGGGTAAATGTTCATCTGGACTTACTCAATTCCCAGGTCCACCTCTGGGATGCCACTAAGCATCTGATTGGATAACATCTCTTCTGTCTTTTTGGCAGAATTAACACGGATGTTCTCTGGCAGCTCATACAGAAGGTCTTCTGCATTCTTGGCCTTCACTTTCTGCTCCTCTGCTTCCACTAATCCCTTCTTTTTCTTCAGCTCTGTTTCAATGTACTTCATCCTGATGAGCAGGCAAAGAAGTAAATAAGTCAATTAAAAGAAAATTTAAAACACAATACAAAAAGCATCAAAGGTGAAGTATACATACATATCTGCATCCTCATCCCTTCTGTTGGTCTCTGCAGAAAAAGAGGTTCCCAAGTTCAGGTCATTTTCATCCTCTATCCTGCAATGTGGAAAAGACAGCCTTGTTCACACACTCACACACGTGTGTCCATTTTTCCATTGCAATAAACATGTGTTTTACCATGTTTTTTGTCTATTTTTGACTTACTTATCTCTGTTTCTGTCTTTCACCTTTTTCATGTCTACAACACCACCGGTCTTGAGCTTAAATGGATCATCCTAGAGTAAAGAAAAGCACAAACATCTGAGGAGTTGTTGGACCATATACTTAAAACTGTTTTGTTACTTTGACTTAAAGTCATTATTTCACTCAAGTGAATATGTCATTGTGAACACACAGCACACAGTGCACTACAACAAAAAGCAACCTCTGCATTTGACCCATCCAAGAAGGAGCAGAGGGCAGCTGACATGGGCAGCGCCGTGGGAGCAGTGCTTTGCTCAAGAATACTTCAGTGGTACTTTTACCAGTCCGGAATTTGAACCATTGACCTTCTGATCAGAGGGGCAACTACCACTGCCCCACTGAATGTCTTTATGGTACTCTACCAACCAAAGCACTAGTTTTACAAATGAAATCCTACTATAGACCCATAATATACAAATCCAAAGATAAGAAAGCTTACCTCAACCTCTGCTTCCAGTGGTAACTTCTCTCCCACAAGCAAAGATGTTAAACTAAGGACAAGAAAGAAATGTCAAGAAACTCACAAATTTGAATGTTTACCCATCACAAGCATGACATCAGCAACAGTGAAGAAAAAAAACCCACAAAGTTTTATTTGTAAATTCGTGTGAATAATACTCACCTCACTCCACTCTGTCTCTTTCGCAAACTTTGGAGCTCTTTAGCTTCATTCAGTTTAGATCTGTAGAAGTCATTAACAACCTTAGCATGTCGAACATTAGCTTTGTACACATACTTTATTTTCAACAACAGATTAATAAGCTTTACAACGTATACTGAACACTAAAATAATCGCTGTCCACAAATGCCATTATAAATTGTGCTAACGCTACTATAAAATCTGCATGAACAAACAAACAAATATATTAAATAAATATACAAATAAATAAGCGCAGTGTCGTTATTTTGTCGAGAAGGTCCTTTGTTCAGTAAAATGCACTCACCAAGAGCTTATATATATGTTTCGATAAACTGAAAAACAGGTTTGGTTCCTTTATTCACCCACAGAGTCGAATCCGCATCGAAAGCGCTACAATACTAATTCTGTGGCATTAATTTAACATATACCCACCTGATCTCGGTTGTAACCTCGTCGCGTTCTTCTTCGTCAGAAGACTCTTCTTTCCTTCTTCTAAAAGCTTTGCGCGCTGACATAATCGGTTTTTGTTCGGCTCGGTTCTTTGCAGCTAACGTTAATGTTGCTGTCGAACAGTGTCCACCCTTGGACTGCCTTCCTACAAAACAGTGGACGACGGACTAACGTTCCGCCCATTTTTTGTTCCTCCAAAACAGCAAACGATTCAAAACAGCAGACTGATTCAAGATCAGCTACAATATACTGGTATTAATAACGACTAAAGCGCAGAAGAGATACCAGCCGATCCCAGGACAACCTACACACCCCTGCCCGGATCTATCACACAGTGTTCAGTTCGGAGAAATATTGAAAACAGTGTCTATGTCATCGCTTTTATAAGGGTAACAGGCAGTCTGCTCTTCACTTGTGATCAAGCTTTGCAGTTTGTCTGTGCTCTGGAGCTGCTAATACGAGGCGGAGCAGGTTGGGCATCTTTGCTTTCATTGCTAGTCTGCATTAGCCTGTTGGCTAGCGTTGCTGCGAGGAGGCGAAAAGCAGCCGTGATATTTCATTTTGGCCTAATATGAACACTTTTGAATATTTCTCCTGGTCGTGCTGAAGAGGTAAATCCCTGACTTTCATTTCTATTTGATTTAATATGAATGTCACTGTGTGTGCCCCGTGTTAATTGAATATTAGCTCCGGCTAGGTAACGGTGAGTTAAATGGCGCAACTGTGAGTCGAGGGTCGAAGAGGAGGATTTTATGGCAATATCGACAATTATCTAAACACAACCAAAGCAGTTAACCAAGAGGCATTTTCAGCATTAATTTTCAATAACGCTGCAGCTAAATTATCTTTACTCATGTTCCCTTTAAGAGTGCATCTGCTGTCGGAGATAATTTTTCCATTTATACCATATAAAAACGATATTAAGACTTTGTAAATGACGTGACGGTTTGTATTATTTCAGATGAAACGTTGAGAAAATTGGGTTTTTTTGTTTATTGTTTTTAAAGCACAAACAGCTGCTTGGACTGAGCCCATGGTTGTACGACGTAGCTGTGTCAGGCGAATGAAGCAGCAGTTTTGTGTATGTGTGTGTAACGTTTTAGGTTTTTATTATTATTTTACTATTAACGTCTGGTCGTTTTCTGAGTCATTTAACATACAGATGAATAGCTGTTTTTTTTTTAATTGTAGATTGTTGAAGAGTACACAAGACCGGGATTATCACTATATGCCCAATCACTAAAAGATAACATAATTACAAGGGCAGTTTCTTTTTTTTAGTGACCTTCTTACCTAGAAGTAATAATAATAGCAAAAAACAAAACCAACAATAATAATGATAAATTATATAATAATAATAATGGTAAAAAGTAAAACAAATGTAAAACAAGATAAAAATGATAAAAAGAAATTGCAGTATGTGTATCCACACCACTAAACCACTTCACTATCATTTTCGCTGCTGTTTGCTGTGTCTGTAACTAATACCAGATTTTTTTAACTTGAGGTAAAGTCTAGTTTTGCTTTAGGAATGAACAGAAATGATTTAGTGAATAGATTAACTTCTAAAGATTTAATATGAAGTCTTGCTAAATGATGGAGGGTTTCTGTGCATTATGCATGATTCTGTTAAATGTAGTGGTGTAATTAGGTCATTAGGTAATTAGTTGTCTTCTTTCTTTCAGGCTGAGTCATTCAAAGGCCTTTAAGATGACAGACAATGGAGATGTTTGTCCTCACCTGGACTCCATAGGTGAAGTGACCAAAGATGAACTTCTACAGAAATCAAAGGTATAGCACTAACCTTTATAGAGTTCTAAAAGTCATTTAAGCATTTTTAACACCGAGATCTAAACGATTCAGTGGCATGATCTGAACAGAGTAGAGAGGTGTGTTTTAAATTGAGTTGCCTTATCGCTTGGTCAAAATATATAGTACATTTTATAATATGTAGCACATGAATGAGGTCCTTAAAATGTAAGCATTATCTCATATAGGCATTTTTTCACTCCACCAGGGCACCTGTCAGTCATGTGGGGTAGGAGGTCCCAACCTCTGGGCATGTCTACAGGTGAGGAAAATAAAGCTTTAGGTAATTTCATTTGCCAGAAGAAAACATGCCTTATATCTGGCACATGCTGAGGGCACATTACTTCAAAGTCCTTGATATTCTTTCCTGTAAATCAAAGCTACGTGTATACATTTTACAAACGATACAGAATAACACACTGTTACATAGAAAATAAACTCAAATATGTCTGTACAGAATGTGTATTTACTTTTAGTTGGAAAATTAAAACATCATTTGACTGGGTTGCCCAAACATTTGCACATGAATGAAAATATAAAGTACTGTAAAAAAAAAAAAGATTCTTAATAAATATTTTCTAATTTCTTTAGTGCGACTGTCCCTATGTGGGCTGCGGAGAGTCCTACTCTGACCATAGCACTACACATGCACAGGTAACTGGAGGAAAATTGTTGTTTTCAATTCATTTTGCAAACAGGAAAGCAACAGCCAGCACAACACCTGATTATAAACAGTTTTCATTCCATTGTAGGGGTGTGACAAAATATTGATATGGTGATATATCGTTGTTCTTGCTCACACGATACGATAATCGATCCGCAGATGGCAATATCAATATTTTAATTAATAAACTTTCACCGGCAATTTGACTCATTACTTCACGTCTCCCCTGGGTGGCGCTGCAGGACACACGCGAAACTTGAAGAGTAACTAATCAACAGGGAGACACCAAAAACGCTAGGCAACATCTAAATTGAGGGAACAGACTGTGGATTATTTTATGACAGCTGTATCTCTGCTTGTCTCTTTTCCGCATGAAGCCTACAACCCGGCAGATGTGAGTAAACATGAGTCAGTATGAAAAGATCTTTGGAAAGATCCAATAATGCAAGTGTGCAGAAGTGCACAACCACACCAGCATAGAGAGAGTTAAACTAGAAACTGTACCAGAAGACCCACCTTCCCAACACACATCATCGATGTGATTGGTGGAGACACAATGACTCTTGGTGGAAAGGTGGAAAGAGAGTTGCTCCTGCGAGTAATAATTTTGGTTGGCAGTACAACGCAAGAGGGGAACAGAAACTGTTCTCTGCACTGAGTAAAAGAATAATAAAAGCCATGGGTCACAAATGGCATAGCACTTTTCGCTGAATGGTTTCCGAAGAGGTGCATTAACTTCGATGTTAGCAAGTTACTGCCACTCGACTCTTAAGCCAAAGTAGCGGTTTCCCAGTCCTTCCAACCATGATAGCAAAGAAAATACAGGAAAGATAAGGCTATTTGCTGTTACTTATGTAAATTAATAATGCCCCCGTGCTTTTCTGTGTTGTATTGCGATATTACTGTTGCGTGATATATTGATTATCGCAGAATAGCTGTATTGCAATATTATCGTTATCGTGGGCAGCGTATCGTATCGGGAGAGACCCTGCAAATCCCTCTCCTGTTCCATTGGTTTGCAGTGATTTACCCTTATTATGGAGAAAAACTTCCTCAGTCTTTCTCTAGTTGTGAATCTGCAGCAGAATCACCTTGTTTGTATAATGAAGTTGGTGAACTTCCACACTGTTGTTCTGTTGTGTACATATGTGTCAGATCCATCTGTCTGTTAGTATATATCAATGTTTATAATAGTTTATCCGTTTAACTGCCTGCCTGTCTGTCTGTCTCTCTCTCTCTTTCTCCAGACGAAGAAGCACAATCTAACAGTTAATCTGACAACGTTCAGAGTGTGGTGTTATGTGTGTGAGAGGGAGGTGTTTCTAGAGCAGAGACCTGTAGTGCCAGTGGCTGGAACTCATCGCTATAAACCTCTCGAACAGGTACAGTCTCACCATCACATGCACAAGTGGTGTAGATTTGTCTGGATCGGTAAATATACTGCACCTTCTAAAATACCCATCATGCACATTGCATGAACATTCCATTACCTTGTGTAATAAAATATAATATATATTTTATAAAATAAAATATCTAAAGCTGGTCTAAAAGTCAGGATAAACTGAAATAAAATATTATGCAATATAAACAAACAACAATTCCAATTGTATATAAATGTATTTTAAGGGTGAATATTGACAATTCAGTAAAAGAATTACGTTCCAGATAAAAAAAAAGTTTCATGTTATATCTCATGTTCTGCAGTATTTTGTGGGACAGCATTGTATTCATGATTCTTCCATATTTTAGTGGTTGCTTTTATCAGTGTTACAGCACATTGCCCACCAAGTGTCAACCAGTCCTGACTGCAAAGTTCTTCTACCATCAGTTGTCAAATACCATTTTTAGGGCGTAGAATATTTAGTTATTACTCATGTTTCTGAAAAAGTATTTCATTGGAAATTTGTGAGTAGATGATAGGATGTAACATAATACTTTACAAGTCGAATGGAAATTAAGCTTCCATTTGTGGCAGAATCAAAAATAAAGAAACTACCTCAGCTTATATAGCTATCATAGCTATTACAGTACCATAGTAACTTTGGTAAGCAAGCAACTTTGCAAGTTATTTTGAACTATTTTCTCATAGACAATTAGCTAACTGCACTTTCGGTTATGTCTGTCTCTCGGCACACAAAAACCAACCTGTGGAGTATGTTACACATACATGTGTAAATGCTTAATCCAGATTACTTAGCACAGTGATTCATGCTTTCACATCACAATAAGTACTTGGGTTCGATTCCATGTCTAGACATACAGTAGCTTGATCACTATGCATAAGAGAACTATTATTCTTTTGTTTTCTTAAAGGTAGCATATCTGAGTGCTCTTCATTTGAGAAAAAGAAACCTGTCAGGAGACATTACCCCTTTCACTGTTCTTGTTCTTATCAGAAGGTTCAGCAGATGCTTATTTTAGGCATTATTGAGGCTTGAACACATTCTTTGTTCTGAAGACTGTAATTGGCTTCATATGCGTGAACAATAATGGTTGAGGTCTTCAATGTTAAGTGGAAACTTTCATGTTATGTTTGCTAAGTTTTTATACTCCTCTAACCAAAGTTTGAAGGATTTCAGTCCTTTTTTATATTAATATATTTATTTATTTAAGGAACCTTGCACTTCTTTTACTCCAGGATGCTTCTCCACAGAGTCTTTGTCACCCATTAAAGGCAGTACCAATCGCCGTAGCAGACGAAGAGGGCTCCGAGTCTGAGGAAGATGAGCTCAAGCCTAGAGGTAAACTAACAAACATTTTAGAAATCATATATACATTACTGTATAGTGTGCAGTACTATAGACTGCACATCCAAATGTAAGTTATGTTCAGTATTTCAAGTATGGAGTAAAACACAAAATGAAAAACATGGCAGTTTTATTGTTTTTATCTCCATTTATTTGCTTTCATCTTTGTAATACATTTTGTATAAAAGGTGCTACATAAATACATTTTATGGTGGTATTTTCTTTTTACTTTATTATTGGTGCTGTGATTTTGAAAGTATTACTGTTTTATCTAAACATATTTAAAAAATCAATTAAATCATAGTGAAGCTTTAAGCATCAATCATGTGAAGCTTATGAAGTTGTCAGTCCTCTCATTAAAAAAGTAAAGTGTCATGTAGTTTACATTCATGTCTACCCTTCCTAATCTTCAGGAGTGCTGCTTTGTGACTCTAGACATAATTTAAATTAAATTTATGAATGCAAGTCATTAATTTTAGCCCCTTGTGTGGATAATTTGGTTTGAACCTTCACAAAGTCTTTGAAGAGCTAACTCCATTACAAGTATACATGCGGTCCTGAGTGAAATGTGGTATTCTAGGTATTCTCTTGCTTCATCTTTTTTCTTACTCAGGACTTACAGGGATGAAGAACATTGGTAATTCCTGTTACATGAATGCAGCACTGCAGGCCCTCTCCAACTGGTAGGATGAACACTTTTACATCTTTGGTTTTTGATTTGAGAATGACCCTATATGTTTGAAGGCTAGGGTCACATGACATGGTTGATATCTTAATGTCAGCCTCGCAATTCTGAAATCACAGAAATGATTTCATTGTCAGTCTTTGATTTTCATACAAAGACTGACAATGGTTCATTTTGTGTTTAATGCCCTTACCAGTGGATGCCAGTGTTCTAATCTGACTTCAGCAATTTGTCTCTTCCACTCCAAAGTAACTTACACTAAGAGAATTAACAGACAGTCTAGGCCGTAGCCTAAGCAAAAGGTCTACTATTTAATACTCATCGCTCAGGAAAGTATTTGTACTTGTGTCTTTCTCCCTCTAGTCCTCCTTTGACTCAGTTTTTCCTGGACTGCAGTGGACTGGTTCGTACAGATAAGAAACCTGCTCTGTGCAAAAGCTATCAGAAACTAATCTCGGAGCTCTGGCACAAAAAACGGTACACACACACACACACACACACACACACACACACACACACACACACACACACACACACAGGATGTTGAAAGAGACTATTTTGGGGCTGTTCTAGTCAGCACTTAATAATAAATGAGTCTGCTTCAGAACAAAATACTCAAATAATTCCTGCTCTTCACACATTACTTCCTCTTTTCTCCATTATTCTCTTCTTCTCTCTAACTAGGCCCAGTTATGTGGTCCCTACTAGTCTGTTTCATGGCATCAAATTGGTGAATCCCATGTTTCGAGGCTATGCCCAGCAGGTTTGTAAAGAATGTCACATAAACACAAGCAAATACAGTTTTTTACTCACTAAAAGAAATTAATGATTGGACCGTTTATAACACTACTGCTGGCAGCTAGGCCAAGAATGGGAACTTGGATTTCGACTTGTGATACACCTTAAGAAAATCTCTCCTAGACAAAAGATAAGAGCATTGTAACTCTGAGAGCAGGGAATGGAGTAGCTGATATTTTAGTGACAAAAAACTAGCCTGTTTTTGTTTAAGATAATAAGCATAAGCATTTAAATGTAATTATCATGGCACTAGTTTCAATATTTATCTGTAGTTTTTATATAGATAGCTGCAGAATTTCTTCTTGTTCAGGGTTTAAAACCTAATGCGTAGAAAATGCAATTTACAAATTTTACAGTCACACAGAACTTGGTAGATCAAATGACAAATATCTTGCTCAAATAACCCTTCCCAAAAAAGATCGTTTTTCTATGATCTGTGCCTTTAGGACACTCAGGAGTTCCTTCGCTGTCTAATGGACCAACTCCACGAGGAGCTCAAGGAGTCTCTTACTGACTGCAGCAGCAGCAGCACAGACACAGACCCTGAACACAACCTTGACAACCGTGGCCACTGTGATGGTGACCGCAGCCCCTCGGATGATGACTTCCTGTCATGTGACTCAGGCTCAGGGAGTGAAAGAGGGGATGGAGAGAGGGGAGGTGGAACTGGTGGAGCAGTGGATGCAGAGCTTCTGATTCAGGACGAGTGTGTGGGAGCTAGAGTCAACAGTGGAATCTCTGAGAAGGAGAGGTTGAAGGAGAGGCGGAAAGAGGATAAAGGGGAGGAGAGGACGCAAGAGATGGATGAAGATGCAGATGTGGACACGGCAGTGCAGCAGGAACAGACTGAGAGAACAGGAGAGCAGACAGTGGCAACCAGGACCATCCAGGCTCAGGGGAACACAGGTATGCGAAAATATACTGCTTTTTAACATAGTAATGCACTTAGTGCCACTGTGTGGTATTCATTTAGTGCTCCAGTTGAAAAAAAACCTGTGTACTAAAACACGATGTTTGTTCTTAGGCCCTGTTTATATTGATAACTTCAAATAGCTGAGGCACTGTGTAGAATATAAATAAAAAAACTAAAGCCATGATCATATAAAATCATATTTAAATCGGAATGGTACATTGTGAATAATAGAAACTATACCAAATGTTGAAAGTAAGACATAGCTCGCAAAAACATTCATCTTCTGGTCTAGGGGTCCATTAGCACCTATGAAACTGACAGCTTGCTCATTTGAAAAGACACAATCAATGCTGAACGGTAAATACAGGTTTTAATGCAACGTAATCCAGACCACGTGTTTCTCAAGGAAGGCCTTGTATATGTCTGCAAGACAATGCAAACCACAGACTGCATTGACTGACCAAAAAAATCTGACAAAGATCCAGGATTATTGATTATTGAGCAGCTAGAATCCGAGATAAGAATGGGACAACATTCCTCTCCCAAGTCCAGCAACTGGTGTCCTTAGTTCCCAGACATTTATGGACTGTTGTTTAAAGAAGATGGGATGCTACACACCTTAAAACATGGCCCTATTCCTGTTGCAGCTATCAAATTCAAAATGACAATTCTTTTTAAAAAATGCTACATTTACACATTGTTTAGTTTTTTATGTTCTGTTGAAATATAGGTTTATGAGATTTGAAAATCATTGCATTCTGTTTTTGCTTACATTTTTATGCATCACCCCAACTTTTTTAGAATTGGGATTAAATTCTTTGCATCAACACAGTCTCAAATGATCTGATTAGACAATGAGACATTTAGCTAATGACACCTGGTCCCCCCCCCTGTCTTTAATGCATTTCCAGTTATTCATATTTATAAATTAACAAACAGAAGAAGAGGCAAACATCTTTGTTGTGATGATGAAATTGTTTAGAATGTTCTTAACTGCTGACTGAGATGTTTTCTAGGGGTTTCAGCATTCACTCCCAAACTCTCTGTGTGATAAGTAGTCGGATCAAAGATTGTCTCTGAGATGCGATGGACATTAGTTGATGAATTAAGTCACATAAATCTGATTGTAGACTCTGCTCTTTGTCTCTTCAGAGCCTGATAATGAGGCCTCCATGCATCGTCTTCCCTCCCGCCCTTGTAGTCCCACTCACAGTGTGCAGGAACTTCACTCTAAACTGTCCAGTAGTCCACCCAGGAACAGCCCACTCAGAGCTAGCCCTGCCTACGCCTTTAAGAAAGGTCAGGCTCTTTATATGCACAAAATCACACCTTACAGTCTTGAACATAACAGGATATGTTGTCAACAGCGAAAGCTTAAATGGAAGTAGTTTTTTCTGTCTTTCAGCTCAAGTGTTACTGGGGGCCAAGAAGAAGAAGCAGCCACGTTTCCGCAGTGTTATTTCAGACATATTTGATGGCTCCATTCTCAGTCTGGTCCAATGTTTGACATGTGACCGGGTGAGAGGGTGTCTGCAGCCGTCTACACTAGAGGGCAGCACCAGCACTTTGAAAGATATTGTAGCGGTGCAGCATCTATCTAAAATATTGATGAAAATGTGTTAAAAACTGTAGCAGCATTTTAAAAGTGGAATTCTGCACTTTTAGCATTTTTATAGATTTTACTATACAGAAAATATATCTGCAAGTGTCTTTAGAGGTGTTAAAAGAGCTTTTCTACCTCCCTAGGTATCTACAACAGTTGAGACATTTCAGGATTTGTCATTGCCCATCCCAGGGAAAGAGGACCTAGCTAAGCTCCACTCATCAATCCACCAGAGTGCTCCAGCCAAAACTGGTGTCTGCCCAGACAGTTATGCCTCCCATGGCTGGATCTCATACATTATGGAATCCATACGCAGGTGGGAAACAATGCTACAAGCAACACTGTCATGATCCATCACAGAAAGCTTCGAATTTGGATGCTACTGCATTTTACTGTGTTAGTCACTAAATTTCCTCAATAGATTACCAATAATGGGATTCATACTGTATATGAAACCCATTTTAACCAGGGCTGAACAAGCATTACACCAGAGAGTAATGGACATTGCCTGTGTAAAATTCTCAATTTTAGGTGTCACAGTAAAGGAAGTATTAACACAGGGATAACTGATGTTTGTAAATGGTGTTAAGTAAAAAAAAACATGGTGATGTTTAGCCACAGTGCAGTTACATGATCCGTTTAGCCCCTAATACCACAATAATATGTACAGGTACATCTAAAAATTTTGATTATAGAGAAAAAAATTAATATTTCTTGACATTCCATTCAGATAATTAAAATTCATATATAAATTCATTACACACTGAGTGAAATATGTCAAGCCTTTATTTTTGGGAATTTCTGTGATTATGGCTTTCAACCCAAAACCCAAAATTCTGAAAATCTCAGAAAATTAAAATATCTTATAAGATCAATAAAAATTATATTTTAAACAGAAATGTCAGGCTTCTGAATTTATTTTCATTTCTATGCTCTCAATACTTGGTTGGGCCTCCTTTTGCATGAATTACTCCATCAATGCGGCATGGCATCGCAAGAAATACAGAACTTTTTCCATGATATAAATGTTTTTTAGATGTATCTGTATATGTTCCTGCATTTCAGTTGCTTGCTCTCTATAAACTATATAACCAACACTGCTTCAAAATCTGAATTTCATTGCTATACTTTTTGTGTTTCTGTGCATTTGTCTCTCTGCACATACCAGTATTTACTTGTATTAATACACAGGTTAATGTGAATTAATATCAATTTATTTATATCAGCTTTACAGAATAAGCCCTAAAGGGTGCCCCTGAGTATGCAAGCTTCCTTGCACGAATAACTCAAAATGGGGAGCTCCGCCTTCTCCACACAGAAGATTGTTTTAAAA
>JBBIGC010000082.1:11378091-11390384 GCA_037576955.1 Lepidarchus adonis | reverse complement strand
GATAGATAGATAGATAGATAGATAGATAGATAGATAGATAGATAGATAGATAGATAGATAGATAGATAGATGGATGTTTCTGGTGCTTACATTTACCATCTATTCTAAATGTTGGAGCAAAAAAGATATACGTTGTTTACCGAACACTGCCACCCAGTGGTTAATATGAAAACTGCTATTTTTTTCTGCGTTAAGGGCTGTTCAAGGAGGTAATGTGTTGTTATCCTATTTTGGAGAACAAAACTTGGGCGTTTTTATTATATCAATTATTATCGGAATATACTTTTATTATAATTTTAGCTGCTTACCAGCAGTACAACAATATAATAATAATTATAATTATTATTATTATTATTGTTATTATTATTATTATTATTATTATTATTATTATTATTTTATTTTATTATTATTTTTATTATTATGTCCGTTAAATTAATATTGTACATTAATATATTCAAAACAGGTTCAAGACAGAATATGTTCAGAGTGTCGAATCTGCGGCTGGTATAAGCTTGTTTTTCAAATCTAATAAGTTGTTCTAAATAACGAATCATTAAATACTATTATATTGCGAAAGTGACAGACTGTTATCTGGTTAAGCGATGCGTCCATACATTTTCTTGTTGCGGTTGCGTTTCGTCGAATCGGGATTTATTTTTCTTTCGCTACATTTACCTTGTCGTCCCTCCATCATCATGGCGGCGCCCTCAGCAGGCAGCGAGGAGCGGTCAGCAGCCGGTCAGCACAATGAATATTTACAGTACAGTGCTGTGTTGGAGAACCTCATCGGGGACAAAAGGCAAAGTAAAGAGCTGAATCCGCGTATAATGGGCGCTTTACCGAGTCCGCAGAAAACGGAGGAACAGAAGATGATAGAGCGCGGGATGGAGAGCTGCGCGTTTAAAGCAGCACTGGCCTGTGTAGGAGGTACGAGCACTACACACCCGAATACATGCGTCCGGAATTATCTCCACACATACCATCACATTAACACGCTCCGACACTTTAAGGTGCACCATTGGTGACATGGACGCACACAGTGTAATATGGAGGAGCAGTGGAGGTCACCATGCTCCTGTCACACGTCAGCTACAGGAGGAGTATAAACAAGTTTAGGGCTGAGGAACAGTGACACTCTTCTACAAACAGGCGCAGCTCCATCCTGTACCTAGAAATAATACTCCAGCATTAGAACCTGACCACACTAATGCTCTTGAACCTGAATGGCATTAAATAATCACAGCAATTTTTCTACTTGTGTGTGATAATCTAGTTTAAGTTTTAGTTTAGTGTTAAGTATTTAGTCTAATAGTCTGTAATTATAGTTTATTCTTACACAGTCTCCAGTGGATTAGGATGCATTTCACTGCTTGTTGTACATGTATAACTAGACATGTGATGAATAAACATGTTGAATCTTGAAAATGTAGAATAACATTATTGCAACAAACGCAATCACGACATATAACCTGTTGTTGTTTTTTAGGTTTTGTGTTGGGAGGTGCTTTTGGAGTCTTCACAGCAGGGATTGACACCAATGTTGGGTTTGATCCTAAAGACCCACTGAAGACTCCCACAGCCAGAGAGGTTTTAAGAGACATGGGTCAGAGGGGAATGTCCTACGCAAAAAACTTTGCCATTGTTGGCGCCATGTTCTCATGTACAGAGTGCATCATAGAATCAGTAAGTTTCATGTCTTGCTCTTCTTTTTTCCCTTTTAAAGTCCAAGTTTTAATTTTCATGCTTTATTTTCATTTAGACAGTTTTATTTCTGCTGTTTGGTCTCCCAACTAGAACATTAACCAGGCTCCAGTACGTGCAGAACTCTGCAGCTCGTGTTCTCACCTTCACCAAAAAATCAGAACATATCTCCCCCATTCTCCACAAACTTTACTGACTCATCATATCATATTCAGTACAAGCTGCTTCTCCTCACATTTAAAGCCCTTCATGGATCTGCTCCTTCATACCTCACTGAATTACTCCATTCATACACTTTCTCCCATTCACTATGTTCCTCTGGTACTGGATTAGTCACAGTTCCTGAATTCAGGTGGTAGATCATTTATTGATGCTGCCCCTAAACTCTGGAACTCCCTCCCTCAACACCTGCGCCTACGATCGATCTCTCTTTCCAACACTCATTTGAAAACATCTATTCAGTCGGTGCTATTCCACCACTCACTCTTGATTTTCTTTTTCTGCTGTTTGTTTGTCTCTGTTTAAATAAATGGTTTTTTTTTGTTATTTCAAAACTGACACACTTCCCAAACAGAAGAAATCAAACCTCCTCTTAGAGCGCCATGGTCCTGCAGATTTCCTTTTCATCTCAAATCTTACACATCTGATCCAGCTCATCAGGAACAGTGAACTTATAATGAGTGTTATAGAATATGTTTGGGGCAAAACTCTGAAGGACAACAACGCTAGACTGGTGACTGTTGTTCTAGAATTTCAATATTCCTAATATTGCCCAAGTGCAAAATCACTCCATCTAGTGGATCTCTGTGGCAGTGTCATGGTCCATGTAACGTTTGCATTAAACTCTGGTGCAATTTCTGTTGCAGCACCGTGGTAAATCTGACTGGAAGAATGCAGTATACAGTGGCTGCGTCACTGGAGGTGCCATTGGATTCAGAGGTAGGACTCTGATCACCATTACTCTGTACATATCTTTTTATTATATCTCAAAGCGTATACATAGGTATAACATTATATTTCAACCATCTAGCAGCATTTAAATGAAAGACACAAGATAGAAACTATTCTAATGAGCACACTGTATTGACATCCAGCTGGTTATATCTGTGCTGCTAAAAACAGCGCAAGCAGAGAGAAATGAGAGAAAAAGGCTCTGCATGCACAGGTTGTGTGTACATGTCTTGGCAAATACTTTATCCAGTTGTGATGTGTAAGGGAAATCAATCCAAAATTTACATTTTAATATTATTAATTCATATTATCTCTAATTATGTTGTTGAACAGTCATATAAAGAAAGAAATATTTATTACATGGTGAATGTAAATTGTTTAACCAAACTCTCTACAATGTGCACATGCACAAAGGGAGATAGACATGCACTTGCTGGCTTGGTTAGTTTTGTTCTTGCCAAGACTGTGAAACAATTTGAATTAAAGCAGTGCACTGAGGGTTTTCTGACTCCGACAGCCCAACATTTTAAGAAATACTGGAAAATTCAAAGGTAATTAGTTATTATTCATTGTTATTTATGTTCATTAGAAAGTTATTCAATTGGCATATGTAGAATTTATACCCAAAAAAGTAAGATTAACTTGAATATGAAGAAGACATGGATTTAAGAGTCCATTAAAGCTTGACTGTCGCAGTTTTGTTTGTAATTGTCATTAAACCTGGACTATAACTGTCTGTTGTCTTCTAGCTGGCTTGAAGGCTGGAATTCTGGGCTGTGGAGGTTTTGCCGCTTTTTCTGCTGCTATTGAGTACTACCTACGATGAGTCTACTTCAGGACCTCATGGGTCGGACTGGTCAAAAGCTCACACAGCCAAGAATGGACTCGGAGTAAGACTTTTATTTTGGCAGGCTTTACTTGCTTGTCAAACGATCTGGACTCGTTCTCATTGAGAACTTTGACCAGTTTCCTGAATGGACCAGTTAGTCAAGTGTGTAAATGTGTTTTAGGAACATGTCCTGTGTGTAAAGGTCTGTATATGCTGCACTTTGGCTTTTTACAGAAATGATACAATAACTTCAACTAAGACCATTCTAAATGGCACAGAACTGTAATTCTGAGGTTTTTCATTAATTGAAAGGACTGATCCCATAAAAGAATTAATCCATCCTCATCATGATGAAGAGGAGGCCGTATTTAAGTCCTCCAGCTGTTTCTGTGAATAAAATTTAAGAATAAAATATTATATTGTAATTACATTGGCTGTAGTTCAGTGAACCAGATGTTATTAATCTATATGTGTTCTTTACTGCCGTGCTGGCAGCACTTTGGGCTACAATCAGCTGTTAGTCCTTTAATTAGTACAGGTGTGGTCCTGGTCTATCAGCTAAGATACAATTTGTCCAGTGAGCCAAGAGCATTACTGAGTTCAGGTACAGATGCTTTATGATTAGTTCTGGATCCCAAAGGTGTGGAATGGAATTCCCTTCACCCATCCCACACACATGTGGGAGCTCTAGTGTCCCATTTGGTTGCCATTGTTTTTCTATGGATTTTATACAAGATGCATGTTCAAAATCGAACTCCTTTATCAGCAATAGTGAACTTGAATCCACTAATTAGAAGTGGTGCCTGGACTAGCTTTCCAGGCAGGAATTCATGATTGGGAATTTTTAGGGTTCACTTAATTCCTCAGTTTTTGAAGCCTGCTTGGATTGACCTGAGCAGATCAGAGTTCAGTGGCTTGAACACATTTTAATGTTGATCAGAATCAACCCTTAGAAGCAGGCTCAAGACTGTGTATCTGCGTAGCCTGGACTCTTGGTCATTGCACGTTCAGTTGACATCAAATGCACCAGTCAACAGGTTTTGGTCTCAGTTCAGAACTTGTATTTTACTTTATATATAATTTCTATTTAAAAAGGTGTGTAGCCCAGGACTATGTTTAATCTCTGTTTGGGAAACTGGCCATAATGTTTGACCCATTCTTATTTGACTTTTTTAGTTTTGCATTGGGGCACTAAGGCTGTTAATAAATAAGAGAAGCTTTTATAGCCATTATTGGTCAAATAAGAGAGGTTCGTAAATATAGTCAATACAAATATATGGGTTAAGCATCGTTGTGCGTTATATTTGATTATTTTATCCAAAGTCACTTAGAACTAAATAATTTTAGAGGCAGACAGCTGTAGTGTGAGTGGTCTTGTGCAAAGACGTGTGGAAAAATCTGCAAGCACATCATGTTCTCTTGACTTTTAAAGGTAAACAAAACAGACACAAAAACATTCAGCAAATAAGATTTTACTTCTCTGAAAAGGGTGTTTGGATTCACAAAATTAAAAAAATTAATTCCTGTCAATCGTCTGTTGGTTAATTCTCGCCCATTCTTTCAAACAAAAAAAAATGTCTTAAAAGGTCACACATTGCAAACAAAAACTCAATGTATATATCAAATCTGATATGTAAATACATTTGAAAAATCAAACTGCAGAGGCAGGGTGTGTTAAAGGTAGTCAATGTGGAAAATCTGTGTGAAGCCAAAAACTGAAGAGAATCACAGAAAGAAAAATATCAGGGAATGATTAAAAAATATCCCACTATGCTCTGTGTCCAAACTCTCAAGTTCCTTTCTGTCGTACTTGCTTTTACACTGTGGAGCGTGGCTTCAATGGTGCTGAATGTGGAGATCAAGAAACAGGGGAATGTGTTTGAAGAAATTGCAATGAATATGGTGAAGTGTTCAACTTGCATAGTAAGAAATGGACACACTGTTCTTTCAAGTATGGCAGGGTGGCTAACGCTGCCTTCATTCATTGTTAATAAGCTGCATAGGTAGACAACTGTTTGCTAATCATGTTGGGTACTGTCACCACAAGCCCAATCAGAGAATTTCATTCAGAGTACATTTAAAGTGAAGCACACCAAATCTATTTTGTCTTATCATGATTGCAAGACTCTCATTGGGGATAAATTCAAAAGACAAGTTGCTAGCTTGAAATAAAGGTTAAAATCACACGTTATGATGAAAGATGGATTATGCATCCATTCCTTAAAGAAAAGGTTCACCAGTTTTTCCATAATATTCATCATTCATCCGTTACTTGGCTCCACTTCCAGAATTTGAACTTCTCTGCAGTCAGCCATGTGGCCTAATGCCCTCCTGTTACGCTTAACAGTCACTTAAGTCAAGATAAAGCTCCAGCAAAGGTATTGCACTCACCCATTTGTTAATCTCAGGGCAAGTAAGGCAAGCAACAGAAAAAAAACCTGAAAAATTGATGAACTTTCCCTTTAAGTCCACAATCACAAATCTGTGAACCTTATCTGACCAGAGCTTCGGTTTGCGCCAAGCTTGTGTGGACATCTCACACAGATTTAACACAAGGCACTAGATTTTCAATTTGAGTTACGAGTCCACTCTTCCATCTGGGCAACACAGGCTTTCAGAAGTAAAATCTTGGTAAGAAGAAGTAAATGATTATAGTTAGTTATCTAAATCAATTTATTTGCATATGCTTACCACTTGCCCTACCTGCATATCATTCAGCTACTGCAAGAGGGGAAAACATGCTTCAAGACTGAAACCACCACCAAGAGATGGTGGAATCCACTTCCCTGGTATTCAAACCTAAGTGGCAAGTTTTTTTCAACAGCCTCATTCAACTCGCTGCTTTTTTCTTGTCTAACTTTGAGCAGAAAGAACAAAGTGACACCACTTCAGATTGGGTACTGCAAAAGTCTTAACCTAGAAAATATATCACAAAAAACAAGAATTAACCAAGAATATACTTTGTGCCTCCATTCACTCTGGAGGATTCTCAAACTTGACCAATTCTAAGTTAAAGGAATAATTTGACATAAATAATTTCCCCTTTCACTCAAAACGTAATCAGTCGGGCAGGGCATGATTTGTTCAATTTAGTTTTGCACTTGAGCTCCAAGGCTAATGGACCTCAAGTGCAAATAATGTATCAAATATCAAATAATGTAACTTTTACCAAAACTTTGCATTGGTCTTACTAAAAACTGTAGAAAGCAGCTCTATTGTAGCTTGAAACGTGTCCAAACAATGGCAATTTGATTCACAAATCGATGACTTGTCTCACTGATGACATTTAAGGAAAAGGGGAAATGTGTATAAATTCGTTTCTTTGCCAAACTGTTCCTTAAATGGAGCATTCAGGAGTGTGGAAGTACAGAGAAGTATGTAAACTATGGTGTGGGATGATGTTCTCTTCTGGGAGTTATTTGTCATTGTTGAGTAAAGTGCCTGACACTCTTTGGTCTACCAACCCTAGCGTTGCAATATCGCAAGTCATGTCAGAAAGCTAACCAACAAAGAAACAAATGAACAGCACAAAACAAAAGCAAAAAGATTGTGTCATGCTGGCCATTGTCAGTTTTTCAGTTTTTTAACTGTTTCACCTTTATATCTAAAATAAATCTCTACAGATAGCAGTTAGCTTCATATTTTACCAAACCCTGAGCAGAAAAGAAGCCTCGTATCAGGCCTAAGACTTCATACAGCACTGTGAAAAATCTCTCAGCATAAAATGATTAAAAAAAAAGTGATTACACAGGATATGTTTGTATGTTTGCAGATCCCACTGAAGCTGACCTTTACGTTCTCAGTAACAGATTCCCTGCAGATAAGCAAACATTCAGTACTTGAATTAAATCCTCATTCTCCAAAAATGCTACTTGTGTATGATGTGTAAATCACAGTAGAAGTGTGCATCCACACATTTTCTTTAAATAACTCCAATAGCCAATAATGAAGTCAAATGTGAGAAAATCACAAAAGACTTTCCACCTAGATAAGCTAGCAAGAGCAATATTTGAGGGTTCCTTGCTCATGGTTCATTTCTGCTAATGGAAAATGTTGGGAATATGTTAATAAAGAAGAGGAAGAGACTTAAAGGAACAAGTCAGTCAGAAGATGCTCATAATGCTAACAAAAATGCAAGCAAACCAAAACTGGCATGTAGTCTCTGTCTTCTAACCACTGTTGCCAATGTTTGTTAGCATGTTAAACTATTCCTTAAAGACTTTTGAGAGAAAGAGAAATAATAGCAAGGAAACTGAACAATGGAGAGGTATAAATGTATGAGAAAGATCTACAGTTCTGTTCATCATCTGATTGTAAATCCAAACAGTTTTAGACAAAGAACATTTTTTTAAAAAGAGGACGCTGACCATTTGAAGGACAAAGAAGTTATGGAGTGAACAAAGACACTGTACTGTAGCCTAATGCTGTAGAAACACGAGATCCTGAAGAAATTAGTTTAAACTATCCAAACTAAAGCTCTGGCTGTAGAGTAAATTATGTGTGCTAGATCTTCCAAATGATGACCAGTGGAAATTAATGTTTTCACAAATCTTACACAAAAAAGACTGAAGCAATCTGAGGAAAAAATGAAAACCTAGACACACGGTTGTACAAACCTCACAGCTCTCATTATTGCTCTTACAGAAACACACAATCAACAGGCAGTAACTAGCTTCAGTTCAGCTTAGAAACATGTTGAATCTGTGAAGCATGTCATTGCTCCTAAATGTTGTAAATGTATGTCCTGTTGAAAGTGCTCTTAAAGGTACTGTAATAATTGTTTAAAAGTGTTTTCTTATTGAAAGCTACGTTCATGAAACGCAAATGCCCTTTGAAGAAGGTCTCTGAAGTCCATGCTACAACTTAAGCTAATTCACACAAGTACTTTTGTATAGCAAACAGGTCAGCAGCAGCCATAACTAGCTATTTCTCTAAAGGACTGGTTCTAGCTAAGTGTCCAGAACCAAATGGCCAATGGAATGGCTCCAATGAAAGTCATTAAAATCACAGAACTAAAGCCTTAGCTAGTCTCTTGAAAACCAGATCCTGTTTTGACGTTGACCTAGGATCAGATTCTTCTCACATTTACTATGACTTTACTTAGAATAACACATCTTAGATTAGCACCCATGCAAAACGAAGCAATGAGAATATTGGCCCGGGTGTGACTGATCTACCTTTGCTCTGCCAACAGATTTATTGTTTTAAAATGATTAAATAAAAATATTATTTATGGCTGTGAAGGTCACAAACTTACAAATAGCTTGGATATATTTCTGACATGTATTTACGCTAATGTTAGCATATTAAGCTAACATTAGCATAGCCTTTGGTTGTTTTTACAACAAACATGGCTCCATTTCACAACATTTGTATAGTCAATGTTGAGTTTCCATTTTCAAATGTTCTGGCAGGCTGATGCAAATAATTTAATAACTGACCTACATGCATTTCTCAGTGGTTTGAACAGGATTTTTGCACAGGAATGCATCAGTGGGTGGAGCATGGCTAGACCAATTACTATCAAACTTCAGCCACAGCTGAGAAACAGAAACCACATCATGACACTAAAGGATTCACTGCGTAATGCACTAATGACCCTTCAGTCATCTACTCAAAAGAATTCCAAAGGTGAAAGAAAACTACAGTGGGCATAAATAACAAGCACAGTATTACAGCCACATGGAGTGTCTTTTCTTCTTCCTGGAATATAAATGTCAGTGTTAGGAGCACAATGCAATGAACCTTTTTGGCCTTTCTGTGGCTTGGCCTTATTCTGACAGCACTATTACACTAACTTCCCATAATACCCTGCCTTTCATCCAGTGTTACTGCTTTATCTGTTGCCCAGAGATGCCCCCCAGGAGTTAAGTGACCTGAAAGATATGCCAAGTGTTGTTTGCCTCCTTTCCTAATACGCAAGGCCACCACCCCCACTGTCTAACAGACCAGGACCTACCAGAAGCCTTGGTTACCATGGCATTGAAGTAAAGATGTTCCACAAGGAAGAATTTCTCAGAAAAACTGGATATCTTAAAAGGGACTTCCGTCGTTTTTTCTGAATGTATGTGTAATTAAATGATTAAGATGTAAACAGCTTTTCAAAATGGTTTGATGTGAAACATTTCATTTGACAGAATCTTGCAGAGTGAGAGGTATTCACAGTGGAGGGAACAAGAACCAGATGTCCAAAGTGTTTAATACATCTAATATTTACATGAAATGAATACACTACCAGATTCCCAAGATATTCTTTTATGATAGTTTTGTGATAAGCTTTTGACAAAGTATTCAAAATACAAAAAAAATACATTCATGGAGGGATACATGCAGTGTTATAAGGCAAAATGGTACCAAAAGAAAACTTGAAGAATTTTTTTTTCGATATAATGTATAAACAAAACCAAAAATAAAAGAAGACACATGTAGGTTTACTGGTCATTTTGTAAAGTGAATAAAATGGAATAATATGCACTATAGACATTATGACCCCTGGTTCCCATTGCCACCACTTCATTAAAGTTTCTCTGCAACACACTTTCACAACAAACCACTCTGGATGTTTGCACCTTAACTATTGAATTGGGTAGGAATCCTTAAAGTCAGTTTTATAAAAGTGGCCTGAAGTTCTCATTTCCTCCTTTCTACCTGAGGAGTCACACATTTTCTGAAGCTCTTTGATAAAATGGGCCTGAAGTTATGATGCACTAGCCTACATGAGTCAAAATAGAGTGTAGCATATGAACACCCAGAAACACAAACAGAATTATAGCGATCAGCCATAAAAAAGAGAAAAAAAAGCTGAGGATATGGTTGCCATGGGAACCGCTGAGGCTTCTGGAGTGCAACTCATGGGGTAAGGCCAAGCAATGTGGAATGGAGATGAAGCCTGGGGGGAAAAACATAATAGTAATAATAAAAAAAAACTATATAATTATATCGCACAAAAAATTATATATATGCAAAAAAGTTATATATATATATATATATATATATATGTTTTTTGTAATTACAAATTCAGGGAGTTTGAAAATCAGTGCTGGTGCAAAAAATATTAGTAAGAGTTTAAGATGTCACTCAGACGTCTGTAGTTCAGCACCTCTACCACCCTAACCTCTCCAGAACACATGAACACATTGAATTTCATCATCTTAGGGTGTGCAAAATTTAAAAGAAGGAAAACAAAATACAGTTCCAGTAACATCACTCCAAACTGAATAAAAATGTTCCAGTATCTAAACAGTAATGAAAGGGACCCATTCCTCAGAGAGGACTACCCTCTCATTGCTGTTTTCACTCATATGCTGCCTTCTAGCACCTTGCCCCCACATATCTGTACCTCACAAAGACAAATAAAAGGAGCAGAGCTAAAGAATGACAGCACCCACGCTTGGACATAAAGGAGCTGAAGATAAGGTGGGTTCAAAACTCAGCCTAGGTGTCTGCTCCATTTAAAAGCAGCAGAGCAGCACTGTAACAGCCATATATATGTGGGTGTATGTATGTGCAGAGTAGAGAAATTTGTATAGTTCTTTCATAGTTAAAGTGATAGCGAAAACAGTTGCAGTACTAGCAGTCCTGGAGAATTCTAGCAGTTGGTGTAGACGTGGGTTGGTTTTTGCTTGGACTTTGCCAGCCTACTCTGCTTTGGAGACTGGCTCTGTAGAGGATAAAGGTGATTCCTGGCTCTTGGCATTGCACTGACGCTTGTAGAGCCTGTAGCCCTTTCGACAGAGCAGAACGAACCAGTAGACTTGGGGTGCGAGGATGCAGAGGTTGCCCAGGTTGGCAGACAGCGGGATATGGAAGGGCACACTGTAGAAGGGGATGCCATAGTTAGCACCATACACCCAGTACATGTAGGGGAAAAGCACAATGCGGCACAGGAAGAAGCTCAGCAGCACCATGCCTCCATTCACCTTGTGCAGCCAGCATTCCTGCATACCCAGCTACAGACAGGGAAAGAGAGAAGGTTTATTATTCTGTATTAATCTTAAGATTTATTATGAAGTAACTGCCAATAATGATTCAGTAGCTACCACGAAACGAGTAGGTAGGTTATGTGCTCATGAAACATATCCATGTTCTGACCACACATTCCTGAAAAGCGGCTATTTTTGGTTGTGAACACACTCGTCACACAAAGTGCACCACACAAAATATGACCTCTGTATTTAACCCATCACGCATGCATATGTGGAGCAACGGGCAGCTATGGAAAGAACCCGGGAGCATTGTAGCAGAACCTTGCTCAAGGGTACCTCAGTGGTGCCCAGGACAGGACTTTTGATCCCAAGAGCAAGGTACTAACCACTAGACTACCTCTGCCCAGTAGTGCACTTTAAACATGTTTGTCATTTAAAATGCATTTTGACTTGAGAACTATAAAAAGTTAAGTGAGAAATTAATGTTTATTAAAACAACAACAAAAACACCCACACAAAAATCAGATTTGAAACCAGCAATGGCCAACCTCTTAGGAGGACAATACTATACACACCCACAGGGGGGGCACATTGAGCAAATATAGGCTTTAATGCACTGTGTAGTTCAATAATTTACTTAATTTACTAATAACAAACAAGAATTTTAAAAATGTGAGCGGGAGGTAAAAAAAAAGAGACAGAACAGACCATGAAGACAGAGAGAAGAAACAAAAAGGTGCATTTCTGTCGAGAAGCCCATTTACAGCCTTTTAGAAACAATATCCAGGAAAGCTGTTGAGGAGAAGCTTTTGTGTGTGTGTGTGTGTGTGTGTGTGTGTGTACAGTTCATATCACATTGTGTGACAAATGGCTGATGTGATATAATA
>JBBIGC010000082.1:11322047-11359441 GCA_037576955.1 Lepidarchus adonis | reverse complement strand
CACACACACACACACACACACACACACACACACACACACACACACACACACACACACACACACACACACACAGCCCTGACAGTATGATTGCCTCTCTTTCTTTGGCTGTGGGTGAAAAATGTCTGCTCTGGCTGTCATCCAGCACGTTCCACTGAGTTTTCTTAATTAACATGTTCTTCATGTTCTTCATCGTGGTCCTCCAATCCTGGCCATGTCCTGCACTCATCTCTCACACCTTCCTCTTTCTCTCTGACTCTATACTCTCTCCACTTCCCTCTGTCCATCTCTTTGTTGGTTGGGTGGTATTTTCCAGCAGCTGGAGGAAGGGGGATCACCCGCGTTCTTCAGCCCACCGTGTTGCGTTTTAACCTGGGAGAATACGGGGGAGCTCTTTTTTTTTTTTTTTAACTAGAAAAGCCTAACCTTTCGGAAACAATGTAACCAGTCTCTGGCTCCTCAAAGAAGCCTTTGTGCTGAAATACTCCGGCCAGAAAACTGATATACAAGGTGGCAGCTTGATTCTTTTTTCCCCTTCTTCTTCTTTATATCCCCTCTCAACCGCTTTCTTATACCCTGTCTTTTCTTTTGCTTTAAAGGGGCTGAGGTGGCAGGTGGATTTTTTTCTAAACAAGATGGGATAGTGAATATCTCCCTCCCTCCCTCGCTCCCTCCCTCCCTCACACTAATTTCTATGAGTGCTTCACACACTTTATGACTGAAGTTGTGTTAAGCAGTAGTGACGCAGCGATTCCTGGACACAGTACGACGGTTAATGTAGAATCATGAATGGATTTCTGCTAAAGCACTAATGAAATCTCTGTCTACAGAAACTGTGCGTCAGCCCACTTACTGTAAGTAGACTAAGCTTTTTGTAGCCAAGCAGTGTTAAAGGCAAAGCAAAGGTTCTACTCTACCACGTGACTCAGTGCTATTCCCACCACTGACCATCATTCAAATTACCTGACGCATCTTGTTCTACAGTGCAATGATTTTATGTAATTATTTCTTGCTTATGGCTTTTGGAGGAAGTGACGGAAATTACACCAAACATGCAAATTCTACACTTCCAAACAAGTTGTAGTAGAAGAGAGTAAGGTTTTGGGTTTAGTAGGAAGTACGCACAGGGAGTTTGAAGTTAAACATGAATTTAATTACAGAACAACAAGTCGTATACAGAACAGTAGCAGAACAGTGATTAATAGTGAGGAAGAGTAACAGTATTAACAGAGAAACAATCCATGGACCGAGACAAGGTGATAGACATATTAACACGTAACCTGGGGCACGTGTTGGCATGGAAAAACACCATGCGTAAGATACCAAGGCAAAACACCAGACAGGAACCATTACATTGAGATGCTTTATTATGAATTTATTGTAATGCTCTATATTTAATTTGATAAAAATATATGTCACTGTACTTCAAGATTTGTTACCACATTTCTTCCAATAGTAGCCTTGGCGTTTATTAAAAAAAATATTTGGATGGCCCAGCGTTTAAAAGGGCCCGGTGTTGTTGGAGACCAGCTATTATTCGCCTCGCAGACAGAATGGTGATGAGTATTTACAGCCACAAAATGTAGGCAACAGCACCGGATGAACATTTCAGGATTTAATGAAATTATCAGTACAGCAGCACGGTATTATTAAAGCCATATATGGTATTAGTGTAAGCATGAAAACAGGAGTTTTCACATGGAGTTTGAATGGTAAATCAAATGACCGTTCCCATCGCTCAAACTGCATCACCCCGTGAGGTTATGATTGACATGGAGACGAAGGGTAAAATGTGCACAAAGAAATTTCCCATAGCCTTTCTCCTTTCCTCGATAGCATTCGACAACAGAATATTTTTGACACAAGAAGGTACTTACAGGATGATTCACTGCAGGAGGGCAGGAGTCCAGGTTGTATGAAGAGAGGACTAGCATACGGAAAGCTCGGTGGGTCATTGGAGATTGGCATTTACTACAGACTGGCTACTATTGGAGACCGGCGTCTATTTGTCGTGACATCTCTTCAAATCGGGCATTTATTGGAAACGGGCGTCAATAAGAGACGGGCTTTTATTAGAATATATACGGTGAACACTGTTTGCATCATGGTATTTTACTTTGATGTGGTTTTCTGACATAAAACAGACCAGTAGTGTCATATTTAAAAATTACACTTTACACACTGCACCATACCATTGACTGTTCTCTTTGTGATGAAATATGCAGTGGGTCAATGCATTTTAACTACTGCCAGTATCCACAATATACTTAGAAAAGCATATTAAAGAAATGTAGCAATTGTCTTAAGACAAGGCTCACGCTGTACTTCTACACAGCCTGTGGTCTGTCAAGCATACTGTACATATAGTGAATGCCCTGTAGACAGCAGGTAAGACAGATAAATTTAGCTCTAAGGTATGACTGGCTGAAATAAGTTGTGAGCATGACATTACATGGCAATGTTTAAAGCAGAAATGCTTCAGTTTAAGGCATTGGTAGGTGTAATTGTTTTAGGCCCTCCTAACCCATATCATATTATGATTACTTGTCACTGGTCATAGTGTCTAGAAAAAGCCAAGTGCAGATCCAGAGGAGTGGAACTGAACCCATCATATAACCCTGCAATATATTTAAGTGATAAAACTAAATGTGTGCTCAGTCTAAATGATATCTGACAAAGCACTTTGTATATCTTCTCAAGATCAGCAGCCCGTCAGCCCTCAGCCCCTCAACCCCCCTCAACTTTGTCTCTCTCTTTCTCTCTCTCTGTCCCTCCCTCCCTTCTTTATGCCTCTCTTCCTTGTTCTCTTTATTTCTCTCGTCTCTCTCTCGCACTTCCTCTCTCTCTCCATTCCACAGCATCGGGAGGTTTCCCAGGGGAATGCAGCTGAGATCAGGCTTGGCAGTAAAGGGGCGTGGGAGGGCAGGTGCTGAGTGGGTAGCACTGGTGTAGGGTAAACACTAGGGGTGAGTTAAGGTTGCCCCTTTTCTGACCCAGACAGCTTGCCCTCCCCTTTGGGCTTTGGGCTGAAGCAGCTTTGTGTCCGTCTCATGAGAGAGAATGAGAGCGACATGGGATGGTCTGTAGTTGACCGTTAACCCTTAGAAATCTAGAGTTACTACTGTTGTTTTCTGAACTATTCAATTTAATTGTATGATTCATTACACAGCTACATGCTGATCCTCTGCCGACAGTTTTGCACAGACTTTTTTGATGTAAAGAAAGTAGAAAATATCAAACGGTATGTTTTTTCTTGCACAATTATAATGTATGCCCAACAAAAACCTAAATTACTTTACAAACATCTTAAAATAGCTCTCATTCTGAGACACGATTCTTGATTGAAAATCAATTTCAAGAAGTAATTTTCATCAGCTCTAATTATGTGATGACTCCTGAGCAGGGTTGTGATGTATACTTTGATCTTGATGAAATCATTTTGTTTATTTGTTATTTTTGCAATCAGTAAAACAATGAATTTAATTAAACAGCCTTAATTAAATGCAAAGATTGCATTTTTAATGACCCACATTAAAATGTCTTTCCTACTGGTTTCATTCATTCCTTGTCATTACAGCTCTTCTGCTACACTGCTGTTCAACTGCTTTACGTGCTACATTACATTTTTTATGCTTGATGCTTCTGCTATTGAGGATTAGCACATTACTCTCTAAAACCTCTTTAGAATGGGAATGAATAGAAATAATGACTTTATTAAGTAATACATAGTCACAGTTCCATTTTTTGTATTTTTTATCTGTTGCTCAATGCCCAAAGCGGTTTAGAATGATAACTGATCATTAATTTGTAGCTTGCAGGTCACATAATTACCATAAAGGCCTCCATAGCCCACAAGATGTGCTCAACCTTATTGTGCAATTTTTAATACTGTCTAAAAACAACAGAAAAATCTGTTAAAATATGCCTATTGCTATTTCTGGAAAAGTCTTCATACTTACAGTAATATGTTACTTCCAATATGATGCAACTCTCTTGAAAAATATACTTTATTTGGTAAGAATCTATCTATGATTAACAAATAATTTGTATTTACAGTTTACACTGTACTGAACTCCTCTTTTTAATGAAGTTTATCCATTAACATTATCCAGGTACTGACAAGTTATATATCATGCTTAGAAAAGGAAATTGTGTCATAATGTGAAATAATTTATCACCTTAATAGAATAGAATAGAATAATAAAAAAAACTATCCCATGTGTGAGAAATTTTGGTGTTATGGAACTCTTGTACAAAGAAGAGGAATATATAAGAAAAAAAATGTCTATATCCCCAAAAATAAAAATAAAAACAATCTTATATACATAAACAAGCACCAATAATACATCTGCAGAAGTATGTGCAAAAATATGTATAAGTGATGAGACATATAAAGTGCAGAGCACACTGTGTGTGAATAGCAGCAATTGAGAACAGATGATGTGTTAAACTGAAGAGATGATAAATAGATGAACTGTTATACTGTGTTATAGAGTCTGACAGCTGTTAGAGGAAATGACCTGCAGCAACGCTCCTTCTTACACTGTGGGTGTAACAGTCGACAACTGAACGAGCTGCTCAGGGCTTGTTCAGTCTGGTGTAGCGGGTGGGAGGTGTTGTTCATGATGGATGCCAGTTTGGTCAACATCCTCTCCTCCCCAGTCTGCTCGATAGGCTTCAGTGAACAGAACTGACCCTCTTGACCAGCTTATTCAGTTTTCCTCTGTCCCTGTCTGTAATTCCACCTCACCAGCAAACCACAGCATAAAGAATGGCAGATGCTACATATAATATATAACAATATATAATAATAACTGTCATATAATAATAAATGTCACAATATATATCACAAAAATATCACAAATTCAAAGCAAGGGAAACTCTATGGTCAAATTTGGGAACAGCTGTCATAGACGAAGGAAACAGCAGCAGAAAACACAGTAAAACCTACAGCATTGATTAAATCTTTCCAGACCCATTTGAGGCCATGTTTACTGAACACTGCAGGAGTATATTTCTTGCTGTGGATTTTACTGTGGAGGAATTGGAGAAAACTTAAAAGGTTATGTAACCCCAAGCTCTGCCATGGTTGCTTAGCTGAGGGCCGAATAGCCATGGTCCTGCTATCTCTGTGAAGGTGAGGGGATATAGGGAGTGGGCACTCTCGAGTAATTCTATCCCTGTACTGCTTGGTTGCCTGTCTTGGTGGCACAGATCAGGCCCTTGGCTTATGGCCTTCTCTAGCCAAGCATTACATGACTCGGACAAGGGAAAGAAGTGACTGTAAAAGAGGAACGAGGAGTGTAAGAAATAATGGAGAGGTGACGTATGACCTGGTGAATGTATTTCACTGGTGGATGTTAATACAACCTGGTGATGTCTCTGGGCTAAGAATCATGTAATCATGGTTACACAGTAAAGACTGGTGGAGTGATGGAGAGAAGAAGGGATGGTAGAGTGATGGAATGTGAGACAAATGAAGGGAGAACACATTTTCACCAGCCTTTGAGAACCCAAAACCTCAGCTGTGGGCTTGGACACCACAACCTGATCTGAGAAGAGTGAGAGAGGAACACAGAGAGGGATGAAAGATAGAAGGGGTAGTTTGAGAAGAAAGGCACAGGAGGAGGAGAGTGTGAAAGAAATGAAAGAGATGCTTCAAGGCCCATTTGTCAAGGCCAGCATCAGTGGCAGGAAAAACATGGAGTGTTTTAGGAGAAGAAAAGAATAAGGGAGTAGAAAACAAACTGCTGAGTAAAGCCCATGAGCTGGAACAAGGAATGACAAAGTCACTTTTATGCCTCTACAGACCCTGGGATTTAAATTTACCTATGGAAGGCTTACAGATTTTAGAGCCTACATTGAATAAAGGCCCTGGGCAAGTTGTGGTGCAGTTTAGTGGTTTATATTTACATAGAGTGCATACAGCATACAGTGTATGCCTAAATCTGAGGAGACTTATGTATAATACTCTCAGACATGATCAGATTTTGTGACTTTGCGCTCCACTTTGAGCTGGCTGTGAAGGGGAATGAAGATTTCACATCTTATTGTGTATAACCAGCACATGCCTTGTGTCCTTTCTTTTGGTTTTGTTCCCAATAGCCAGTGATAAAATTTATGTAATGCTTACTAGCAGATAATATAGTGGGAATAGTGTGGGAATTAATTAAACATATCAACGCATACGCGGTAACGCTAACATTCACTTTACAGTCTAACATAATGTTTGTCACTAATAACTTAAAGTACTTTTTCATAAACGTATATTATATTAGTCATGAATCAGGAGCTCCTGGAACATATGAGACAGTGGCTGATGTTCCATTATAAGATAATATCTTTTTAAGATAAAAAATCAACGGACAAAGGAAGTACATTTATTAATTGGGGAAAACATCCCACATTCACAAATAAATGTTTTTACAAAATTATTGGCACTCCTGCTGTTAATATGTCATACAACCCTGTTTTGCCAACAAGACAGCACTTGATCTTCTACGATAACGTTTCACACGTTTGGAAGAATACAGAGACAGGGATATTTGACAATTCTGTTTTGCACAATCTTTCAAGACTGTCCGGAGTTCTCTTCAGTTTACCTCACAGGTTTGGGGACTGAGATGGCCATGGGAGGAGCTTGATTTTGTGTCTGCTGAGCCATTTTGAGTTATGATGCCACACACCCTAAAAAGAAAAAAAAAGAAAAACAGCTCCACAGCATCACAGATCCTCCACCATACTTCACAGTGGGCATGAGGTGCTTTACCGCATACTCTTCCTTGGATTTACGCCAGACCCAATTAGAAAGTTTGTTGCCAAAAAGCTCAATTTTAGTCTCATCTGAACAAGCACATTGTCCAAGTTGAAGTGCCAGTACTGCTTTGCAAACTCCAGATGTTTGTGATTGTAAGTGAGAAAAGGCTTCTTCCTTGCATGTCTCCCAAACAGCTTGTTGGCATGGAGATAGTGTCTTAGGGTTGTCATGGAACCTCTCTTACAATTCTCCTCACTGTGTATCATTGCAAGATAAACCTGGGGCTTCGTCCAGCCTAGTTTGTCACTGTTCCAGATGTTCCTTTTTATTCCTCTGATTGTAGATACAGGCAGGTTTAGGTGAGTAGCTATTTTCTTGTAGCCATTACCTGACTTACTTGAACAGCATGTTCTCCTATCTTTTCCCATGTTTAAGAGTGGCTGAGAGCAATAGGACTCTGTTTCACGTTATATTTGTACTGGAAGTCATTAATTACTAATTAAAATTAAAATTAATTTAGAATTTACAAAAATGTTTCAATTACATTTATTTTATAGGAATTGTTAGGGGTGCCTGAATAATTGTGGCAATTTTGATTTCATTAATAATAATTACGAAAATGACAAAAGAAAAAAAATGCAAGCAATATACACTTTAAAAAGCTCATTTAACTGGGATTGTTCTAACCTTGGATTTGACACTTACCTAAACCTAAATTTATGTAATATATGTAATAAATATATAATACCTAAACAATGAACAGTTAGAAATTACACAATGCTTTTATTATCTTAACAAGAAGCCGTATCGCTGTTGAACCCGCCATCAGGACCATGTCAGCTTCACAATGATAAAAATGATGCTGATAATCATGACCATCACATTTCCATTTCCATTTCGACAGCTGCTGAGCATATATTAACACTGTAGATTAAGATAAGATTTGAGTCAGATTATATATTTTATTTATATATATAAACATATACATAATAAAATAGCAAATAATAAAATAGTAACATAAATACAGTAATATGTTTCTCAACTTTTGGCCACTAGCAAAAGTTGACTGACACAGACTAGCTGGAAAAGGCAAGAGCCATTCACATTAGCGATGTGTAATAACAAGGCCCACCACCTGAACACACACCATGTTTCTATCATTTAAATATAGTAGACCTTTGTTTTTGATGCATTTTTAAAAGTACACCAGTTTATCTGGAAATAGGGTTTGCATAATTTGTTCACTCTTAGTCAAAAATTATTAGGAATGTAACAATACAGTATATTGTATTGTATATTTTATTACACGCTTGGAAACTCTTGGAAACACGCTTGGATACTTGGTATACGCAAGTATCAAATAAAACATTGGAGTAAATAAATTACTTTTTGTTTTAAGTTACAACATTATTGGTTAACTCCTCTGGCACTTCCTAATTCTGTTCATGGCTACTCTTATATATTATTATTATGTTCTATTTATTTATTATTTTTATAATATATATATATATATATATATATATATAAATAATTCAATGTTCTAACTATTTTTGTAAATAACGTGTGAAGATGTGAAGAATGTGAAGAACCTTTTTAAAGTTTAATGTTCTGCTCCAATTAAATGTGTAGGCAGATGTAATAGCATGTCCAAGCCTTTAACAATTTAGAAACCTTCATTCTAAAAGTGTGAATGTATTTCAGGATACCAAATTTATATAAATATATATACATATATATGTGTACATACATGTGAGTGAAATTCAAAGCATATCTCTGGTCCTTAGTCCAGCACACACTGATGTTTTCCTTGCTTAAACAGACCAGCACTCAGCTAATCGAAACACTAGAAGATTATAAAATAATCATTTTGAAATGAGGATTTGCTTATAATTTGGACCTGAATGTCCATAAAATGTACATCTTGAACCAGTGGTGCACAGTTTGCCTTGACAAGTTATCTAGCTGAAAACCAACCCCATCATTTGTGTCATCTTTCTGTTCTTACTAAAGGAGACAAGTCACTGTATCCTTTCTCTTTATGGCTCTTTCTCTGTCTGTAAGCTTCATCGGTTACTGTATTACAGTACCTACAGTAGACTCACTGTATATCTCCTGGTATGAACCCGCTGTACTTTCCACCAGCTATTGTCCAGTCTCATCTCTGGGGCTGATCAGAGAACAGTGTGTGGGTGGAATTCAGGGCAGCTGTGTTATCACCACCAATGCGATTTCCCCTGCATTTAAGAGACTTTAGCCCTGGCTAAATGAGACCTTTGAGCAAGACTTGCCTTTTTCCCCCATCAGACAGAGTGGCACTTTGTATGGACAGGGCCGTATTCCCATGGCGACGGCTCGGAGCCGCAGGCACCTACCCACGCTCAGCCTCCACTTTGTGGGGACACTTTTCTCGGTAGGCTGGGAGGGAAATTACTTTGATTGGCTCGACCCGTACTGTAGTGCTTTTTTGAAAAAAAAAGAAGGAAAAAGAAGAAACTCTCCTCAGCCCCTTCCTGGTATTTATTGAATCATTCCTGCTCAATCCGCTCTTATCTTTCCCACAATCCTTTACTAAGGCGGGGTCACCAGGGTGTTGAGAACTTTCTCACGGCAAGAGAACTTCTTGTTCTTTGTAGCAGGTGTACACAGCCATAAACACATTCACTACATTACCTAAACATTTCCAATCACAGACATGGGTCATGATATCAAAATGCAGCCGTTGAGTAGCCATTCTGAGAATCTGCACCTTTAGATGTTTTATATACCCATTAACATTTCTGGTCGTTTTTAGACTTGCAGACATGCATACATATTACCAAGAGTTAACAGGGCTGTAGGGTTGTGTAACGGTGCTCGGCCCGAGGTGGTGAAATCCATTCCTTGAGGGCCGGTGTCCCACACAGGTGATACTCAAAAGCAGCATATAATTACAAGGTTTACTAAGCGTGTTAAGAGCCTTAAAATTGTCTAACGTTACTGGACTCAGCTTGTTTCCTGTGGCCATAAAGAGAATCCAAATACTATGGAGAATTCCAGAGAGGCTGCTTGGGACATAATTCAATGTAGTTTGCAGTGTAGTGGTAATTTATGTGGCGCTAGTTTCCTTTACTTATTAAATATAATACCCTGCAAAACTACAAAGTCTTGGATGATGAATTTTTGACTTTATTGCCTGTTCAGGTCTTTATCCATCTGCTTTGCCCTCTTCCCTCTTTCAGGTTTCACAATCTGGTGGCTCAATATGGGCGCCTGGCCCCCCTAGCAGATGTGGACCTGCGTCCGCAGTGCTCTGCCCAGGTGGAGCTGCGATTTGGGGATCTCACCGAGCAGCTGGAACTCAGACTGGAGCAGACTGTGGCAGACTTAAAGAAGCAGCTCAGGCCGGTGGTGCAGCTGCCAGCCAACAAGATGCGTGTTTACTACATTGATCGACAGCTAGGCTACGCACTAGCACCTCAGGAGCTCAAGTATGGAGCCCGAGCCCTCCATTCTTACAGCATACGGGACGGAGACGAAATCCTGGTGGTGCCCAAGTCTCAGTGATTGTAGGGATGCTATAATGTGGACGCTAATTCAGCAAAAGGAGAGGTTGATTTCTTCAAGATCTTCAAGGGATAAGGTCTCCCAATAAAACCAGTGTGAACCTTGAGTTCTGAAATTATGCATAATTCAGAGGACCAGTTAGTTGTGGGGAACCGGGGAGAGAGATTCTAAGAGCTGGCTGTCGACTTACTATCCTGACATTGGGTGTCCTACATGTCTCCTAACAGACACTGTGGATTGGGACACCACCTTTCTTCAATTCTTCCAATGCTATCTCTTGTAAAGAGAGGTGATGTGTAGACACTGGTGCATTTTTAAATGTTTTAAATGTGTTTTAAATGCTTGGTAGTTGCTCAGATTTTGCATATGTGTGAGTGTGTGAGACTGCTTCTCAGGAATAACAAATAATCCCACTCAGTTTTTCAGTTCCAAAGAATATTTTTACAGATTATGTTAAGACTTTCCAGTCAACTCACCTTTAGGTACCAAGAACTATGTAAAACTCCTCAGTCTCTCACACACACACTGTCTCATTCTACAGAGTCCACGTTACTTGGAAATGTGTTTTAAACACAAGATTTTATTAGTGATAAGCTGTAGCTGAGAATAAAGAAGAAAGCACCAGAACGTTCTATTAATAGAACCCCACAGCTGGCAGAAGCCTGTATAACCAGAACAAGCTGCCTTCGATTTTGCTACAGTCTATTGCCGTATGATGAACGAATGCAGTGGCACAGTCTGTTTTGAGTGTTTGAGGGGGGATTGTGGGATGTATGGGGCACAAGGCAGAGCTGACAGCAAGGCGGGGTCAGCTTCTTCTCTGCTGGGGTTACAGTATGCTTGGAAGGCCTCTGGGCAAATAGGTTTTTTATTCTGGGCTCGCTTCCGTTATTTAAAGGGAATTCCACCGATTTTTCAGCATTTCTGCACAACTGAGTGGTAAAGGCAATTTTGTTCAGAGTAGTTTATTGTGAAATTATATGCGATGTTGATAGGAACCAAACATCTGATACACCTTTAAAGCTGTATTGTGTAAAGTTTTTATAAATGTTGATTATGAATACATGGCCCGATGCCTGACACATTGTTTCGTGGTAGTTTAACAGAACACTTTCGGCCTGTGAGGTACATGCAGGGCACCAGAGTTAACCAAAGATATTTATTACATTATTATGTATCATTACAATTAAAAACTAGTTTTAAATAGCAAATCAAATGTCTTTATACACTGATCAGCTGTAACATTAACACCACCTCCTGGGGAGAAGGCCCTCCTCATGTGGTGCACTGTGTGTTCTACCACCTTCCTGTCAGAGTCAGCGTTCTCCTTTTAAACCATTGCACCCTATGGGCTGTCCTTTACTCCCCACGTGCATCAGTAAGCCTCGGGTGCTCATGCCCAGCTGTCCTTCCTCTGATCACTTTTGGAAGGTACTAACTATTGCAGAGCTGGAACATCTAGAGTCATCTAGCGATCATAAAAAAGCCTCAGATCTTTATACTGATCTATTTTTCCTGCTTCCAGCAGCTCAGCCTCAAGAACTGACTGTTCACTTGCTGCCTAATATATTTTACCTCCTTGACAGATGCCATCGTAGTTAGTTAACTAGATGTTATCCCCTAACTTGGCGGTGATGTTATAGCTGGTTGGTGTATAATTCTATATTTCTTTACAATATCATTACTCTGAATGACTGTTTAAATTCAGTGAGGTGAAACGTCACATGAAGAAGAACCATGATATTCAGTTTGCCATAGAGCCCCTTTACCTCTCTTCCATTTGTGCTGAGACACCTTTGATGCAGTTCTTGTCAAAGTCTTTTCATTTGAAGGACTATTGTGAATGAAACTGCCATTGATTGCTGTCTGGGGTCCATACTTAATGTGCTTACCCAAGTAAATATAGCATATCTTTTATTTAGCTCTAATTTAGTCACAATATTCACAATATATTTAGGTTATGGGCTCGTTTTGTGTGTGTGTGTGCATCAGGGTGTATGCTTGGTTTGTATGTTAAAAAGAGAAGAGTTTATCCTAAAGTCATTTTATTAAGCGCTTCTTATGGGATTGGGATAGTTTTATGTTTATTAAAGGTTTTGTTATGCTTTGAATGATAAATGTTGGGGACAAAAGGATATTGTTTATCAAATGTAAGGAATTTAAGAATTTTCAAGTATTTTTTGAAATTTGTTTTTTGCTTTTTCCACTCTTTATACATACACTTGAAATGTTCAGATACTACATGCTTTTGTTTTATCAGGGGTGTTACTGGTGTATGGTATCTAAGGGAACTTATTTGTTTACCATGTATGAGCTTGAGAGACATACTATACCAAGAGCAAACAATTGCTGTTGTGTTCCCCTCTTGACTTTGCATGGCTTCACTAATCTGGACAACTCTGGTATTTGTGGAGAGTCTTTTTAACACAGCCTTTACATCCCATTCTATACATTTTAGGTTTTAGATTACCAGGCCTTGACATCTCGACTCCTCTGTCATTTCCCAGCAAAGTGGTTCTAATCCTGGTGTAGGTGATATGGGGTACGACCCCCTCTCTGGTTACAGGCAACCCTATGCAACCCTACACTTGAAAACAGAGAGCTTAAGACACATTACGACTATACATTTTATGTATTGATGGGGGATGAGCATGCTTAGAGTTTGTTACTCAGTTTGTCTCAATGTTGCTTGATTTGTCTCACTGATGAACCATTACCGTCCCACATTTTGTCTCAATTTGGTCTGTAATCTGTTCAGCTATTGTGGTTTGGTAGCAACAAACCCGCTCGTCCATCTCACTGTTGTCTTATCAAGTGCTCATTCATGTCCCATCGCCACCACTTTTGCCCTAATCCTTTGATTATGCCATACTATTACTAATTCACCTTTGTCACCTTGCATGCTATCTGCCAAGATCGGTCTTATTTCTGCCTCATGTTACTCGGGAATCCTGCTAATACCTACCTGATCGTTCTTTAGCTGGTGTGTCACCACAGCTGCATGTATCCTCCATTGAATCAGTTTTGTCTATTCACTTTCTCAAGAGCTTTCCATCTCCGAGTTGCCTCCCTTTTGCCTCTGAACTTCTTTTACAGTGGTTCGTTGTTTGTGTTTCGCTCTAGATATGGTGTTGATACTAAGCCTTTTCAGAACAACTCCCAGGGGCTCGTTCTCCCATGCTCTGAAACCAAAATGTTGATTAGCTGGTGAAAAGAGAGCAAGCGCTACTGTGTACTCGGCCTCTGCTGAGTCTTTCTAGCGCAGCCATGTTTCAGAGTATGTGGATCCCAGGGCTGTCGCAACAAAGGGGCTACTACCATGACGATGTTCATATTGTTTTGGCTGTTGTGTAAGATATCAGTAATTGAACTAATGCTGTTGTACACTTTCTTGATTTCCTGTAAAAGTCTGATCAAAAGATGCTTAAAAAATAAACAGCTATCCACTGTCCAATCTTCTTAACTGGATATAGAACGATTTCTTATTCAAGGGTTGTAATGCTAAGCCATTATGAATAACAATTCATTCATGCACCTCAAAAGGGGTCACATGCACAGACACACTATAGATGCTCGTTGGAGGATTGAAAGTTCACTTACTGCACTGACAGAGAGAAATAAATCTGGTTTGGTGGTTGGTATAGTATAAAAGGTGCAGCCAGGCTCCTTTCTGCATGGAGTTTGGATCCTCATAGACTGGGTTTCCACCAGGTGCTCTGGTTTACTCCCACAGTCCAGGTGAACTGGACATACTCGAATGTTCCTAGGTGTGATTGTGTTTATCTCTGAGTCTGCCCTACAATGGAATAGACTAGGCTACAGAGAACCCTTATGACCATGTCCAGAATAAATGGCTCCGAAAACGAATCAATGAACCAACGAATGAATAGTGCAATGGGTTTTCTCCGTAAAACAGTGGGGATCAAAGGGCTACTTCCTGAACCAAAAAGAATCATTGGGAAAGACTCCTAATGTTACATTGGCCCACCTCTGTAACATGGTTAGAATGATTTTTCACTGGTTTTGCTGAGAGCACATGACAAACTATGCAAGTATTGCCTGCACACACAGTATTAGAGCAGTATAGCTTTGCTTTTTGCAGCCTCTTAACTGTACCAGGGGCATTTTAGCTGCAATAGCACTTTTAGTCCACAGACACTTGGGACTAGCCACAGTAAAGACCTTACCCCAGGCAAACACTACCATCCAACTGGAGTCCATCCAGTCCTCTAGCTACCTGCACGCCTGCCTCCTGGATCAGTGCAACAACTTGGCTGAAAACATAATCAGGTTTAATTGGTGTCACCAAGGCCTGAGGTGCTAAGAGGGGCTGGACTAGCCCTGTCACGCCTACAGGTGATGGGCACACGTGCTAAATCTGGCAGCTCTCACAAACATTCACAGTAACACACCTACACCACTTGTCATCGTAGATTAAAAACTCCTGCCTCTTCAGCGGCTTCATTATCAGGCAGCAAAAGCCTTGCTGAGTAAAGCGGGAGTCAGAGTTCACCATCGGCTTGGCAAGACCAAGTACCACGGTGAGCTGGAGGGACAGCAGAAGCGAGAGTCAGACAGGGGGTTACCAGGCCATGAAAGCAGGGGCAGACCACAAAAGAAAGGTCACAGAAAGGGGTGGCTGTGGGAGTTGGTGCTTTCTGGAACTGTTGGGGCTTTAAGAAAGCTTTTTATACTTTCCCTTTTACCAAAAGCAAACGTGTTCTGGCTGGGCTGCTGGTAGCCTGATCCACCCAGAGCTCCACAAAGCTTGGGGAGAGGGCAAGGAGGGCTGAAGGAGAGTCATTGTGTGGCCAGGAGAGGGAGTAATTTTTTGGGGGGGTGGAGGTTTGGGTTACCTGATGGTGGGTTGACATTGTGGACGAAAAGGAAAGAAAAGCAGGAGGAACTGTTAAGCAATAGTTGGGGGGGAGGTAGGATGGAAATGGTGATATTGGATGACCCAGCTGGGTTCCTGGCCAGGACCTTCTCCCCCTTTGAGGGTCAGGCCTGGTAGACCTACCAGAACGCTGTGACAGTGATGGTGCTCCAGAATACATTTGACCCCTTTCCCACGGAAACGGTTCCTTGCCTCTACAGTTCTTCGTTGTGCCTGCTGACATTATGGTAACTCAGTCAGCCTGATTTTGATCTGCCAAGTTTGGTTGGCAGGTGGTTGATGGGGCTGATGATTTGAGGCTGCGTTTAATCGGACACTTGACTCCTACACCCAAACAGTGGAGTTAGTGCTTATCGCCCTAAGTACGTCTCAGCCTGTTCTTTGTGGTACAGAAACTGGTTCAGACGACGCAGAGCCATTTCAGTGGAGCTGACCTTTCCCGCAAGCCCTGAGCTGCCTTCTGGAAGACGAGGAGACAAGGCGTGGGTCGATATGTCTTATTAGCAAACTCATTACATCGTAAGGAAGACAAGATGGTGAGAAGATACAGTCGTACTTTGCTGTTAGCCCCTTCTTCTCCCATCTTTGATTTTCCGGTTTGCACCAAGTCAAGAGCGAAACATACTAGCGAGTGTCCTCTTTATCATCTCTTCTACCTTCTTGCACAGCAGATTGATTTAAGAATATGGGCGCATTTACACAACAAGGCGACAAGGTGTAAAAGAATCCTCCTTTGGGAGTTCCACGTTGGTCATAGGGAATCCAGGTTTGGCGTTCCCTACAGCAGGTTTTCACACGTCCAGCCCCTCTCTGGTCTCTGGTTACCTCCACTGTCCCTCTGTGAACAAAGCTGCGTCTGACTCCCATCTCTCTCCCATCTCCTTCCCAGACCCTATCGCCACGGATTCACCAGCAATTTCCCCGCCTTTCGGTTCTATCGCAGCACCAGATCTATGGAAATCAAGTCCCTCAGAGACTGACCTGGCCTTATGTGTGCTGTTGCAAATGAGAGTGTCCTTAATTAGTGTAGGGAACCGAGCAGAACAGGAGGGGGAGCACTCACACACATTGCACACAAACAGTCGTTGACTCGCACGCATACATATTAAGTGTCCTGATTGACTCATGTTAATGCCGTAACTCTAGCCAGGCCCTTCTTTATATTTACAAAGAGACTATTTTTCTGCCTTGTTTTCTTTTGTAAATAAATGCCCCAAGGGTGGGCAGAAGAGTTTGACCCTTGCTAGAAGGAATAAACCATCCAGAGCCTATGGAGCGAGTTGTGGTCTAAGAAACCAGAGGTCTGCGACAAACGATGGACATTTTCATCAGAAATCCTCTTTGTTTGGATCAGACCTGTTCCAATATTTTCCTTCTCTTTTCCTTTACCCGTCTACCTACCACAAGCCATCCCTGGTCAACTTTCTGTCCCTCTTTGCCCTCCCTTCTTCACCACTCCTCTCTCGCTCTCCCTCCCTCTTCCCCAAAGAAAGCTCACCCCCTTTCTACATCTCCTCCACCCCTCCCTCTCCCATCTTCCCCTTCCACTCCCCCCCCCACCCCCCCAAAAAACACACACCCAAACCTCAGATTAACTTTAACACTATCTGCGACGCAAAAGGCAGCAACAGCCTCCGTGGCTTCTCGCTTCAGCACAGCAGTAAAGGAACTCACACAAACACTCGCTTCCCTCTTCTCTCTCATCCTGGGATCAATTTCTCCAGACTCTTGCCTCCTTAAAAATCAAACAGGCGCCGCAGGCTCGGATTGGGCTGGCTTTACCACTCCCGTTCTCTTCTGTAATCCTGCGGACTTGGACCAGCAGAGCGCTCTTGTGTGAGGGGGATTTAGGAGGGCTTTCTTGGAGCGCGTTCCCCCTCCCCTTCCCTTTCCCCCTGTCCCAGCACAGAACCCCTCTACTCCTGTGGATGGTACCCAGTTGGATGGGACTGGAAGGCTGATGCCACAGGTGAGGTGCTGAGCTTCCATCCACTGAAGGCAGGTGAGTAGATACTTACCTTTGCCCTATCTTCCCCTAGTGCTATCTCACTACCAGCTGGTTTGTGAGCAACAGACTGGAGATCCTGTAGCAAATGTTGTCTGTGTTTTCTTCTTTACTAGATGTTCACACTCCCTTTCAAACCCTTACTCTCTTCCTTTCGGAATCACACACGTGAATATGTAAATCATCAGTTTTATCTGCCAATAAGTAGCCTAGTGTTTTCGATAACATCTATCTTTGGCATTAATGCCACCCTCGATGTGTCATCAAGAAGACAACTTGGTAGAGATCAGTTTCTCATGGGGTTAGCCAATTGAACCCTGCCAAACCATGTAAAGTGTGAAAAGAGATGGATTTACCCCTCTGGCATCTCTTACCACATCTTGAGGTGCACCTGGGATTGCAATCAAGCGCCAATGTCTAATGCACTTGGTTTCATGACAGAGGGCATCAGACATGAGCATGTGGTCTAAGCACCACACTCTCTCTGGAAGACTAGGTTTCAGTTATGTTGGAAGGTGGGGATTTGTACTGATTCGTAAGAGGCGCTTCACTGCTTTGTTGAGGAACACCAACGTCAATAAAATGACCCAAGAATTCGAACATTCCTGAAGGTTTATGCAATGATTACTTAGACCTGCTGTCCAAGCCTTAGTTACAGCTCTGTTCATCTAATGGCTGATGTCCAGGTGTTTTTGGGGGGTTATTTTGGTACAACTGTAGCTGGATTTAACATTTCAAAGACATTTTATGTTTTAAAGTAGCAATTTTAAAATTTAACATCAAAACTTTCCATCCAGTTATCACTGCCCATGTTTGGAAAGTGGTATTGCATTTACTGTTCTAGTCTCGTACTACGGATGAAAATGAAAATCTCTGTGAGGTTAAAGTTTAGAAAGAAAGCTGTGAGAAGATTGTGGGTGAACTGTGTAAGAGATTTTTATCCATTGTCTCATTTAAAATGCCATTGAACAATAGTTGTAGAAATGGCAGTTTAGCAGGTCATGATATGGATGAAAAATCAGAAGATATCACACTCATTACCAAAACAGTCCAAATCAACTGTTGTGTATGTTAAATGTAGCAATTACAAATGATCTGGTTTATGAAGGAGTGAAAGAGAGAGATGTGAAGAAGAAAATGTGAGAGATAAGAGTGAGAAGTTGTCTTTAATGATGATGTGACTGCTGATGAGAGAAGCAGGAATTCTGAACAAGCAAGAATGTATAAAACCGTAGGAACTCTGAAAACAAGGTTTTAGGTTAAACAAAAAAGTGAAAAATCTCACTTAGCATGTAGGTCAAAGTTGGAAGGTCAACAAATAGTAATTGTCCAAATCAGTTTTGAGCCCTAGAAATGAGGAAACTTTGAATGAAGTACTTTCATTCCATTTCATGCACTTCAATGATTAAGCCATTCTAAAAAATAGTAAGACAGGATTATTATCACACAGTGGTGGTTATAGTAACCATATGTTTAACTTAATGCCTTTAAAAGATACAAATTGATTATGGAGACATTGTTGTATTGCATCACTTGTGTATTAGGTTGTCTTCATTTTCTAATACACATTCATGTGAAATAGTCCTCAACATAGATTTATCATGATTTTATTATTACCAGAAATCATTTTGAGCGCACACGTTTACATCACCCGCTTGTTTTTGGTAACGTCCAGATTTGAGCCTCAGTGTGTCATCAACAATATTTCTTAAATGTTTGATAGGGTTACCAACATAAATCCTGTCAACCTATTTAAAGTGATGTGAACAGAGGTGGACTGACCCCTCTGACATCTCTCACTATGAAAAAAATGCATCAAATGGTTAGAAATACACAACCTGCTCCTTGGGATATGTGTTTATGACCATTTTAAAACATTGTTAAAAACAATTATTAATTGCAAAGAGCGTTACATACAGCGCATTGTAGTGCAAATGTGTTTTTTTTTTTATCAAAAAAATGGATAGCAATGACATTTCAATTTATTCTTTGACCATATCAAACCACTCTTAATGACTAATGACTGAAAAGACTTTATCTTTAATGGCTTTTCCCTTTTACATCACAGTTTCTTTTCCAATTCACTGTGCTAGAATACAAAATAACACCACTGAAGATTTCAACAATGATTATAAATGTAGTTTATTTTCATGACTGGTACTTCAAACTTGAATTATTCAGCATCTACTGTATGTTACATGACCATCCTGTGCTGTGTTACTAGGCTCAACATCATGTGTTACTAGGCTCAAAATGATCATGTTTTTCAGTCTTTTAGAGTTTTAGTGATATGCCGGCAGTACCTGGGTTCAGACTGATGTCTTGCAGTTTGAGTATCACTATTTGATATTATCTTACAGCTCAAAGGAATCAAAGTGAATGTCAAATTTTAAAATATCATTTCTGGTCTTGTGTTTAACACAGAACAACAGAGAGTAGGATATTTTATCAAAAGCTAGATATGTCTAAGCTATTCAGCCAGGCAACTAAAATGCAACATAAAATGCAACTTAAAATACTTTTCATCATGTTTGGTAATACTTAAGTTCTGAGGAATACTCCAGTTCACTCAGATGTTACAATGATATTTACATTACATTAATTTGCTCTTAATACTCAGCCGATAAACAATATTAATATTCATGCAAACTTAAAAACAATTACAGGACCACTTCAAAGGTAAAAATAAAACTGACTGAACTTCTTCAAAGAACATACTATAAAAACCAGATATAACCATTAGTATGAATGTAACATTCTGACCGAAAATGAACAGTTACTGATGAAATAAATATAATAATAAAGAGTTCTTTTCATAGCTGGGAATTTTTTGGCTGCTTGAGTTATTCAAACTTGTAATACTAAGTTAATATAATATTTATTAGCATAAACATTGGGAGGTTTTTTTCTGCAAAAACATTAAATGCTGAACCTGGGTTCTCTGGCTTATCACTATTCTCCACAAGACCTTAAATGTTTATAAAATGCAAACAAATCACTACACTGTACAACATTATCAAAGGCTGGATTTCGAGATTTATATAAAGAACTCAAATTTTAAATGTAGAATGTCTTGAAAATGTAACTGAGTAGAAGTATAATTATTAATTAACAATAATGCTTGATAATGCAAATCTACCAATGTAATACCAAAATATACACATAGTACATCAAGTACTACCAAATAATTCTAGGAAAATTAACCTCTTCCCTACAGTATTTTTGTGACTAACTCAGACAATAAACATTAATAAACGGCTTCACAAAGTGTGAGATCAAATTCATTCTAAAAAAATACAGATTTTTCTAAGACAGCTGCTTAATCTAAAGAAAAAAATGGAAGGAAATGTGGAAAATTGCAGTTATTTTCAAATATAAGGGGAGTGAAACTCAAACTTGAGGCCCTCAGGGTTGTCGAAAAGACCATGGCAACTCAAGCCTCCTCAATTAGACCCATTAGCTGAACTGCTCACGCCCCTTCTCTGAAGCCAATGAGACATGGCACACAAACACACGGTAATGGACCCCTCCAGACGATGTAGAGCAGTCGGTTGAAGTCCCAGCCACAAGCTCACTGGCAGTGTAAAGGCCTAGAACTGCTCCTCCATAGCCCACTCACACAGTAGTGCTGGTGAATGTGATCCTCACACATTGTTCCCTATCACATAATGGGACCTTTTCAGCAATGGGCCAATAGACCCACCATGGCGGGGGAGAAAGGGGGAGAAAACCCCATGGGAGACCTGGGAGACTGCTCTTAAAACTAGGGAAGATTAGAGGGGGACTGTACTTGGTCTATTTGCCTTTTTAATGTCCTTTTATAAGTATGTGATGATCAGTCCACAGGTATAGCTTATTTAAGAACATGACTTATGCACACCATTACAAATGGCTTATCTTTGGTAGGTCACTGTAACTAAAGAACTGTCAAAATCTGTGGTTTTCTCTTTGACATTGTAGCTTGAGCTATTCTAAATTTCAACTGTATGTGTGCTTCAGGTCTTTAGGATGGTCAAAACAAGCACTTTAGTCTCTCTACTCCAGCTTTTCAGCACTCTTGCTCCTGGAGGAGGTGAGTCATGCAGTCTGCTAATTAAATTCCCACTTCCTGTTAGCAACATTGTGATTCTGAATTTATTATGTTCTGGGCAATAATAATGTTGCTCATTTTTGTTCATGCAAGAAACCAGAGATAACAAATGGGCAAATAGTTAAAGTTAGGACCAAGACCCAAAGATGTTCACTGTGTTCAGGGGTATAAATAAAACAAACTAGCTTAGCAAGTCTTAGCAAGATAGCGTTATTAGCTAGTCAGTTTTCCACTGTAATTTATTCAGTTCTTTAACCAGTTCCTTAGATTAGCAATAAACAACAGCTTTGGTTTTTCAGATCTTTCCGTCTGTAATGGATCTTAGTACCCAGAGTCAGACAGGTTATGAATAACTGTTCACTGTCTTTCTGCATAGCCTTCTCTCAGGATACCCTCTACCCTTTCGGACCAGCCTATAGGGACTTAGAAACTCCAAAGATGGATGATGGCAGTTCACCAGAAATCCCTCTACTAATTCCATTTATATTTTTCAATGTCCCCTACCGCTCGCTATATGTAAGTATAATATAATATATATATATATATATAATTATAATATAAAAAAAACTTCAGTTAACTGCTTCAGTTTTACTTTACCATGATGCAGACAGATGTATCGAACACATTTAAATCAATCATCCATCTAATCAACCAATACCAATAATATTGTACTCACTTTGTACAATGACACACCAACAGTCCCTCATACCTTGCAGGTAAACAACAATGGAGTGATCTCCTTCAACATTCAGGTGAGCCAATTCACTCCTGAGGCATTTCCCCTCAGTGACAGCCGGTCCTTTATTGCTCCTCTATGGGCCGATGTGCATAACGGTATCCGTGGGGATGTGTACTACCGTGAGGTGACAGAGTCAGAGGTCCTGGACAGAGCCACTCAGGATGTCAGGAAATATTTCAAGAACATGGCATCCTTCACTGCCACCTGGGCCTTCATCACCACCTGGACCCAGGTCACCTTCTATGGAGGCAGCCAGACAACACCGGTAAAGAAAACAGGGAAAGTCTCCTATTTGTGTCTTTGTACAATATTTTGTTAGATTACAGATCTGGAACCATAAAAACAGATACAGTAGGTCTTTCATGGTAAGTACTGATAGTGGTCTACCACTGGTTTTCACTGAATAGTAGTGCCACTGTATTTAATAAGGGCAAATGTTTCTTTATGGTCACTGACATTTAGTAAATGCAACTTTGATTTCTGATGCCTTTTCTTTTACCGAAATCTGATATATTCCCACATTCATTGTTTGATCTTGTTACAGGTGAACACGTTCCAATCAGTGTTAATTTCCGATGGTGTGGCATACTTTGCCATGTTTAATTATGGAGAAATTACATGGAGTACTGGAACAGCTAGTGGAGGAGACCCTCTTACTGGCCTGGGAGGAACAACTGCACAGGTAGCTCAGCATCCCAAGGAATTTGCCGCTCATCATTTTTTATTCAAATGTATGGGATTTTGTAAAGTCGTCATAATAGATGGTCAGACAAAAGACTAAATTAGCTTTGAAATATATTTTGTTCACTCAAATTACACGTTATTAATGAAATATACAAAGAAGCTTTGGGTCTAATTTCTTGCCCATTATTGACCTTTGTAGTCAGGATTCAACGGTGGTGACGTCAGCCACTTTTTCAATCTCCCTGGTTCCCGCTCAAACGATGTGGTCAACATTGAGCAGACAACAAATGTCAACATGCCTGGTCGTTGGTTCTTCCGGGTCGACACAGACCAGATTGATCCAGCCAATGGCTGCAGCTATAACGGTAGAGCAAACTCATCCAAATTTCTAATGTTTTATTCTATTGAAAATGTAGGTTCTCATGGTCTAACCTTTTCAGACATTTACACACGAGATTTTTCAAAGGTATAACTAAAGGTTAGGAACCCCTTACTAAATGGAAGTGTTATAGCAGAGAAACGATCAAATGTTCAACATTCTGTTCAGGGCGATATTATCGACGTGGGGAAGTGTTCTGGCTGTCAGATCAATGTGCTCAGCGCTGCAGGTGTTTGGATGTGGACAATGAGGTCATATGCCAGGAAGCTCCCTGTGGCCAGCTGGAGACATGTGAGCAGCAAGAGGGCGCCTACTACTGCCAACCCACTCGAACCAGTACCTGTGTAGTGTTTGGAGATCCACACTACCACACTTTTGATGGCTTTCTCTACCACTTCCAAGTAAGACAGCAAATACTGATTCAGTGCAGTTTACAGCAATAACAAAAACAAATGACCTCTCCTGTCTGTCATGTCTTCATCATGGCATGATCAGTGATTTTGTCTTCATACGTAGTTCAGATATTATTATAATTTAGGCAGATATCAGATTATTCATCTTTTCACCTTATTTTACCCAACCCTGCAGGGCACCTGTTCTTACCTATTGGCTCGTCCATGTTGGGAGGTGCCTGGTCTTCCTTCTTTCAGCGTTGAGGCCAAGAACGAAAACCGAGGCATGACTTCCGTGTCTTGGCTAAGAGATGTCACTGTGGAGGTTTATGGCCATCGAGTCACACTACCCAAAGGAACCCTGGGCACTGTACAGGTGGGTTTCTGTCCATACAAAATGAAGTCACAAGAAAAAGCAAATGTGTAAAATTATTATAAATATTTACAGTAGGACTATTTCTTTATAATCCTAAGAAATGTAACAATCTGTCTTTTTTGGGTTTTTTTTAGGTGGACACCCTCTTGAAGACTTTACCTGTTCATCTCCAGCTAGGTGCCGTCAAGGTGTATCAATCTGGGGTTGCAGTTGCTTTGGAAACCGACTTTGGACTTTTAGTAACGTATGATGGGCAGCACTATGCGTCCATCTCTCTCCCTAGCTCCTACTTCAATAACACTTGTGGCTTGTGTGGTAACTACAATGACGATCCCGCTGATGACCCTGTGTTGCCAGATGGTTCGCTAGCGGAGAGCGTTGTTGAGTTGGGCGGTAGCTGGCGAGCAGAGGACACTGATTTCCGCTGTACTGACGGCTGTGCCCAGAACTGCAGCTTATGCGAGCCAGCAGCTGAAGCCTTCTACTTTCGATCTGACTACTGCGGTCTCATTAACAAGACTGATGGGCCCTTCAGAGATTGTCGGGCTGTGGTGGACCCCACTGCATTTGTCTACAGCTGTGTGTATGATATGTGCAGCAATCGGGACAACATTACAACACTCTGCCAGGCTATACAAGCATACGCTCTGGCTTGTCAGGCATTGGGGGTCACCATCAGGCCCTGGAGATCACGTTCTTTCTGTGGTATGTTCAAACTTCCTGTGGCTTATACAGTAGTGCTTGAAAGTTTGTATTTTTATGAATTTTTATATTTTTATCACCTTATTTCCAAATAAGTCTTAACAATAGATGAAGAAAAGTTATCTGGCCATTTGCTTATTGAAAAAATAAAGATCCAACCATATATGTGTGTGGCAAAAGTAAATTAATCACGCTCTTAGTATTTGGTGTGACCCCCTTGTGCAGCAATAACTGCAATTAAACATTTGCAGACACTAGTAATTAGATTGTTTTGCTGCATAACCATTGTGATTCAGGTCACAGGCAGATGTATTGACATATTCCTTTAGATATATCTGGTATAGTTCACAATTAATTGTTCCATAAATGCTGACAAGCTGTCCAAGCCAAGATGCAGAAAACCAGAACACTCCCACCACCATGTTTCACAGATTGGATATGGTTCTAATGCTGGAATGATGTGTTTTCTTTCTCCAAATGTAACACTACTCATTTAAGCCAAATACTATGTTTTGGCTTCATTCATTCAGATAACATTCTTCTGCTAGTATTCTTGTTTGTCCACATGCAATCTGTAGATGGTCAGCAATATTTTTGAGCAGGAGTACTGGCTGCTTAGTGTTTTTCTAAAAGTGGAAACATGAACATCAACATTTGCTAGTCAGACTGGCCTTCAGTTGCTTAGAAGTTAACTTTGGTTCCTTTGTAAAATCTTAAACAATTACACACCTTGCAGTTAGTTATCTTTGATGGTTGACCACTTCTAGGTAGGGTAACAATGATCTTGAATTTCCACCATTGCAAAAAGCCAGGCTTTTCTGGATCCCTGATCTTTAAATAAAACGGGATCCCGCACTCACACCTGATTATCATCCAAATGATTGAAAACACCAGACTCTTACAGTTGTGCTCATAAGTTTAAAGACAGAATTTATGACTTCTTAACCATTTGTCAGAGAATATGTATGATAATGACAACTTTTCTTTCAGTGTTTGGCTGAAGCCATTTATTATCACTCAACTATGTTTACTCTTTTAAAATCATAATCACTACACAAACTACTCAAATGACCTTAATCAAAGTTTACATACCACAGTTCTTAATACTGTGTATTGCCCCCTTTCACTTCAATGACAGCTTGAACTTCTCTCCAAATGTAGCGTTTTTGGTTGTGGCCAAAAAGTTCTATTTTAGTCTCTTCACTCCAAATGACTTTGTGCCAGAAGGTTTGAGGCTTGTCTTTGTGCTGTTTGGCAGATTGTAAGCTAGATACTTTGTGGCATTTACGTAGTAATGGCTTTCTTCTGGCAACTCAACTAGTTACTCAATCGTGCCGCCACTCTTTACTCAAGTGCCTCCTTATTGTGCATCTTGAAACAACCACATTTTTTCAGAGTCCTGTACTTCACCTGAAGTTATTTGTCGGTTGTTCTTTGCATCCCAAACAATTTTCCTGGCAGTTGTGACTGAAATTTTAGTTGGTTTCAATAGAAACTCTAATTTTCCACTTCTTAATTGGCTTAATTGATTGGCTTTCTCAATTCCTTTGATATTTTCTTATATCCTTTCCTGTTCTATAGAGTTCAACTACCTTTTCCCACAGATTCTTTGACAATTTATTTGCTTTCCCCATGACTTAGAATCCCAGAAACGTCGGTGTAGCACTGGATGAAAGATGCTTGGGTCTGTTAGGAGTCCAGAAACTAATTGATCTTTTATACTCACCCTCTAATTACAAGCAAACAGATCACAGGTGAATATGGTTCCTTTAAAAGCCATTCAAACAGTTTGTGTCAAGTTGTGCACATGTTATCAGACCAAATCACCAGGGTATGTACTTTATCAGGGTCATTTTTTATGATTTTAAAAGCATAAACACAGTTGTTTGACAATAAAAAGATTATCCATGAGTGAATGAAATATTCTCTGAAAAATTGCCAAGAAATCATTAATTCTGTCAGGATATATAAACTTCTGAGCAAAATTGTATATGCTAATTCTAAGGATTTGCTTACATTTCCCACAGATGTTACTGGATCTTTTAAAACCATAAATAAATACATGACCAGATCATTTAGTTTCATTTCTTTAACTAGGTTTTCTTCTTCTACTATTAGGACTTGTTAAAAAACTGCTAAGGTTACATGTATATAAAATATAGAATATGTTCAAACTTTTAAGCACTACTGTACAGTATACTGAATAAACACAGACTTTACTATGTCACATATGGTACTGGACCATGAAAACTCTATTTCTGTTCTCTCATTTGTTTTCAGCTTTGACATGCCCAGAGAACAGCCACTACCAGGTCTGTACCAGTGCTTGCCCAGCCTCCTGCTCAGACCTGACCTCTCACCTATATTGCACACATCCATGCACAGAAGGTTGCCAGTGTGACCAGGGATTTGTCTTGAGTGGCAGCCGATGCGTTCGACGCTCTGAATGTGGCTGTGAGCGTGATGGTCTCTACTATGCCCTCAATGAGACCTTTTGGGCAGGTGAGGGGGGAGAGGTGGGCAGTGAATGTTTCCAGCGCTGTGTGTGCGGCCTGGTAGGAGAGGTCACCTGCTTTAATGACTCCTGCCAAGAGGGCGAAGTGTGCACTGCAGAAGTAGGATTGCTAGGGTGTTACCCTCGTAGAGAAGCTGTGTGTTCACTGTCTCAGACACACATCTTGGCTACGTTCGATGGTTCGTCAATGCCATTCCCAGATGAAAGCTCTTTCTACCTGGTGAAGACTTTGGGGCGCCTGCCAGTCAACGTGTCTGCAGTGGAAGTGAAGATTGGTAGGAAGTTGGTGAATAAGGGTCCAAGCTGGAAGAGGCCTATAGTCATCAGGGTTGCACACCTGGAAACACAGATAGGTGGCTCTGATTTTGACGTTGTAAAGGTTTGTATAGGTGGAATTCTTGGGAATTTCATTCATCTCAAACAAAATCTTTTCAGATTTTTCTTATTGCTAGCCAGAAAAACGCTGCTCAGTTAAATCTCATCAGTATATCTTATCAACTTGGCCTCATACGGCGCAAAGTAAACTAGTACAGCATGCAGCTACTTACTGATAACATTTCTCCCCTCTCTCTCTAGTTAAATGGTGAACCAGTGATCCTTCCATATGTCCACCCACTAGAACCTCTTACGGTGTACCGTGCTTCCAGTAATGCTACTGTAGTGGAGTGGACTGGTCTAATTCGTGCTCGTTACTCCCGTCAAGGCTTCCTCAACCTCACCCTAGCTACACTTTTCTACAACTACACCTGCGGCCTCTGTGGCTTCTTCAATGGAGAGCCCACTGATGACTTCCGGTTACCGAGTGGCAGGCAGGCGGACACTGCTGACCAGTTCATTGAGGGCTGGCGGGCCATTGCTGATGACTTGACATGCAATGGTGACTGTGATGACCTGTACCGCATGTGTACACACCTTCGGTTGTACCAGAGCCCCTGGCTTTGCGGCAACATCAACGACCCAGGGAACAGCTCTTTCCTTTCCTGTCATTCAGCGGTCAACCCCTCACCTTTCTTCAGGAACTGCCTTTATAACATGTGTGTACGGGAGGGTAACCGTTCAGCCCTGTGCTCTTCTCTGCAGGCCTACGCTTCCGCATGTCAGGATGTCCAGATAAACCTTGGGCCCTGGAGAAGTGCCACCAACTGCCGTAAGAACTCAAAAGCCAGTGTTATTTCAAGGTGTTCTCAGTGTTCAGTGATTTTGATTTCACATCTGCCTCTTCTCTCTAGCTCTGCCGTGCCCAGAAAACAGCCACTTTGATGAATGCACCACTGCATGCCCACTGACCTGCGAGAACCTGGATGAGCCAATGGAACCATGCCCATTCCCTTGCTCTGAAGGCTGCCAGTGCGAGGAGAGCTTTGCCCTCCGTGATGGGCTCTGCGTGGCCCGAAGTGACTGTGGCTGCTTTTACCTCGGTCGACAACTGGCCACTAACGAGACGTTCTGGACTGACTGGGAATGCCAAGAGCGCTGCTTCTGCAATGGGACTGACAATAGTGTGTATTGCAACTTCTCCCCGTGCCAGCCGGAGGAATACTGCCAAGAGAATGAGGGGTTATTCTTCTGCCAGCCTCGCACTGAGGCTATGTGTGTAGTAGCTGGTTATGGGCACTTCCTGCCCTTTGGAGGTGTCCCATTTGACCTTCAGAGCAGCTGCACACTTCGGTTGGTCACAACAGAGTGTGGGGGGTTTGAGGAGGATGGAGATGGAGACGGAGGGTTGGATGGGGGCTTCAGTGCGGAGATGGGTCCAGGGGGCCTGCCTCGGTTCCAGGTCTCAGCCCGGAATGAGGAGAGAGACACGGGACAAGCCATCTGGGTGCGCGGCTTTGTATTGGAGGTCTACGGTTACGAGATTGAGGTCTCAAGGAGCTTCAAACATACAGTCACGGTGAGGGGAAGTAGATCTTAGTACGTATTAATATTTGACAGTCAGTAGGGCTGTACTTTAATGCTTCTGTTGTATGGCAGGAGTTAAATCCCTTCTTTTGTAGATCATTATGATCATTTTTATAATTGAAACTGAGACAGAAGAGCCACAGGAGTCTCCACACCTGCCCACACTGTGGGAGCAACTGTTTGTATGACGAACTGAGCTGAAGGCTAGATATTTCACAATAAAGAATTCATCTGTAATTCTGCAATAATTAACATTTTATGAAGGTCAAGCACTTCATGCTATGACACAAAGTTATTTTTAATAAAGCAAGCTGTGGCTGGGGACAAAAGAACTCATTCCACATTGAGAACATGAGGAATATCTGATTTCAGTCTCTGTCTGTTAACAAGTTGGAACAAAGTCAGAGGAAAGCAAACCCTTGAGTGATGGTTGGAAAAGCTTCACAACAGCATCTAAAGACGTGAAACACTTTAGATCAAATAAAGATGGAGAGAAGAGAGGAAAGATGGAGATGGTGGTTTTCAGAGACTCTCTGTAGTGCGAGATCAGAAGAGGGAGAAAGGAATGGAGAGATACAGGGATTAAGAGGTGCAGTGAAGGACGTTTTTCTGGAAAAGTAGGACAGTAAATGAAAATGAGAATGAAACACTATATTGATAGTCTGTGGGTCTCTCTTTCTCTCTCTCTCCAAAAGGTAAATAAAGAGCGTTTATATCTGCCTCTGAAGTTGGGACCAGGGAAGGTCAACATATACACTCTGGGGCTACAGTTACTGGTGGAGACTGACTTTGGCCTGAAGGTGGAGTAGCATCACAAACCAACATTTACAATGCATTAACATTTGTCCAACTTTATGAAATATACGTGGCCTGCTAGTGTGATCAAAGTCCATTGTTCTTCTCTGCTCTTTAGGTGGCCTTTGACTGGAATACCCTGCTGCTGCTTTCTCTGCCTCGGAGCCTCTTTAATGCCACCTGTGGGCTGTGTCAGGGAATGCCCGTCTCTGGCCCCGCCCTCAGTGTTAGCGAGTGGGGCATGAGTTGGGCAGACCGTGACACTTTCTGCCAGGTGGGGTGTGGGGACTCCTGCCCTCGCTGTGGATTGGTTGAAAGAGGCCTGGCAGCTGATGTCCCAGCCCCTGCTCAGACGATGGACGCTGTGGCCAGCTCTGATATGGACAATGGTAACCCTGGCAACCGTTTCCACCTGGCTGAGGGCTTGTACGTCTATGTGGAACCCGAGGCAGTAAGACTGTGTGGACTTATCATCGATCGTGGAGGTGTATTTGCCCGGTGTCACAGCAAAGTGGCACCAGCTTACTTCTACCAGAGCTGCCTGCAGGACACGTGTGTGGACCAGGGGGCAAGGGACACGATCTGTAATTGGCTACAGATCTACTCCAGTACGTGTCAGACACAGGGAGTGCCTGTGATTGGCTGGAGGAGCTCTACTCCTTGTGGTGAGGCACACACAAACTACTCAATCTCACATTATATAATACATAAACTACACACATGCTTTACTAAACAACACCTACCTTGTACTTCCACCCACTGGCCACTTAATGACACCCACTTTAGTCCGATTTAAAGGTGACAAGTATAAACTGTGAGGCACCCTCATTTCTAATCATAGACCACAACTGAGACATTGTTTGGATGGTGGACCATTGTGACATGGTGCAGGTTAGGGATGGGAATCACAGGGTATCACATTATCACATTATTATTATTTATTTACTGCAAGACAATTATATAGTAATACATCACAGAATATGAGGGGGATGCTATAAAATAGCAATGCTATTTTCAAAAACAATGTTTAAAATTCATTCTGAATACAATATGTTAATGAATTCTGTTAAAGGTAACTAAGGACAGACACAAAGTTAATACAAATATATTAACTCATAAGTTTACATACCCTGGCAGAATTTATGATTTCTTAACCATTTTTCAGAGAATATGAATGATAACACAAAAAACTTTCTTTCACTCATGGTTAGTGTTTGGCTGAAGCCATTTATTATCAATCAACCGTGTTTACTCTTTTTAAATCATAATCACAACACAAACTACCCAAATGACCCTGATCAAAAGTTTACATACCCTAGTTCTTAATACAGTGTATTGCCCTTTTTAACATCAATGACAGCTTGAAGTCTTTTGTGGTAGTTGTGAATGAGGCTCTTTATCTACTCAGATGGTAAAGCTGCACATTCTTGCTGGAAAAAGCCTCCAGTTCCTGTAAATTCTTGGACTTTCATCATAGGCCTTCTTGACTCCTCTTCAAATGTAGTGTTTATGGTTGTTGCCAAAAAGTTCAATTTTAGTCTCATCACTGCAAATGACTTTGTGCCAGAAGGTTTGTGGCTTGTCTCTTTGCTGTTTGGCAGATTGTAAGCAAGATACTTTGTGGCATTTACGGAGTAATGGCTTTCTTCTGGCAACTTGACTTTGCAGCCCACTTTTCTTCAAATGCCTCCTTATTGTGCATCTTGAAACAGCCACACTAGATTTACTACGGTCCTGTAATTCACCTGAAGTTATTTGTGGGTTGTTCTTTGCATCCTAAACTATTTTCCTGGAAGTTGTGACAAATTTTTATTTGTCTACCTGACTGAGGTTTGGTTTCAATTTCTTAATTAGACTTTAACAACTGCTGATTGGCATTTCCAATTCCTTTTACTTTTCTTATATCCCTTTCCTGTTTTATAGAGTTCAACTACCTTTTCTCACAGATCCTTTGACAATTTTTAATGGCTTTCCCCATGACTTAGAATCCAAAAATGCAAGGGTTAACCAGGAGTCCAGAAACTCATTTTTTTACACACTCACTTATTACAAGCAAAGAGATCACAGGTGAAGCTGTTCCTTTAATAGCCATTCAAACCTGTTTGTGTCAAGTTGTGCGAATGTTATCAGGCCAAATCTCCAGGGTATGTAAACTTTTGATCAGGATCTTCAACTTTCACCCAAATTTCCTGCATTCACTTTAGCAGTGCCACCCAGAAGAGACATTGAAGTACTGATGGCAGCAAGTCAAATTGGCTGGGAATGTTTATTAATTAAAATATTGATTTGCCATTGGCATATCGGTTATCATCGATTATCACGTGAGCAAGGACGGCAATATATCGTCAAATCAATATTTTTGTCCCACCCTTAGTGCTGATAAAAGCTGGGTTTTTTTGTACATAGTGTCATTACTGGGTTGAAATTGGTAGACCATCCAAACATATACAGTCAAGAGCCATTCCATGATGAAAGACTGACCATTGGTTATTGTGAGCATGGCTAAAATGGTCAAACAACAACTTCAAGGTGGGACAGTAAATGAACCCATTGTGTACGGTGATAATGAAGTGTGTTATGAATTCACAGGTATGTCCAAAATGTACATTAAGAAGGCCAATTTAAATGTTAAAATACATAAAACACTTTTATTAATGTAACACTATTATTCCTGTAGGTGGGAAAAACTAAGCAGATAGCAAAATAATAATCATGCTTTCTATGACTCATCTTTTGAATTATCTGACACCTTCCATTATCTACTGTATTAATTAAATTTTCTGTGCCCTCTGCAAATCTGTCTAGTGCTATCATGCCCATCAAACAGTCACTACTCTAGTTGCATGATGGCATGCCAGCCCCAGTGTGCGCCAGCACGGGGCCAGCGGGACTGTAACCAGCACTGTGTGGAGGGCTGCCAGTGTGACCAGGGCTACGTCCTCAATGGCAAGAGCTGCATCCTTAACCAGAACTGTGGTTGCTACACTGATGGCAAATACTATGAGGTAAGAGAGTGGACTGAAGTTTGATTTATTTACATATTTTACATGGCTACCAGTTCTCAAACAGGCAAAATATGACATCTGTATAGCCAACACTTACTTGGTATCCACAGTTTACAAGTCTAAGGAGGCTAGCAAACAACAGAAGCTTATACTCCACTGTACCACACTGAACACACACTGAAAACTGCACACAAGTACTGTCAAATAGATTTGCTATATCACAATATGTATAATTGCAGTACTAATATGTTTGTTCATATTGAAGTTCAAGTTTATGTTTAAAGTGCCCATTGTGAGCACTGAACCAGGAAAGCTAATCTGTCTTTTTTCAGCCCATGGTCTTGGAATGATCTGCAGCTCAAGTTGAGGCTGGATTCTCTTATCCCCTATTTTAAACAAAAGTTGAAAGAAATTTTAGTCACCAACTGTGCTTGTAAATTCTAATATCTGTAACTGAATTTGTTTTGTGTAATATATTTTTATATATCATATATACATATTATTGTTTTATTTTTGTGCTAAATGTGAGTAAATTGGTGCATTGTTGTTGGTTTGTTTTGCACTTTGCAAATTATGCTGCTTTTCATCTTGGCCAAGACATCCTTGTAAAATATATTTTCTAATGTCAATGGATTTTTTCCTGGATAAATTAAGCAGCCCAAAGAGGCAATAATTAGGAATCTAGATGACCGTTTATGCATTCAGCTACTTATTACACAACTCAGTGTGGTTTGAGTCTAGTGCGATACCCTAAATGGTGGATATCCCATTGACATTGGTCTAAAAACTAAAGAGACAAATTGCAGACACTGAACATTTGGTCAACCAAATGCATTTGGGGTAATGAAAACCAGTGCTCAAGTGGTTTTTTGATCAATGATCAGTATGACTTAAATTAGGATGACATGTGATTCTTTATGGCCATTCAAATTGCACTGAAATACATAAGGTACAACACAAAGAGAAGCCAACTAGACCGGACAACAAAATAGATGTATGTGCATCAAATATACATGGGTGTCAAAGCAGCACATGGGTAAACGATTGCAAACAATCGTTAATCCTCCTTTAGAAAGCGCTGGTGATCGAGGTGGCTAGGTTTGCTTTCTTCACCATCCACAGGAAGTGAAGGGCTTTCTCGGTCAGATAGGTGTTAAGGCTCCTGGTGAAGTTGTCAGTTATACAAACATAAAGAGAGCTTTCGACTGAACCAGGTTCAGGTTCTCCTGGCTTCAAAATCTGTGTAAAAAACAATTCCATGTAAAATATCACCGCACCATTCTTCTCTCTTTCTCATTCCCTTGTTCAACTATAGCCCAAGCAGTTGTTCTGGAACAGTGACTGCACCAAGCGCTGCCAGTGCATTGGCCGGAACCTGATCCAATGTGACCCACGTCGTTGCAAGACAGAGGAAGAGTGTGCACTGCGCCATGGTGTGCGAGGCTGCTTTGCCCGCCGCAACCAGCACTGTGTAGCTTCAGGTGGTGGGGTCTTCCGCACCTTCGATGGTGCCTCCCTCCGTCTACCTGCCTCCTGCTCTTTTGTCCTGTCCACCATCTGCCACAAGCTGCCTGAACTGTCCTTCCAGCTCATCGCCAACTTCGACAAGTGGAGCACACCTAACCTCACCACCATCTCTCACGCTTACCTCTACATCAATGAGGAGAACATCCTCATCTCTGGCAGCACGGTCAAGGTCAGCAAAAAAAACACGTGGAAAAAACTCTTGGGTGTTTATGTTAGACCATCTACATTTATGGTGATCTGGTCTCGGCTCTGAGCGACCCTAACTCGGGGAAAAGGCTTAGATAAATGGGAATGACCAAACTTACACGTTACTGACATAATTTACAATATTGGTGGCAAACTGAAACTTCTCATCATTATAAAGGCTTATCATCAAAATACACATTTGGTGTAACTTGACATATAAAATAGTTATTAAAAATCAAATGAAAAATAGTCATATTGTGTTATGATGTTTTCTCCTAGGAAAAGATATATCTGACTACATTTTAATGCTTGGTTACACCTGTAATAATGGTATTTTAGCCTAAAATGATTCAACAAAATGCCATCTCACCTTGTTTCTGCTCTTCTTACACATAGATCATGGTACTGACTCTTTAAGTAATACTGTAATAAAAATGTTTATTGTTACTGTCAGAACAAAGCCCTGCATCTTCAAAAAATACTTTACTTTGTCTATAAGAAAGGTAGCTCCAAAATTAAACACTTTTATAGTGTATCTTTCATTCCAGAGCCCTGGCATAGAACTAATTAACATAATTGTCCCCACCCACTGGAAACTTGAAATGCTAAAGGCTTTTTCTTTTGGGAGAGCTAGACTGGCTGAATCTGCCTATTTACAGTGGGCAAAAAAGTATTTGGCAGCGATTCTGCAAGTTGTCCTACTTAAAAAGATGAGAGTCTGTAATGTTCATCATAGGTTCACTTCAACTGTGAAAGACAGAATGTAAAAAAAATCCAGGAAATCACATTGTATGATTTTTAAAGAATTTATTTGTATATTGGTGCAGAAAATAAGTATTCAGCATCTACAAACAAGCAAGAATTCTCACAGACCTGTTACTTTGTCTTTACGAAGCTCTTCTCAGACAATGAGCCATCCCATGCTGTGAAATGAAGAAACTGTTTGTTGTGTTTTGTTATTATATGTTATGATGATGAAGTCTCTCTGCCTATCTGTCTACACAGGTAAATGGAACGCCTGTGTCTGTGCCCTTCGTAACAGGTCTGATGACCCGTGTCTCTATATCTGAAGGCTTTTTGGTCATCGACACGCCACAGGACATCCAGGTTCGGTATAACCGCTTCAACACACTCAGCATCACCATGGGACCACGGCTTCAAAACAAAGTGTGTGGTCTGTGTGGGAATTTTAATGGTGACCCAACAGATGATTACATCACTTCCCGTGGCAAACCCGCCGTTAGTGCTCTGGAGCTTGCCCAGAGCTGGAAGACCAATGGCATGCAGAACAGGTGTGTCTTTTTTAATGCTAGGCTCTTTCCCCCTCTCGGGTTCTTGATGCATCTTAGCCTCTATCGCCATTGCTCTTGTTGCTCTCAAGCTTTCATTCGTCCTTAGCTTTTCTCTCCTTTCTTTTATCTCTCTCTCAGACTATGTTTGCATTATAGGTCGGTTACATTGGAAGTTCATGTTATTTCATTAGTGTGAGCACACCTTTGCACTCACCTGAAATGACCTCATTTAATTTACAGAGGTGTGATGTGTACAAAAATGATAAATTTCAATTATAATACAACAGCCATTTGTGGCTAAGAGTCTGACCTCCAACCAACACTCTGCTCCATGCTAGACATTGCTGGTGTCTGTTAGCCAATATGGCAGATTTGGCAGTCAGCGTCCTCCTGCTAGAAGCAGTACAATGCTGTGTGTCTGGGAAAGAAGTATATGGGAGCATTCACCCTCTCTAGTTAGTGGGTGTAATGAATATATGACTAATCTAAAGAGAATAATGGATAAAAAAGAAAGACATTTTTCTATGACTGTTCTCACAACAGGAACATGGCCACAAATGAGATACCTATGCTACAGAGACCCCCCAAGAAAAATGATTACATTCTTACTCATAAAGATAAGTTTTTGTCCATATTAATCAGGGATCACATATTTAAATAGGTCACATATGTCCCATTTCATCTGAACCTAAACAATGTAGTTTTCTTTAAACAACCATTTACACTTTTTTAAACACACATACAATTTTTGGGGAAAATCAACCCATATTTAATTCACTTTAGGAGATATTTTTTTAATAAAGGCTGTCCTATGACATCAATAGTACATATCTGCCCATTTCTCTAAATTTCTTTCTCCTGCTGTCTCCTCCACATCTTTGAAGTTGTGATGAGACTCAGTATGTGGCCCTGGCTCAGTCCTGTGACAACACGGCTGTCCTGGACCTGCAGGGGGAAGACAGCTGTCTGAAACTCACCCAGCTGAAGGGCTTCTTCCAGCCATGTCACGGCCTGCTGGACCCCGGTCCCTTCTACCAGTCCTGCTATCTGGATGGCTGCTACAACCACCGCAAGGCACAAGTTTGCGGCTCAATGGCTGCCTACGCAGAGGCCTGTCGCTCCTTTGGCACACTCACCACCAAGTGGATTGCACAGGAAAACTGCTGTAAGGGCACGCTACCACCTACAGGACAGGAGGAAAGAGTACAGGGAGGGGGAAAAGTTTAGCCTTGGTGACAGAGCATATACAGTACATGACCATACAATTTAAACTATATACAATACCATTTATAAAGGAACCACTGATTTCAGTAAAATAAAACAGATTTTATTGAATTGTGTGTATAGAAAAGACTTTAAGATTTAAGAAAAAACATAATATTCCAAATATAATATCCTGTAAATGTTTAGATGAATAATGAATAGATTTTCACTTTATGCTGTTGAAATTACTAATCAATAACCAAACCAAAGATATTTATATGACAAGTGATTCCAAGCTTTTAAATGACTATGCATGGCTGAATGGCTGCATGGCTGTGTATGTGTGTGTGTGTGTGTGTGTGTGTGTGTGTGTGTGTGTGTGTGTGTGTGTGTGTGTGTGTGTGTGTG